>CM062528.1:11495837-12695837 GCA_031439595.1 Pterocarpus santalinus
ATAACAGCTATTACATTAATCCCCTCTCTCTTCTCTGAATCTGGACACCTTATTTGCTAAATTCTGAATTATATAAAGAAAGTTATGCTAAAAACATGCAAGTATGTTTTCTAATCCGGTCAGTAACGTTTGTCCGCATTTTTGGCAATGAAAACTCATCAGTTTGGATTTGTGGTCTGAAGATCACTTAAATTTTTGGATGTCAGCTTCAAAATGCCACTGGAATGGACTCAATTGGGCTACTATGGACCAAGATATGGTCCAAATACTGCACCCAGTTCAGAAACCGCGATTGCACCACTTCAGTTCACATCTAGGCCCAATTTCAGCTCCTTAACACCAGAATTGGCTTCTAACTTCTTCATATCACTTGTAGGCCTATCTCTCAGCTTTCCTACAAATCAAGAATCACAATAAAATGAGCTCTATAACTCAAGATATAACCCAAAAACCAAAACAGTGTTAGAATTCGCCTAATGCTGGAAAATTTAACTCAAACCCAAACAAAATCCAAACAATACAAAATGGTCCAATTCAAAACAATTAGGCACAAGAGAGAATTAATGAGCTAAGAATGAGGGAAAATAAGTATATAAAAATCCAATTGATCAAATTCCCCCACACTTAACTCTTGTATGTCCTCATGCAAGATTCAACTAAGGACAAAGAAACATGCAACCTAAAAATCATGGAATAATCCAAAATGAACAAGCAAATTCTCCAATGAATCATCAAAAGTGCCAAGCTTAGGAACATAAGAGCATACATGGTATCAAGAGTTTCCAAAAATCAAATCATTAAACATTCCATCTCTCAAAAATGTAAGTTAAGCAATATCCTTCAAAATGCAAATAGATCAAGCATGAAAGGGTTAACAAGATGGTGTTTAAATCTCTCAACTCTCAAATGTATGGGCAAAAGTGTTTCACTCAAGTCACCTCAATAGACAATGCATTACCATAAGCTTGTTAATCTTTTACTTCTCCACTACTCACAATCATATGCAAACACAAATCAAGAGGACTTTTATTCAAGGTTGAATGGGGCTAAGGTAAGGGTAGGAAAATATCAGGATATGACAAGATACAACCTAAAAGAATAGAAGTGACACTGGTCATTAGACAAATTAAGCCATCACACACTTACTCTCTTTAAACTTTCTTTCCCCTTTATCAAGAGTCCCCATTTTATTTATTATTATTATTTCTTTTTTTTTTTTCATTCAAACCTTCACACTTGATCCCAAATACAACAAGAATGATGAAACCAATGCACTCCCTATTCCCTAAGGTTGGGTATAACATGGTTTTCCACTTAAAGCTTGTAATGTGCTAGAAACCAAAGAATGGTCAATAAGGCTCAAAGGGGCTAAACAAGGGGCAAAATGCAGGGCAGGCTATATGTCTAAGTGGTTAAAATCAAAGAAATGCCTCTATCATGTTCATGAATACGTATGAAAAAATGTAGCCTCAAAGAAGAATCAAAGCAAGTTCTAGAATAACAAAATCTATGAGGGAAAACACACAAGAAAGAAAAGAATGGCATGAAGTGCTACCATCCAAAATAAGGCTCAAAAGCTCACAAAGGTAAAGTCCAACATACTCAATCATTGCAAATCAAGATCAACCACCCAACTCACACATATCAATACGGGATAGAAAAATGAAATCATGTTGGAACTCTATCCTCCCTATAACCTAATGCCTTAACTTAACAACTTTCAATTCAACACTGGAGAAGCAAAGTAAAACAAAGCAGAATTTTTTTTTAAACCGAAAAAAAAAAAATGAAGTAAAACAACCATGAAACAAATCATATGCATGATTAATTACCAAACAACACAACCTACAACCTATGTCGAAACCACTCCCCCACACTTCAACTTTACATTGTCCTCAATGTAATACACACAATGGAAATGCAAGGCAAGTAAAATGAGGTGAGGGAAAGAATAGAAAAACTCCCCTATCAAGTGTAAGTGTAAGTGGCCGCTAACAATCGGACCTCCTCAATGGTCTCCAAGGGTATGTCTTCATGAAATGGCTTCAGGCGGTGGCCATTCATCATGAAAGCTTAATCAGTCCCAGGATCCAAAATCTGCACAGCACCATATGCAAAAATCTTAGTCACTATATAAGGACCTAGCCACCTAGAACGAAGCTTATCAGAAAAGAGCTTGAGGCGAGAATTGTAGAGAAGCACTTTCTGACCAATGGAGAACTCCTTCCGCAGCAACTTCTTATCATGAATGAGTTTTGTCTTCTCCTTGTACATGCGGGAGTTCACATAGGCTTCCAACTGGATCTCCTCTAACTCCTGAAGTTGGAGCTTCCTGTGAAGTTCGGATTGGCTCATATCAAGGTTGCAGTTCTTGACTGCCCAATAGGCTTTGTGCTTAATTTCTACCGGAAAGTGACATGCCTTGCCAAAGACAATCCTGTAGGGAGACATCCCCAAAGGAGTCTTGTAGGCAGTGCAGTAAGCCCATAATGCATCCTCAAGCCTCTTGCTCCAATCCTTCGTGTTAGGCTGCCTTTGTTTTCTCGAATCTGCTTCAACTCCTATTTGATACCTCACTTTGTCCGATGAGTCTGCGGATGGTATGGAGTTGAGACCTTGTGGGTGACACCATATTTCTTCAACAGAGTTGCCATGTTCTTCTTACAGAAATGGCTCCCCTGATCACTGATGATTGCTTTAGGCACTCCAAACCTGCAAAAAATGTGTGATCTAACAAAATCTACAACAACATGAGAATCATCAGTCCGGGTGGCCTTGGCCTCCACCCACTTGGAGACATAATCAACAGCCAGCAGAATATAAACAAAACCAAATGAGACAGGAAATGGACCCATAAAGTCAACACCCCAAACATCAAATATCTCACAAAACAATAATGGTTGTTGAGGCATCTCATTCCTACGGGAAATAGTACCTGTCTTTTGACACTGTTCACAATTCTTACAATAAGTGTAAGAATCACGAAACAATGTGGGCCAATAAAAACCTGCATCTAAGACCTTCCTAGCAGTGCGTTGTGGTCCAAAGTGACCACCACAAGCAAGTGTGTCACAGAAATGCAAAATAGAAGGAATTTCAAGCTCGTGCACACAACGCCTAATAATCTGATCACTGCACATGCGCCACAAATAAGGATCATCCCAGACATAATATTTAGCCTCACTTTTAAGTTTGTCTATCTGATGCTTTTTAAAGTAGGCAAGCAATTCAGAAGCAACTAGATAGTTAACCAAATCAGCATAGCATGGATCCTTACCTCGCAACTCTAAAAGTTGCTCATCTGGAAAGGTTTCACGGATAAGTAGAGGCTTGAAGGTCTGTGAAATGCGATTCAAGTGGTCTGCTACCAGGTTCTCAGCTCCACTCTTGTCCCTGATCTCAATATCAAATTCTTGCAACAGCAACATCCACCTGATGAGTCTAGGCTTTGCATCCGGCTTCTTCAGTAAGAACTTCAAGGCTGCATGATCAGAAAAAATAGTTACTTTAGTTCCTAACAAATAAGCACGGAATTTATCTAAAGCAAAAATAATGGCTAAAAGCTCCTTCTTTGTGGTGGTGTAATTAGCCTATGCAGAGTCTAGGGTCCGGGAGGCATATGCTATGACATGAGGAATCTTTCCAACCCTCTGGGAAAGAACAACTCCAACTGCAAGGTTTGATGCATCACACATGAGCTCAAACGGGTATTGATCTGGCGGTGAAGAACAGAGCGTAAATCGTGTCGCTTCAACTGGTCAAAAGCTCTCCTGTAGTTATCATCAAACTGGAAGTCTATATCCTTTTGTAGTAGCTTGGAAAGTGGAAGGGCAATTTTGCTGAAGTCCTGAATAAATCGCCTGTAAAAACCTGCATGTCCAAGAAAAGAACGGACTTGCTGCACACATGTGGGGTAAGGTAAAGAAGCAATAACATCAATCTTGGACCTATCAACAGCAATACCCTCACTAGAAATCACATGTCCTAAGACTACACCTTGCCTAACCATAAAATGACATTTCTCATAATTCAAAGCAAGGTGAGACTCAACACATCTATGTAATACCCTATCAAGACTATCCAAACATGCATCAAATGAAGTGCCATAAACAGTAAAATCATCCATAAAGACTTCCATACAATTCTCTAGAAAATCAGAAAAAGTACTCACCATGCACCTCTGAAATGTACTTGGGGCATTGCATAAACCAAAAGGCATCCTCCGGTATGCAAATGTGCCAAATGGGCAAGTAAAGGTGGTCTTCTCCTGATCTTCTGGTGCAATGTGGATCTGAAAATAGCCAGAAAACCCATCAAGAAAACAGTAATGTGACTGACCTGCCAATCTCTCTAGCATCTGATCAATGAAGGGTAATGGGAAGTGGTCCTTCTTGGTGGCCTACTTAAGCCTCCTATAGTCTATGCAGACTCTCCAGCTGTTCTGCATTCTTGTAGGCACCAACTCCTCCTTTGAGTACTTCACCACTGTTATTCCAGTCTTCTTTGGAACCACTTGCACCGGGCTCACCCACTTGCTATCTGAAATTGGATAAATAATTCTTGCAGCTAGCAATTTGCTCACTTCTTTCTTCACCACATCCAAAATAAGCGGGTTAAGCCTTCTCTGAGGTTGCCTTACTGGTTTCACTCCCTCCTCTAACTGAATTCTGTGCATGCATGTAGAGGGGCTAATCCTAGGTATGTTTGCCAATGTCCAGCCTATAGCCTTCATGTTCTGCCTCAGATTGTTCAGCAACTTCTCTTCTTGCTCTAGTTGCAGATCTTTGGCCATGATGACTGGTAGCTTCTCATTTGGTGCCAGAAATGCATATTTCAAATTTTCTGGCAATGGCTTCAATTTCAAGGTAGGTGGCTCCATGATAGAAGGTGCTAATCTTGGATTTGCTTATGATGGTTTAGGTTCAACACCTGCAATCTGTGAAAAATTCTGCACAACAGCATCATCATATCCTATGGAAGCTAAAACAGAATCAGCAGAGTCAAATTGATGTACAGAATTCAAAATCACGGAATCTGCTAAGTCAAAATTTAAAATTTGCACATCAACATCAACATCAACATTAGAATCTGCAGAAACAGAATTTGCGGAAACATAATTTTCAGTAGCAGAAATTTCTGTAAATGCAGAATTTATGCAACCAGAAACTGAAGTAGCAGAATGTGCAGAAAATGGTAATGTGGAACCTACAGAAACAACAAACAGAACAGAATCAGCAGAAACAGCATGTGCACAACCAAAATTTGTGCAAGTAGAAGGAACAGTAGCAGAATTGCTAGAAAAAGATGCTGTAGCAGAAATTAAATCAGTGGAAACAGAATTTTCTGCATCAGAAAATAATGTAACAGCAGGAACAGAATTTTCAGAATTAACAGCAGGAGCAGAATCAGATTCATCAGAAAAATTTTGAACAGCAGAAAAAATAGGAACAGCAGCAGAATTTGCACAATTAGAAACAAAATTTTCAGCAGAAATAGCAACAAAATTTTTAGCAGAAACAGCAACAGAATTTTCAAAATGTTCAGAAATTAAATCTGAATTTGCAGAAATAGTACATTCAGTAGAAACAGCAGATTCAGAAACAGCACAAACAGCATTTTCAGCTTGTAAGCATGCAGCAAATTCAGCATAAATAGCACAAACAGCACATAAGTCATTGCTACCATCACAATCACAATCAACACAATATAATTCAGCAAACATGTTCTCATGCACGTCATCAACCAATGAATCAATAATGTCTACATGAAAAATAGAATGCTCTTCTGTTGGGTATCTCATGGCATCAAACAGATTAAATTGCACTTTACTATCTCCAAATTCCATGGATAATGTACCAGAATGCACATCAATCTTAGTCTTACCAGTTTTCAAAAATGGCCTACCTAAGATTAATGTTGGTTGATTAGCATGCAATTCATCCTCCATATTTAGCACATAGAAATCAGCAGGAAAAATAAGGTCATTTACTCTTACCAACACATCTTCTAAAACTCCCTCAAGGTGAGTTGTGCTCCGGTTGGCAAGTTGGATGACTACTCCTGTTGGCTTGAGCTCTCCAATGCACAAAGACTGGTAAATTGATTTTGGCATGACATTAATTAAAGGTCCAAGTTCCAACATAGCTTGACTGAACTGCTTACTTCCTATGATGCATGGAATGGTGAAAGTCCCCGGATCCTTGCATTTCGGAGGAATATTTGGCTGAATGATTGCAGAAACATTTCTGCCCATGCTCACCTTCTCATTTCCTTGACCTCCTTCTATGAGTGCACAAATCCTTGAGAAATTTGGCATACTTTGGAATCTGTTTGATGGCTTCTAGGAGCGGAATATTGACCTCCACTTTTCTGAATGTGTCCATTATCTCCTTGTCCAATTCAGCTTCTGCCCGCTTCTTGTTTTGTGTCACTCTATTGGGGAAAGGCAGTGGAACAATTTGCTCAAGTTGCTTGCTGCTACTGCTGCTTGGTTCTGCCCCATTTGTTTTTATTTCTATAGAATTAGAATTTTCTGCTACCACCTTTGGTTGTTCTGCAGAATCTACAGCATCAGGAACCTTAAGCTGCTTGCCGCTTCTCAAAGTGATGGAACTCACATTCTTTGGGTTGCTTACGGATTGGGAGGGAAGGTTGCCAGAGCCTTGAGACTTCATCTCATTTACTGTTGTAGCCAATTGACCAATTTGTGTTTGTAGATTTTGAATGCTAGCTTCTGTTCGTTGCTGAAATTGAACGCTACTGGTTGCCATCTGTGTAACACCCTAATAAATCCATATTACGCTTAAGTCGTATTACGGCGTTTTATTAGTTGTTACTTATGCTCGTGGAACACTAAACTTTACTTGAAATTAAATTACGCGGAAAATACAGTAAAATTTTTTTTTTGAAATATGTCGTTGCTTTTAAAAAGTAAAGCCTTGCGCGAGAAGATAGCAGTAGACGAACGTATCGCAGAGATTTCAATATAAATGGATGGAACATGAGATAAATCATAAAGTCATACATTCAAATTATAACATCGATTACATAAAATACTTAATCTCATAATATCCAAACAAGTACATATAAAGGAAACTCATGGTCATGCCATGGCCCCAAATATCAAAGGTACACAAGTCTGATGAGATACAATACTAAATGAAATACAAGAGTTAGGGAGCACAAATCAAAATAAGCCCTCGTAGACATATGCTGACTTCTACGCCCTTCCATGCCCTTCCATCGAACTCGGGTCCTCGAATGTCGAGTCCCCATGCCGCTCGGCCTCGGGAACGCAGCGAGTGCGAATGATGCGGGGGTGCCTGCTGACCCCCTCTATACGACGGACGCGCCGGCCGAGAACATAGCTGCCCACCGAGGAACGTGCCTCGGAGGGATCCTCCTCAGACGCGACAAAGCCGATGCTCGGGAGTGGCGGCGGTCGCTACGGCCCTAGGGGTGGCCGTCGAACTCACCTCGACCACGGGAACCTCTGGCGGCATAGGCTCCGCTACGGGTAGACCCGGAGACATAGGCTCCATCTCGATCTCGGGCAATGGCTCGGGCGGGAAATCCCAAGGACCCAATGGCTGTCCAAGGCGTGGCGAAGATACGTCCATGGGGGTGGCGGAATCTCTGGCTCCTCTTGTTCAAAAACCCGACCCGGATAGAAGTAGGTGCGAACTACCGTGGTGGTCGTGGCCACGATAGCGTGGGCATCCTCATCATAAGCCCACGCATGGTGGGGAGGCTCCATGCTCCACGTCACGTGAGGCTCCATGAGTATCTGGTGACGAGGCGGTAAAACAACTAGGATGAGAAATAAGATTTCTCGGTGGGACTCGACCACGACACACGGTGTCATCGTCATCGTCCCAACCACCCGGTTTTTAAACGAAAGCGTGGGCATACAATAGGTTCAATTATTTGATTTTCGAAAACGTTACTATCCGAAGTGGATCCCATTTTTAGTACCTATCCTCGTTGTATTAACATCATCATGGCATACATGAAAGCTTATATGACTATTCATAACATATATAAACAGATCGAGAGTTATGTTCTTTACTTGGGTTGGACCGAAGTCCCTTTCTTTCCTTAACTTGACTTATCTTAAGTCCTTTTTTTTTTCCACCCACTAAACATAAGTGGTAATGAGCTCATACCGTGGCCGTCGCCACCATAGACTTTCGGTACTTACACTAGCTGGGTCATGCCATGCCTCATGTAAGCCCTATCCCCTATACTCACACTAGCTGGGTCATGCCATGCCTCATGTGAGTCGTGGGTGAGGGGAAACATAAATTAGGTCACCTTCCCTTTTGAAGGATCATACTTTATCCAATCTTTCCTTATTAAACTTATGATGCAAAATATTTCTAAGTCCATAATTTCTACAAAACTTCGGCAGCATAACGGCTAGACCGCATGACTTCCCAAAATTTTGCCAGACAGTATACCAGTAGTATCACAGCATCATATCATATCATCATATCATATCATCATCATCATATCATCACATCATATCATCATATCATGGCATCATAATCACATCATCATCACATCATACTTGCAACCTAATCGTAGGCATGTTCTCAAGCAAAGTCTTATGAGCTTAGCTTAGTAAATTAGATGCAAGCTTTTACATTGGCTTTCATTTTATTGGTTTCCTCTTCTCATTTATTCTAACTTGACTTATATGATTTTCATATTTTAAATTTGGAAGAGTTATGGTTTAGGTTTTGCATTATAGTTTGATTAAAATCTTATGAACTTAATCTAGTACACTAACTACATTTACATTCGGTTTTTAGTTTTATTTGCTTCTTTTATTAAGGATTAGGCAAGCTTAGTATTTTATTCCATCTAGTCTTCATTAAGTAAATTATGAAGTTTCATTACTTTAGGTTAAGCCCTTTTACCTTTTAGGTCACTTATGCATAGTTTTACTTAAGGTTAAATTTTGACAGTTTTACTTTTACCCCAGGCAGTAACTTTAAAAATTCACCATAATTTGGTATTTTATCATTTTAATGCGAAATTTTATATGCTTATAGGGTTCTGAGTCTAGTTTTTAACAAAAGAAGTCCCACTCAAAAATTCATTTTCTAACTCCAGTTATGCATATTTTATTCTGACTTGTTCAGTTTCTAGGTTCACTCCCGGTACAGTGGATTGTGACCTCTCATTATAATTTCTCAGAAGGAATCTGAGAAAACTGTTTTATGGGTCTGTTCCCTATGTCTTAGCTTTCATTGAAACTTGGTCTCACTCAAAAATCATTTTTGTAGCTTGAGTTATACTCATTTTAGTGTAGACTGCCCAGGCAGAAACCTACCCGAGAACAGTCCACTTTGAAAAATCACATCTCACTCATTTTAACTCCGAATCTTATGTATTTTATATGTATGGAAAGCTCTTTGAGTCTATTTTCATATAAAATTGGTTCCACTCATTTCTGAGTTTTCTGGAAAAAGTTATACCGTTCGGTTTACAGACTGTCAGAAAATCCAGGATTCACGTCTTGCTTTTTCTCATGTTTTCTCCAAAACACTCAACCTCACTTTCAAGAAACCATTCTCAAGTTATAAGACACTCATATACCATGGAAGTTTAGTGAAAAACTAACATGTTGGAGTTCAAAAATAGTGGATTCAGCCATGCATCACACCAAACCGAAAACATATTTTCAACAAACAACCATACTAGCAACAACATCTCATTTTATGACAAGAATGGCTATGATGCCCATAATCAATCTTTAAAACCACCTAGCTATGGAGAGCATAGGAGTTCTAAAGCTTGAAAAACAAGAGAGAAAAAGGGTTTAGAGTCACTACCAAGAAGCTTTCTTTGAAGGAACTTGGGATGGAAAAAGAGATGATGGTGGTGGTGGTGCTCCTCCTCTTGGATCTTGGAAGAGGCTTGATATGTGAGTGTCTTTGATTCTCCAAGAGCAAGAAATGGTGGCTCTTGAAGAGTTTGTGAGTAGGATGAGGAGAGGAAAGGATGAGAGAAGTGGGAGAATTCTAGAGAGAAGTTAGAGAGTTTAGAGAGAAGGAGGAGAATTTGAAATTGAAGAGAGAGAAGAGAGCTTTGTGTGTGTCTTTGGGAGAGGAAATGAAAAATGAATGGAGGAGAGAGGTATGGCTGAAGGTGGCGCAAAAGAGGGAGGGAAAGGTGATGGGACTTTGCTTCTTACAACAAGCAAGAGAGTGGAAAAACCTTGGGGCAAAAGGGTGAGTTCGTTTTCCTTCACACTTGCACGCATTCTAATGTCCATTTTTAGCTATTCTCTAGGGGTTAAAGGGAGTACCCTCTTAGGATTTGGTTGCTTGTCTAAGACTCATCCAAGTGTCAAGATCTAATGGTGGATGACAAGGATCCTAGTCTTGGCTTTTGATCTAATGGTGTAGGATTAAAGAGTTTGAATGAAGGGTGAGATGTTGCTCCTCCTTGGTAGGTCTTTCTAGGGCATATGCATGGAAGAACCTTTATCTCTAAATGTTATTAGAATTATTTAAATGTAGTTTAACTTAATTGGCTTAATTACCCATGAGTTAACTCTTGTCAATTATACCTTTTATGATGTCTTGCATTACGGTTAAGCATATGCTTAATTTGGGGTTTAATTTTTTCAAGAGTTGTCTTAATCATTATAAACTTAATTAGTAAGGTTAGATTGTCTTACTCTTGTTTTGGCACCTTCGAGTAATTAAGGATTAGACGATTAAGGTTTTATTAAAACGCTTAGGACATTATGACTAAATTGTTTGGCTAGACTTAATTTACTAAGCTCTTGCTCTCGGGATTAATCGATTAGTTCTCAATTAATCGCTAATCCTCTAATTAGCCGGAAACACCGAGCTAATTAGCTTAGGTAGAAATGGGGATGTTACATTACTCCCCTCCTTAAAAAGAATTTTGCCCACAAAATTCGCTACCTGTAAGCAGGTGGGGAAAATCTCTTTGCATCTCTGCCTCGAGTTCCCACGTGTGCTCTTCCAAGTGTCCTCTTCCCCAAGCCACTTTCACTAGGGGCACAGACTTGTTCCTCAGCTGCTTGACCTTCCTATCTATGATTCTCATAGGCAGTAGGTCGAAGGTCAGGCCTTCCCTTAACTGTACACTTTCCGGCTCAAGAAGGTGATTGGGGTCGGAGTTGTACTTTCTTAACTGGGAGACATGGAAGACATTGTGAAGATTTGACAAATGAGGTGGTAACGCTATTTGGTAGGCAACTGTTCCTACTCGTTTCAAGATTTCAAAAGGGCCAAGAAAACGAGGACTCAACTTTTTGACTCTAAGGGCTCTACCTATGCCTGTTGTAGGAGTGATTTTCAAGAATACGTGTTCTCCCTCTTGGAACTCGATTGGCTTCCTCCTCTTATCCGCATAGCTCTTCTGACGGCTTTGTGCTGTGAGAATCCTTTCCCTTATCCTCTTAATTTGCTCGGTGGTTTCTCTAACCAGATCAGGCCCTAAGAGGCTTTGCTCACCCGGTCCATACCAACAAAGCGGAGATCGGCACTTCCTACCATCTGAGCTTCATAAGGTGCCATCCCAATACTAGCATGAAAACTATTGTTGTAGGCGAACTTCGATGAGGAGTAGGTGCTTGTCCCAACTTCCGGGTCGATCCATTACGCATGCCCTTAACATATCCTCTAGGGTTTGTATGGTTCTTTCTGATTGACCATCAGTCTGGGGGTGGTAAGCTGTACTTAAACAAAGTTTCGTCCCAAATGCCTTTTGCAAGGCTCCCCAGAACCTAGAGGTAAACCTTGGGTCTCTGTCCGACACAATGGTTGCAGGTACTCTGTGCAGTCTTACAATCTCTTGGATGTATAGCTGGGCTAGCTTATCCAAAGGATAATTCGCCCTTATGGGTAAGAAGTGGGCAGACTTTGTCAATCTATCCACAACGACCCATATGGCATCAAATCCACCTTGGGTTCGGGGCAAACCCATCACAAAATCCATAGAGATTCCATCCCATTTCCATTCAGGGATCTCCAATGGTTGCAGCATGCCTGAGGGTTTTTGGTGCTCAATCTTCACCTTTTGACAAACTAAGCACTTATCCACCACATCTGCTATGTCTCGTCTCATGCTTGGCCACCAAAACATCCTCTTGAGGTCTTGGTACATCTTCGTTATGCCAGGATGCATGGTGAAATGACCTTTGTGGGCTTCTTCTACAATTGTCCTCCTCAAGTCATCCTTAGCAGGCACGCATATCCTCCCTTGATACCTCCATACGCCATCAATGCCTTGAGTAAATTCTTTCAGCTTTCTCTCCTTACTTTGAGCTACAATTCTCAAGAACTCTTCATCCTTTTCACGAGCACGCATAATTTGCCCTCTGAACTCACTTGTCACCTTGATCAGACCCAACCTTATGCTACGAGGGGTCAGGGTAACTCCGAGATTTAAGTCTCTAAAGCTCTCAATCAACTCCGCTTCCTTGACCATCAACCACGACACATGCAATGATTTGCGGCTCAGTGCGTCCGCCACCACATTGGCCTTACCAGGGTGGTAGTTCAATCCGAAATCGTAGTCCTTCAGGAATTCCATCCACCGCCTCTGCCTCATGTTAAGCTCCTTCTGATCAAACAAGTATTTCAGACTCTTGTGATCCGAAAATACCTCAAACCTAACTCCATATAGATGATGCCTTCATATCTTCAAGGCAAACACCACGGCCGCTAACTCCAGGTCATGGGTCGGGTAGTTGACTTCATGAGGTTTCAGTTGCCTAGAGGCGTACGCTACCACATTTCGATTTTGCATCAGAACACAACCTAACCCTCTTCCAGAGGCATCACAGTAGACCTCAAAGGCTCCCTTAGGGTCAGGCAGGACCAGTACAGGTGTAGAAGTCAACTTCGCCTTCAACTCTTGAAAACTTTTCTCACACTCTTCAGTCCACACAAACGCAGCATTCTTCCTAGTGAGCTTAGTCAAAGGTAGGGATATATGAGAAAATCCCTTTATAAACCTCCGATAATATCCGGCTAGGCCGAGAAAACTTCGAATCTCCATCACCGTCGTCGGTCTCTCCCAGTTCATCACAGCTTCCACCTTGCTCGGATCTACGGATATCCCTCCCTTAGTCACGACGTGACCCAAGAACTTCACTTCTTCTAGCCAAAACTCACACTTCGATAGCTTCGCATAGAGCTTCTTATCCGTCAAGATTCCCAACACCATCCGAAGATGCTCTTCGTGTTCCTCCTTCGTCTTTGAATAGATGAGGATGTCATCTATAAAGACCACCACAAACTTATCCAAATACGGCCTAAAGATCCTGTTCATATAATCCATAAACACAGCCGGGGCATTGGTTAATCCAAACGACATTACTCTAAACTCATAATGCCCATATCTAGTCCTAAAGGCCGTCTTGGGAATATCTTCCTCCTTTACTCTAATTTGGTGGTATCCCGACCTTAGATCTATCTTTGAAAACACCACTGCTCCTCTGAGTTGGTCCATCAAGTCGTCTATCCTTGGTAAGGGTACTTGTTCTTCACTTGTGACCTTGTTCAGCTGCCGATAATCCACGCACGACCTCATGCTTCCATCCTTCTTCTTGACAAACAAAGACAGGGCTCCCAAGGTGAGACACTCGGTCGCACAAACTTCTTCTCCAACAATTCCTCCAATTGGGTCTTCAACTCTTCCAACTCCAAAGGGGACATTCGGTAGGGTGCAATAGATATTGGTCCAGTCCCTGGCACCAATTCTAGGGAGAATTCTATCTCTCTCTCCGGGGGAAACTCCGGAATATCCTCAGGAAAGACCTCAGGGTACTCATTCGCCACAGGAATCTCCTCAAGAGCTTGCTCCAGTTCAACCTCACTAGCCGATAGGAGAACGTATTCTTGATTCTCAGTCTTACAACAGTATAACACGATAGGTTTCAAGCTTAAACTAACAGGTTTAGAAGGTAAGGAAGGGAATACGATTGTTTTGGCTGCACAATCTAACAGAACATGGTTGGCTGAGAGCCAGTCCATGCCTAAGATTAGATCTAAACCAAACAAAGGAAGGCAGATTAAATCGGACTCATAAGTCCTACCCTCAATATGAATTTGACACTTCAAACAACACAGACAAGTTCTAACTGGTTTCCCAGTGGGAGTAGAAACAAGCAACATATAAGGTAGTTCAGAAACAGACAACCCCAATCTACTTACGCAATCATGAGAAATAAAAGAATGCGTAGCGCCAGTGTAACATCCGCGAATTCCGACTTCCGATCCCCATTATTGATGACATTTCCGATTTCCGAGTTTCCTTACACTTGGCCTCCGACCTCAACACTAGCTTCGACTTCCGACTTCGTTTCAAGGCTTGCAAGGGACTTCTTCCGATTTCCGACCTAAGGCATGCAGCTTACGCTCTCCGATTTAATGGATGGAGCTGACGATTTCCGACCTTGTAAGCGTGGATAAATTTTGACCTTCTCGGTATGAATTCCGAGTTCCAATTTCGCGAGATGAAATGAGAGTGACTGATGCTTCCAACTTACGAGTTCGTTGTCGACTTCAGCATTCTTTACGACTTCCGATCTTATCGATCAAAGAGTAAAATGTTCGATTTCCGACTTCGTCTCTAAGGCTCAGATGAACTGAAAGTATTCAATTCGACATTATGATTCACAACGGGTACGAGATCCGATCTTGAGTTCAATATTAGAAGCTCTCACTTCTATATCTTTTCGAGTTCGGGATAGAAAGTTCATGATTCTGACTCCGACCTTAAGTGCTTGGCTTCTCACCAGGCTCTACTTTACGTTTCAATTAGACTGGATGTTTTCTGAGTTCGACTTCATATACAGGAAGTTCACGAGTGCGACTTTATGTAGAGTACGAGTTCGATTTTGTTTCGAATATGCTAGAAACTCCTACCACTTGAGCGGCGTGGAGAGTGATTCTACCAAACAAAGGAGGCAACCAATCACAATCTTCCAAGTTAACTCCCACTCATGCCTATATAACACACTATCCTCCTTTGAATCAGACCATTATTCACGTTGCTTTTCCTCTTCTCCATCAGCTCTCTTTTCTCTTGCTCACACATCCAAGACTTAAGCAAAGTTCCAGCCTTGTTTATCCAAATTTCAAGAGCTCAGCACCAAAACACTTAAATCAAAGGTAGGGGTTTTAAATTTCTTGCATCAAATCCATGCACTTGGCTGGCTGGACTGAATTAGTTTCACCTTAATTGATGTGTGAATTGAATAATTATGCTTGGATTAATAGAAGATTTTGAGTTAGAAGTAGAATTAGAAGAAGAAAACTAAGAGGATTAAATGGCTGGAGGTGCTGTCTTGGTGGAGAGTCCACGGCAGACCATATGGCGGAGCGTACGGCGCCGCCTACGATCGGTCAAATTCGATGAACCTATTTTTAAATGAAACTAGACATCTAGGGCTTTCCATAGACATATCATATAAGGGTTTTGGATCAGAATTGAGGAAGATATGAATTTCTGAATCTCGACCTAGGGTTTTAACTCTGGCTCTGGGCAGATTGGGTTATTTAGGGTAGAACTCGACCTATACTACATGAAACTGAGTGAAACCAACTTTGTTGGAAAGCTTACACATAGGAGAACAACATCCAGAGAAATCCCGAGTTTGTTATCCACTCAGTTATTCCCAGTGATTTGAAGAAGTTACCCTATGTCCAAACCAGGCCAACACAGGACAGTTCAGGAAGGCTATGTTTCGGGGATTGTAACTTGAGCCCTACTAAGGCAAATGAAATGGGACTTTTTGTATATGAAAGTTTGTCCTGTTACCTTTAATACGAGACCAATTTCGTCTGATTTGAGTGAGTTTTCGATTTTTGGTAAATTTCTACTTTTTGTTGCCTGATTCTGGCCAGCTAATGGGCAGGCCGAGATAAAGTTTAGATATCTTGAGTTATAGATACCGAAATTAGATGGGACCAAAGAGGTTAGAAAATAGACACACAACCCTGTAACATACTCAAATTTGAGGTCCAAATGAGCTAAAATGAAATTGTGGCATGAATTACAAAACCGGGTTGGTTGTATATGCTGAGGCAGAATTTCTGTCTTAATGAATTTGATATGAATTGGAGTTTCATGTTGGAGTATACATGTGAATTTGTGCTTCTTGTGATATATTGATGTATTGATTGGCTGGCACTATTCATGGGGAAGCGGACACGTTCCGTTATGCTGCCGAAGTTTCGGTAGAACCCATGAACAAGTTATGAATTTCATATGAATGTATATACATTCTTAAGAAAGTCATGAAAGTCGTGAAAAGAAGCATGTCATTATGCAAGTTCCATACTACTTGGGCCAGCCCGGATAGAAAGTTAATGGGAATAGATCGGTGGAAAGGTCGGGAAAGTAAACCCGGCATTTCTGTATAGGAACGAGCTCGATCCACGATAGCGAGACTATTACCCAGGAGTCTAAAATGGCCAAGAACTCCCAGGGGACCAAGAGAGATGGAAAAATGATAGAAAGTAATGAAAGAGTTTATGAAAGAAAGTTCAAGAAAGAGTTTACATGATTACATGAATGCATAAATCCATGGAATAGTTGCATCAGGATGTTTACAATTATGCATTACAAGCGCCATCGCTATTCATTGATTTATTCCATTTATCCTTCTGTGCACTAGTATTAGTACTTATTTCGTTTCTTATGCCAATTAAAGTAAAATTGCACCTTACCTCGGACCAGGACATGTTTTTAAACTCATGAAAATGGACTTTAGTTTGAACACGTATTTTAATAATTAAGTAAAATCCGAGGTAGCTGAGAATGAATGTGATGTCGGTCGGTGTAATCGAACCCTCCGAGAATTTTCTGAAATTCTCACCCGTCTTGTGTATTCGCATCATTCTCAGATTGAGCGATGGACTCCTGACCACCCTTTTATTGAGATCCACGCACTTCAGTTCCACCATGACCTGGAGTTGGACTCTCTGTACATAGCCGGTTCGTGTAACTTTCGTTTGTACTTATTTAGCGGCAGGAACTTTGATGTTCCTTTGCACCATCCCTATTCGACCACCTGCTACCCTTATATTGCCATCCCTCTACATATGGCGCACGCATCTGCTCCTCCTGCACGCGGCACCGTGACCACTGCTCCCGAGTCACCACCACAGGCAGGCCCCGACGTCCCTCTAAGTTCCGAGAGTGACCCCTCTGAGGCCACAGGCTCGTCGCCCTCTTCCTCCTCGGGACCTAGCGCGGACTATACTCCGGCCGAGCCTGGCATGGCTAACGGCTACCTGACGGAGTAGTTTAGCGGCAGGATGTTATGCGACATGACCCTCTTTTGGGACTGACATGTAGCTTTGGGTCATGGGTTTGACTGTAGAATTAGCGATGATTATGAAATGTCCTATGAGGACCATAGGGTAGGCTGATAGATGAGGGCAGTATGGTCTTTTGATACACTAGCCCATGTATGTGTTTTACTTTGAACCTTTGTACATAAACTAAAACAGCGTCTTCTGATATATATATATACATATGTTTACACGCATGCAGTGACCTTATTGTACCATACTTATTTGATGATAGTCTATTCGGTTCATTTTGTTGATATTTCGTTTATTTTGTTTGTAATATAACAGCACGCCGTCTCGTCAATAGAGACGAGTTAAGGAGAACTTAAAGACAAGAAAGGTAAGTAAAGTATCAACACGGTAACACAACCCGACTAGTTTCATGCTATGACTTAAGCATAACATAAAATTAGTAGGGTGTTACAGCCAGAGTCATATAGTACAGTTAAGATGTTACCATTTACTTCGCACTTACCTCGAATGAGATCACCAGACTCCGTGGTCTCCTCGGCATTCATGGTGAAGACCCTCCCTTGGCGTTGCGGTTTGGGGGCAGATGTGTCCTTCGTGCAGTTCTTGGCAAAATGGCCGGGTTGTCCACATCGGAAGCAGACGTTTTGCCCGGCGTAGCAAACCCCTTTGTGTTGCTTCCCACACTTGGGGCAAACGGAATTGGTTGCGAGCGGAGGTGGTGGCGGGTCTTAGAGGATTGGCAGAGGGTCTCTGTGGCTGTTTGCCTCTAGAACCATCGCCACGGTAGGGCTTCTTTTGTGGGGGCTGTCTCTGGTGTTGCCCTTGAGATGCCTGCCTCCTCTTATGGGCTTAGATCTCGGATAGCCCGACTTGCGGTTGCAGTCGTCCACCACGCGACTCTTATTGACAAGGGCCGCATAGTTCCGAATCTCCAGCGGGGCCACTGATGCCAGGATGTCAGCCCTCAAACCTCCTTCGTACTTCATGCACTTCCGGTGCTCATCGAGTTTCACGATATAGCGTGGAGAACTTACACGCTCCTCAAACTTATTTGTGTACTCGAGAACGCTCATACCTCCTGGTAGAGCCTCGGGAACTCCATCTCCTTTGCGTTCCTTACCGACATCGGAAATACTTCTCGTAGAAAGCTGTCTTGAAGACGTCCCAAGTGATTTCCCTTTGGTCACTTTCCATCAAGCTCTTCGCCCCTTCCACCGGAGTCGGTATCCGCCTTGACATATAGGTAGCAAAGGCCACCTTTTTGGGTCTCCGAGCAAGTCAGCACTGAGTAGATCTTCTCGATCTCTTTAATCCACTCATCAGCTTGCGCAGGGTTGAAGGCCGCCTTGAAAGTGGGCGGGTTAGCCTTGCGAACTCCGCGAACTTCGATATTCGTGCACTTGCCCCATTTCCACCGACGGACTCTTGACCTCCGATTTAGCTGATCCAGCATGTGTTCGGGCGGCGTAGCTTGAGCTTGCATGGCATTCGCCATCTGTTGAAAGGTCCTCATGAAATCAGCGATGTTCGTGTTGTCGCTGGGCTCAGGGGCGGCACGTCTGCGAGTTGCCATTAGTTCCTGAACACACCAAAACAAAAATATCGAGTTGATCAGGCCCAATATCAAGCATAAGCATGGCAGCAACTAAAGGCAATCTCACATGACGGTCATGCATTCTAAGTCCTACATCCTATCATACAGACAGGATTCTTAGCACGACTTAACATAGCGCACGTAGAATTATGCTTGGAAGCATAGTCAGTCCAATCCTCAGGCTTTAACAGGATGAACTGCTCTGATACCATAATGTAACACCCTAATAAATCCATATTACGCTTAAGTCGTATTACGGCGTTTTATTAGTTGTTACTTATGCTCGTGGAACACTAAACTTTACTTGAAATTAAATTACGCGGAAAATACAGTAAAATTTTTTTTTTTTGAAATATGTCGTTGCTTTTAAAAAGTAAAGCCTTGCGCGAGAAGATAGCGATGAAGCGAACGTATCGCAGAGATTTCAATATAAATGGATGGAACATGAGATAAATCATAAAGTCATACATTCAAATTATAACATCGATTACATAAAATACTTAATCTCATAATATCCAAACAAGTACATATAAAGGAAACTCATGGTCATGCCATGGCCCCAAATATCAAAGGTACACAAGTCTGATGAGATACAATACTAAATGAAATACAAGAGTTAGGGAGCACAAATCAAAATAAGCCCTCGTAGACATATGCTGACTTCTCTGCCCCTTCCATGCCCTTCCATCGAACTCAGGTCCTTGAATGTCGAGTCCCCCATGCTGCTCAGCCTCGGGGAACGCGCGGAGTGCGAATGATGTGGGGGTGCTCACGATCACCTCTATACGACGGACGCGACGGCGGGAACATAGCTGCCCACCGAGGAACGTGCCTCGAGAGGATCCTCCTCAGACGCGACAGTCGATACCCGGGGAGTGGCGGCGAGGCTGCTCTGGCCCTAGGGGTGGCCGTCGAACTCACCTCGACCACAGGAACCTCTGGCGGCGGCATAGGCTCGGCTACGGGTAGACCGGGAGACATAGGCTCCATCTCGATCTCGGGCAATGGCTCAGGCGGAAATCCCAAGGACCCAATGGCTGTCCAAGGCGTGGCGAAGATACGTCCATGGGGGTGGCGGAATCTCTGGCTCCTCTTGTTCAAAAACCCGACCGGATAGAAGTAGGTGCGAACTACCGTGGTGGTCGTGGCCACGATAGCGTGGGCATCCTCATCATAAGCCCACTCATGGTGGGGAGGCTCCATGCTCCACGTCACGTGAGGCTCCATGAGTATCTGATGACGAGGCGGAAAACAACTAGGATGAGAAATAAGATTTCTCGGTGGGACTCGACCGACACACCGGTGTCATCGTCATCGTCCCACCACTTCGGTTTTTAAACGAGCGTGGGCATACAATAGGTTCAATTATTTGATTTTCAAAACGTTACTATCAAAGTGGATCCCATTTTTAGTACCTATCCTCGTTGTATTAACATCATCATGGCATACATGAAAGCTTATATGACTATTCATAACATATATAAACAGATCGAGAGTTATGTTCTTTACTTGGGTTGGTCCAAGTCCCTTTCTTTCCTTAACTTGACTTATCTTAAGTCCTTTTTCCACCCACTAAACATAAGTGGTAATGAGCTCATACCGTGGCGCCGCCACCATAGACTTTCAGTACTTACACTATTTGGGTCATGCCATGCCTCATGTAAGCCCTATCCCCTATACTCACACTAGTGGGTCATGCCATGCCTCATGTGAGTCGTGGGTGAGGGGAAACTTAAATTAGGTCACCTTCCCTTTTGAAGGATCATACTTTATCCAATCTTTCCTTATTAAACTTATGATGCAAAATATTTCTAAGTCCATAATTTCTACAAAACGGCGACATAACGGCTAGACCATGACTTCCCAAAATTTTGCCAGACAGTATACCGGTAGTATCACGCATCATATCATATCATCATATCATATCATCATCATCATATCATCACATCATATCATCATATCATGGCATCATAATCACATCATCATCACATCATACTTGCAACCTAATCGTAGGCATGTTCTCAAGCAAAGTCTTATGAGCTTAGCTTAGTAAATTAGATGCAAGCTTTTACATTGGCTTTCATTTTATTGGTTTCCTCTTCTCATTTATTCTAACTTGACTTATATGATTTTCATATTTTAAATTTGGAAGAGTTATGGTTTAGGTTTTGCATTATAGTTTGATTAAAATCTTATGAACTTAATCTAGTACACTAACTACATTTACATCTGGTTTTTCGTTTTATTTGCTTCTTTTATTAAGGATTAGGCAAGCTTAGTATTTTATTCCATCTAGTCTTCATTAAGTAAATTATGAAGTTTCATTACTTTAGGTTAAGCCCTTTTACCTTTTTAGGTCACTTATGCATAGTTTTACTTAAGGTTAAATTTTGACAGTTTTACTTTTACCCCAGGCAGTAACTTTAAAAATTCACCATAATTTGGTATTTTATCATTTTAATGCGAAATTTTATATGCTTATAGGGTTCTGAGTCTAGTTTTTAACAAAAGAAGTCCCACTCAAAAATTCATTTTCTAACTCCAGTTATGCATATTTTATTCTGACTTGTTCAGTTTCTAGGTTCACTCCCGGTACAGTGGATTGTGACCTCTCATTATAATTTCTCAGAAGGAATCTGAGAAAACTGTTTTATGGGTCTGTTCCCCTATGTCTTAGCTTTCATTGAAACTTGGTCTCACTCAAAAATCATTTTTGTAGCTTGAGTTATACTCATTTTAGTGTAGACTGCCCAGGCAGAAACCTACCTGAGAACAGTCCACTTTGAAAAATCACATCTCACTCATTTTAACTCCGAATCTTATGTATTTTATATGTATGGAAAGCTCTTTGAGTCTATTTTCATATAAAATTGGTTCCACTCATTTCTGAGTTTTCTGGAAAAAGTTATACCGTTCGGTTTACAGACTGTCAGAAAATCCAGGATTCACGTCTTGCTTTTTCTCATGTTTTCTCCAAAACACTCAACCTCACTTTCAAGAAACCATTCTCAAGTTATAAGACACTCATATACCATGGAAGTTTAGTGAAAAACTAACATGTTGGAGTTCAAAAATAGTGGATTCAGCCATGCATCACACCAAACCGAAAACATATTTTCAACAAACAACCATACTAGCAACAACATCTCATTTTATGACAAGAATGGCTATGATGCCCATAATCAATCTTTAAAACCACCTAGCTATGGAGAGCATAGGAGTTCTAAAGCTTGAAAAACAAGAGAGAAAAAGGGTTTAGAGTCACTACCAAGAAGCTTTCTTTGAAGGAACTTGGGATGGAAAAAGAGATGATGGTGGTGGTGGTGCTCCTCCTCTTGGATCTTGGAAGAGGCTTGATATGTGAGTGTCTTTGATTCTCCAAGAGCAAGAAATGGTGGCTCTTGAAGAGTTTGTGAGTAGGATGAGGAGAGGAAAGGATGAGAGAAGTGGGAGAATTCTAGAGAGAAGTTAGAGAGTTTAGAGAGAAGGAGGAGAATTTGAAATTGAAGAGAGAGAAGAGAGCTTTGTGTGTGTCTTTGGGAGAGGAAATGAAAAATGAATGGAGGAGAGAGGTATGGCTGAAGGTGGCGCAAAGAGGGAGGGAAAGGTGATGGGACTTTGCTTCTTACAACAAGCAAGAGAGTGGAAAACCTTGGGGCAAAAAGGGTGAGTTGTTTTTCCTTGAGTCTTGGAGGCATTCTAATGTCCATTTTAAGCTTTTCTCTAGGGGTTAAAGGGAGTACCTCTTAGGATTTGGTTGCTTGTCTAAGACTCATCCAAGTGTCAAGATCTAATGGTGGATGACAAGGATCCTAGTCTTGGCTTTTGATCTAATGGTGTAGGATTAAAGAGTTTGAATGAAGGGTGAGATGTTGCTCCTCCTTGGTAGGTCTTTCTAGGGCATATGCATGGAAGAACCTTTATCTCTAAATGTTATTAGAATTATTTAAATGTAGTTTAACTTAATTGGCTTAATTACCCATGAGTTAACTCTTGTCAATTATACCTTTTATGATGTCTTGCATTACGGTTAAGCATATGCTTAATTTGGGGTTTAATTTTTTCAAGAGTTGTCTTAATCATTATAAACTTAATTAGTAAGGTTAGATTGTCTTACTCTTGTTTTGGCACCTTCGAGTAATTAAGGATTAGACGATTAAGGTTTTATTAAAACGCTTAGGACATTATGACTAAATTGTTTGGCTAGACTTAATTTACTAAGCTCTTGCTCTCGGGATTAATCGATTAGTTCTCAATTAATCGCTAATCCCTCTAATTAGCCGGAAACACCGAGCTAATTAGCTTAGGTAGAAATGGGGATGTTACAATCTGCTTCACCAATTCTGCCAAGCTTGGCTCTAAGCTGCTGCTGCTTTGTGGTTTATTTTGCTGAGCTATTGGATGGTATTGTCCTGAGCTTGGTCCAGCAGAATTTTGCTTAAACTGAGGTTACTGAAACTGATTAAAGTTATTGCCATACCTCAGATTTGGGTGATCTCTCCAGCCAGGATTGTATGTGTTGGAGAATGGATCGTAGCTCTTCTGCTGCTGCTGATAAGGCTTACCAGGAAAAATTCCTGCAACAATTTCATTGCTCTCCTGCAGATACGGACACTGATCTGTTGGATGTCCTGGTATAGAGCAAATGCCACAAATCATAGTTAGTGGCTGCTGGGGTTGCTGCTGGCCAAGTGCCAATTGCCTCACCAAGGTTGTCAACTCATCTATTCGGTTCTCCATCCTCTGCTGGTTTGGATTAGCAGTATGCACTTCATTCACTCCTCTTGTTGACACTATGGCTCGGGTACCAAATTGTTGTGCATTGGCAGCCATGTTTGCAATTAATTCACGAGCTGCAGCAGGTGTTTTATTTACCAAAGCCCCTCCAGAAGCAGCATCAACCATACTTCTGTCCATTGGCATGAGACCTTCATAAAAATACTGAATGAGAAGCTGGTCGCTAATCTGATGGTGTGGACAGCTTGCACACAACTTCTTGAACCTCTCCCAATACTCATGCAATGTCTCTTCACTAATCTGCCTTATGCTGCAAATTTCTTTTCTGATTGAAGCAGCTCTTGAAGCAGGGAAGAATTTCTCCAAGAACATCCTCTTCATGTCTTGCCAGCTCATAATGGAACCTGGATGCAAGTAGTACAACCAATCCTTGGCAGATCCATCTAGGGAGAAGGGAAATGCCCTCAGCTTGATGTGATCTTCCTCCACTCCATGCGGCTTCATGGTTGAGCACACTACAGGGAACTCCTTCAAGTGCTTGTGAGGGTCTTCTCTAGCTAAGCCATGAAACTTGGGCAGCAGATGTATCAGTCCTGATTTAAGCTCGAAGTCTGCATCCAAATTCGGGTACTGGATGGCCAAAGCTTGATAGTTGACATCAGGTGCTGCAAGTTCCTTCAAGGTTCTGTTAGCCATACTTCCTGAAAAATCAGAATTCTCAACAAAGTTAGGAATAGAATCAGAAACAAAGTTATTAGCAGAACTAGTCTCAAACAACCTCCTCTTAGCTCTTCTAATTTGTCTAAGAGTCCTCTCTAATTCAGGATCAAATTCTACTAAATTAGGAGTTGGATCAGACCTAGTCATGCACTAACAAATAGCAAACAGAACCATATGCTCAAAGCACTAAAACATGCACACAAACACTCAAAATAATCAAAATAAATATGAAAACACTACCAGAAAATTTTTGAAAATTATTGGACCACCACACCTAAAATATTTTACCTCTAAGGAGTAAGAAAATGCAAAGAAAAATCTTAAAAAATAAAAAAAGTGGTCTAAACAAAGGAATTTGCCTTACAAATAAGAAGTCAACAGCTTTGCTGTTGATCCTGATTAGAAGGCCATTTTCCTTCAACTGACCAATTTTCAAGTCAATCAGAGCACAAAATTTTTTACAATAATACCGGTTACATCCCTAAAAAATACCGAAAAGATAAAAAGACCTCTAAAGACCTATCTAAATGATGGAATTTGACAAAAATAGGGGGGGCTTAATCTAATGGATTGAGTTTTTCTCAAAATGATGTTTTGCTATGGAATCAAGTCCCTTGAAATCAACTAAAACAAGTTAGTCGTCAAAAAAACCGTAAAACCGAACTACTGACTATAAATTAAAACTAACTTAACCAGGCACACATCAAGACAGAATATGCAATGCTATAAACACATATTAACATGACCAAATAACATCAATCATTCCCCGGCAAGGTGCCAAAATTTGACTCGAGTGCCGAGCTCGATCAAATTACAATAAAAATCGAATTACACTAAACTCGTAGCAAGGGTGCAACCCGAGTCGTTCCTAGCGATGACAATGTTATATGATCAGGAAATTGGGGGGGGTTTAGGAATTTAAAATACTGAAATGAATATAAAAGAAATGAATAGAATTTGGAACATCTAATCCAAGAACCAAGAAAGACAGTGACTAATCAATCATCGGATTCTAAAAATAATCATTCAAATAAAATCAGTGACTGACATCAAACCCGAAAGAAACCTCTGTTCGGATACGACATTGCACACGAAAACCTTCATGCATTCAATTAACAAATAAGTGATTAAATTCAGAAACCTCTAGAACCTAACCAATTCATGTTAATTTTCAAGCACCAATGTAATCAATCATCAAATTCAAACTTGAAAATGATTCTACTCACGCAATTGCATTACACATTAATCAATCGAGCAATATGCAAGCAAGCAAGTAAGCAAGCAATTATAATCCACCACAATTCCGAATAAAAAACCTTCAAATCCGAAATTGGATTAATCACAATGAAAGAAAAGGGAGTAGAAAACCGATTTGATTTGATGAAGTTTGGTTGCGCAAATCCTCAAGACAGCCAATGCTTCTTTGAATCCTTAGATTAGATGGAAGCTTACTCCTCCATGAATGGAGGAAGATGAGTTGTTAAGGTGGGGGGGCGTGAGAAAGGAGAGGAGAAGAAGAACCAAAAATCGAAAATTTCCTATTCTCAAAATCTGTCTAGTTACAATTCTGGCTTCCCCTTAAGTCAGCCAGCCAAAACCGAATCAAAACGTCTCCCAATCAATCCATAACAGCTATTACATTAATCCCCTCTCTCTTCTCTGAATCTGGACACCTTATTTGCTAAATTTTGAATTATATAAAGAAAGTTATGCTAAAAACATGCAAGTATGTTTTCTAATCCAGTCAGTAACGTTTGTCCACATTTTTGGCAATGAAAACGCATTAGTTTGTGTAACATCCACCGTTTTTCGTCTAATTATTCGGTTTTATCGAATAATTGAAAATAAATAGATTTCGGTTAAACCATTATTTAGACTCAATTGATTAGCAATTACTTGAGTCTAAATAAGAGAGAATCAAGTTAGAAGTATAGAAGGTTTCATAAGAATTTTCACGAAACCGATTTACTGATTGAAAGGAAATCGGTAAGTTTACGGTATTTTAAACTGTCAGAACCGGACTAGTAGAATTTCAACCCATCGACCCTACTTTGAGTGGCTGATAACTCAGCCACTTAATCCCTCAAGTTGGCGCCACTTTGGCCACAAGAAAGGAGACAAGCTTGGCTGAATTTCAGCCATGCAAAGCCAACCAATCAAATGCCAAAGAAAAAGCCAACTAAGCACCCTTTATGTCATCAGATTTTTCAGCCCCATTATCACATATTCTGACTCACACTTCTACGCCACTTTCTTCTCCTCTTTCAGCTCTCTTTCTCTCTTCTTTACACTCACAACTTTAGCCAACAACAAGCCACTTCAAGCCTTGCTCATCCAAACCTTCAAATTTTAGCAAAAACACTTGGATCAAAGGTAGGAGTTTATTAATTGCATTAGATTTGTGATATTTAGCTGGATGAGCTTGGATTATTTTTATGATTCTTGATGTGTTAAATGGAGGATTATGATGATATGCGGTTGGCTTTGGGTTGTTGGTTTGGTTAAAATCGAATTTGAAGCAAGAAAGAATAGAAATAAGAAGAGCTGAGGGGCTGGAGAATAAAAACCCCTCGGCAGTCCGTACGGCGGAGTGTACGGATACGTCTACAGCAGATTAAATTGGCTGGAACTATTTTTATATAAAACTAGACATCTAGGGATTTCCATAGATATATCATATAAGGCTTTTGGATTATAATTGAGGGAGTTATGAATTTTTGAATTTCGACCTAGGGTTTTGACTCTGGCTCTGGGCAGATTAGGTTGTTTAGGGCAGAACTCGACCTATACTACTTGAAAATGAGTGGAATGAACTTTTTTAGAAAGCTTACACATAGGAGAATATCCCATAAAAATTCCAAAATTTAATAAACTCCCAGTTGCTCGCAGTTCTCCACGCAATTCTCCCTATGTCCACACCGGGCTAGAACAGGGTAGTGTAGGAAGGTCCGAATTCGGGGCTTGTAACTCGAGCCATACTAAGCCAAATTGAGTGGAACTTTTTCTAAATAAAACTTTGTTCTGTTAGCTTTACTATGAAACCAATTTCGTATGATTTGAGTCAGTTTTCTATTTTTAGTAGATTTTTAATTTTAGTTGCCTGATTCTGGCTAGCCAATGGGCAGGCCGAGATAAAGTCTAGATATCTTGAGCTATAGATACCAAAATTAGATGGGACCAAAGAGGTCAGAAAATAGACACATAAAAATTTAACATACTCAAATTTGAGGTCCAAATGAGTTAAAATGAAATTATGGCTTGAATTATAAAAACCGGGTTGGTTGAATATGCTGAGGCAGGAATTCTGCCTTAATGAATTTGATGTTGATATGAGTTTAATGTTGGAATATAAATGTGATATTGTGATCTTTGTGATAAATTGATGTATTGATTGGCTGGCACTATTCATGGGGAAGCAGACACGTTCCGTTATGCTGCCGAAATTTCGGTAGAACCCATGTACAAGTTATGAATTACATGCTAATGCATATGCATTCTTGTGAAAGCCATGAAAATTATGAAAATGATTATATTACTATGAAAGTTCCATGCTACTTGGGCTAGCCCCGAATAAGAAGTTAAGGGGAATAGATCGGTGGGAAGGTCGGGGAAAGTAAACCCGGCATTCCTGTATAGGAACGAGCTCGATCCTGATAAGCAGAGTATTACCCAGGAGTCTAAATGGCCAAGAACTCCCAGGGGACCAAGAGATGGAAAATGATAGAAAGTAATGAAAAAGTTTATGAAGGAAAGTTCAAGAACGAGTCTACATGATTACATGAATGCATGAATACATGGAATGGTTACATCAAGATGCTTACAGTTGATCACATGACTGCATGATTACATGAAACAATTATATCAAGATGTTTCCAATTGTCTGTTATATTTGCTCACTGCTGTTCATTTATTTATTCTGGTTATCATTCTATGTATTAGTATTAGTAATCTATTCTGTTTCTTATGTCAACTAAAGTAAAACTGAACCTTGCCTCGGACCAGACTTTTCCTTAAACTCATTAAAACGGATAGCCTACTTTGTACACATATTTTTTTTATAATTAAATAAAAACCAAGGCAACTGAGAATGAATATGACGTCAGAAGAACGTTATACATAGACCCTACTGAGAATTTCTCGAAAATTCTCACCCCGTGTTGTACTTCCACATCATTCTCAGATGCTGGCGAAGGGCTCAACGGCCACTCTTTTCCTTGAGATCCCAGAACTGCGGCTTCACTATGACTCCACGTTGGACTCATTGGACACAGTTGGCTCCTGCTATTTCTGTCTCTGCTTTGTAGCAATAGGAATCTTGCTGTTCCTTTATTTTGTCTGCTGTTAATATATATGTATAAACTGAAGCCTCGGCTTCCAACCCACCTATGTACGTATACAGTTGGTAATATATCACTTATTCGTATCTTTTCTGTTATGTTATATTAGACCTTATTACGTTTTATAACGCTATCCACGTCTACTAAGTAACACCGCGCCGTTTCAACGAATTAGTGGTAATAATCACGAGGTTTAAGTAGAACGTTAAAACGGTAACACAGACTACCTAATTTCATGCTATGACTTAAGCATAACATAAAATTAGTAGGGTGTTACAGTTTGGATTTGTGGTCTGAAGATCACTTAAAGCTTTGGATGTCAGCTTCAAAATGCCACTGGAATGGACTCAATTGGGCTACTATGGACCAAGATATGGTCCAAATACTGCACCAAGTTCAGAAACCGCGATTGCACTGCTTCAGTTCACATCTAGGCCCAATTTCAGCTCCTTAACACCAGAATTGGCTTCTAACTTCTTCATATCACTTGTAGGCCTATCTCTCAGCTTTCCTACAAATCAAGAATCACAATAAAATGAGCTCTATAACTCAAGAAATAACCCAAAAGCCAAAATAGTGTTAGAATTCGCCTAATGCTGGAAAATTTAACTCAAACCCAAACAAAATCCAAACAATACAAAATGGTCCAATTCAAAACAATTAGGCACAAGAGAGAATTAATGAGCTAGGAATGAGGGAAAATAAGCATATAAAAATCCAATTGATCACCCCAAGTGGCAAAAAGCCGACATCCAGGTGCCAAACCTATTGCCGATACTAAGTAGCAGCCCAAAATTTGTATCCATTTTTCATGATATTATGCATGGATCAGATATATCATGGCGAATTCTTTAGATTCCATTATGGAAGACACAATGGAATCTAATAAGTGAGATTTCAAGTAAGCTAGGATTTCTAGAAGAAGATGCCATTCGTTTGATGAGAAATAAAAAGGAATATCGAAAATTCGAGTGGCTAAAAGCAAGCGACTACTTTCAAGTAATGAAAAGAAAAGCAACGGCTGGAGTGGGAGAGTCAGAGTCAAAAAGAGGATTCCTTACTTCTTTCTCTCATTCAAAACCATGCATGAGACTTTCTTCTCGCACGGCTCCTAAGTAATAAAAGAAAGAAGAACTCATCTTCTTTCTTTTTTGATTACCTTCCTCACATATGTATAAGACCGAATCCATTCGATTTTGAATTTTCAAAAGGATTAGTAATCCTTAACTTTTGAAGGAATCCTTCATTAGTGGTTGTGAATGACCGATTTTTCTTAATCTTTATGAATTGCTCCTACGGAATCGAGGTCAAAAAGATTGAGAAATAGAACCATCTGATTTGATTTCTTCTCAATAGCCACGAGATGATCATCTTAGGGTGATCCTTTTGTCGACAGATGCTCCTATTATACTCGTAGTCTTTGAAGGATGAGAACCAACTACGTAGCATCGACATCAAGAATTCATGTATTGTATATGTCATTAGTCCGATCCCTTGTAGGAACTACACGTAATAACGAACTTGCAAAATGAATCTATTTATCATAAAGGGATTCGTTGTTCCTGACTCTGCTTCACCTTAATTGTTATTTGAACAAGTAAAGTTATGTCTTGGTCTGAGTGGGAATAGCATTTCTCTTCTGCATGACCATGGAGTTTTGAAAAATCCAAACATCTCAGAAATAGATAGAGAGGTAGGAATTTATCGAACGAACTACACTCCTTTGTATACGTCAAGAGTCCATTAATGAGAAGGGGTTGGGGAAAGCTTAAACCCAATTCCTACAGTGATGAATATAAGCGCAATTGAAATTCCCGAGGAGTTATACATTTGTGTATTGATAAGACCATTCACTATTTCTTGAAGCTCGATCTCTCCCCTAGATGAACCATATAGTCAAGAGAAACCATGAACTAGAATAGAAGAGCTTGCCCCACCCATGAGTAAATATTTTGTAGTAGCCTCATTAGACCGTACATCTTTCTTGGTATATCCAGAAAGTAGATAGGAGTATAAACTGAAACATTCTAGAACTACAAAGATAGTTATTAAATCATTGGCATCGCATAAATAAACCAATACCAATATTAGTGTCTATAATGGATTTCTTTTGTATAATAATAATCGATAGGGCCTCATTGGTAAGTGCTACAAGATCTCGTACATTGGAACCCATAGTTATGGACCCGAGTCCATTAGTATGGAACATTCTCTTTTCCAAGTGAAATCCCCTAACATATGAAAGAGTGAAAAAGTGCTTTCATTGTTATGGAATAAGAAGCTTTCGTATCTTAATCCATGTATTTAATTTATTCAGAGCTATTAGAGCGGGATCCACTTTTTAGGGAATATGAGTCGAAGCAATAACAAGAATATTTCTAGAGGAACATCTTTCATAATCCCTAGAGAGATAGTTCACTAATAGACCGAGGGATAAGTAATTCGACTCATTCACATCCAGATCATGAATGTTTGGAATCCATAATATGCAAGGAGACATTGCTTTTGCTAATTCGAATTGAAGGGTGATATAAAACCGATCTATTTATGGCATCATATCCATAGTTAGTGCATTCGTCATAGTTAGAAGCTCCAGCTCCGTATCAAGGTCACGGTCGATATCGTCACTTTCATCAAAAAGAAAACCCTTAGGCTTCTTATATAGGAACTTGGTCAGAAATACTGTAATGAAAGGAACATAGAGTTTGTCGCTAGGTATTTGACCAAATAGGATCGTCCAGTTCCTATAGAACCTATCACTAAAATACCCCTAGGGGGGTAGGGCTAAGCGGAGTGAAAAGGGTTTCCCATGGGATGGGAATGAAAACTAGTAGCCCCACACAGGGTTTGTACAATGATTCATTCGATAGCTTTTTTTTTCTAATAAAAAGGTCTATTTCTGCCCGAACATTCCATAAAAATGGATTTCCATTTTAGGGGAATTTCCTATTTTTTATTATTTCTATTTCACTTATTTCTTAATAAGTCTTTGATTATTATGATTTTGATTATTATAAGAATTTTTGTATTCTTAAGTCTATTACTATTATTATATAGATATGTAGATATTATCCAGATATATAGAATATCTAATATTCTATAATAGATATATATTATTCTACTTTTTTAATTCAATATTCTAATTTTATTCTTATTTTAGAGAATTAGAATATTTTCATTTTTCATATCCTATAATATAGACTAAAATTATAGAATAAGAAAAAAATGACAGGATAATATATATATATATATATCAAATATTCTACTTTTGCTTATTATAATATAAGAGATATCTTTCTATAAGAGATATTTTTTACTTTTAAATACATAGAAATAGAATACCAATTCATAGAATATAAATTCTAGTTTCCGATTAGAAAATAGTAAAGCATCCGTTTTTGACATGAAATGGATATATCCATATATCTCGGACTTCTATTTTTGAGATAAAAATTATGAAATAAAAAAAAAAAAAGATAATAAGATATGGCAAAACCTATACCCAAAATTGGTTCACGTAAAAATGGACATATTGGTTCGCGTAAGCATGCTTATAAAATACCAAAGGGAGTTATTCATGTTCAAGCTAGTTTCAACAACACCATTGTGACTGTTACAGATGTACAGGGGCGGGTGATTTTTGGGTCCTTCACAGGTACTTGTGGATTCAAAGGTATGTGAAGGGGAACATTGTTTGCCGCTCAAACAACAGTAGGAAATGCTATTCAAATAGTAGCGGATCAAGGCATGCAATGAGCAGAAGTCATGATAAAAGGTCTCGGTCTCGGAAGAGATGCGGCATTAAGAGCTATTCATAGAAGTGGCATACTATTAAATTTTATACGGTCAAATGAATGAACTGCCAGGAGCTCGTATGAGAGTTGGTTTAACTGCCCTAACTATGGCAGAATATTTCTGAGATGTCAATGAGTAAGACGTACTTCTATTTATCGACATTATCTTCTGATTCGTCCAAGCAGGATCCGAAGTATCGGCCTTATTGGGTCGAATGCCTTCCGCTGTGGGTTATCATTTCATAGAAGTTCATTGAAATTCTACCGGTCTGTTAGTATGCCTCAGCTGCATACATCATTGCACTTCCACTTGACACCTACTGTTAATGAGAAACGGCTCGTCTTGCCGTGACCTTCTCTTGAATTCTCAAAACTTCTTTCGCTCCATCCCCATAGGGGTAGAGAACCCATCACTGTCTCGGCTGTGCTACTGGAGGCTCTGGGGAAGTCGGAATAGGAGAGCACTCATCTTGGGGTGGGCTTACTACTTAGATGCTTTCAGCAGTTATTCGCTCCGCACTTGGCTACCCAGTATTTACCGTGGGCACGATAACTGGCACACTAGAGGTGTGTCCTTCCCAGTCTTCTCATACTAGGGAAAGGTCCTCTCAATGCTCTGACGCCCACACTAGATATAGATCAGCTGCCTCACGATGTTTTGAACCCAGCTCACGTACCGCTTTAATGGGCGAATAGCTTAACCCTTGGAACATACTACAACCCCAGGTGGCGAAGAGCCGACACCGAGGTGCCAAACCTTCCCGTCGATGTGAGCTCTTGGGGAAGATTAGCTTGTTATCCCTAGAGTAACTTTTATCTGTTGACCGACAGCCCTTCCACTCGGCACCGTCGGATCAATAAGGCCGACTTTCGTCCTTGCTCGACGGGTGGGTCTTGCAGTCAAGCTCCCTTCTGCCTTCGCACTCGAGGGCCAATCTCCATCTGGCCTGGGGAAACCTTTGCATGCCTCCGTTAGCTTTTGGGAGGCCTATGCCCCATAGAAACTATCTACCTGAGATTGTCCCTTGGCCCGTAGGTCCTGGCGCAAGGTTAGAATTCTAGCTCTTTCAGAGTGGTATCTCACTGATGGCTCAGGCCCCCCCCGAAAGGAGGCCTTCTTTGCCCTCCACCTAAGCTACGCAGGAAAAGCCCAAAGCCAATCCTAGGGAATAGTGAAGCTTCATAGGGTCTTTCTGTCCAGGTGGAGGTAGTCTGCATCTTCACAGACATGTCTATTTCACCAAGCCTCTCTCTGAGACAGTGCTTAGATCGTTACGCCTTTCTTGTGGGTTGGAACTTACCTGACAAGGAATTTCGCTACCTTAGGATTGTTATAGTTACAGCCGTCATTCACCGGGGCTTCGGTCAGCGGCTCCCCTATCATCAGGTCGCCAACTTCCTTGACCTTCCAGCACTGGGCAGGTGTTAGCCCCCATACATGGTCTTATGACTTTGCGGAGACCTGTGTTTTTGGTAAAGCATCCGTTTTTTTATTTAAAGGTCAAATCTTTGATGATTCCATCATACATGATTGAGTTGCGAAAACTTCTAGATAGGTATCCTACATCTGAACAGAATTCTTTCTAGTTAAAGAATCTCTTTCTAGTTGTTCTGGAACAATTAGGAGATTCTCTAGAAGAAATACGGGGTTTTGCTTCTGGCGGCAACATGCTATGGGGTGGTGGTCCCGCTTATGGGGTCAAATCAATACGTTCTAAGAAGAAATATTTGAATCTCATTGATCTCATAAGTATCATACCAAATCCCATCAATCGAATCGCTTTTTCAAGAAATATGAGACATCTAAGTCATACAAGTAAAGTGATCTATTCCTTGATAAGAAAAAGAAAAAACATGAATGGTGATTGGATTGATGATAAAATAGAATCCTAGGCCTCGAATAGTGATTCGATTGATGATAAAGAAAGAGAATTCTTGGTTCAGTTCTCTACCTTAACGACAGAAAAAAGGATTGATCAAATTCTATTGAGTTTGACTCATAGTGATCATTTATAAAAGAAAAACTCTTGTTATCAAATGATTGAACAACCAGGAGCAATTTACTTACCATTCTTAGTTGACATTCATAAAAAGTATCTAATGAATTATGAGTTCAATACATCTTGTTTAGCAGAAAGACAGATATTCCTTGCTCATTATCAGACAATCACTTATTCACAAACCTTGTGCGAGGCTAATAGTTTTCATTTTCCATCTCATGGAAAAACCTTTTCACTCCACTTAGCCGTACCCCCTAGGGGCATTTTAATGATAGGTTTTATAGGAACTGGACGATCCTATTTGGTCAAATACCTAGTGACAAACTCTATGTTCCTTTCATTATAGTATTTTTGACCAAGTTCCTGGATAACAAGCCTAAGGGTTTTCTTTTTGATGATAATGACGATATTGATAATAGTAATGATATTGATCGTGACCCTGATACGAATCTGGAGCTTCTAACTATGATGAATGTGCTAACTATGGATATAATGCCGGAAATAGACCGATTTTATATCACCCTTCAATTCGAATTATCAAAAGCAATGTCTCCTTGCATAATATGGATTCCAAACATTCATGATCTGGATGTGAATGAGTCAAATTACTTATCCCTTGATCTATTAGTGAACTACCTCTCTAGGGATTGTGAAAGATGTTCCACTAGAAATATTCTTGTTATTGCTTTGACTCATATTCCCCAAAAAGTGGATCCCGCTCGAATAGCTCCGAATAAATTAAATACATGCATTAAGATACGAAGGCTTCTTATTCCACAACAATGAAAGCACTTTTTACGATAGTATCCATTTCAACAAAATACCCACACCCAAGTTCCATAGCTTTGGGTCCGCTAGCCCGATCATGATTTTCCTACCTCCAGAGGGAGGGGTCCTTACCTTTTTGGCCAGTTGTGGGCGAGGAGGGATTCGAACCCCCGACACCGTGGTTCTTAGCCACGTGTTCTAATCCTCTAAGCTAAAGGCCCTACCCCATCTCCACTGGATCTGTTCCCCAGAATACACTAAAACTAAAAAAAAAGTGAACCTTTCCTCTCCCCAGCCATTTCAGTTTAAGAAGATGTGAAAGCGCCTCTCTCTCTATAAGAACGGTGCGTTTCGAGCTATGAAGTAGGCGAGATGGGATTTCATAATTAGGGTTTTGAATAAGACGACCTTTTTCATTTTTCATTCGTATTACTTCTTCATATTGAAAAAGTAATAAGAATGAGAGGTCAGAGCTATTTTTCCGCAGGACCTCGCCTACAGTATCGTCACCGCAGTAGAGTTTAACCACCAAGTTTGGGATGGATTGGTGTGGTTCCTCTATGCCTAGGACACCAGAATATTAAACCATGAATGAAGAAAGGCATGAGATAAAAGCATATTGGCTATTCATTATGAGGCCCTAATTCTTGATTGGAAAGGACACCAAAGTCCTCTGCCCTTTTATCCCTTGGATAGATAGAGAGGGGGGGCGGAGCTTTTGGTTTTTTCATGCTGTCAAAGAGCTGAACAATGAAAATAGATGGTGAGTTCCTGATTGAATTGATTGGGTCATGTAGGATCAAGGTTCAAGTCTACCGGTCTGTTAGGATGCCTTAGCTACATACATCACTGCACTTCCATTTGACACCTATCGTTAATGAGAAACGGCTCGTCTCGCCGTGACCTTATCTTGAATTCTCAAAACTTCTTTCACTCTATCCCCACAGGGGCAGAGAACCCATCGCTGTCTCGGCTGTGCTACTGGAGGCTCTAAGGAAGTCGGAATAGGAGAGCACTCATCTTGGGGTGGGCTTACTGCTTAGATGCTTTCAGCAGTTACCCGCTCTACACTTGGCTACCCAACGTTACCGTGGGCACGATAACTGGTACAGAGGTGCATCCTTCCCGGTCCTCTCAATGCTCTAATGCCCACACCAGATATGGACCAAATTGTCTCACGACATTTTGAACCCAGCTCACATATCGCTTTAATGGGCGAACAGCCCAACCCTTGGAACATATTACAGCCCTAGGTGGCGAAGAGCTGACATCGACGTGCCAAACATTCCTGTCGATGTGAGCTCTTGGGGAAGATCAGCCTGTTATCCCTACAGTAACTTTTATCCATTAAACGATGGCCCTTCCACTCGGCACCATCGGATCACTAAGGCTGACTTTCGTCTTTGCTCAACGGGTGGGTCTTGCTGTCAAGCTCCCTTATGCTTTTGCACTCGAGGGCTAATCTCCATCTGGCCCGACGAAACCTTTGCATGCCTTCGTTACCTTTTGGGCAGCCTACGCCCCATAGAAACTGTCTACCTGAGACTGTCCCTTGGCCCGTAGGTCCTGGCGCAAGGTTAGAATTCTAGTTCTTCCAGAGTGGTATCTCACTGATGGCTCGGGCCCCCACAGAAGGAGGCCTTCTTGGCCCTCCACCTAAGCTGTGTAGGAAAAGCCCAAAGCCAATTCTAGGGAACAGTGAAGCTTTATAGGGTCTTTCTGTCCAAGTGGAGGTAGTCCGCATCTTCACAAACATGTCTATTTCACCGAACCTCTCTCTGAGACAGTGCCCAGATCGTTACACCTTTCGTGCGGGTCGGAACTTACCCGACAAGGAATTTTGCTACCTTAGGACTGTTATAGTTACGGCTGCCGTTCACCGGGGCTTTGGTCACCGGCTCCTTTGTCATCAGGTGTAACACCCTAATAAATCCATACTACGCTTAAGTCATATTACGGCATTTTATTAGTTGTTACTTATGCTCGGAGAAAACTAAACTTCACTTGAAATTAAATTACGTGGAAAGTACAGTAAAATTTTTTTCTTTTTGAAATACGTCGTCACTTTTGGAAAGTAAAGGCTTGCACGAGAAGATAGCAATAAACGAGCGTATCGCAAAGATTTTGGTATAAATTGAAGGAACAAGGGATAAATCATAATACCATGCATTCAAATTACTAAAACAACCATACAATTATAATTAGTCTCATAATATCCAACAAATACATAAAAAGGGAACTCATGGTTATGCCATGGCCCCAAAATATCAAAGGTACACAAGTTTGACAAGGTCCGATACAAAATGAAATACAAAAGATAAGGAGCAATAATAGAATAGGCCCACGTAGACATATGCTGGCTTCTCTACCCCTTCCACACCCTTCAATCGGGTGGACTCAGATCCTCGAGTGCCTGGTCCCCTTCGCTCCTCGGCCTCGGGGAACATGAGGAGTACGGATGATACGAGGGTGCCAACTGATCACCTACACGCGACGAATGCGACGGCCAGGAGTATAGCTGGCGACTGAAGAACGTTCCTTGGAGGGATCCTCCTCAGACGCGGCAGGGTGATACTCGGGGAGCGGCGGCGAAGCGGCTGCGGCCCTAGGAGTGGCCGTCGAACTCATATCGATCACAGGGACCTTTGGCGGTGGCACGGGTTCGGCTGCAGGTAGACCCGGAGACATCGGCTCCATCTCGATCTCTGGCAATGGCTCCGGCGGGAAATCCCAAGGACCTAGTAGCGGTCCAAGGTGAGCCGATGAAACATCTACAGGGGCAAGCGGGACTTCTGGCTCCTCTTGCTCAAAAATTCGACCCAGGTAGAAATATGTGCGGACTACTATGGTGGTCGTGGCCACAATAGCATGGGTATCCCCATCATAGGCCCACTTATGGTGGGTAAGGTCCATGCTCCACTCCACGGGGTGTGCCATGAGTATCTGGTGACGAGACGGAAAACAGCTAGGGTGAGAAATAAGATTTCTCAGTAGGACTTGACCCTGACACACAGGTGTCATCGTCATCGTCCCAGCCACTTCGGTTTTATAAATGAAAACAGTGAGCATTCAATAGGTTCAATTCTTAGGTTTTCGAAAATATCAATGTCCGAAGTGGGTTCCATTTTAAGTACATATTTCTCATATGCTAACATCATGGTATACATAAGAACTTGTATGACAATTTGTAACATGCATGCACATCTTATGAGTTTCCTTCTTTACTTGGGTCGGATCGAGGTCCTTTTCATTTCTTAACTTGGCTTATCTTAAGTCCTTTCCTTTTCACCCACTAAACATAAGTGGTAATGAGCTCATACTGTGGCCGTAGCCACCATAAAATTTCGGTACTTACACAAGCTGGGTCATGCCATGCCTCATGTAAGCCCTATCCCCTATACTCACACTAGCTGGGTCATGCTATGCCTCATGTGAGTCGTGGGTGAGGGGAACTTAAATTAGGTCACCTTCCCTTTTGAAGGATCACACACTTTATTGAATCTCTTCTTATTAAAGCCTATGATGCAAAAATTTCTAAGTCCACAGTTTCTACAAAATTTCGGCAGCATAACGGCTAGACCGAAGCTTCCCAAAATTTTGCCAAACAAAGAAACCAATCTCACAGTATCATTAAGCATCATATCATGTCCTCATTATCATATTATCATTATCATACCATCATTATCATATCATCATCATCACATCATCTTCATAACATCATGCTTGCACATAAACATAGGCATATTCTCAAACAAAGTTTTATGAGCTTAGCTTAGTAAATCGGGTGTAAGCTTTTAATTGAGGTTACCTCGTGTGTGTCCTCTTTTGTTAGTTGTAGGGCCAATTTTGTCAATGTCCTTTTGATTCTTTTTAAGTTGAATTATGAAGGTTTTCTAATACTTAATGTAAGGGTATTTATGTCTTAAAGCTTATTCTTCATTAACCTTTAACTTTTACCCTAACCAGTTTTACTTTTACAGTGGGGCAGTAATTTCAAAAATTCACCATAATTTCATCTTTTACTCTTTTATTTCGAATCTTGGTATGATTATACTTCTCTGAGTCTATTTTTAAACAAAAGAAACCCCACTCAAAAATTCATTTTGTAGCTTGAGTTATCCACATTTTATTCTAACTGTTTAGACTTGAAAGTTCATCTTGGGTCAGTGAATTTTAAACATTACTGTGAACTTCTCACAAGGAATCTACCAAAATTGTTTTATGGGGATGTTCTTATATGTCTTATCTTTTTAACAAACTTGGTCCCACTCAAAAATGTTTTGTATAACTTGAGTTATGCACGTTTTATTACCTACTGCCCGCACAGAAACCCATCCAGGAACAGCAAATTTTGAAAATTCATATCTCTCTCGTTTTAAGGCCAAATCTCGCATATTTTATATGTACAAAAAGCTCTTTGAGTATACTTTCACAAAAAATTGTTTTTATTACATTTTGAGTTTTGTAGAATGAGTTATACTATACGTATTATAGACTGCCAGAAATCCAGCTTAACTAGCTTTTACATTTTTCACTTCAAGCTTATGGAGAAATTGTTATATCACTTCAAATCACCATTTTCATGTTTTATCTCACCATCATATTCAATGTTTTAGTTACCAAATCAGTGTTTTAAAATAAAATAAAGCAAAACACATAAAATCATTATACCACAAAACTTCATTTCAAAAACAACATTTTCATCAAGGCAAGAAAACTCATAGAGTAAAATGTGGTCATGAGACAAGCAAGCTTTAAAATCACCTAGCTATGAAGAGCTTAGGGGTTCTAGAATTTAAAAAATATATGGAGAAAAAGGGTAAGAGTCACTACCAAAAGTTTCTCTTGAAGGCTTGGAGGATGAAGATGGTTGGAGATGGCCTCTTTCTCCTTGAGCTTGATATTGGGGCTTGTGTATGAGTAGCTTTGTTTCTCCAAGGACCAAAAATGGTAGTCCTTGAAGGGATTGTGAGTGTGGTGATGGAGAGGAGGTAGGAGGTAGTAAGAAGGTTAGAAGAAAAACAATGAAGCTTGGAAGAAGAAGAGAGTATGAGACTTGGAGAGAGGAGAGAGCTTGGTGTGTTTTAGGGAGAGGAATGAAAAATGAAATGAGGAGAGAGGAAGGGCTGAAAGTGGTGCATGAATGAGGGAGGGAGTGAGGTGACTTTGCTTCTTACAACAAGCAAGAGAGTAGAAAGACCATAGGGCAAAAGAGAAAGTTATGTTTCCTTTGAGTCTTGGCACTTGGGTAAAGACTATGTAGTGTTTTGTCAATTGGTTAAAAGCATGAGCTCTCTTAGGATTTGGCTTGGATGGCTATGATCACTCCAAGTGTCACCATCTTGATGGAGGAGAGTACATTTCTTGTCTTGACTTAAGGAACACTACTACCATGGACTCTTGATCTAGGGGTGTATAATGAGAAGGCAAATGGATGGTTGGATATGACTCTTGCCTTGACCAACTTTCAAACAATAATTAAAGAGAAGTTTCTACATTCTTTATAATTGTTACAATTATCTAGATGCTAATTAATTTGATTGGTTCAATTATACCTTAACACATTTTTATCAAAAAGGGTTTTTCCTCATTAATTATGTAAAGAGGGTGTGAGGGTTAATTTTTCATGTGATTAGGGTGTGATGCTTGTCATGCTCTTAGTTAATAAGATTAGGTCACCTTGAGTTTTATGTTCAAAATCTTGGGTTAATAAGGATTGGGCAATTAGGTTCTTAATTTAACCTTTAATGCATTATATTTCAATTATTGACTTGACTTTAATTTACTAAGCTCTTGCTCTCGAGATTAATTGATTAATCCTTAATTAATCGCTAACCCCTCTAATTAGCCGGGAACACCAAGCTAATTAACTTAGGTGAAAATGGGGATGTTACATTTCTCCCCTCCTTGAAAAGAATTTTGCCCTCAAAATTCGTTACACAAAACAGTGGGAAAATCTCTTTGCATCTCTGCCTTGAGTTCCCACGTGTGCTCTTCCAAGTTTCCTCTTCCCTAGGCCACTTTCACTAAGGGCACAGACTTCTTCCTCAGCTGCTTGACCTTCCTATCTATGATTCTCATTGGTGGTAGGTCGAAGGTTAGGTCTTCCCTTAACTGTACACTTTCTGGCTCAAGAAGATGATTGGGGTCGGAGTTGTACTTTCTTAGTTGGGAGACATGGAAAACATTGTGAAGGTTTGACAAATGGGGTGGTAATGCTATTTAGTAGGCAACTATTCCTACTCGTTTCAAGATTTCAAAAGGACCAAGAAAATGAGGGCTCAACTTTTTGACTCTAAGGGCTCTACCAATGCCTGTTGTAGGAGTGATTTTCAAGAATACGTGTTCTCCCTCTTGGAACTCGATTGGCTTTCTCCTCTTATCCGCATAGCTCTTCTGACGACTTTGTGCTGAGAGAATCCTTTCCCTTATCCTCTTAATTTGTTCGGTGGTTTATCTAACCAGATCAGGCCCTAAGAGGCTTTGCTCACCCGGTTCATACCAACAAAGCAGAGATTGGCACTTCCTGCCATACAGGGCTTCATAAGGCGCCATCCCAATGCTAGCATGAAAACTATTGTTGTAGGCGAACTCGATGAGGGGTAGGTGTTTGTCCCAACTTCCAGGTCGATCCATTACACATGCCCTCAACATATCCTCTAGGGTTTGTATGGTTCTTTCTGATTGTCCATCAGTCTGAGGGTGGTAGGCTGTACTTATACAAAGTTTCGTCCCAAATGCCATTTGCAAGGCTCCCCAGAACCTAGAGGTAAACCTTAGGTCTCTATCAAACACAATGGTTGCAAGTACTCTGTGCAGCCCTACGATCTCTTGGATGTATAGCTGGGCTAGCTTATCCAAAGGATAATTTGGTCTTATGGGTAAGAAGTGGGCAGACTTTGTCAACCTATCCACAACAACCCATATGGCATCAAATCCCGCTTGTGTTCGGGGTAAACCCATCACGAAATCCATAGAGATTCCATCCCATTACCATTCAGGGATCTCCAATGGCTGCAGCATGCCTGAGGGTTTTTGGTGCTCAATTTTCACCTTTTGACAAACTAAGCACCTTCCCACCACGTCTGCTACGTCTCGTTTCATGCCTGACCACCAAAACATCCTCTTGAGGTCTTGATACATCTTTGTCATGCCAGGATGTATGGTGAAATGACCTTTGTGGGCTTCTTCTACAATCATCCTCCTTAAGTCGTCCTTAGCAGGTACACATATCCTCCCTTGATACCTCCACATGCCATCAATGCCTTGAGTAAATTCTTTTAGCTTTCCCTCCTTCACTTGGGCTACTATCCTCAACAACTCTTCGTCCTCTTCCTGAGCCCGCATAATTTGTCCTTTGAACTCACTCATCACCTTAATCAGATTCAACCTTATGCTACAAGGGGTCCGGGTAACTCCAAGGTTCAAGTCTCTAAAGCTCTCAATCAACTCCGCTTCCTTGACCATCATCCACGACACATGCAATAACTTGTGGCTTAGTGCATCTGCCACCACATTAGCCTTACCAGGGTGGTAGTTCAACCCGAAATCATAGTCCTTCAAGAATTCCATCCACCTCCTCTGCCTCATGTTAAGCTCCTTCTAATCAAACAAGTACTTCAGACTCTTGTGATCCGAGAATACCTCAAATCTAACTCCACATAGATGGTGCCTCCATATCTGCAAGGCAAACACCACGGCCGCTAATTCTAGGTCATGGGTTAGGTAATTAACTTCATGAGGTTTTAGTTGCCTAGAGGCATACACTACCACTCTACGATCTTGCATCAGAACACAACCTAAACCTCTTCCAGAGGCATCACAGTAAACCTCAAAGGCTCCCTTAGGGTCAGGCAGGACTAGTACAGGTGTGGAAGTCAACTTCGCTTTCAACTCTTGAAAACTTTTCTCACACTCTTCAGTCCACACAAAAGCAGCATTCTTCTTAGTGAGCTTAGTCGAAGGTAGGGATATCTGAGAAAATCCCTTTATAAACCTCCGATAATATCCGGCTAGGCCGAGAAAACTTCGAATCTCCGTCACCGTCATAGGTCTCTCCCAGTTCATTACAGCTTCCACTTTGCTTGGATCAACGGATATCCCTCCCTTAGTCACGACGTGACCCAAGAACTTCACTTCTTCTAGCCAAAACTCACACTTCGACAACTTCGCATAAAGCTTCTTATCCCTCAAGATTTCCAACATAATCCTAAGATGCTCTTCGTGTTCCTCCTTCATCTTTGAATAGATGAGGATGTCATCTATAAAGACCACCACAAACTTATCTAGATATGGCCTAAAGATCCTGTTCATATAATCCATAAACACAGCCGGGGCATTGGTTAATCCAAACGACATTACTCTAAACTCATAATGCCCATATCTAGTCCTAAAGGCCGTCTTGGGAATATCCTCCTCCTTCACTCTAATTTGATCGTATCTCGACCTTAGATCTATCTTTGAAAACACCACTGCTCCTCTAAGTTGATCCATCAGGTCATCTATCCTTGGTAAGGGGTACTTGTTTTTCACTGTGACCTTGTTCAATTGCCGATAATCCACGCACAACCTCATGCTTCTATCCTTTTTCTTGACAAACAATACCGGAGCTCCCCAAGGTGAGGCACTTGGTCTCACAAACTTCTTTTACAGTAACTCCTCCAATTAGGTCTTCAGCTCCTCCAACTCCATAAGGGACATTCGGTAGAGTGCAATAGATATTGGTCCAGTTCCTGGCACCAATTCTATGGAAAACTCTATCTCTCTCTCAGGGGTAAACTCAGGGATATCCTCAGGGAAGACTTCAGGGTACTCATTTGCCACAGGAATCTCATCAAGAGCTTGCTCTAGTTCAACCTCACTAGTTGATAGGAGAATGTATTCTTGATTCTCAGTCTTACAATGGTATAACACAACAGGTTTCAAGCTTAAACTAACAGGTTTAGAAGGTAAAGAAGGGAATACGATTGTCTTGGCAGCACAATCTAACATAACATGGTTGGCTGAGAGCCAATCCATGCCTAAGATTAGAAAAGGAAAACAGATTAAATCAGACTCGTAGGTCCTACCATCAATATGAATTTGACATTTTAAACAACACAGACAGGTTCTAACTGGTTTCCTAGTGGGAGTAGAAACAAGCAACATATGAGGCATTTCAGAAACAGACAGCCCCAATCTACTTATTCAATCATGGGAAATAAAAGAATGCATAGTGCCAGAGTCATACAGTACAGTTAAGATGTTACCATTCACTTCGCATGTACCTCGAATGAGATCATCAGACTCGGTGGTCTCCTCAGCATTCATGGTGAAAACCCTCCCTTGGTGTTGCGGTTTGGGGGCAGATGTGTCCTTGGTGCAGTTCTTGGCAAAATGCCCGGGTTGTCTACACTTGAAGCAAACATTTTGTCCAGCATAGCAAACCCCTTTGTGTTGCTTCCCACACTTAGGGCAGACAGAATTTGTTGCAGGCTTCGGAGGCTGGCCGATGGGTCTTGGAGGATTGACGGAGGACCTCTGTGGTTACTTGCCTTTGGAACTTTCACCATGGTAAGGCTTCTTTTGCGGAGGCTGCTTCGGGTGTTGCCCTTGAGATGCCTGCCTTCTCTTATGGGCCTTCGACCTCTGGATTGCCAACTTACGGTTGCATTTCTCAACTACGCGACTCTTATTGACAAGGGTCGCATAGTTCCGAATCTCCAACGGGGCCATGGATGCCAGGATGTCAGCCGTCAAACCTCCTTCATATTTCATGCACCTCCAGTGCTCATTAGGGTTTTGCTGATAAAGTGTGGAGAACTTACACAGCTCCTCAAACTTCGCTGTGTAATCAGCAATGCTCATACCTCCCTGGTAGAGCCTCAGGAACTCCATCTCCTTTGCGTTCCTCACAGACATTGGGAAATACTTCTCATAGAAAGCTGTCTTGAAGACGTCCCAAGTGATTTCTCTTTGGTCGCTCACCATCAAGCTCTTCGCTCCCTTCCACCAGAATTCAGCATCCGCCTTCAGCATATAAGTAGCAAAGGCTACCTTTTGGGTCTTCGAGCAAGTCAGCACAGAGTAGATCTTCTCAATCTCCTTAATCCATTCATCATCTTCTTCAGGGTTGAAGGCCCCCTTGAAACTGGGCGGGTTGGCCTTGCGAAACTCCAAGAACTTCTGATATTCAGTACTTGCTCCATTTCCACCGACGGACTCTTTAGACCTTCGGTTTATCTGATCCATCATGTGTTCAGCTGCCGTAGCTTGAGCTTGCATGGCGTTCGCCATTTGTTGAAAGGTCCTCATGAAATCAGCGATGTTCGTGCTGTCGCTGGGCTCAGTGGCGGTACGTCTGCGAGTTGCCATTAGTTCCTGAACACACCAAAACAAAAATATCGAGTTGATCAGGCCCAATATCAAGCATAAGCATGGCAGCAACTAAAGGCATTCTCACACGATGGTCATGCATTCTAAGTCCTACATCCCATCATACAGACAGGATTCTTAGCACGACTTAACATAGCGCACGTAGAATTATGCTTGGAAGCATAGTCAGTCCAACCTCAGGCTTTAATAGGACGAACTGCTCTAATACCATAATGTAACACCCTAATAAATCTATACTACGCTTAAGTCGTATTACGGCGTTTTATTAGTTGTTACTTATGCTCATGGAAAACTAAACTTCACTTGAAATTAAATTACGCGGAAAATACAGTAAAATTTTTTTCTTTTTGAAATACGTCGTCACTTTTGGAAAGTAAAGCCTTGCGCGAGAAGATAGCAATAAACGAGCATATCGCAAAGATTCCGATATAAATTGAAGGAACAAGGGATAAATCATAATACCATGCATTCAAATTACTAAAGCAACCATACAATTATAATTAGTCTCATAATATCCAACAAATACATAAAAAGGGAACCCATGGTCATGCCATGGCCCCAAAATATCAAAGTTACACAAGTTTGACAAGGTCCGATACAAAATAAAATACAAAAGATAAGGAGCAATAATAAAATAGGCCCACGTAGACATATATTGGCTTCTTTACCCCTTCCACGCCCTTCAATCAGGTGGACTCAGGTCCTCGAGTGGCTAGTCCCCCTTGCTCCTCGGCCTCGGGGAACATGAGGAGTACGGATGATACGAGGGTGCCAACTGATCACCTCCACGCGACGAATGCGACGGCCAGGAGCATAGCTGGCGACTGAAGAACGTTCCTCAGAGGGATCCTCTTCAGACACAGCAGGGTGATACTCGGGGAGCGGCGGCGAAGCGGCTGCGGCCCTAGGAGTGGCCGTCGAAATCACATCGATCACAGGGACCTCTGGTGGTGGCACGAGCTCAGCTGCAGGTAGACCTGGAGACATTGGCTCCATCTCGATCTCTGGCAATGGCTCGGGTGGGAAATCCCAAGGACCCAACGGCGGTCCAAGGTGAGCCGATAAAACGTCTATAGGGGCAGGCGGGACTTCTGGCTCCTCTTGCTCAAAAATTCGACCCACGTAGAAATATGTACGGACTACTGTGGTGGTCGTGGCCACAATAGCGTGGGTATCCCCATCATAGGCCCACTCATGGTGGGGAGGGTCCATGCTCCACTCCACGGGGTGTGCCATGAGTATCTGGTGACGAGACGAAAAAATATCTAGCGTGAGAAATAAGATTTCTCAGTAGGACTTGACCCTGACACACAGGTGCCATCATCATCGTCCTAGCCACTTTGGTTTTATAAATGAAAACAGTGAGCATTCAATAGGTTCAATTCTTAGGTTTTCGAAAATATCAATGTCCGAAGTGTGTTCTATTTTAAGTACATATTTCTCATATGCTAACATCATAGTATACATAAGAACTTGTATGACAATTTGTATCATGCATGCACATCTTATGAGTTTCCTTCTTTACTTGGGTCGGACTGAGGTCCCTTTCTTTTCTTAACTTGGCTTATCTTAAGTCCTTTTCTTTTCATCCACTAAACATAAGTGGTAATGAGCTCACACCGTGGCCGTCGCCACCATAAAATTTCGGTACTTACACTAGCTGGGTCATGCCATGCCTCATGTGAGTCGTAGGTGAGGGGAACTTAAATTAGGTCACCTTCCCTTTTGAAGGATCACACACTTTATTGAATCTCTTCTTATTAAAGCCTATGATGCAAATATTTCTAAGTCCACAATTTCTACAAAATTTCGGCAGCATAATGGCTAGACCAAAGTTTCCCAAAATTTTGCCAAATAGAGAAACCAATCTCACAGTATCATTAAGCATCATATCATGTCATCATTATCATATCATCATTATCATACCATCATTATCATACCATCATTATCATACCATCATTATCATATCATCATCATCACATCATCATCATAACATCATGCTTGCACATAAACATAGGCATATTGTCAAACAAAGTTTTATGAGCTTAGCTTAGTAAATTGGGTGTAAGCTTTTAATTGAGGTTACCTCGTGTATGTCCTCTTTTGTTAGTTGTAGGGCCAATTTTGTCAATGTCCTTTTTTATGCTTTTTAAATTGAATTATGAAGGTTTTCTAATACTTAATGTAAGGGTATTTATGTCTTAAAGCTTATTCTTCATTAACCTTTAACTTTTACCCTAACCAGTTTTATTTCTACAGTGGGGCAGTAACTTCAAAAATTCACCATAATTTCATCTTTTACTCTTTTATTTCAAATTTTGGTATGCTTATACTTCTTTGAGTCTATTTTTAAACAAAAGAAACCCCACTCAAAAATTCATTTTGTACCTTGAGTTAGGGACATTTTATTCTAACTGTTCAGACTTGAAAGTTCATCTCAGGTCAGTGGCTTTTAAACATTACTGTGAACTCCTCACAAGGAATCTGCCAAAACTGTTTTGTGGAGATGTTCCTCTATGTCTTAGCTTTCTAACAAACTTGGTCCCACTTAAAAATGTTGTATAACTTGAGTTATGCACATTTTATTACCTACTGCCCGGACAGAAACCCATCCAGGAACAGCAAACTTTGAAAATTCATATCTCTCTCGTTTTAAGGCCAAATCTCGCATATTTTGTATGTACCAAAAGCTCTTTGAGTCTACTTTCACATAAAATTGGTTTCATTACATTTTGAGTTTTGTAGAATGAGTTATACCATATGTATTACAGACTGCTAGAAATCCAGCTTAATTAGCTTTTACATTTTTCACTTCAAGCTTATGGAGAAATTGTTATATCACTTCAAATCACCATTTTCATGTTTTATCTCACCATCATATTCAATGTTTTAGTTACCAAATCAGTGTTTTAAAACAAAATAAAGCAAAACACATAAAATCATTCTACCACAAAACTTCATTTCAAAAACAACATTTTCATCAAGGCAAGAAAACTCATAGAGTAAAATTTGGTCATGAGACCTTGAAGCAAGCTTTAAAACTACCTAGCTATGAAGAGCTTAGGGGTTCTAGAACTTGAAAAATATATGGAGAAAAAGGGTAAGTGTAACATCCCCATTTCTACCTAAGCTAATTAGCTCGGCATTCCCGGCTAATTAGAGAGATTAGCGATTAATTGAGAACTAATCGATTAATCCCGAGAGCAAGAGCTTAGTAAATTAAGTCTAGCCAACAATTTAATCATAATGTCCTAAGCGTTTTAATAAAACCTTAATCGTCTAATCCTTAATTACTCGAAGGTGCCAAAACAAAAGTAAGACAACCTAACCTTACTAATTAAGTTTATAATGATTAAGACACTTAAGATGACTCTTGAAAAATTAAACCCTAAATTAAGCATATGCTTAACCGTAATGCAAGACATCATAAAAAGTGTAATTGACAAGAGTTAACTCATGGGTAATTAAGCCAATTAAGTTAAATTACATTTAAATAATTCTAATAACATTTAGAGATAAAAGTTCTTCCATGCATATGCCCTAAAAAGACATACCAAGGAGGAGCAACATCTCACCCTTCATTCAATCTCTTTAATCCTACACCATTAGATCAAAAGCCAAGACTAGGATCCTTGTTATCCACCATTAGATCTTGACACTTGGATGAGTTTTAGACAAGCAACCAAATCCTAAGAGGGGTACTCCCCTTTAACCCCTAGAGAAAAATATAAATTGGACATTAGAATGCCTCCAAGACTCAAGGAAAAACAACTCACCCTTTTGCCCCAAGGTTTTTCCACTCTCTTGCTTGTTGTAAGAAGCAAAGTCACATCATCTCTTCCCCCCTCAAACTCGCCACCTTCAGCCCCTCCTCTCTCCTCATTTTCATTCTTTCACTCCTCTCCCAAAGACACACACACAAAGCTCTCTTCTCTCTCCTCAATTTCAAAATTCTCCTCCTTCTCTCTAAACTCTCCAACTTCTCTCTAGAATCCTTCCACTTCTCTCATCCTTCCTCTCCTCATCCCACTCACAAACTCTTCAAGAGCCACCATTTCTTGTTCTTGGAGAATCAAAGACAATCACATATCAAGCCTCTTTCAAGATCCAAGAGGAGGAATACCACCACCATCACCTTCTTCCATCACAAATTCCTTCAAAGAAAGCTTCTTGGTAGTGGCTCTAAACTCTTTTTCTCTCTTGTTTTTCAAGCTTTAGAACTCCTATGCTCTCCATAGCTAGGTGATTTTAAAGATTGATTATGGGCATCATAGCCATTCTTGTCATAAAATGAGATGTTGTTGCTTGTATGGTTGTTTGTTGAAAACATGTTTTCGGTTTGGTGTGATGCATGGCTGAACTCAATATTTTTGAACTCCAACATGTTAGTTTTTCACTAATCTTTCATGGTATATGAGTGTTTTATAACTTGAGAATGGTTTCTTGAAAGTGAGGTTGAGTGTTTTGGAGAAAACATGAGAAAAATCAAAACGTGAAATCTAGATTTTTCTAGCAGTCTGTAAATCGAACGGTATAACTTTTTCCACAAAACTCAGAAATTAGTGGAACCAATTTTATATGAAAATATACTCAGAGAGCTTTCCATACATATAAAATACATAAGATTCGGAGTTAAAACGAGCGAGATATGATTTTTCAAAGTGGACTGTTCTCGGATTGGTTTCTGTCTGGGCAGTCTACACTAAAATGTGTATAACTCGAGCTACAAAAATGATTTTTGAGTGAGACCAAGTTTAAATGAAAGCTAAGACATAGAGGAACAAACCCATAAAACAGTTTTCTCAGATTCCTTCTGAGCAATTATAATGAGAGGTAACAATCCACTGTACCGGGAGTGAACTTAGAAACTGAACAGTCAGAATAAAATATGCATAACTGGAGTTAGACAACGAATTTTTGAGTGGGACTTATTTTGTTAAAAACTAGACTCAGAACCCTATAAGCTTATAAAATTTCGCATTAAAATGATAAAATACTAAATTATGGTGAATTTTTAAAGTTACTGCCTAGGGTGAAAGTAAAACTGTCAAAACTTAACCTTAAGTAAGACTATGCATAAATGACTTAAAAAGGTAAAAGGCCTTAGCCTAAAGTAATGAAACTTCATAACTTACTTAATGAAGACTAGATAGAATAAAATACTAAGCTCACCTAATCCTTAACAAAAGAAGCGAATAAAACGAAAAATTGAATGTAAATGTAGTTAATGTACTAGATTAAATTCATAAGATTCTCACCATACTATAATGCAAAACCTAAACTATAAATCTTCCAAATTAAAATATGAAAATCATATAAGTCATGTTAGAATAATTGAGAAGAAGGAATCAATAAAACGAAAGCCAATGTAAAAGCTTGCACCTACTTTACTAAGCTAAGCTCATAAAACTTTGCTTGAGTATATGCCTATGTTTATGTGGCAAGCATGATGTTATGATGATGATGTGATAATGATGCCATGATAATGATGATATGATGGTGATGATATGATATGATGCTATGATACTGGAATTCTGTTTGGCAAAATTTTGGGAAGCTTCGGTATAGCTGTTATGCTGCCGAAATTTTGTAGAAATTGTGGACTTAGAAATATTTTGCATCATAAGTTTAATAAGCAAAGATTCAATAAAATGTGTGATCCTTCAAAAGGGAAGATGACCTAATTTAAGTTCCCCTCACCGACGACTCACATGAGGCATGGCATGACCCAACTAGTGTGAGTATAGGGGATAGGGCTTACATGAGGCATGGCATGACCCAGCTAGTATAAGTACTGAAATTTTATGGTGGCGACGGCCACGGTATGAGCTCATTACCACTTATGTTTAGTGGGTGGAAAGAAAGGACTTAAGATAAGTCAAGTTAAGGAAAGAAAGGGACTTCGGTCCAACCCAAGTAAAGAATATAACTCTCAACCTGTTTATGTATGTTATGAATAGTCATATAAGCTTTCATGTATGCCATGATGTTGTTAATATAACTAGGATAAGTACTAAAAATGGAATCCACTTTGGATAGTAATGTTTTCGAAATTCAAATAATTGAACCTATTGAATGCCCACAGTTTTCATTTAAAAAACCGAAGTGGCTGGGACGATGACGATGACACCAGCATGTCAGGGTCGAGTCCTACTGAGAAATCTCATTTCTCATCCTAGTTGTTTTCCGTCTCGTCACTAGATACTCATGGAGCCTCACGTGGCATGGAGCATGGAGCCTCCCCACCATGAGTGGGCCTATGATGAGGACGCCCACGCTATCGTGGCCACGACCACCATGATAGTTCGCACATACTTCTATCCAGGTCGAGTTTTTGAGCAGGAGGAGCCAGAGATTCCGCTAGCCCCTATGGACGTATCATCAGCACACCTCGGACAGCCGTTGGGTCCTTGGGATTTCCTGCCCGAGCCATTGCCCGAGATCGAGATGGAGCCTGTGTCTCCCGGTCTACCCGTAGCCGAGCCTGTGCCGCTGCCAGAGGTTCTCGTGGTCGATGTGAGTTCGACGGCCACCCCTAGGGCCGCAGCAGCTTCGCCGCCACTCCTCGAGTATCTACTGTCGCATCTGAGGAGGATCCCTCCGAGGCACGCTCTTCGGTGGGCAGCTATACTCCTGGCCGTCGCATCCGTCGTATCGAGGTGATTAGCAGGCACCCCCGCATCATTCGTACTCCTCGCGTTCCCCGAGGCCGAGTAGCGTGGGGGACTAGGCATTCGAGGACCTGAGTCCGTTCGATGGAAGGGCATGGAAGGGGCAGAGAAGTCAGCATATGTCTACGTGGGCTTATTTTGATTTGCGCTCCTTAACTCTTGTATTTCATTTTGTATTGGATTTTATTAGACTTGTGTACCTTTGATGTTTGGGGCCATGGCATGACCATGAGTTTCCTTTATATGTATTTATTGGGATATTATGAGATTAAGTATATTATGTAGTTGATGTTATCATTTGAATGTATGACTTTATGATTTATCTCTTATTCCTTCCATTTATATCGAAATCTCTGCGATACGCTCGCTTACTGTTATCTTCTCGCGCAAGGCTTTACTTTTCAAAAGCGACGACATATTTCAAAAAAAAAATTTACTGTATTTTCCGCGTAATTTAATTTTAAGTGAAGTTTAGTTTTTTTCCACGAGCATAAGTAACAACTAATAAAACGCCGTAATACGACTTAAGCGTAATATGGATTTATTAGGGTGTTACAGTAAGAGTCACTACCAAAAGTTTCTCTTGAAGGCTTGGAGGATGAAGATGGTTGGAGATGGCCTCCTTCTCCTTGAGCTTGATATTGGGGCTTGTGTATGAGTAGCTTTGTTTCTCCAAGGACCAAAAATGGTAGTCCTTGAAGGGATTGTGAGTATGGTGATGGAGAGGAGGTAGGAAGTAGTAAGAAGGTTAGAAGAAAAACAATGAAGCTTGGAAGAAGAAGAGAGTATGAGACTCGGAGAGAAGAGAGAGCTTGGTGTGTTTTGGGAAGAGGAATGAAAAATGAAATGAGGACAGAGGAAGGGCTGAAAGTGGCGCATGAATGAGGGAGGGAGTGAGGTGACTTTGCTTCCTTCAACAAGCAAGAGAGTAGAAAGACCATAGGGCAAAAGAGAGAGTTGTGTTTCGTTTGAGTCTTGGTACTTGGGTAAAGACTATGTAGTGTTTGTGTTAAGTAGTTAAAAGCATGAGCTCTGTTAGGATTTGGCTTGGATGGCTATGATCACTCCAAGTGTCACCATCTTGATGGAGGAGAGTACATTTCTTGTCTTGACTTAAGGAACACTACTAGCATGGACTCTTGATCTAGGGGTGTATAATGAGAAGGCAAATGGATGGTTGGATATGACTCTTTTCTTGACCAACTTTCAAACAATAATTAAAGAGAAGTTTCTACATTCTTTATAATTGTTACAATTATCTAGATGTTAATTAATTTGATTGGTTCAATTATACCTTAACACATTTTTATCGAAAAGGGTTTTTCCTTATTAATTATGTAAAGAGGGTGTGAGGGTTAATTTTTCATGTGATTAGGGTGTGATGCTTGTCATGCTCTTAGTTAATAAGATTAGGTCACCTTGATTTTTATGTTCTAAATCTTGGGTTAATATGGATTGGGCAATTAGGTTCTTAATTTTAACCTTTAATGTATTATATTTCAATTGTTGACTTGACTTTAATTTACTAAGCTCTTGCCCTCGAGATTAATCAATTAATCCTCAATTAATCGCTAACCCCTCTAATTAGTTGGGAACACTGAGCTAATTAACTTAGGTGAAAATGGGGATGTTACATCAAGTCACCCACTTCCTTGACCTTCCGACACTGGGCAGGCGTCAGCCCCCATACATGGTCTTACGACTTTGCGGAGACCTGTGTTTTTGGTAAACAGTCAATAATTTGAATATTAGTAGCCATTGATACGACATGTTGCTTTTTCCATTCATTCCTCTCTAGATTAGTCATGGTCTTAAACCCTACCAAGGGTATGGACGAAGACTGAGATTGTCTATGTCTAAATTACCTTACATGTTAATTGTTTCTACTCCTGCTGGGAAACCAGTTAAGACTTGTCTTTGTTGTTTGAATTGTCGGTTCCAGATTAATGGTAGGCCTTTCGTAGCAAATTTGATTTATTTGTCTTTGTCTGGTTTGGATTTGATTCTAGGCATGGATTGGCTTTCGGCTAACCATGTTATGATAAATTGTTCTGAGAAATCTATTGTTCTTCCTCCCATACCTGTTAAGCCTGTTGAACCTGTTAATTTGATTTTGAATTCTGTTAAAATAAGGAGTAGTGGGTCAAGTAACCAGGGATATGTTCTCCTTATGGCAAGTGAAGTGGAACACGAGCAGGTATTGGAAGAGATCCCCATAGTTAGGGAATACCCGGATGTGTTTCTTGACGACATATTTGAATTTCCCTTGGAAGGGAAATCGAGTTTTCTATAGAATTAGTGCTGGGAGTAGGACCAATCTCTATAGCTCCCTATAGGATGTCCCCAATGGAGTTGTCGGAGTTGAAGGAATAGTTGGAAGAGTTATTGGAAAAGAAGTTTGTAAGACCTAGTGCCTCACCTTGGGGAGCCCCGGTATTGTTTGCGAAAAGGAAGGATGGGAGCATGAGACTATGTATAGACTATAGGCAGTTGAACAAAATGACTATTAAAAACAAGTACCCTTTGCCTAGGATAGATGATCTCATGGACCAACTGCAAGGTGCAGCTATATTCTCTAAGATTGATTTGAGATTAGGATATCATCAGATAAGGGAGAAAGAGGAGGATATACCCAAGATGGCTTTTAGGATAAGGTATAGGCATTATGAGTTTACGATGATATCATTTGGATTAACTAATACCCCTGCTACTTTTATGGATTACATGAACAAAATCTTTAGACCTTACTTGGATAAGTTTGTAGTTGTTTTTATAGATGATATTCTCATTTATTCGAGAACAACAGAGGAACACGAAGAGAATTTGAGAGTTGTGTTGGGAATCTTGAAGGAAAAGAAGCTTTATGCTAAGTTATCTAAGTGTGAATTGTGGATGGAGGAAGTAAAGTTCTTAGGGCATTTCATGTCACAAGGAGGTATCGTTGTGGATCCAAGTAAGATTGAGGCTTTGATGAACTGGGAGAGACCAACCTCAATAACTGAGATAAAGAGTTTCTTGGGTTTAGCCGGTTACTACCGTAGGTTTATAAAAGGATTTTCCTAGATATCTTTGCCCTTAACTAAGTTGATAAGGCAGAATGCCCCATTTACGTGGACTATGGATTGTGAGAGAAGCTTTCAAGAGCTAAAGGTGAAGTTAGCCTCAACCCCAGTATTAGTATTGCCTGACCCAAGCATACCATTTGAGGTTTATTGTGATGCTTTTGGGAGAGGTTTAGGTTGTGTCTTAACGCATAATAGGAACGTGGTGGCTTATGCCTCTAGGCAGTTGAAGCCTCATGAAGTAAACTACCCAACCCATAATCTGGAATTAGCAGCTATAGTATTTGCCCTGAAGATATAGAGGCATTATTTGTACAAAGTAAGGTTCGAAGTGTTTTCTGATCATAAGAGTTCGAAGTATCTTTTTGGTCAAAAGGAGCTAAATATGAGGCAAAGGAGATGGATGGAGTTTTTAAAGGATTGGGTTGAACTATCATCCTGGGAAGGCTAATGTAGTGGCTGATGTTCTAAGCAGGAGGTCTTGCATGCATCATGGATGATGAGCTAGTACGGAGCTTTAGGAACCTTAACCTTGGAGTTGTGCAAACCCCTCATAGTTTAAGATTGAATCAGCTTAGGGTGACAAGCAATTTCAAGAGTCAAATTGCTCAAGCCCAAAGTGAGAAAGAGGATTTCCTGAAAACCCTAGTGTTGGTGGAAGAAGGAAAGTTGAAGGGTTTTGTTCGAGGTATAGATGAACTGTGGAGGTTCGAAGGAAGGGTATGTGTACCCACAAGTGCTGACCTCTGAAGAAGGATTTTGGAGGAGGCTTACAAGAGCCATTTCACCATACACCTTGGTGTGACAAAAATGTACCAAGACGTTAAGAAGATGTTTTGCTGGGCGGGATTGAAGAGGGACATTACGGAGTTAGTAAGCAGGTGTTTAGTTTGCCAAAGGGTGAAGATTGAATACCAAAAGCCCTTTAGTATGTTGCAACCATTGGAGATCCCAGAATGGAAATGGGAAAATATCTCTGTGGACTTTGTAATTGGTTTACCCAAAAGGTAAGCTGGTTTTGATACGATATGGATAATTATCGACAGATTAACCAAGTCTGCTCACTTTTTGCCCATTCAAACTACTTATCCTTTGGAAAAGTTAGCCTAGCTGTATGTTCAAGAGATAGTAAGGTTGCATGGTGTACCTTCAACTATAATCTTGGACAGGGACCCGAGGTTTACCTCTAGATTCTGGGGAGTCTTGCAAAAAGGCATTTGGGATGAGGCTTTGCCTAAGTACAACTTATCATCACCAGACGGATGGACAGTTAGAGAGGACTATCCAAACTTTAAAGGACATGTTGAGAACTTGTGTGTTGGATAATCGAGGAAGTTGGGATAGATACTTACCTTTGATTGAATTTGCCTATAACAATAGCCATCATGCAAGTATTCGTATGGCACTCTATGAAGCTTTGTATGGAAGGAAATGTCAATCTCCCCTGTATTGGTTTGAACCAGGTGAGCAAAGCCTATTAGGGCCTGATCTTGTAAGGCAGACCATAGAGCAAATCAGAAGGATTAGGGACAGAATCCTTACAGCGCAAAGTCGTCAAAAGAGTTATGTGGATAAGAAGAGAAAGCCTCTAGTGTTCCAAGAAGGAGAACATGTGTTCCTGAAAATCACTCCTACGACTGGTATAGGTAGAGCCATGAAGGTCAAAAAGTTGAGCCCCCATTTTCTTGGTCCCATTCAAATTCTCAAACGTGTCGGGTCAGTTGCTTACCAAATGGCCTTACCTCCAAATTTGCCAAACCTTCATGATGTCTTTCATGTGTCTCAATTGAGAAAATACCATTCCGATCTTAGTCATCTACTTGAACTCGAAAGTGTACAGTTAAAGGAGGACCTAACCTTCAATCTGCTGCCATCTCGGATCATGGATGGTGGTGTAAAATAGCTGAGGAATAAGACGGTACCCTTGGTCAAGGTGGCTTAGGGTAGAGGAAAACATGGAAGAGTATATGTAAGAGCTAGAGTCTGAGATGAAGAACGAGTATCCAGAATTGTTTACAAGTAATGAATTTTGAGGGCAAATTCTTTTTAAAGGTGAAGAGAAATGTAACATCCTTAATTTCATATCGTGCTAAATTATCTCAGTAACCTCGAGTAATTAGGCACTTAATGAGAAACTATAAGATTAAGACTTAATTAAGGGGTTAACAAAGAGTTTATGAGTTAACTCGGATGAGAAAAGTCAAGAGAATGCTTAATCGAGATTAGATAATCCCTAATTAACCAAGTCAGAGTCTTGATAGCTTAATTAAGCATTAATTGCCATTAATTAGCTTAATCGAGTTTAATTAAGAATAATTAAGCTTAATTGCAAGATTAATTTTTGTTAGTCATGTTCTTGTGTGTTAATAACTAATCCTTGCTTAATCATCTTAATTAAGTTGCAAGAGCACTTAATCACATAATTAAATTCAAATTTAGTCAACTAGACAATAAAGTAAAGAGTGATGTCACTAAAGCATAAAGCATGAAATATGAGTGCTTTATGAAAGATTTAGTACTTGATTTGTTCCCTTATCATCCAATTTGTCCTCCTAAACCCTAATTAACACAAAAATATCTCCTTCCCTCTCGTTGAAACTTATGGCCATACACAACACACACACACATACACACTCACTTTTCATTTTTCAACTTCTCTTTTCTCTCTAAGTTTCCTACTCCTCCAACTTCTCTCTAAAATTCTCTCTCTTCTTCTTCATCTTCTTCTTCCATTCTCCACTTCCATAACCAAACCTTCTTTACTTAGCCCTTCAAAGACCACATCTTTTTGTCTTTGAAGAAGAGATTCAAACACTACGAGCTTCATTTTCAAGAGTTTCTCCTTCCTCTTTGCAAAACTGCCACCATCATCATCAAGAGGAGCCATCATCATCTTCTTTTTCTTCTCTTTTTGCAGCGCCATTTTTAAGTAGAGATAGTGTTCTTCACCTTTTTATTTTGTTTACTCAAGAAAGCTTGAAGCTTGGTTCTTTTCATGACCAAGATCTTTAAGTAAAAACTTGAGAAAATCTTTCATGCTCTTCATGAGCAAAAGTTTCTATTTTTGGTTAAATATGTTCTTGTTCTTCTTCAATTGTTTTTGATGTTTCTACTTTTGGAAAAATATATTCTTATACTTCTTCAAGTGTTCTTGATGTTTCTACTTTTGGAAAAACATATCTTCAAGTGTTCTTGATATTTTTACTTTTGGAAAAATATGTTCTTATTCTTCTTCAAGTGTTCTTGATATTTCTATGTTTGGGTAAAATATGTTCATGTTATTATTCTTGAATGTTCTTGATAAATATGTTCATGTTATTATTCTTGAATGTTCTTGATCTTTTTAGTGGTATTTTGCTTAAAGTTGCTCCTTCTTCTTATGATGAGTTTATGATTGAAAAAGTTTCATCTTTACATACTTTTCATGATTTGAAAAGACTATGAATATCCTAAAAGCTTAAAGCTTTAAAAAGTTTGCTTCTTGATGCATAAAAAGTGGCACAAGTTTGGTGACTTTATAAAAGTCTTATTTTGTTTTGTTTTGAGGACAAGACTATAACACCCTCTATCATGTAAGCCATGCTTGAGTCATGAGTTATATTAAGAGGTTGTTATTATGCTAGGAGATCTTTAAAATACAGAAACCATAATATATTGCCCTTTAACTGCAGACTATATTACTGAATAATGGTTCATAAATTTCATCATTTCTGATATATATAGAATAAAATAATTACACTTTAAGAAAAGTTTTATAACTAACATTATACATAGAAACTACTTCCGCACTGCAACTGTTGCCCTCACTGACTTTAGCTGGTCCCCATAGTCTCCCAGACTGACTTATGCCTGATTCTTGCACGATCAATTCCCCAGGATTTTTGCCTCATTATTAAATTTTAGCCTTGGCATTGGAATGTTTATGGAAAAGAAACACATACAAGTTGGTAGTGAGAACCTAGGGTTCTCAGTAGGTAAACTCGAACTATTACTCATACAATGTCATCATAAACATTCTAGCCGCTTCAGTTTCCTATGAAAATGTGAGCACATATATGCAAGCAGTGGTTCAATTTTAAGTTGAAAGCATCTTTCTCAAAGCGGGTTATATTTTAATAACCACTTAGCATATTATGTGATAGACATAGAAATAAGAATAGTGCAACATACTTCAATAAGAATCATAATAACATTATGACATAATGAGAAAATTAGAGATGCACATGTAGATTGTAACATCCTAATAAACCCATATTACTCTTAAGTCGTATTACAGCGTTTTATTAGCTGTTACTTATGCTCGTGGAAAATTAAACTTCACTTGAAATTAAGTTACGCGGAAAATATGGTAAGATTTCTTTTTTTTTTAAATAAATGCGTCGTCGCTTTGCAGTGTTTTGGAAAGTAAAGCCTTGAGCAAGAATATAGATATAAAAGAGCGTGTTGCGAGAGAGTCCGAAACACAATATCATAAAATATGAGAAAGGTACATGAATAATAATTCACAAATACATTACATTACATAACTAATCATTACATCCATATGGGTTCATAATATATATATACATACATATATTAGCATTACATCGAAGGAGGCTCATGGTCGATCCATGATCCAAATACTAAATACAACTTAAATTGGCATCATTCATCACAAAAAGGAATGTACGAAGATGCAGAGCTATGGCAACTACAAGTCCAAATCAGCATTGTCTGGCATCCTACGTCATATGTCTACTCACAGTGTGGGGGATTCGTGCCCCACTCCACCAGATGCGCCATTAGATTTTGGTGACGATACGGAAAAGTAACTAGAGTAAGAAATAAGATTTCTCAGTAGGACTCGAACCCGACACTAAAGTGTCATCGTCATCGTCCCAGCCGCTTTGGTTTTATAAATGAAAATAGTGAGCATGCATAAGGTCCAATTCTTAGATTTTCGAAAACATAGCCATCCGAAGCGAATTCAATTTTAACATGTCCTTTGATCATTTATATCATAACAAGCATAGGAACAACTATAACTACATGAAACATGTAAGACTATGCTATAAGCTTCTCTTAACTTCTTCCCTTCAAGGGTTTGAACCGAAGTCTCTTTTCTTTTCGTAACTTGGCATTATCTTAAGTCTTTTACTTTTTACCCACTAAACATAAGTGGTAATGAGCTCATACCATGGTCGTCGCCACTACAAATTTTCGGTACTTACATTAGCTAGGTCATGCCATGCCTCATGTAAGCTCTATCCCTTATACTCATACTAGCTAGGTCATGCCATGCCTCAAGTGAGTCGTCGGTGAGGGAAGCTTAAATTAGGTCACCTTCCCTTTTGAAGGATCAACACTTAATTCAATCTTTTCTTATTAAAGCTTATGATGCAAAATATTTCTACGTCCACAATTTTTGCAAAATTTCGACAGCATAATGGCTAGACCGAAGCTTCCCAAAATTTTGCCAAATAGAGAATCCAATATCACATATCATTAGACGCCATATCATCAACATATCATATTCATATCATCATCATCATTCATCATCATCATAGCATCACGCTTGCACATAAACATAGGTATATTCACAAGCAAAGTTTTATGAGCTTAGCTTAATAAATTTGGTGCAACCTTTTAGTTGATTATCATATTATTCAATTCTTTTATTATTCATATGGCAAACTTCATCTAATTTCCCCCCTTTAAAGTTCTTAGGTTAAATTATGAAGTTTCATTATCTTAAATTGAGGGTCTAATGTCTTTAAGCTTATTTCTCATTAACCTTTAAATTGAACCATACCCAGTTTTACTTTTATAGTGAGACAGTGACTTCAAAAATTTGCCATAATTTCATCTTTTATAATCTTGACTTGAATTTTGGTATGATCGTAGTTTTCTGAGTCTATTTTTAAACAAAATAAACTCCACTCAAAAATTTATTTTTTAACTTGAGATATGCATATTTTATTCTGACTGCTTAGCTTTTAAGTTTATTCTCAGTATAGTGATTTTTAAACATTACTACAAGCTCCTCACAAGAAATCTTCCAAAACTATTTTATGGGGATGTTCCAATGTCTTGGCTTTTTAGCAAACTTGGTTCCACTAAAAAATGTTCTGTATAACTTGAGTTATTAAGATTTTATTACATATTGCCCGAACAGAAACACATTTGGGGATAGCACATTTTGAAAATTCATACCTCTCTTGTTTTAAGGCCAAATTTCACGTATTTTATATGTATAAAAAGCTCTATGAGTCTATTTTCAATTAAAATTAATTTCGTTCCATTTGGAGTTATACGGAAAGAGTTATTAGTCATGCCATATAGACTACTAGAATTTTCCAATTTCAACAGTTTTGGTTGCAATGAGTTTTCTTGCAAAAATATTAAGTGTTTTCCTCAAGTGACCACTTTTCTCTCCCAAAGCACTTTCATAATTTGAGATCTTGATGAAAAAACAATATTTTGAGTTCTAAAAAGTTTGGTTCAAAATAAGAATAATTGCACAAAAAGTCAGTTTCCAATAAAAGAGCAAAAATCACAAACAACTTCTTATAATGAAAGCATGGCCATGAGGCCTTTAGAGCAAGTCCTAAAATCACCTAGCTATGGGGAGCTTAGGAGTTCTAAAGCTTGAAAAACATAGAAGAAAGATGGATTAGGGTCACTACCAAAGAGAGCTTCTTGAAGAGTTGGAGTGTGGAGAAAGTTGGAGAGAGCCTCCCTCCTTGAAAGCTTGGACATGGAGCTTGTTGTGTTGTCTTGTTTCTCCAAAGATCAAAAATGGTGGTCCTTGAAAGGATTGTGAGGGTGGTGATGGAAATGAGGTAGGAAGTAGTAAGGAGATTGGAAGCAGAACAAAGAGTGTTGGATGAACAAGAGGGTGGGGATAAGACTTGGAGAGTGGAGAGATCTTTGTGTCTTGAGAGAAGAAATGAAAAATGAAATGAGAGGGGAGAGAGATGGGCTGATTGGCACAAAAAGGGGAGGGAAGTGTGATATGATTTTGCTTCTTCCAATAAGCAAGAAAGTGGGGAAACCTTGGGGTAAAAGAGGGAGTTGTGTTTCCTTTGAGTTTTAGCACTTGGGTAAAGACTATTTAGTGTTTTTCAAGTGGTTAAAGGCACGACCACTCTTGGGATTAGCTTGGGTGAATATGATTACTCCAAGTGGCATAATCTTGATGGAGGAGAGTACATCTCTTGTCTTGACTCAAGGAATACTACTAACATAGACTCTTGATCTAATGGTGCATGATGAGAAGGCAAATGGATGGTTAGATATGGCTCTTGCCTTGACCAAGCTTTCAAACAATAATTGAAGCGAAGTTTCTAAATTTTTACAATTGTTACCATTATCTAAATGCTAATTTATTCAATTGGTTCAATTACACCTTAATACATTTTTATTGAGAAGGATTTTCCTTATTAATTATGTAAAGAGGGTGTGAGGGTTAATTTTTCATGCGATTAAGATGTAATGCTTGTCATGCTCTTAGTTAATAAGGTTAGGTCACCTTGATTATATGTTCTAAATCATGAATTAACAAGGATTGGGCAATTAGGCTCTTAATTGTAACTTTTAATGCGTTAAGCTTCAATTGTTGAATTTGCTAATTAATCGTTGACTTTCAATTATCTTGTTGACTTGTCTTTAATTTGCTAAGCCCTTGCTCTCGAGATTAGTCAATTAGTTCTCAATTAATCGCTAAACCCTCTAATTAGCTGGAGACACTGAGCTAGTTAGCTTAGATGAAAACGGGGATGTTACATTTCTCCCCTCCTTGAAAAGAATTTTGCCCTCAAAATTCGTTATCTAAGAATAGGTGGGGATAATCTCTTTGCATCTCTGCCTCAAGCTCCCACGTGTGCTCCTCTAAGTTTCCTCTTCCCCAGGCCACTTTTACCAAGGGCATAGACTTGTTCCTTAGCTGCTTGACCTTTCTATCTATGTCTCTCATAGGTGGTAGGTTGAAGGTTAGGTCTTCCCTTAATTGTACACTTTCTGGCTTAAGAAGATGATTGGGGTTGGAGTTGTACTTTCTCAATTGGGGGACATGGAAAACATTGTGTTTCAAGATTTGAAAAGGGCCAAGAAAATGAGGGCTCAACCTTTTGACTCTAAGGGCTCTATCAATACTTATTGTAGGAATGATTTTCAAGAATACATGTTCTCCCTCTTGGAACTCGATTGGCTTTCTCCTCTTATCTGCATAGCTCTTTTGACGGCTCTTTGTAGTGAGAATCCTTTCCCTTATCTTCTTAATTTGTTTGGTGGTTTGTCTAACCAAATGAGGTCCTAAGAGGCTTTGCTCACTCAGTTTATACTAACAAAGTGGAGATTTGCACTTTCTACCATATAGGGCTTCATAAGGCGCTATCCCAATGCTAGCATGGAAACTATTGTTGTAGGCGAACTCAATGAGGGGTAGGTGTTCGTCCCAACTTCCCGATCAGTCCATTACACATGCTCTCAACATATCCTCTAGGGCTTGTATGGTTCTTTTCAATTGTCCATCAGTCTGGGGGTGGTAGGCTGTACTTAAATAAAGTCTCGTCCCAAATGCCTTTTGCAAGGCTCCCTAGAACCTAGAGGTAAACCTTGGGTCTCTATTAGACACAATGGTTGCAGGTACTCCATGCAGTCGTACAATCTCTTGGATGTATAGCTAGGCTAGCTTATCCAAACAATAATTCGCTCTTATAGGTAAGAAGTGAGCAAACTTTGTCAATCTATCCACAATAACCCATATGGCATCAAATCCAGCTTGTGTTCAGGGTAAACCCATCACGAAATCCATAGAGAATCCATCCCATTTCTATTTAAGGATCTCTAATGGCTGCAGCATGCCTGAGGGCTTTTGGTACTCAATTTTCACCTTTTGACAAACTAGGCACTTATTCACCACATCTACTACGTCCTTTTTCATGCTCAGCCACCAAAACATCTTCTTGAGGTCTTGGTACATCTTCGTCATGCCAGGATGCATGGTGAGATGACCTTTGTGAGCTTCTTCTACAATCATCCTCCTCAGGTCATCCTTAGCAGGTACACAGATCCTCCCTTGATACCTCCGCACGCCATCAACATCTTGAGTAAATCCTTTCAACTTTCCCTCTTTCACCTAAGCTACTATCCTCAAGTACTCTTCATCCTCTTACTGAGCCTACATAATTTGTCCTTTGAACTTGCTCATCACCTTAATCAGATTCAACCTTATGCTATGAGGGGTCAGTGCAACTCCGAGATTCAAGCCTCTAAAACTCTCAATCAACTCTGCTTCCTTGACCATCATCTACGACAAATGTAATGACTTGCAGCTCAGTGCATCCGCCACCACATTGGCCTTACCAGGGTGGTAGTTCAAACCGAAATCATAATCCTTCAAGAATTCCATCCACCTCCTCTACCTCCTGTTAATCTCCTTATGATCAAACAAGTACTTTAGACTCTTGTGATCCTAGAATACCTCAAACCTAACTCTATATAAGTGGTGCCTCCATATCTTCAATGCAAACACTACGGCCATTAGCTTTAGGTCATGGGTTGCGTAATTAACTTCATGAGATTTTAGTTGCCTAGAGGCATAAGCTACCACATTACGATCTTGCATCAGAACATAACCTAAACCTCTTCCAGAGGCATCGCAGTAAATCTCAAAAGCTCCCTTAGGATCAGGCAGGACTAGTACAGGTGTGGAAGTCAACTTCACCTTTAACTCTTGAAAACTTTTCTCACACTCTGCAGTCTAAACAAAAATAGCATTCTTCTTAGTGAGTTTAGTCAAGGGTAGGGATATCTGAGAAAATCCTTTTATAAACCTCCAGTAGTATCCGGCTAGGCCAAGAAAACTCCGAATCTCCATCACTGTCGTAGGTCTCTCCCAGTTCGTTATAGCTTCCACTTTGCTTGGGTCCATGGATATCCCTCCCTTAGACACAATGTGGCCCAAGAACTTCACTTCTTCCAGCCAAAACTCACACTTTGACAACTTCACATAAAGCTTCTTATCCCTTAAAATTTCCAACACAATCCTAAGGTGCTCTTCATGTTCCTCCTTCATCTTTGAATAGATGAGGATGCCATCTATAAAGACCACTACAAATTTATCCAGATACGGCTTAAAGATCCTATTCATATAATCCATAAATATGGCCAGGGCATTGGTCAATCCAAATGACATTACTTTAAACTGGTAATGCCCATATCTAGTCCTAAAGGCCGTCTTGGGAATATCTTCCTCCTTCACTCTAATCTGTTGGTATCCCGACCTCAGATCTATCTCTGAAAACACCTCTACCCCTCTAAGTTCTTCTATCAGGTCATCTATCCTTGGCAAGGGGTACTTGCTCTTCACTATGACCTTATTCAAGTATCGAATCTGCGCACAGTCTCATGCTTTCATCCTTCTTCTTGACAAATAGCACTGAGGCTCCCCAAGGTAAGGCACTTGGTCTCACAAACTTCTTTTCCAGCAACTCCTCCAGTTGAGTTTTTAGCTCCTCCAACTCCAAAGGGGACATTCGATAGGGTGCAATAGATATTGGTTCAGTTCCTGGCACCAATTCTATGGAAAACTCTATTTTTCTCTCAAGGGGAAACTTAGGGATATCCTCAGGAAAGACTTCAGGATACACATTCGCCACAGGAATCTCACCAAGAGCTTGCTTTAGTTCAGCCTCACTAGCCGATAGGAGAACGTATTATTAATTCTCAGTCTTACAACAATATAACACAATAGGTTTCACACTTAAACTAACAGGTTTAAAAGGTATAGAAGGAAATATGATCGACTTGGCAGCACAATCTAACATAACATGGTTGGCTAAAAGCCAATCCATGCCTAAGATTAGATCTAAACCAGATAAAGGAAGGCAGATTAAATCAGACTCATAGGTTCTACCATCAATATGAATTTGACATTTCAAACAACACAGACAAGTTCTAACTGGTTTCCTAGTGGGAATAGAAACAAGCAGCATATAAGGCATTTTAGAAATAGACAACCCTAATCTACTTACGCAATCATGGGAAATAAAAGAATGCGTAGCACCAGAGTCATCCAGTACAGTTAAGATGTTATCGTTCACGTCGCACATACCTCGAATGAGATCATTAGACTTTGTGGTCTCCTCAGCATTCCTGGTGAAGACCTTCCCTTGGCGTTGCGGTTTAAAGGCAAGTATGTCCTTGGTGCAGTTCTTGGCGATATGCTTGGGCTATCCGTATTTGAAGCGAACATTTTGTCCAGCGTAGCAAACCCCTTTATGTTGCTTCCCACACTTAAGGCAGACGAGATTTGTTGCAGGCTTTGAGGGCTAGCCCGTGGGTCTTGGAGGATTGGTGGAGGGCCTCTATGGTTGCTTGCCTTTAGAATCTTCACCATGGTAGGGCTTCTTTTGCGGGGGCTGCTTCGAGTATTGCCTTTGAGATGCTTGCCTTCTCTTATAGGCCTCCGACCTCTGGACTGCTAGTTTATGATTGCATTCCTCCACTACGTGACTCTTATTGACAAGGGCCGCATAGTTCCGAATCTCCAACAGGGCCACGGATGCCAGGATATCAGCCCTCAAACCTCCTTCATATTTCATGCACTTCTAGTGCTTGTCGAGGTTCTGCTGATATAGTGTGGAGAATTTACACAACTCCTCAAACTTCGCAATATATTCTACAATGCTCATACCTCCTTGGTAGAGCCTCAAGAATTCCATGTCCTTCGCATTCTTTACCGATATCGGAAAGTATTTCTCATAAAAAGCCATCTTGAAGGCATCCTAGGTAATTTCTCTTTGGTCGCTCTCCATCAAGATCTTTGCTCCCTTCCACCAGAATTCAGCATCCGCCTTCAGCATATAAGTAGCAAAGGCTACCTTCTAGGTCTCCGAGCAAGTTACTACAGAGTAGATCTTTTCGATCTCCTTAATCCATTCAAGCTTCTTCAGGGTTGAAAGCCCCTTTGAAACTGGGCAGGTTTGCCTTGCTAAACTCTGAGAATTTCTGATACTTGGTACTTGCTCCATTTCCGCCGATGGAATCTTCAGACCTTCGGTTTAGGTGATCTATCATGTGTTCGGCTGCTGTAGCTTGAGCTTGCATGGCGTTCGCCATTTGCTGGAAAGTGCTCATGAAATCGGCAATGTTCGTACTGTAGCTAGGCTCATTGGTAGTACGTCTGCGAGTTACCATTAGCTCCTGAACACACTAAAACAAAAATATCAAGTTGATCAGGCCTAATATCAAGCATAAGCATGGCATCAACTAAAGGCAATCTCACATGACGGTCATGCATTCTAAGTCCTACAACCCATCATATGGACAGGACTCACAGCATGACTTAACATAGCGCACGTAGAATTATGCTTGGAGGCATAATCAGTCCAACCTCAGGCTTTAACAGGATGAACTGCTCTGATACCATAATGTAACACCCTATAATAAACCCATACTATGCTTAAGTCATATTACGGCATTTTATTAGTTGTTACTTATGCTCGTGAAAAATTAACCTGCACTTGGCATTAAGTTACGTCGAAAATACGATAAGATTTTTTTTTTTTGAAATAAATACATCATCGCATTGCAGTGTTTTGGAAAGTAAAGTCTTGAGCGAAAAAATAGATATAAAAGAGTGTGTTGCAAGAGAGTCTGAAACACAATATCATAAAATATGAGAAAGGTAAATAAATAATAATTCACAAATATATTACATTACATAGATAATCATTACATCCATATGGGTTCATAATATATATATATATCAGCATTATATCGAAGGAGGCTCATGGTCGTGCCTTGATCCAAATACTAAATACAAACTTAAGTTGGCATCATTCGTCACAAAAAGGAATGTATGAAGATGCAGAGCTATGGCAACTACAAGTCCAAATCAGCATTGTCTGGTATCCCACATCATACGTCCGCTCACAGTGTGAGGTATCCATGTTCCACTCCACCAGATGTGCCATCGGATTCTAGTGACGATACGGAAAAGTAACTAGAGTGAGAAATAAGATTTCTCAGTAGGACTTGAACCCGACACTAAAGTGTCATCGTCATCATCCCAGCCACTTCGATTTTATAAATGAAAATAGTGAGTATGCATAAGGTCCAACTCTTAGATTTTCAAAAACATAGTCACCCAAAGCGGATTCAATTTTAACATGTCCTCTGATCATTTATATCATAACAAGCATAAGACAACTATAACTACATGAAACATGTATGACTACGCTATAAGCTTCTCTTAACTTCTTCCTTTCAAGGGTTTGGATCGAAGTCCCTTTTCTTTTCTTAGCTTGACTTTATCTCAAGTCTTTTTCTTTTCACCCACTAAAATAAGTGGTAATGAGCTCATACCATGGTCGTCACCACCATAAATTTTCGGTACTTACACTAGCTAGGTCATGCCATGCCTCATGTAAACCCTATCCCCTATACTCACACTAGCTAGGTCATGTCATGCCTCATGTGAGTCATGGGTGAGGAGAGCTTAAATTAGGTTACCTTCCCTTTTGAAGGATCATACACTTAATTCAATCTCTTCTTATTAAAACTTATGATGCAAAATATTTCTAAGTCCAGAATTTTTGCAAAATTTCGGCAACATAACGGCTAGACCGAAGCTTCTCAAAATTTTGCCAAACGAAGAATCCAATATCACATAGCATTAAGCATCATATCATCAACATATCATATTCATATCATCATCATCATTCATCATCATCATAGCATCATGCTTGCATATAAACATAGGTATATTCGCAAGCAAAGTTTTATGAGCTTAGCTTAATAAATTTGGTGCAAGCTTTTAGTCGATTTTCGTATTATTCAATTCTTTCATTATTCATATGGAAAACTTAATCTAATTTCCCCCCTTTAAAGTTCTTTGGTTACATTATGAAGTTTCATTATCTTAAATTGAGGGTCTAATGTCTTTAAGTTTATTTCTCATTAACCTTTAAATTGAACCATACCCAATTTTAGTTTTACAGTGAGGCAGTAAATTTAAAAATTTGCCATAATTTCATCTTTTATAATCTTGACTTGAATTTTGGTATGATTATATTTCTCTAAGTCTATTTTTAAATAAAATAAACCCTACTCAAAAATTCATTTTTAACTTGAGATATGCACATTTTATTCTGACTGCTCAGCTTTTAAGTTTATTCTCGATATGGTGATTTTTAAACATTACTGCAAGCTCCTCACAAGGAATCTGCCAAAACTGGTTTACGGGGATGTTCCTCTATGTCTTATTTTTAACAAACTTGGTCCCACTAAAAAATGTTCTGTATAACTTGAGTTATTAAGATTTTATTACATACTGCCCAAATAGAAATGCATCTGGGGACAACACACTTTGAAAATTCATACCTCTCTCGTTTTAAGGCAAAATTTCAATATTTTATATGTATAAAAAGCTCTATGAGTCTATTTTCATTTAAAATTAGTTTCGTTGCATTTGGAGTAATATGGAAAGAGTTATTAGTCACGCTATACAGACTGCCAGAATTTTTCAGTTTCAACAGTTTTGGTTTCAATGAGTTTTCCTGTTAAAACATAAAGTCTTTTCCTCAAGTGACCACTTTTCTCTCCCAAATCACTTTCATACTTTGAGATCTTGATGAAAAATCAATATTTTGAGTTCTAAAAAGTTTGGTTCAAAATAAGAATAATTGCACAACAAATCATTTTCCAATAAAAGAGCAAAAATCACAAGCAGCTTCTTATAATGAAAGCATGGCCATGAGGCCTTTAGAGCAAGTCCTAAAACCACCTAGCTATGGGGAGCTTAGGAGTTCTAGAGCTTGAAAAACATAGAAGAAAGATGGGTTAGAGTCACTATCAAAGAGAGCTTCTTGAAGAGTTGGAGTGCAGAGAAAGTTGGAGAGAGCCTCCCTCCTTGAAAGCTTGGAAATGGAGCTTGTGTGTGTGTTGTCTTGTTTCTCCAAAGATCAAAAATGGTGGTCCTTGAAAGGATTGTGAGGGTGGTGATGGAAATGAGGTAGGAAGTAGTAAGGAGATTGGAAGAAGAACAAAGAGTGTTGGATGAACAAGAGGGTGGGGATAAGACTTGAAGAGCGGAGAGATCTTTATGTCTTGAGAGAGGAAATGAAAAATGAAATGAGGGGGGAGAGAGATGGGCTGATTGGCACAAAAATGGGAGGGAAATGTGATGTGATTTTGCTTCTTCCAACAAGCAAGAGAGTGGGGAAACCTTGGGGTAAAAGAGGGAGTTGTGTTTCCTTTGAGTTTTGGCACTTGGGTAAAGACCATTTAGTGTTTTTCAAGTCGTTAAAGGCATGACCACTCTTGGGATTAGCTTGGGTAAATATGATCACTCCAAGTGGCACAATCTTGATGGAGGAGAGTACATCTCTTGCCTTGACTCAAGGAATACTACTAACATAGACTCTTGATCTAATGGTGCATGATGAGAAGGCAAATGGATGGTTGGATATGGCTCTTGCCTTAACCAAACTTTCAAACAATAATTAAAGGGAAGTTTCTAAATTTTTACAATTGTTACCATTATCTAAATGCTAATTTATTCAATTGGTTCAATTACACCTTAACACATTTTCATTGAAAAGGATTTTCCTCATTAATTATGTAAAGAGGGTGTGAGGGTTAATTTTTCATGTGACTAAGATATAATGCTTGTCATGCTCTTAGTTAATAAGGTTAGGTCACCTTGATTATATGTTCTAACTCATGAATTAACAAGGATTGGACAATTAGGCTCTTAATTGTAACTTTTAATGCGTTATGCTTCAATTGTTGAATTTTCTAATTAATTGTTGACTTTCAATTATCTTGTTGACTTGCCTTTAATTTACTAAGCCCTTACTCTCGAGATTAGTTGATTAGTTCTCAATTAATCGCTAACCCCTCCAATTAGCTGGAGATACTGAGCTAATTAGCTTAGATGAAAATGGGGATGTTACATAGATGCGTGTACTTGACTTAATTCATCTCCTTCTTTAACTTGCAACTTGATCTTGCTCTTCTGTACTAGGTCCCCTGGAGGTGAGTAGCCTCTCTCAACCGTAGGTAATAGCCTGCTTTTCAGGTCCAAGCTCGTACCTATACATGGGTGATGGGTTCACTTTCCCCGACCTTCACCCCAGTCTATTTCCCTTAAATCTGGTTGAGGGCTGGCCCAAGTCTTAGACAGTACTGCTCTAGCCCACGTTATCTGGGTCTATGTCATGCCTCACGTGATAGCTTGGTACGTCCTTCTTGCAAGTCCTTATAATCTTTTACTACCTCTTGGATATGATTATGCACGTGAATGCTCTATGCGTTCATGCATATATCTCATATCATTCCTCAATCCTATTTGCATGCATGATTTTCATAGACATGGCATTCATATGAACACATGTATCCTTATAATCTTAGCACAATTATTCATAATATAAGTCCTCATAAACTCCCGCCAAAAATTTAGCAGCATAACGGATCGAGTCCACCTTCCCATGAATAGTGCCAGACTACCAGAAGGATCAATCAAGCAACAAAACCAACATAGAGCATCAAGTTTTATAACAATAATATCAATCATATAATATGTCAACATAAATACATAACTTAGGTTTTCTACTCATTTAACTTAATTCTAACCGATATTTTAAAATTCACCATAATTTCTATTGAATTCAATTGGACGTAAATTTTGAATATGTTATAGTGCTTTGTGTCTAGTTTCCAACCCTTTTGGTTGCATCTCATTTTGATTATGTAGCTCAAGTTATTCAAAGTTTACTTTTGCCTACCCTACAACTAGCCAAAATTGCACTCTTAAGAGGTAAAAATTCACTAAAAATAGGAAACTAAATGAAATCATATAAAACTTATGCCAAATTAAAGCTAACATGACAAGATTTTTTTTGAAAGAGTTGCATCTTATTTTCATAAGTATAGCTTGAGTTATAAGCCCTATAAATTAACCCTTCTAGACTACCCTATTCTAGTCCAGTTTGGATTCAAGGCAACTTCATCAAATTAATGGGAATAATTGGAAGCAAATCAAACTCTGAAATTTCTATGGGATGCTCCTCTATATGTTTGCTTTCAAATCCAATTGTTTTCACTCAGTTTAGAGTTTTGTAGGGTGAGTTACACCCCTCGAGACTCATACTGCTCAGAAGAGAACCTAGAATTTCATATTAAACTTAAAAAATTCATAACTAATTTTATACTAATCCAATGGCCTTATATTTTATATTGTTGGAAATTCTAAGTGTCTAGTTTCACATAAAAATAGTTTCATTGAATTTAAACAGTTGTAGGTGGAGTTGTACACTCTACCGTATGGACTGCTGTAGGGTCTCCCGGCTTATCCTATTCTAGTTGTTCTCCTTCATGGATTTTCATGAAGTTTCAACCAAAACCCAAGAGTTTCATGCCAAACCAGTCATGAATCATCATATGTATGTGACATATTATCTAATAAAGGATGAAAATCCCAACCTTCATCAGCCACACATAAGAGAACTATGTAGATTATTGAACCCTACCTTTAATTTTTTATGCAAGACTAACTAGTTTTGAGCTCCTCTTGATGGGGAAGTGATGGAAGCTTGAAGATAAGATGAAATAAAGTGAAATGAAGGAAGAAATGGTGGAGAAGAAGCAACTAAAGGGGCAGCACGAAAATGAAGGGATAAGGAAGGAAAAGACTCACCCAAAATTTAGATGAAGTGCTTAGCAAATTTCATTCTTATTGGCTGAAATTTTTATGGCTGAATTACAGCCAACTCCACTCATTTTGGGGTTGACTTGCAATACCAATTGAGTAGTTATGTTGCTATGTATTTAGCCATTAAACATAAGGTTTAGGGTGTGCAATTATATTGATTCTGTTCTGGCAGATTTAAATACCGAAATCTTACGGATTTCCTTTAAATTGGTAAATTGGTTTTGGAAAAATCCTATGAAGTTTCCTACGCTTTCAATCTAATTCCCTCATATCTAATTTCTCTAAATGATACTTAATTGGCTCTAAGTAAATATTTAATCGAATGCTAATTAATCTCAAATAATTGATAAAACCAAGCAACTTGCTAAAAAAAAACGATAGAATGTTTTCGGACGTTATACTAAATAATTTCTCATAGTATTTTACATAACAATCTAAATTTCCTTTAGCTCTAGTGTTTATAAGTCATCCCTAATTACTCTTTTTTTTTTTATAAACTGATTAGCAGTGCAAATCAATCGCAGCATTTCTTTGAACTGTTATATTTTCACTTTTTCATAAATCCTTTAGCATTTTCTGTTTGGTTTTCGTAACCAATGGCATTTTCGTAAATTTGAGCAAGTTTAGGGGCACCCCATGTTATTTCACACTTGACTACTCTCATGGCTCAAACGGTCGAGACTTAAACTTCTACGGATTCACCAGATGATTCTGCTTCGCTTAAAGCCCTATTCTACTAACTCTACAGATAAAAGGACATAGATGTCATTTTCTAAAAAGATCTAGGATCCTTATAGAAAATGCTTGTGGGGTCAAAGTGAAATTTTTTAAAAATCCTAGGCAACCCTACAAATAACAAAAGTTCACAGGGGGTATCTTTGTAGTTTTTTAATTTTTAGCATATGACAGCGCCATATTCTCAATGGCAGTGTTACGCTACCCTATAGTTTTAAGTATAAGGATTGTCAGGGTATAGCTCTGCCTGGGAAATTCTCACATTGCATAAGGGAATTAATTCAAGATTTCTATTATTCTTTATTTAAGAAAGTGGGGATGTTACAATCTACCCTCCTTAAAAGAGTTTTGTCCTCAAAATTTCGTGGCTAGGAATGGTTGAGGAAAGACCCTTTAACCTACAAGGGTAACTCCTTCTTTCGAGGTTGCTTGCCGATAGCTATGAGGTATTATTTCAATAAGTACAAGGATCCCTAAGAAGTATGCTAGAGCCCTAGCTTGTCTAGTTCCTATGACACACGAAACTAACATCCAGTTTATTGGAGACTTCCATTATCTTCTTCACTTTGTACTCAACTACTTTCGCTTAGTAGTGGCCGTTAAAATTTTTATTGTTTGTACTCGAGACTCCAGATATCAATTCGTGAAGATTCGCAATTTTTAAAGACTGCCAGTTGTAGCCATGTTTGATGTCAGCATGTCATGATTACAATGGTGATATTGAAGTATATGTTAACTTGATAACACCCTGATCCATTACTGAGTTCCTTACAAAGGTACTTGCCTTCTTTATCACTTTGAGCAGCCTTATGATTTCTGTTGTTATCACTTATAGCAATGGTCAACTTCAATATGGTCAATCATAGTGGCTATATTAAGTGCTGGGAAGCTGGTTTTGCTATTCCTAGAATTTCTACTTACTTGATCACCCTTGATCAAATGAAGAAGCTCTCTCTATTGAGTCCCACTTGTAGGGTTACAGTCTTCCTTAGGTCTTGAGTGGTGATTTTGATTTACAATTACTTTTCACAGCAATTCTCTGATCACGTTGATGAGCATGGTTGCCTACTCTTATTCACTAATGCCCAAATGATTAGGGCATGCTCATTCATCTGCAATTGACATATTGCTAAGGAGTCACAAGATTAGTTGGGAAATTTCCTTGTGAAATCTTCTTAAAGTTGTGATTCAGCCTAAGTTATTAGATACCAGAGGTCACAAGTGGAGCTCAAACTTGTCTAATGATGATTGTCCTTTGCTACATGACTTTTGAGGAAATCTTGTACTAATATCAAGAAGTATGTGGCATTTACATTGGGTCTACAACATAGGTGTCTCTACCTCTGGGTTAGTTAGGAAATTCCTTTGTGGTCTTATTTAAAGATATTAAAGCAAGATTTCCATGAATCCAGCTGTTCTGGACATTCTCCATCGACTCTACTACTAGTTCGGATGCACGACCCTTACGAAGGCTTAAAGTTCTGTTTGGAATTACAACTAGGAGCTTCGTCTTAGAACTTCTTTTTCCTTATAAACTTTACCTCATGCCCCCATACTTGTTAAGAAGACCTCAGAGTGTCCCTACTATTGAACTCCTTGATACTTCTCATGAATTCTATTCCCAAGATATAATCAGCTCATTGTGAGAAAAAGGATTATTAAGCTGCAAGAGTTCTGCCACATTCCTACTCTCCTCAACTTGTCAGCAATGAGATTCCTTATCTATTATGTTGATGTCCACCTTTCTAGATTTTAAATGCCGACTGAAGAAATCTTATAGTCACCACTGTTACCGTTCTCATTGGTGGTTAGCCCTAATACACAATGTGCCAATCTCAATAGTCGAACTTTATATTGCTCTCACTACTAAACCTTCTCACTATTCATCGTAATATTTGGTTTCCAGGATGTGACCTATTCAATGTAAGAGAAAGAAATGATACTTTCGTTTCCATGTCAGGGTTGCAACGCGAAGATTTCCCAAAAGGTCACACATCTTAATATTACTCTAACACAAGCATGCTTAACCGCGGAGTTTTAATAGGACTCGGTACGTTAGCGCTGCTATGCGTGTACTTAATCTAGCTTCGAGTATGGAGAGTTTTTTCTTTTTGGCTGCCTCCGATCTTCCATTGTAATCATCACTAGCATGGGGCATATTTCCATATTGATGCATCATCCAGTCCTGCTTAAGGTGCATCGGGTCGGTTGCACTCATTTCTGGTGTCAAGACAACCCAGTTCATTACCTCTTACAAACTCTTGTTTGTGCCATAATTTTGTACTGGGTAATTGGCCACTTGGAATCAAAACATCCTCTATCTCTCTTCTTGTAATATCCTATTGCTTATGCAGAAGCTTATCTTGGTCTTAGTCTATTAGGCCCTCCTATTCTACTACTGTCTCGGTCTTTCAGGATCTGTTGCACACTCTGAATCCTTGTTATTCTCACCTAAATTCAAATACATTTATCCTCGAGTTATCCCACTCACGGCATTTGTAGTGATGTTTGAAGATGGCTATTATATCTCATATTTCTCCTCCAGATAGCTGCATCTCTTTACTAATAACATATTGAAGATAGTCGCATCATGTGCTGCCTATGATAACTAAGGTTGATGGAGTTTCAGTGTAACCTGATCTTCTGACACCCCCTTCACCTTTAACGGACAGGAAACACCAAGCTTGCTTTGCATGCCGTCCTAGTCTGAAAGTGTCTTACTTCTGGTTAGTAGGAAATATCCTGCTATTGTTTCAAAGAATGCTTTTGGGTTTATTCATATAACTTCACTTCCTTTCTGCACCGTGAATAACTGCGTCCCTACCATGATATATAATTAGATGAATTTCTTCAAAGTTTATTAACATTTTCCCTTATATCTGACTGAGGCTCCTGCTCTTAATTCCCTTCGCTAAAACTCTGCCTCATTTGCCCACGCTCTCAATTTCTCAATAAAGGATCGGGTCTTTATAATGTGACATTACCATAATCTAGAATAAACATCATTGACTGAATTTGTAGGTGAAGTACCTTCGATGAAATCTTAAGAAAATAAGGATACTATCCATGCCACTCGAGATAACTTGATCAACGGATAATTACCTTACTTTTATTGAGCATTAGGTCGACTAAAACAGGTAAAAGAGTTCCCTAGATACAAGCTAAAGAAGATAGCCTAGATCGGGCAATTACAAATGAAGCTTAAAATAAGCCTCATCAGAGTGAAGAAGATTACTACTCTACTGATCGCCAATTGAGATCCTGCCCTGTAACACTTAAGAAATGATCCTTCTTCATTATGACCAGGTTTTCTGGATCCATAGTAAATTGTCCAACATAATTCCTTTGATCAAAGCCCCAATTCTCTGCACCCCTTAACTCGCTCAATCATCTGCCTCCTATTGCCATCGCTACTTTCTAAGAGTCTTATCCCTAATAATTATGTATAGAAGGTTCCTTATAAGCTTGCAGGGTGCCATAGGCTTCTATTTACACAAATTCATATATTGAGGTGATCAAGCTGAACATCAGTTAAGTGCAACAGTTAGTCCTCAACACTCACAACAAGGCTACCATGCACAATTATCTATGTCCTTAAAATGCAAGAACTTAAAGCATGGTTTATCTAGATTCTCAAAATATGCTTCAAAAGCATAGTGACACGCACTGTCGCAATGCACTCAAATTGAATAGGTTTTAAACAAAAGAATGTAGTAATTAGTGCAAACCTAGATCGTTTTCCAAGGAATTACTCTAAATTTCATGAATACATTAGGATAACCAAGGTTGGGGGGTTTCATTAACAAGAATTCAAAAATCTAATTGAAATAGAATTAAGGACAGTTGCAGAAAAATCACTTGATTAAGGATCAACTTAGGAAATTCATTCACATCAATTAGGATTCGTCATAGATTCATAAGAAGCATTTTGCATTCAGTTCCATTCTGTTAATTTCAAATTAAACACAAGAAGATCTTCAAGTTTTTAATTCAATATTAACCTAATTCCCAAATCTGAGATTAGTCTCTATTTTAATCTAATCCAATTCGAATTAATCAATCCAAATTTAATTAGGATTCAATTATGAAACAAAGAATTCTATTCTAATCAGAATAGCTTCATCAAGCATTGATCAATGTTTGAGAGACAATGAAAAATCAGAATTGTAGAGAGGAAGAGAAGAATAGAAGCTGAAATTGAATCTAATTAAACACTAAACCTCAGAATCCATGCATTGAGTGATGAATCTCCTAAGCTGAAAGAAAAATCAGCGTTCCATCTCCATGGGCAAATAAAACAGAAATGTCCAGAAAAAAATCAAAATCGAAAAAAAAAATATAATTAAAACTTACTTTCTAATGAAAACCTAAATTCCTTCCTCTCCTCCACTCGTCCATTCCCTCTCTAATAGTGTCTTTAGAAAACTAAAAACTTCAAAAGAGGGCCAAGTCCATTTCAAACGAATAGGCCGAAGAAGGACTCAATTTTGGGCCCGTTTACTACAACCTCTTTGCAATGAAAATTACATCTAGAATTTGACAGATTTTGATCTTGAGGTCTTCAGCAAAGTTGTAGGATTTTTCGTTATCTTTCCAAAGAGCTAAAGATTGCTTAATTCCAATATTTGTAGCTCAAGATATGGGCTGCAGAAGATAGAAAGGTCAAAATAGTATGAAATCCGAAAATTAGCACACATTTATACAAGTTTTCAATGAAGGTCAATGTCATCAAACTCATTTATTTGCATCAATTAAAGCACAATTATCATGTAAACAAGCTAGGAATAACACTAGAATAATGCATAAATGAATGCTCTATCCAATCCCCCCACACTTATCTTTTGCATGTCCTCGGGCACGGCTAAAATGAAAGACTGAGGAAATAAAAATCAAAACATGCACAAGAAACAAACATGCACTAAACAACACTTTCTATGGAAATCAAGGTTGTAGAACTATGAACAAAACCAAGCAAGGTCAAGAGAACAAAGTAATCATAGATATCATTTCTCACACTTAAGTCAACAAGAGAAACTAATCAAGTCAAAAGAATGGATCAAAAGTAGGAAACCTCACAAGTCATACTCTCAACTCTCAAGTGTTTAGGTTACTATATATCACTCAAATGTACATCATGAAGCATGCACAACCATAAGCTTGCCTATTGTTTTACTTCTCCACCACTCAAAATACATCTACATGAAAATCAAGAGGACTTTAATGGGTTGTAATGAGGCTAAGGGAAAAGGTAAGGATATGTAAGGATAAACAAGGCAATACGAAAGAAGCGTAAAAGAACAATGGGGAATGATCATAGAAGCTAGCATGAAAGTTATCCCAAAGAATGCCAATGTAAGATAGCAATCCTTAATTTCCTTTCTCCATTTTTTTTTCTGAGATTGAAATTTATTTATTTATTTTTAACATATGCCACTACTCTTTTTTTTTTTTTTTAAACTGTTGACACAACTTCATGGCCAGCCCCACACTTGTTCTTAAATCATTCCCAAAACAATTCCAGAGCTCTTTTATCCTTAATGGTAAGGTCAACTCATGGTTTTCCACTTTGGATTGTAATGAGCTAATAGAATAAGAATTGGTTAAAATATGCTTAAGGGGCTCAACAAAGGATATAATGCAACGTTGGCTATTTGGCCAAGTAGCTTATTCAAGAAACAATGCCTCAATCATATTTATGTATGCATGCAAAAATGTGACCTCAAAGAAAACTCAAGGCAAGTTCTAGTGTGACATACAATCATGAATGCAACACACAAGAAGGGAAGAAAGAATGACATGATGTTGTCATTTATACAATAGGCCTCGAAAAAAAAAAATCTCACAATGATCCATACAAATGACTCTTAAAGCTCACTTATTGAATCCAAAATGCAAGTCATTCAATCCATTCAAACAATAAACTTTTTCACTCACTTGATATATGCTCATAACCTTGAAAACACTTAAAAACCAATAGATAGCATGCAAAACAATATGCAAAATAGAATGTATCAACAAAAATAGTAAAAAAAAAAATTAAAAAAAATGTTGTGCCTCCCCCCACACGTTAAAGATTACATTGCCCTCAATGTAAACAACATGAGATATAATGGACAATGTAGAACAATCAAAACGAAAGTGGGTAAGAACACTCCCCTATGATCAATCGAGGTAAATAGGCAACCCAAAGGTGGCTTCCTTTGGCGCTTGCTCCTTTAAGTCCTCATGAAAGTGCTTGAGTCGATGCCCATTAACCTTGAAGATCTTTTTGGTTCCTATGTCTTGAAGCTCCATTACACCATAAGGAAAAATGTTAACAATAAGAAAAGGACCATCCCACCTAGATCTTAATTTACCAGGCATCAACTTAAGTCTAGAATTGTATAAAAGAACTTTTTCAACAATTTTGAACTCTTTGCACCTTATCATCTTGTCATGAAATGCTCTGGTCCTCTCCTTATAGATGTTGGAGTTCTCATATGCTTTCTTACGAATCTCCTCCAACTCTTGCAACAGAAGCTTTCTATGCGAACTGCATGCTTCCAAATTCATATTGCACTGCTTTACTGCCCAGAATGCCTTGTGCTCTACTTCCACCAGAAGATGACATGCCTTACTAAAGACAACTCGATAAGGGGACATCTCAATCGGCGTTTTATAGGCAGTCCTGTATGCCCATAGAGCATCCTCTAAGTGAAAACTCCAATCCTTCCTGTTAGGCTGGATTGTCTTCTCCAAGATCTGCTTAATTTCTAGGTTGGAGATCTCTGCTTGCCCATTCGTTTGGGGGTGGTATGGTGTAGAAACTCTATGCACGACCCCAGACTTACGCAGTAAGGCATCCATGGTGCAGCTGTAGAAATGTGATCCCTGGTCACTAATCAAAGCTTTAGGAAATCCAAACCTACAAAAAATGTGTGACCTAACAAAATCTACAACAACTCGAGCAACATTAGTATGAGTGGCCTTTGCCTCCACCCACTTGGAGACATAGTTCACAGCTAACGGTATATATGCAAAGCCAAATGAAACAGGAAATGGACCCATAAAATCTATACCCTCGATCAATTGGATTTTTATTTACTTATTTTCCCTCATTCCTAGCTCATTAATTCTCTTTTATGCCTAATTATTTTGAATTGGACCATTTTGTATTGTTTGGATTTTATTTGGGTTTCAGTCAAATTTTCCAGCATTAGGCAAATTCTGACACTGTTTTGGTTTCTGGGTTATATCTTGAGTTGTAGAGCTCATTTTATTGTGATTCTTGATTTGTAAGAAACTAAAGAGATAGGCCTACAAGTTATATGAAGAGGTCAGGGCAATTCTAGTGTTAAGGAGCTGAAATTGGGCCTAGAAGTGAACTGAAGAGGTGCAGTTGCGGATTCTAAGCAGGGTGTGGTATTTGGGCCATATCTTGGTCCACAGATGTCTAATTGAGCCCATTCTAGTGGCATTTTGAAGCTGATATCCAAGGCTACAATTCTTCTTCAGAGTAAAAATCCAAACAGAATCGTTTTGATAGCCAAAATGGTAGTAGAATGTTACTCACGGAATTAGTTATAATGATTTCATGTTTTTAGTGTAACTTTCTTTCTATAATTCGGATTTTAGCAAATAAGGTGTCCAGATTCAAAGGAGAGAGAGAGGATTAATGTAGTAATTACAATTTAATATTTTAGGCGATTTTGATTCTAATTTTGGCCGGTTTTGAAGGAGGCCAAACTTGTAACTCATTGGACAGATTTTTGGATAGGAAAATTTTCGAACTTCTTCTTCTCTCTTCTCTCACGCCCCCCTCCCCTCCTTGCCAATTTGTCTTCCTCCATTCATGGAGGCTTGAACTTACATCTGATCCACGGATTAAGGAAACAACAACAGCACTCTTGAGAATTGGTTAATTTGGACTCAGCATACAATCGGTTTCATCTACTCCTTCTCTCTTATTTCAATCTCGTTTGAATTGGAGTTTTTCATTCTGAATTGATGATTGAAATTTGATTGGTTGCATAATATTCGGTAGATATATGTAATTAGATTGTGGAAGGAATATGAATTAGAGTTTTAGGTTTGAAATCTACAATTAACTGCATTGGCATATGAAATTAACATAATTCACTTAGATTCTGGAGGTTTCTGAATTTTAATTAAAATTGTGTTAATCAAATGCATGAAGGTTTTCATGTGAATGCTGAGTTTGAATTGAGGTCTTATTCAGATTCAATTTTAATCACTGATTCTATTTGTTGAGTTATTTCTAGAATTTAATGATTGAGTGTCTGTGGTTGTTCCTTTGATTCTTAGATTAGAGTTTCAATTTTTGTTCATTTCCATTTTAATTAGCTACATTTTTATTTGATAAATCAAACCCCCCCCCCCACGAATTTCTGATCATATAATATTATCATCCACATGAGACGACCCGAATTGCACCCTTTACTGCAAAGTAGTGTAACTCGATTTTATTGTAATTTGACTGAGCTCGGCACTCGAGTCAAATTTTGGCGCTATTGCCGGGGATGATTGATGTTATTTGGTCTTATTAATATGTGTTTATATCATTGCATATTCTGTCTTGATGTGTGCCTGGTTAAGTTGTTAGTTTTAATCCATAGTTATAGTTCGGTTTTACGGTTCTTGACGACTAACTCATTTCAGTTGATTTCAGGGGATTTGATTCCATAGCAAAACATCATTTTGAGAAAGACTTAATCCTTCAAGGATTGAGGCCCCCCTTGTTTTTGTCAAATTCCATCGTTTAGATAGGTTTTTAGAGGTTTCTTGATCTTTTCAATATTTTTTAGGGATGTAACAAGTATTTTTGTAAAAGATTTTGTGCTCCGATTGACTTGAAAATTGGTCAGTTGAAGGAAAATGGCCTTCTGATCAAGATCAAAAGCAAAGCTATTTATTCTTTATTTTTAAGCCAAATTCCTTTATTTAGACCACTTTTTTAATTTTTTAAAGATTTTTCTTTGTATTTTTTTACTCCTTAAGGTAAAATTTTTTAGGTGTGGTGGTCCAATAATTTTTAAAAATTTTTTGATAGTGTTTTTATATTTATTTTGATTATTTTGAGTGTTTGTGTTCATGTTTTAGTGCTTTATGCATATGGCTCTGTTTGCTATTTTGTTAGTGCATGATGTAACACCCTAATAAATCCATATTACGCTTAAGTCGTATTACGGCGTTTTATTAGTTGTTACTTATGCTCGTGGAAAACTAAACTTCACTTGAAATTAAATTACGCAGAAAATACGAAAAAATTTTTTTGAAATACATCGTCACTTTTGGAAAGTAAAGCCTTGCGCGAGAAGATAGCAATAAACGAGCGCATCGCAAAGATTTCAGTATAAATTTGAAGGAACAAGGGGTAAATCATAATACCATACATTCAAATTATAACAACAACTATATAATTATAAATAGCCTCATAGTATCCGATAAATACATAAAAGGGAACTCATGGTCATGCCATGGCCCCAAAATATCAAAAGTACAAGTCTGACAAGGTCTAATACAAAATGAAATACAACAGATAAGGAGCAATAATGGGATAGGCCCACGTAGACATATACTGGCTTCTTTGCCCCTTCCACGCCCTTCCATCGAATGGACTCAGGTCCTCGAGTGCCTGGTCCCCCTCGCTCCTCGGCCTCGGGGAACATGAGGAGTATGGATGATGCGAGGTGCTACTGCTCACCTCACGCCGATTTAATGCGACGGCCAGGTGTATAGCTGGCGACCGAAGAACGTTCCTCAAAGGGATCCTCCTCGGACGCGGCCGGATGATACTCGGGGAGCGGCGGCGAAGCGGCTGCGGCCCTAGGAGTAGCTGTCGAACTCACTTCGATCACAGGGACTTCTAGCAGCAGCACGAGCTCGGCTACGAGTAGACCCAGAGACATTGGCTCCATCTTGATCTCTGGCAATGGCTCAGGCAGGAAATCCCAAGGACCCAGCGGCTATCCAAGGTGTGCCGATGATACGTCTACAGGGGTAGGCGGGATCTCTGGCTCCTCCTGCTCAAAAACTCGACCCAGGTAGAAGTATGTGCAGACTATTGTGGTGGTCATGGCCACAATAGCGTGGGCGCCCTCATCATAGGCCCACTCATGGTAGGGAGGCTCCATGCTCCACTCCACGGGGTGTGCCATGAGTATCTGGTGACGAGACGGAAAAACAACTAAGGTGAGAAATAAGATTTCTCAGTAGGACTCGACCCTGACACCTAAGTGTCATTGTCATCGTCCCAGCCACTTCGGTTTTATAAATGAAAACTGTGAGCATTCAATAGGTTCAATTATTTGATTTTCGAAAACATTACTACCCGAAGTGGATTCAATTTTTAGTACTTATTCTCGTTGTAGTAACAGCATCATGGCATACATAAAGGCTTATACGACTATTCATAACATACATGAACATGCTGAAAGTTACACTCTTTACTTAGGTCGGACCGAAGTCCCTTTCTTTCCTTAACTAGACTTATCTTAAGTCCGTTCTTTCCACCCACTAAACATAAGTGGTAATGAGCTCATACCATGGCCGTCGCCACCATAGAATTTCGGTACTTACACTAGCTGGGTCATGCCATGCCTCATGTAAGCCCTATCTTCTATACTCACACTAGCTGGGTCATGCCATGCCTCGTGTGAGTCATGGGTGAGGGGAACTTAAATTAGGTCACCTTCCCTTTTGAAGGATCACACACTTTATTAAATCTTTTCTTATTAAAACTTATGATGCAAAATATTTCTAAATCCACAATTTCTACAAAATTTCGGCAGCATAACGGCTAGACCGAAGCTTCCCAAAATTTTGCCAATCAGAGAAACCAATATCACATTATCATCATATTATATCATCATATCATGTTATCATCATCATATCATCATTATCATACCATCATCATCAGATCATCATCATAACAACATGCTTGCACATAAACATAGGCATATTCTCAAGCAAAGTTTTATGAGCTTAGCTTAGTAAATTTGGTACAAGCTTTTAATTAAGGTTACCTCTTGTGTGTCCTCTTTTATTAGTTGTAGGGCCAATTTTGTCTAATGTCCTTTTTGATACTTTTTAAGTTGAATTATGAGAGTTTTCTAATACTTAATATAAGGGTATTAATGTCTTAAAGCTTATTCTTCATTAACCTTTAACTTTTACCCTAACCAGTTTTACTTTTACAGTGGGGCAGTAACTTCAAAAATTCAGCATAATTTCATATTTTACTCTTTTATTTCGAATTTTGGTATGCTTTCACTTCTTTGAGTCTATTTTTAAATAAAAGAAACCCCACTCAAAAATTCATTTTGTAGCTTGAGTTATGCATATTTTATTCTGACTGTTCAGACTTGAAGGTTCATCTCGGGTCAGTGACTTTTGAACATTACTGTGAACTCCTCACAAGGAATCTGACAAAACTGTTTTATGAGGATGTTCCTCTATGTCTTAGATTTCTAACAAACTTGGTCCCACTCAAAAATGTTCTGTATAGCTCGAGTTATGCACGTTTTATTACCTACTGCCCGGACAGAAACCCATCCAGGAACAGCAGACTTTAAAAATTCATATCTCTCTCATTTTAAGTCCAAATCTCGTATATTTTATATGTATGAAAAGCTCTTTGAGTCTACTGTCACAGAAAATTAGTTTCATTTCATTTTGAGTTTTTTGGAGTGAGTTATACTGCACGCTTTATAGACTGACAGAATTCTAGATTAACCCATTTTTAAGTTTTACATATCAAACTTGTGAAAATGTTGCTATACCACTTCAAATCACCATTTTTATATTTTAACACATCACCGTATCCAAAGTTTTAGTCACCAAATCAGTATTTTACCACAAAATAGAGCAAGATACATAAAACCATCATGCCACATAATCTCATCTCAAAACAACACTTTCAACAAGATAAGAAAACCCATAGGAAAAAATATGGTCATGAGACCTTGGAGCAAGCTTTAAAACCACCTAACTATGAAGAGATTAGGGGTTCTAAAACTTGAAAAAAAAAAATACATGGAGAAGAAGGATAGAGTCACTACCAAATGAGTTTTTCTTGGAAGCTTGGAAGATGAAGTGGTTGGAGATGGCCTCCTTCCTCTTGAGCTAGAAAATGGGGCTAAATGAGTGTTTGTTTTGCTCTACCAAGGACCAAAGAATGTGATCCTTGATAAGTTAGTGAGGGTGGTGATAGAAGATGAGGGTGATGGTGGTGGAAAAGTGATGACTTAGAGTAGGAAAAACAAGAAGAACAAGAAGGAGAGTAGGAAGAATGAAGAAAGGTTTAGAGAGAGGTGAGAGCTTTTGTGTTTGTGTCTTTGTGAGAGGAGTGAAAAAATGAAATGAGGGGAGGGAGAAAGAAGGCTGATGGCGCAAAAAGGAGGAGGGGATTGATGTGATTTTTGCTTCTTACACAAGCTAGGGCGTGGGAAAAACCATAGGGCAAAAGAGAGTGTTGTGTTTCCTTTGAGTCTTGGCAATTGGGTAAAGACTATGTAGTGTTTTTGTCAAGTGGTTAAAAGCATGAGCTCTCTTAGGATTTGGGCTTGGATGGCTAGGATCACTCCAAGTGTCATAATCTTGATGAAGGAGAGTACAACTCTTGTCATGACTTAAGGGATCTATTAACATAGACTCTTGATCTAGTGGTGTATGATGAGAAGGCAATTGAATGGTTGGATGTGGCTCTTGCTTTGACCAAACTTTCAAACAATAATTAAAGGGAAGTTTCTACATCTTTATAATTGTTACAATTATCTAAATGTTAATTAATTTGATTGGTTCAATTATGCCATTAACACATTTTTATCGAAAAGGATTTTTCCTCGTTAATTATGTAAAGAAGATATGAGGGTTAATTTTCATGTGATTAAGATGTGATGCTTATGTGCTCTTAATTACAGTTAGGTCACCTTGATTTTATGTTCTAAGTCATGAATTAATAAGGATTGGGCAATTAAGCTTTTAATTGTAACTTTTAATGCATATTGTTTCAATTGTTGATTTACTAAGCCCTTGCTCTTAAGATTAGTTGATTTGTTATTAATTAATCGCTAACCCCTCTAATTAGCCGGGAACACCGAGCTAATTAACTCAGGTGAAAATGGGGATGTTACACATGACTAGGTCTGATCTAACTCCTAATTTAGTTGAATTTGATCCTGAATTAGAGAGGACTCTTAGACAAATTAGAAGAGCTGAGAGGAGGTTGTTTGAGACTAGTTCTGCTAATAATTCTGTTTTTGATTCTATTCCTAACTTTGTTGACAATTCTAATGTTTCAGGGAGCATGGCTACTAGAACCTTTGAAGGAACTTGCAGCACCTAATGTCAACCATCAAACTTTGGCAATTCAGTACCCGAATTTGGATGCAGACTTCAAGCTAAAATCAAGATTGATACATTTGCTGCCCAAGTTTCATGGCATAGCTGGAGAAGACCCTCATAAGCACTTGAAGGAGTTCCATGTAGTGTGCTCAACCATGAAGCGGCATGGAGTAGAGGAAGATCACATCAAGCTGAGGGCATTTCCCTTCTGCCTAGATGGATTTGCCAAGGATTGGTTGTACTACTTGCATCCAGGTTCCATCACGAGCTAGCAAGACATGAAGAGGATGTTCTTGGAGAAATTTTTCCCTGCCTCAAGAGCTGCTTCCTTCAAAAAAGAAATTTGTGGCATAAGGCAGATTAGTGGAGAGACATTGGGAGAGGTTCAAGAAATTGTGTACAAGCTGTCCACACCATCAGATTAGTGACCGGCTTCCCATTCAGTATTTTTATGAAGGTCTCATGCCAATGGACAGAAGTATGGTTGATGCTGCTTCTGGAGGGGCTTTGATAGATAAAACACCTGCTACAGCTCGTGAATTAATTGCAAACATGGCTGCCAATGCATAACAATTTGGTACCCAAGCCATAGTGTCAACAAGTAGAGTAAATGAAGTACATACCTCTGATACAAATCAGCAGAGGATGGGGAACCGAATAGATGAGTTGACAACCTTGGTGAGGCAATTGGCACTTGGCCAGCAGCCCCAGCAACCAGTAGCTATGATTTTGTGGCATTTGCTCTATACCAGGACATCCAATAGATCAGTGTCCACATCTGCAGGAGAGCAATGAAACTGTTACAGGAATTTTTCCTGGTAGGCTTTATTAGCAGCATCAGCAGCAGTAGAAGAGTTATGATCCATTCTCCAACACATACAATCTTGGCTGGAAAGATCACCCGAATCTGAGGTATGGCAACAACTTCAATCAGTTTCAGTAATCTCAGTTTAAGCAAAATTCTACTGGACCAAGCTTAGGACAATATCAGAACCAAGCTCAGCAAAATAAACCACAAAGCAGCTCAGAACCAAGCTTGGCAGAATTGGTGAAGCAGATGGCAGCCAATAGTGTTCAATTTCAACAACGAACAGAAGCCAACATTCAGAATCTGCAAACACAGATTGATCAGTTGGCTACAACAGTAAATGAGATAAAGTCTCAAGGTTCTAGCAACCTTCCCTCCTAATCCATGAGCAACCCAAGGAATGTGAGTTCCATCACTTTGAGAAATGGCAAATAGCTTAAGGTTCCTGATGTTGCAGATTTTGCAGAACAACCAGAGGTAGCAGAAAAATCTGATTTTGCATAAATAAAGACAAATGGTGCAGAACCAAGCAGTAGCAGCAGCAAGCAACCTAAACAAAGTGTTCCACTATCTTTCCCGAATAGAATGACACAAAACAAGAAGCGGGCAGAAGCTGAATTGGACATGGATATCATGGACACATTTAGAAAAGTGGAAGTCAATATTCCACTCCTAGAAGCCATCAAACAGATTCCAAAGTATGCCAAATTTCTCAAGGACTTTTGCACTCATAGAAGGAGGCTGAAGGGAAATGAGAAGGTGAGCTGGGCAGAAATGTTTCTGCAATCATTCAGCCAAGTATTCCTCTGAAATGCAAGGATCTGGGGACTTTCACCATTCCATGCATCATAAGAAGTAAGCAGCTCACTCAAGCTATGTTGGATCTTGGAGCTTCAATAAGTCATGCCAAAATCAATTTACCAATCTTTGTGTATTGGAGAGCTCAAGCCAGCAAGAATGGTCATCCAACTTGCCAACCGAAGCACAACTCACCCTGAGGGAGTTTTGTAACACCCTAATAAATCCATATTACGCTTAAGTCGTATTACGGCGTTTTATTAGTTGTTACTTATGCTCGTGGAAGACTAATCTTCACTTGAAATTAAATTACACGAAAAATACAGTAAAATTTTTTTTTGAAATATGTCGTCGCTTTTGGAAAGTAAAGCCTTGCGCGAGAAGATAGTGGTAAACGAGCGTATCGCAAAGATTTCGATATAAAAGGAAGGAACAAGAGATAAATCATAATATCATGCATTCAAATTATAACATCAACTACATAATATAATTATCCGCATAATATCCAACAAATACATATAAAGGAAACTCATGGTCATGCCATGGCCCCAAATATCAAAGGTACACAAGTCTGATGAGATCCAATACAAAATGAAATACAACAGATAAGGAGCAATATTGGGATAAGCCCACGTAGACATATACTGGCTTCTCTGCCCCTTCCACGCCCTTCCATCGAACGGACTCAGGTCCTCGAATGCCTGGTCCCCCACGCTGCTCGGCCTCGGGGAACGTGAGGAGTATGGATGAGGTGAGGGTGCCGGCTGTTGACCTCTACGCGACGAATGTGACGACCTTGAGTATAGCTGCCCACCGAAGAGCGTGCCTCAGAGGGATCCTCCTCGAATGCGACAGGATGGTACTCGGAGCGGCGGCGAAGCGGCTACGACTCTAGGGGTAGCGGTTGAACTCACTTCGATCACAGGGACTCCTGGTAGCGGCACGGGCTCGGCTACGGGTAGACCTGGAGACATAGGCTCCATCTCGATCTCGGGCAATGGCTCGGGCGGGAAATCCCAAGGACCCAACGGCTGTCCAAGGTGTGCCGATGATACGTCCACAGGGGCTGGCGGGATCTCTGGCTCCTCCTGCTCAAAAACTCGACTGGGGTAGAAGTATGTGCGGACTATTATGGTGGTCGTGGCCACAATAGCGTGGGCGCCCTCATCATAGGTCCACTCATGGCGGGGAGGCTCCATGCTCCATGCCACGTGATGCTCCATGAGTATCTGGTGACGAGACGGAAAAACAACTAGAATGAGAAATAAGATTTCTCAATAGGACTCGACCTTGACACACGGGTGTCATCGTCATCATCCCAGCCACTTCGGTTTTTGACTGAAAACTGCGGGCATTCAATAGGTTCAATTATTTGATTTTCGAAAACATTACTATCCGAAGTAGATTTCATTTTTAGTACTTATCCTCGTTGTATTAACAACATCATGGCATACATGAAAGCTTATATGACTATTCATGACATACATAAACATGTTGGGAGTTATACCCTTTACTTGGGTTGGACCGAAGTCCCTTTCTTTCCTTAACTTGACTTATCTTAAGTCTTTCTTTCCACCCACTAAACATAAGTGGTAATGAGCTCATACCGTGGCCGTCGCCACCATAGAATTTCGGTATTTACACTAGCTGGGTCATGCCATGCCTCATGTAAGCCCTATCCCCTATACTCACACTAGCTGGGTCATGCCATGCCTCATGTGAGTCGTGGGTGAGGGGAACTTAAATTAGGTCACCTTCCCTTTTGAAGGATCACACACTTTATTGAATCTTTTCTTATTAAACTTATGATGCAAAAATCTCTAAGTCCACAATTTCTACAAAATTTCGGCAGCATAACGGCTAGACCGAAGCTTCCCAAAATTTTGCTAAACAGAAAACCAGTATCACAGCATCATATCATATCATCATCATCATATCATCATTATCATGGCATCATAATCACATCATCATCATAACATCATGTTTGCAACATAAACATAGGCATATTCTCAAGCAAAGTTTTATGAGCTTAGCTTAGCAAATTTGGTGCAAGCTTTTAATTTAGGTTTCCTCTTGGATATCCTCTTTTAATTGTTGTAGGGCCAATGTTGCTTAATGTCCTTTTGATATTTTTTAAGTTGAGTTATCAAGGTTTTCTAATACTTAGTATAAGGATATTAATGTCTTAAAGCTTATTTTTCATTAACCTTTTACTTTTACCCTAACCAGATTTACTTTTACAATGGGGCAGTAACTTCAAAAATTCACCATAATTTCATCTTTTACTCTTTTATTTCGAATTTTGGTATGGATGTACTTCTCTGAGTCTATTTTTAAACAAAACATGTCCCACTTAAAAATTCACTTTGTAGCTTGAGTTATACACATTTTATTCTGACTGGTCAGGCTTGCAAGTTCATCTCGGGTCAGTGACTTTTAACATTTACTGTGAACTCCTCACAAAGAATCTGACAAAAATGTTTTATGGGGATGTTCCTCTATGTCTTAGCTTTCCAAAAAACTTGGTCCCACTCAAAAATGTTATGTATAGCTTGAGTTATACACGTTTTATTACCTACTGCCCGGACAGAAACCCATCCAGGAACAGAAGACTTTAAAAATTCATATCTCTCTCATTTTAAAACCAAATCTCGCATATTTTATATGTATGAAAAGATCTTTGAGTATACTTTCACATAAAATTAGTTTCATTGCATTTTGAGTTTTGTAGCAATAAACATACCGCACGCTTTACAGGCTGCTAGAATTCCAGATTTACTAGTTTTTATGTTTTTCATTTCAAGCTTATGGAGAAATTGTTATATCACTTCAAAACACCATTTTCATGTTTTATCTCAATATTATAATCAATGTTTTAGTTACTAAATCAGTATTTTGAAGCAAAATAAAGCAAGACACATAAAACCATCATGCCACAAGATTTTCTTTCAAACAACACTTTTCAACAAGACAAGAAAGCTCATAGAACAAAGAATGGTCATGAGACCTTGAAGCAAGTCCTAAAACCACCTAGCTATGAAGAGCTTAGGGGTTCTAGTTCTTGAAAAATATATGGAGAGGAAGGGTTAGAGTCACTACCAAAAAGTTCCTCTTGAAGGCTTGGAAGATGAAGATGGTTGGAGATGGCCTCCTTCTCCTTGAGCTTGATATTGAGGCTTGTGTATGAGTAGTTTTGTTTCTCCAAGGACCAAAAATGGTAGTCTTTGAAGGGATGGTGATGGTGGTGATGGAAATGAGGTGAGAAGTAGTAGGGAGATTGGAAGGAGAATGAGGAAGATTGGAAGAACAAGAGAAGAGGAATGGGTCTTGGAGAGAGGAGAGAGCTTTGTGTCTATTCTTGAGAGAGGAAATGAAAAATTAATGCAGGAGAGAGGGAGGGCTGAAGGTGGCGCAAAAGAGGGAGGAAAGGTGATGTGATTTTTGCTTCTTACACAAGCTAGAGAGTGGGAAAAACCATAGGGCAAAAGGGGGTGTTGTGTTTCCTTTGAGTCTTGGCACTTGGGTAAAAGGCTTTGTAGTGTTTTTGTCAAATGGTTAAAAGCATGAGCTACCTTTGGATTGGCATTGGATGATTGTGATCACTCCAAGTGTTACAATCTTGATGAAGGAGAGCACAACTTTTGTCATGACTTAAGGGTTCTACTAACATGGACTCTTAATCTAGTGGTGTATGATGAGAAGGCAATTGAATGGTTAGATGTGGCTCTTGCTTTGACCAAACTTTCAATCAATAATTAAAGGGAAGTTTCTACATCTTTATAATTGTTATACTTATCTAAATGTTGATTAATTCAATTGGTTTAAATTACTCATTAGCACATTTTAATTAAGAAGGATTTTCCTCTTTAATTATATAAGAAGATGTGAGGGTTAATGTGATTGAGTTTTGAGACTTATGTGCTCTTAGTTAATTAGGTTAGATCACCTTGATTTTATGTTCTAAGTCTTGAATTAATAAGGATTGGGCATTTAGGCTTTTAATTGTAACTTTTAATGCCTTAAGCTTCAATTGTTGACTTGCCTTAATTTACTAAGCTCTTGCTCTTGCTCTTGAGATTAGCCGATTAGTTTTCAATTAATCGCTAATCTCTCTAATTAGCCGGGAACACTGAGCTAATTAACTTAGGTAAAATGGGGATGTTACAAGTTTTAGAAGATGTGCTGGTAAGAGTAAATGACCTTATTTTTCTTGCTGATTTCTATATGGTAAATATGGAAGATGAATTGCATGCTAATCAACCAACATTAATCTTAAGTAGGCCATTTTTGAAAACTGCTAAGACTAAGATTGATGTGCATTCTGGTACATTATCCATGGAGTTTGGAGATAGTAAAGTGCAATTTAATCTGTTTGATGCCATGAGATACCCACCGGAAGACATTATTGATTCATTGGTTGATGAAATGCATGAGAACATGTTGGCTGAATTATATTGTATTGATTGTGATTGTGATCGCAGTAATGACTTATATGCTATTTGTGCTATTTATGCTGAATTTGCAAGATGCTTACATTCTGAATGTGCTGTCTCTGCTATCTTTGAATGTGCTATTTTTGCAGGTTCTGATTTAATTTCTGCACATTGTAATATTGAAAATTCTGCTTTTCAATGTGCAAATTCCGCTCTAGATTTTGCTGCTGTTCCTATTTCTGTTGTTCCAAATTTTTCAAAAAAATCTATTTCTGTTTCTGCTGTTATTTGCAAATTTGAAAATTCTAGTTCTATTTTTTAAGCTGAAAATTCTGAAGGTGCTGTCACATTATTTTCTGTTGCAAAAAATTCTATTTCCACTGATTTAAATTCTGTTACAGCATCTATTTCTAGCAATTCTGCTACAGCATCTATTTCTATCCATTCTGCTACTGTTCATTCTAGTTGTGCAAATTTTGGTTGCGCACATGCTGTTTCTGCAGATTCTAATTTAATTTCTGCACATTCTGCTACTTCAGTTTCTGGTTGCATAAATTCTACATTTACAGAAATTTTTGCTACTAATGAGTCTATTTTTGCAAATTCTATTTCTGCAGATTCTGATGTTGATGTGCAAATTTTAAATTCTGAATTTTCAGATTCTGTGATTTTGAATTATGTACATCATTTTAACTCTGCTGATTTTGTTTTAGCTTCCATAGGATATGATGATGCTATTGTGCAGAATTTTTCACAGATTGCAAGTGCTGAACCTAAACCATCAGAAGCAAACCCAAGATTAGCACCTTCTATCAAAGAGCCTCCCACCTTGGAACTGAAGCCATTGCCAGAAAATTTGAAGTATGCATTTCTGGCACCAAATGAGAAGCTACCAGTTATCATAGCCAAAGATCTGCAACCAGAGTAAGAAGAGAAGTTGCTAAACATCATGAGGTAGAACATGAAGGCTATAGGCTGGACATTGGTAGACATACCTGGGATTAGCCCCTCTACATGCATGCACAGGATTCAGTTAGAAGAAGGAGTGAAACCAGTGAGGCAACCTCAGAGAAAGCTCAACCCACTTATCTTGGATGTGGTAAAGAAAGAAGTGAGTAAGTTGCTGGCTATAGGAATCATTTATCCAATTTCAAACAACAAGTGGGCGAGCCCAGTGCAAGTGGTTCCAAAGAAGACTGGAGTAACAGTGGTGAAGAACTCAAAGGAGGAGTTGGTGCCTACAAGAGTGCAAAATAGCTAGAGAGTCTGCATAGATTATAGGAAACTGAACCAGGCCAACAGGAAGGACCACTTCCCATTACCCTTCATTGATCAGATGTAACATCCCCATTTTACCTAAGTTAATTAGCTCGGTGTTCCCGGCTAATTAGAGAGATTAGCGATTAATTGAGAACTAATCGGCTAATCTCAAGAGCAAGAGCAAGAGCTTAGTAAATTGAGGCAAGTCAACAATTGAAGCTTAAGGCATTAAAAGTTACCATTAAAAGCCTAATTGCCCAATCCTTATTAATTCAAGACTTAGAACATAAAATCAAGGTGATCAAACCTAATTAACTAAAAGCCTATAAGTATCACATCCTAATCAAATTAACCCTCACATCTTCTTTACATAATTAAGGAGGAAAAATCCTTTTCGATAAAATGCATTAGTGGCATAATTGAACCAATTGAATTAATCAACATTTAGATAAGTATAACAATTATAAAGATGTAGAAAACTTCCCCTTTAATTCTTGATTGAAAGTTTGGTCAAAGCAAGAGCCACATCTAACCATTCTATTGCCTTCTCATCATACACCACTAGATCAAGAGTCCATATTAGTAGATCCCTTAAGTCATGACAAGAGTTGTACTCTCCTTCATCAAGATTGTGACACTTGGAGTGATCACAATCATCCAATGCCAATCCAAAGGTAGCTCATGCTTTTAACCAATTGACAAAAAACACCACAAAGCCTTTTACCCAAGTACCAAGACTCAAAGGAAACACAACACCCCCTTTTTGCCCTATGGTTTTTCCCACTCCCTAGCTTGTGTAAGAAGAAAAAATCACATCACCTTTCCTCCCTCTTTTGCGCCACCTTCAGCCCTCCCTCTCTCCTCCATTCATTTTTCATTTCCTCTCTCAAGAATAGACACAAAGCTCTCTCCTCTCTCCAAGACCCATTCCTCTTCTCTTGTTCTTCCAATCTTCCTCATTCTTCTTCCAATCTCCCTACTACTTCTCACCTCATTTCCATCACCACCATCACCATCCCTTCAAGGACTACCATTTTTGGTCCTTGGAGAAACAAAACTACTCATACACAAGCCTCAATATTAAGCTCAAGGAGAAGGAGGCCATCTCCAACCATCTCCATCCTTCAAGCCTTCAAGAAAAACTCATTTGGTAGTGACTCTAACCCTTCCTCTCCATATATTTTTCAAGAACTAGAACCCCTAAGCTCTTCATAGCTAGGTGGTTTTAGGACTTGCTTCAAGGTCTCATGACCATTCCTTGTTCTATGAGCTTTCTTGTCTTGTTGAAAAGTGTTGTTTTGAAAGAAAATCTTGTGGCATGATGGTTTTATGTGTCTTGCTTTATTTTGTTTCAAAATACTGATTTGGTAACTAAAACATTGATGATAATGTTGAGATAAAACATGAAAATGGTGTTTTAAAGTGATATAACAATTTCTCCATAAGCTTGAAATGAAAAACTTAAAAACTAGTAAATCTGGAATTCTGGCAGCCTGTAAAGCGTGCGGTATGTTTATTGGTACAAAACTCAAAATGCAATGAAACTAATTTTCTGTGAAATTAGACTCAAAGAGCTTTTCATACATATAAAATATACGAGATTTGGTTTTAAAATGAGAGAGATATGAATTTTTAAAGTCTGCTGTTCCTGGATGGGTTTCTGTCCGGGCAGTAGGTAATAAAACGTGTATAACTCAAGCTATACATAACATTTTTGAGTGGGACCAAGTTTGTTGGAAAGCTAAGACATAGAGGAACATCCCCATAAAACAGTTTTGTCAGATTCTTTGTGAGGAGTTCACAGTAAATGTTAAAAGTCACTGACCCGAGATGAACTTTCAAATCTGAACAGTCAGAATAAAATATGCATAACTCAAGCTACAAAATGAATTTTTGAGTGGGGTTTCTTTTGCGTAAAAATAGACTCAGAGAAGTGTAAGCATACCAAAATTCGAAACCAAAGACTAAAAGATGAAATTATGGTGAATTTTTGAAGTTACTGCCCCACTGTAAAAGTAAAACTAGTTAGGGTAAAAGTTAAAGGTTAATGAAGAATAAGTTTTAAGACATTAATACCCTTATACTAAGTATTAGAAAACCTTCATAACTCAACTCAAAAAGTATCAAAAAGTATATTAGATAAAATTGGCCCTACAACAATTAAAAGAGAACACCCAAGAGGTAACCTAAATTAAAAGTTTGCACCAAATTTACTAAGCTAAGCTCATAAAACTTTGCTTGAGAATATGCCTATGTTTATGTTGCAAGCATGATGTTATGATGATGATGTGATTATGATGCCATTATAATGATGATATGATGATATGATATGATGCTATGATACTGGTTTTCTGTTTGGCAAAATTTTGGGAAGCTTCGGTCTAGCCGTTATGCTGCCGAAATTTTGTATAAATTGTGGACTTAAGAAATATTTTGCATCATAAGTTTAATAAGAAAAGATTCAATAAAGTGTGTGATCCTTCAAAAGGGAAGGTGACCTAATTTAAGTTCCCCTCACCCACGACTCACATAAGGCATGGCATGACCTAGCTAGTGTGAGTATAGGGGATAGGGCTTACATGAGGCATGGCATGACCCTGCTAGTGTAAGTACCGAAATTCTATGGTGGCGACGGCCACGGTATGAGCTCATTACCACTTATGTTTAGTGGGTGGAAAGAAAGGACTTAAGATAAGTCAAGTTAAGGAAAGAAAGGGACTTCGGTCCAACCCAAGTAAAGAGTATAACTCTCAACATGTTTATGTATGTCATGAATAGCCATATAAGCTTTCATGTATGCCATGATGTTGTTAATACAACGAGGATAAGTACTAAAAATGGAATCCACTTCGGATAGTAATGTTTTCGGAAATCAAATAATTGAACCTATTGAATGCCCACAGTTTTCAGTCAAAAATCAAAGTGGCTGGGACGATGACGATGACACCCGTGTGTCAGGGTCGAGTCCTACTGAGAAATCTTATTTCTCACCCTAGTTGTTTTTCCGTCTCGTCACCAGATACTCATGGAGCATCACGTGGCATGGAGCATGGAGCCTCCCCGCCATGAGTGGACCTATGATGAGGGCGCCCACGCTATTGTGGCCACGACCACCACAATAGTCTGCACATACTTCTACCCGGGTCGAGTTTTTGAGCAGGAGGAGCCAGAGATCCCGCTAGCCCCTGTGGACGTATCATCGGCACACCTTGGACAGCCGTTGGGTCCTTGGGATTTCCCGCCCGAGCCATTGCCCGAGATCGAGATGGAGCCTATGTCTCCAGGTCTACCCATAGCCGAGCCCGTGCTGCTGCCAGGAGTCCCTGTGATCGAAGTGAGTTCGACCGCTACCCCTAGAGCCGCAGCCGCTTCGCCGCCGCTCCCCGAGTACCATCCTGTCGCATCTGAGGAGGATCCCTCCGAGGCACATTCTTCGGTGGGCAGCTATACTCCGGGCCGTCGCATTCGTCGCGTAGAGGTCAACAGCCGGCACCCTCACATCATCCATACTCCTCACGTTCCCCGAGGCCGAGCAGCGTGGGGGACTAGGCATTCGAGGACCTGAGTCCATTCGATGGAAGGGCATGGAAGGGGCAGAGAAGCTAGTATATGTCTACGTGGGCTTATCCCAATATTGCTCCTTATCTGTTGTATTTCATTTTGCATTAGACCTTATCAGACTTGTACTTTTGATATTTTGGGGCCATGGCATGACCATGAGTTCCCTTTTATGTATTTGTTGGATATTATGCGGATAATTATATTATGTAGTTGATGTTGTAATTTGAATGCATAATATTATGATTTATCTCTTGTTCCTTCCTTTTATACCAAAATCTTTGCGATACGCTCGTTTACCACTATCTTCTCGCACAAGGCTTTACTTTCCAAAAGCGACGACATTTTTCAAAAAAAAAAAAAAAATTTACTGTATTTTCCGCGTAATTTAATTTCAAGTGAAGTTTAGTTTCCACGAGCATAAGTAACAACTAATAAAACGCCGTAATACGACTTAAGCGTAATATGGATTTATTAGGGTGTTACATCAGATGCTGGAGAGATTGGTAGGTCAGTCACACTACTATTTTCTTGATGGGTTTTCTAGTTATTTCCATATCCACATTGCACCAGAAGATCAGGAGAAGACCACCTTTACATGCCCATTTGGCACATTTGCATACCGAAGGATGCCTTTCAATTTGTGCAATGCCCCAGGTACATTTCAGAGGTGCATGGTGAGTATCTTTTCTAATTTTCTAGAAAATTGTATAGAAGTCTTTATGGATGATTTTACTGTTTATGGCACTTCATTTGATGCATGCTTGGATAGCCTAGCTAGGGTATTACATGGATGTGTTGAGTCTCACCTTGTTTTGAACTATGAGAAATGTCATTTTATGGTTAGGCAAGGTGTTGTCTTAGGACATGCGATTTCTAGTGAGGGTATTGCTGTTGATAAGTCCAAGATTGATGTTATTGCTTCTTTACCTTACCCCACATGTGCGCGGGAAATGCGTTCTTTTCTTAGACATGCAGGTTTTTACAGGCGATTTATCCAGGACTTCAGCAAAATTGCCCTTCCACTTTCCAAGCTGCTATAGAAGGATATCAACTTCTAGTTTGATGATAACTGCAGGAGAGCTTTTGACTAGTTGAAGCGACACCTGATTTCTGCTCTTATTCTTCAGCCGCCGGACTAGGAATACCCGTTCGAGCTCATGTGTGATGCATCGAACCTTGCAGTTGGAGCTGTTCTTTCCCAAAGGGTTAGAAGATTCCTCATGTCATAGCATATGCCTCCCGGGCCCTAGACACTGCACAGGCTAATTACACCACCATGGAGAAGGAGCTTTTAGCTATTATTTTTGCTTTAGATAAATTCCGTGCTTATCTGTTAGGAATTAAAGTAACTATTTTTTCTGATCATGCGGCCTTGAAGTTCTTACTGAAGAAGCCGGATGCAAAGCCTAGACTTATCAAGTGGATATTACTGTTGCAAGAATTTGATATTGAGATCATAGACAAGAGTAGAGCTGAGAACCTAGTAGCAGACCACTTGAGTCATATTTCACAGACCTTGGAGCCTCTACCTATCCGTGAGACCTTTCTAGATGAGCAACTTTTAGAGTTACGAGGTAAGGATCCATGTTATACTGATTTGGTTAACTGTCTAGTGGCTTCTAAATTGCCTACCTACTTTAAAAAGCATCAGATAGACAAACTTAAGAGTGAGGCTAAATATTATGTCTGGGATGGTCCTTATTTGTGGCGCATGTGTAGTGATCAGATTATTAGGTGTTGTGTGCATGAGCTTGAGATTCCTTCCATTTTGTATTTCTATCACACACTTGCTTGTGGTGGTTACTTTGGACTACAACGCACTGCTAGGAAAGTCTTATATGCAGGTTTTTATTAGCCCACATTGTTTTACGATTCTTACCCTTATTGTAAGAATTGTGAACAGTGTCAGAAGATATGTGCTATTTCCCGTAGGAATGAGATGCCTCAACAACCATTATCGTTTTGTGAGATATTTGATGTTTGGCGTATTGACTCTATGGGTCCATTTCCTATCTCGTTTGGTTTTGTTTATATTCTGCTAGCTGTTGATTATGTCTCCAAGTGGGTGGAGGCCAAGGCCACCCAAACTAATGATTCTCATGTTGTTGTAGATTTTGTCATATCACACATTTTTTGCAGGTTTGGAGTGCCTAGAGCAATCATCAGTGATCAGGGGGCCATTTTTGTAATAGGAACATGGCAACTCTGTGAAGAAATATGGTGTCACCTACAAAGTCTCAACTCCATACCATCTGCAGACTAATGGACAGGCGGAGGTATCAAATAGACAGTTAAAGTAGATTATGGAGAAAACAGTGCAGCCTAGTAGGAAGTGTAACATCCCCATTTCTACCTAAGCTAATTAGCTCGGTGTTCCCGGCTAATTAGAGGGATTAGCGATTAATTGAGAACTAATCGATTAATCCCGAGAGCAAGAGCTTAGTAAATTAAGTCTAGCCAACAATTTAATCATAATGTCCTAAGTGTTTTAATAAAACCTAAATGGCCTAATCCTTAATTACTCGAATGTGCCAAAACAAAAGTAAGACAATCTAATCTTACTAATTAAGTTTATAATGATTAAGACACTTAAGACAACTCTTGAAAAATTAAACCCCAAATTAAGCATATGCTTAACCATAATGCAAGACATCATAAAAAGTGTAATTGACAAGAGTCAACTCATGGGTAATTAAGCCAATTAAGTTAAACTACATTTAAATAATTCTAATAACATTTAGAGATAAAAGTTCTTCCATGCATATGCCCTAGAAAGACCTACCAAGGAGGAGCAACATCTCACCCTTCATTCAAACTCTTTAATCCTACACCATTAGATCAAAAGCCAAGACTAGGATCCTTGTCATCTACCATTAGATCTTGACACTTGGATGAGTCTTAGACAAGCAACCAAATCCTAAGAGGGGTACTCCCCTTTAACCCCTAGAGAAAAGCTTAAAATGGACATTAGAATGCCTCCAAGACTCAAGGAAAAACAACTCACCCTTTTGCCCCAAGGTTTTTCCACTCTCTTGCTTGTTGTAAGAAGCAAAGTCCCATCACCTTTCCCTCCCTCTTTTGCGCCACCCATCAGCCATATCTCTCTCCTCATTTCATTCTTTCACTCCTCTCCCAAACACACACACAAAGCTCTCTTCTCTCTCCTCAATGTCAAATTCTCCTCCTTCTCTCTAAACTCTCCAACTTCTCTCTAGAATTCTCCCACTTCTCTCATCCTTTCCTCTCCTCATCCCACTCACAAACTCTTCAAGAGCCACCATTTCTTGCTCTTGGAGAATCAAAGACACTCACATATCAAGCCTCTTCCAAGATCCAAGAGGAGGAGCACCACCACTACCATCATCTTTTTCCATCACAAGTTCCTTCAAAGAAAGCTTCTTGGTGGTGACTCTAAACCCTTTTTCTCTCTTGTTTTTCAAGCTTTAGAACTCCTATGCTCTCCATAGCTAGGTGGTTTTAAAGATTGATTATGGGCATCATAGCCATTCTTGTCATAAAATGAGATGTTGTTGCTAGTATGGTTGTTTGTTGAAAACATGTTTTCGGTTTGGTGTGATGCATGGCTGAACTCAACATTTTTGAACTCCAACATGTTAGTTTTTCACTGATATTTCATGGTATATGAGTGTTTTATAACTTGAGAATGTTTTCTTGAAAGTGAGGTTGAGTGTTTTGGAGAAAACATGAGAAAAAGCAAAACGTGAAACCTGGATTTTCTGACAGTCTGTAAACCGAACGGTATAACTTTTTCCAGAAAACTCAGAAATTAGTGGAACTAATTTTATATGAAAATAGACTCAGAGAGCTTTCCATACATATAAATTATATAAGATTCGGAGTTAAAATGAGTGAGATATGATTTTTCAAAGTGGACTGTTCTCGGATTGGTTTCTGTCTGGGCAGACTACACTAAAATATGTATAACTCGAGCTACAAAAATGATTTTTGAGTGAGACCAAGTTTAAATGAAAGCTAAGACATATAGGAACAAACCCCTAAAACAGTTTTCTCAGATTCCTTCTGAGCAATTATAATGAGAGGTCACAATCCACTGTACCGGGAATGAACCTAGAAATTGAACAAGTCAGAATAAAATATGCATAACTGGAGTTAGAAAACGAATTTTTGAGTGGGGCTTATTTTGTTAAAAACTAGACTCAGAACCCTATAAGTATATAAAATTTCGCATTAAAATGATAAGATACCAATTTATGGCGAATTTTTAAAGTTACTGCCTAGGGTAAAAGTAAAACTATCAAAACTTAACCTTAAGTAAAACTATGCATAAATGACTTAAAAAGGTAAAAGGGCTTAACCTAAAGTAAAGAAACTTCATAATTCACTTAATGAGGACTAGATAAAATAAAATACCAAGCTCGCCTAATCCTTAACTAAAGAAGCAAATAAAACGAAAAATCGAATGTAAAGGTAGTTAGTGTACTAGATTAAGTTCATAAGATTTTAATCAAACTATAATGCAAAACCTAAACTATAAATCTTCCAAATTAAAATATGAAAATCATATAAGTCAAGTTAGAATAATTGAGAAGAGGAAATCAATAAAATGAAAGCCAATGTAAAAGCTTGCATCTAATTTACTAAGCTAAGCTCATAAGACTTTGCTTGAGAATATGCCTATGTTTAGGTTGCAAGCATGATGTGATGATGATGTGATTATGATGCCATGATATGATGATATGATGTGATGATATGATGATGATGATATGATATGATGATATGATATGATGTTGTGATACTGGTATACTGTCTGGCAAAATTTTGGGAAGCTGCGGTCTAGCCGTTATGCTGCCGAAATTTTGTAGAAATTATGGACTTAGAAATATTTTGCATCATAAGTTTAATAAGAAAAGATTGGATAAAGTATGATCCTTCAAAAGGGAAGGTGACCTAATTTAAGTTTCCCCTCACCCACGACTCACATGAGGCATGGCATGACCCAGCTAGTGTGAGTATAGGGGATAGGGCTTACATGAGGCATGGCATGACCCAGCTAGTGTAAGTACCGAAATTCTATGGTGGCGACGGCCACGGTATGAGCTCATTACCACTTATGTTTAGTGGGTGAAAAGAGAAGGACTCAAGATGAGTCAAGTTAAGAAAAGAAAGGACTTAAGATAAGTCAAGTTAGGGAAAGAAAGGGACTTCGGTCCAACCCAAGTAAAGAACATAACTCTCAATCTGTTCATGTATGTTATGACTAGTCGTATGAGCTTTCATGTATGCCATGATGTTGTTAATACAACGAGGATAAGTGCTAAAAATGGGATCCACTTCGGATAGTAACGTTTTCAAAAATTAAATAATTGAACCTATTAAATGCCCACAGTTTTCATTTAAAAACCGAAGTGGCTGGGACGACGACGATGACACCGGTGTGTCAGGGTCGAGTCCTACTGAGAAATCTCATTTCTCACCCTAGTTGTTTTCCGTCTCGTCACCAGATACTCATGGAGCCTCACGTGGAATGGAGCATGGAGCCTCCCCACCATGAGTGGGCTTATGATGAGGACGCCCACACTATCGTGGCCACGACCACCACGATAGTTCGCACCTACTTCTATCCGGGTCGAGTTTTTGAACAAGAGGAGCCAGAGATTCCGCCAGCCCCTATGGACGTATCTTCGTCACGCCTTGGACAACCGTTGGATCCTTGGGATTTCCCGCCCGAGCCATTGCCCGAGATCGAGATGGAGCCTATGTCTCCCGATCTACCCGTAGCCGAGCCTATGCCGCCGCCATAGGTTCCCGTGGTCGAGGTGAGTTCGACGGCCACCCCTAGGGCCGTAGCAGCTTCGCCGCCACTCCCCGAGTATCGGCCTGTCGCATCTGAGGAGGATCCCTCCGAGGCACGTTCCTCAGTGGGCAGCTATTTCCTGGCCGTCGCGTCTGTCGTATAGAGGTGATCAGCAGGCACCCCCGCATCATTCGCACTCCGCGCGTTCCCCGAGGCCGAGCAGCATGGAGGACTTGAGTTCGATGCAAGGGCATGGAAGGGGCAGAGAAGACAGCATATGTCCACGAGGGCTTATTTTGATTTGTGCTCCCTAACTCTTGTGTTTCATTTAGTATTGTATCTCATCAGACTTGTGTACCTTTGATATTTGGGGCCATGGCATGTCCATGAGTTGCCTTTATATGTATTTGTTGGATATTGTGAGATTAAGTATATTATGTAGTTGATGTTATAATTTGAATGTATGACTTTGTGATTTATCTCATGTTCCTTCCATTTATATCGAAATCTCTGCGATACGCTCGTTTATTGCTATCTTCTCGCGCAAGGCTTTACTTTTCCAATGCAACGATATATTTCAAAAAAAAAAAATTACTGTATTTTCCGTGTAATTTAATTTCAAGTAAAGTTTAGTATTCCACGAGCATAAGTAACAACTAATAAAACGCCGTAATACGACTTAAGCGTAATATGGATTTATTAGGGTGTTACAGGAAGGATTGGAGCAAGAGGCTTGAGGATGCATTATGGGCTTACCGTACTGCCTACAAGACTCCTTTGGGCATGTCTCCCTATAGGATTGTCTTTGGCAAGGCATGTCACCTTCACGGTGGAAATTGAGCACAAAGCCTATTGGGCAGTCAAGAGCTGCAACCTTGATATGAGCCAGTCCAGACTTCGCAGGAAGCTCCAACTTCAGGAGTTGGAGGAGATCCGTTTGGAAGCCTATGAGAACTCCCGCATGTACAAGCAGAAGACAAAACTCATTCATGCTAAGAAGTTGCTGCGGAAGGAATTCTCCATTCGCCAGAAAGTGCTTCTCTACAATTCTCGCCTTAAGCTCTTTTCTAGTATGCTTCATTCTAGGTGGCTTGGTCCTTATATAGTGACTAAGATTTTTCCATATGGTGCTGTGAAAATTTGGGAGCTTGGAACGGATAGAGTATTCACAGTGAATGGCCACCACTTGAAGCCATTTCATGAGGACACACCCTTGGAGACCATTGAGGAGGTCCGCTTGCTAGCGGCCACTTATACTTGATAGGGAAGTTTCTCTTTCTCCTTCCTTACTTCATTTTACTTATGTTTCCATTATGCATTACATTGAGGACAATGTAAAGTTGAAGTGTGCGAGGATAGTTTAGTCATAGGTTGTTTGGTAACTAGTCTCGTATAATAGATTTGTTTCATGGTTGCTTTTACTTCATTTCTTCAAAAATAAATAAATAAATAAAAATAAAAAATAATAATTTTGCTATGTTTTGCTTTCCTTTGGTTTGATTCTCTATTGTTGAGTTGAAAGTTGTTTAGTTAAGGTATTAGGCTTTAGTAAGGATAGAGTTCCAACATGATTTCATTTTTCTTTCCCCTCTTGATATGTGTAAGTTGGGTGATTGATCATGATTTGCAATGATTGAGTGTGTTGGACTTTACCTTTGTGAGCTTTTGAGCCTAAATTTGGATGGTTGCTTTTCACGCCATTCTCTTCCTTCTTGTATGTTTTCCCTCACAGATTTTGTTATTCTAGAACTTGCTTTGATTCTTCTTTGAGGCTACATTTTTTTTCATATGCGTTCATGAACATGATAGAGGCATTTATTTCATTTTAGCCACTTGGTCATATAACCTACCTTGCATTTTGCACCTTGTTTAGCCCCTTTGAGCCTTATTGATCATCCTTTGATTTCTAGCAAATTACAAGTTTTAAGTGGAAAACCATGTTATACCCAACCTTAGGGAATAGGGAGTGCATTGGTTTCATCATTGTTGTTGTATTTGGGATCAAGCGTGGGGGTTTGAAAGGATGCAAGGAAAGCAAAAAAGAAAAAAAAGAAAAAGAAAAAAAAGGGGGAATCTTGATAAAGGGAAAAGAAAGTTCAAAGAGAATAAGTGTGTGATGGCTTGATTTGTCTAATGACCAATGTCACTTCTATTCTCTTAGGTTGTATCTTGTCATATCCTCATATTTTCATACCCTTACCTTGGCCCCATTACAACCTTGAATAAAGTCCTCTTGATTTGTGTTTGCATATGATTGTGAGTAGTGGAGAAGTAGAAGATTAACAAGCTTATGGTAATGCATTGTCTATTGAGGTGACTTGAGTGAAACACTTTTGCCCATACACTTGAGAGTTGAGAGATTTAAACACCATCTTATTAACTCTTTCATGCTTGATCTATTTGCATTTTGAAGGATATTGCTTAACTTACATTTTTGAGAGATGGGGTGTTGAATGATTCGATTGTTGGAAACTCTTGATGCCTTGTAGGCTCTTATGTTCCTAAGCTTGGCATTTTTGATGATTCATTAGAGAATTTGCTTGTTCATTTTGGGTTATTCCATGATTTTTAGGTTGCATGTTTCTATGTCCTTAGTTGAATCTTGCATGAGGACATGCAAGAGTTAAGTGTTGGGGAATTTGATCAATTGGATTTTTATATACTTAGTTTCCCTCATTCCTAGCTCATTAATTCTCTTTTATGCCTAATTATTTTGAATTGGACCATTTTGTATTGTTTGGATTTTGTTTGGGTTTGAGTTAAATTTTCCAGCATTAGGCAAATTCTGATACCATTTTGGTTTTCGGGTTATATCTTGAGTTGTAGAGCTCATTTTATTGTGATTCTTGATTTCTAGGAAACTTGGGAGAGAGACCTACAAGTTATATGAAGAGGTCAGGGCCAATTCTGGTGTTAAGGAGCTGAAATTGGGCCTAGCAATGAACTGAAGAGGTGCAGTCGTGGATTCAAAGCAGGGTGTGGTATTTGGGCCATATCTTGGTCCACAGATGTCCGATTGAGCCATTCCAGTGGCATTTTGAAGCTGACATCCAAGGCTACAATTCTTCTTCAGAGTGAAAATCCAAACGGAATCGTTTTGATAGCCAAAATGGTAGAAGAATGTTACTTACGGAGTTAGTTATAATGATTTCATGTTTTTAGTGTAACTTTCTTTCTATAATTTGGATTTTAGCAAATAAGGTGTCCAGATTCAGAGGAGAGAGAGAGGACTAATGTAATAATTACAATTTAATATTTTAGGCGGTTTTGATTCTGATTTTGGCCGGTTTTGAAGGAGGCCAAACTTGTAACTCATTGGACAGATTTTTGGATAGGAAAATTTTTGGACTTCTTCTCTTTTCTCTCACGCCCCCCTCCTTGCCAATTTGTCTTCTTCCTTTGATTCTTAGATTAGAGTTTCAATTTCTATTCATTTCCATTTTAATTAGCTACATTTTTATTTGATAAATCAAACCCCCCCATGAATTTCTAATCATATAATATTATCATCCACGTGAGACGACCTAGATTGCATCCTTTACCGCAAAGTAGTGTAACTCGGTTTTATTGTAATTTGACCGAGCTCAGCACTCGAGTCAACCCTATACATCAAACACCTCATGGAAAAAGGAGAGGTGTTGAGTCATCTTATTTCTGCGCAAAATATTCTCGGTCCGCTGGCATCGCTCACATGTCTTGCAGAAGCTGTGTGTATCTCGAAACAAGGTGGGCCAATGCAATCTAGAGTCCTGGACTTTCTGAGCTATGTGTCGGGGCCCGAAATGACCACTACAAGCCAAGGAATGACAAAATCTAAGTACTAATTGAAATTCATGGTCTAGCACACATCTTCTGATGATCTGGTTACTACACATCTTCCATAAGTAAGGATCATCCCATATGTAGTATTTGGAATCACTCTTTAACTTGGCAGCCTGTACTCTCGAAAAGTGTGCTGGGATCTCTTTAGCAACAAGATAATTCACTAGGTCTACATATCAAGGATCCTGCCCTCCTATTTGGTACAGCTGCTTATCTGGAAATGTATCACGAATGGGGAAATCCTCAAGTAGCAATTGAATTCTACTCAAGTGATCTGCTACTAAGTTTTCTGCACCACTTCTATCTCTAATCTCAATATCGAACTCTTGCAAAAGAAGCATCCAACGAATCAGTCGCAGCTTAGAATCTGACTTCTTAAGCAAGTATCTCAAAGCTACATGATCAAAGAAAACAATAACTTTAGAGCCTAGCAAATATGAATGAAATTTATCTAATGCAAAAACAATAGCTAAAAGCTCCTTCTCTGTAGTGGTGTAGTTTGCTTGTGCTTTAGCCAAGGTATAAGAAGCAAATGCAATAACATAAGGTTGTCTATCCATTCTCTAACTAAGGACTGCACTAACAGCATAGTTGGAGGCATCGCACATGAGCTCAAATGGAATGTCCCATCTCGGTGGCTGAATGATAGGTGTGGAGGTCAGGCATTTCTTCAGATCATCAAATGCATCCTTGCTGGCCTAATCAAACAAAATCTCCACATCTTTCTACAAAAGGTTGGATAGCAGCAGGGCAATCTTGTTAAAGCCACTGATGAACCTCCTGTAAAAACTTGCATGTCAAGAAAAGAGCGCACTTCCCACGCACAGGTGGGGTAATTTAAAGATGCAATCACATTAATCTTAGCTCTATCTGTCTTAATGACCCTACTAGATACAACATGCCCAAATATAGTCCCCTCAGTTACCATAAAATGACACTTTTCATAGTTCAGAACCAAGTTAGACTGTATGCACCTATCTAAAACTCTAGATAAACTCTCTAAATATGCATCAAATGAGGAATCTAAACAGTAAAGTCATCCATGAATACCTCAAGTGAAGTCTCTAGAAAGTCAATAAAGATGCTCATCATACATGTAACACCCTACTAATTTTATGTTATGCTTAAGTCATAGCATGAAACTAGTCAGGTCGTGTTACCTTATTGATACTTTATTTACCTTTCTTGTTTTTAATTTCTCTTTAAATCGTCTCTATTTGTGAAACGGCGTGCTGTTATATTAAAAACGAAACGGACCGAACAAAACATCACCAAGATAAGTATAGTACAACAATGTTACTGCATATGTGTAAACATATATATATATATATATATATATATATATATATATATACATATATATCAGAAGCCACTATTTCAGTTTATGTACAAAGTTTTAAAGTAGAAATACATATGTGGGCTGGTGTATCAAAAAGACCATAATGCCCTCATCTGCCAAAATACCCTATGGTCCTCAAAGGACGTTTCGTAACCTACTGCTAACCCTACAGTCAAACCCATGACCAAAGCTACATGCTGTCCAAAAGAGGGTCATACTGTACAACATCTCCTACCACTAAGCTACTACGTCAGGTAGCCGTTAGCCATGCCAGGCTCGGCCGATGTATAGTCTGCGCTAGGTCCCGAGGAGGAAGAGGGCGACGAGCCGGTGGCCTCGGAGGGGTCACTCTTGGAACTCAACGGGATGTCGATGCTGCCGTGGTGGTGACTTCGAGGGCGGGTCAGCGGGTGCTTTGCCAGTGCAGGAGGTGCAGGATGTGGGTGCGCCATATGTAGAGGGATGGCAATATAAGGGGTAGCAGGGTCGAAGAGGGGATGGTGTAAAGGAACATCAAAGTTCCTGTCGCTGAAGAGGTATAAACGGAAGTTGCACGAACCAGCTATATACAAAGAGTCCAACTCCAGATCATGATGGAACTGTAATGCAGGAATCTCAATAAAAAGGGTGGCTGTGGAGTCCATCGCCAGTGTCTGAGAATGATGCGGGAGACACAAAACGGGGTGAGAATTTCAAGAAAATTCTCAGTAGGGTTCGGTTATACTGGAACTGACATCACATACATTCTCAGTTGCCTCAGGTTTTACTTAATTATAAAAATATGTGTTCAAACTAAAAAAGTCCATTTTCATGAGTTTAAAAACATGTCTGGTCCAAGGCAAGGTTCAGTTTTACTTTAATTGGCGTAAGAAACAAAATAGATTACTAATACTAATGCATAGAATGATAAACGAAATAGATAAACGAATAGCAGTGAGCAATTGTAATAGACGATTGTAAACATCTTAATGTAACTAGTCCATGTATTCATGCATTCATGTAATCATGTAGACTCGTTCATGATCTTTCCTTCATAATCTTTTTCATTATTTTCTATCATTTTCCATCTCTCTTGGTCCCCTGGGAGTTCTTGGCCATTTTAGACTCCTGGGTAATAGTCTGCTTATCAGGATCGAGCTCGTTCCTATATAGGAATGCCGGGTTTACTTTCCCCGATCTTCCCACCGATCTATTCCCATTAACTTTCTATCCGGGGCTGGCCCAAGTAGTATGGAACTTGCATAATAACACAATTCTTTTCATAACTTTCATGGCTTTCTTAAGAATGCATATGCATTAGCATGTAATTCATAACTTGTACATGGGGTCTACCGAAATTTCGGCAGCATAACGGAACGTGTCCGCTTCCCCATGAATAGTGCCAGCCAATCAATACATCAATTTATCACAAAGAACACAAATTCACATTTATATTCCAACATAGAACTCAAATCCATATCAAATTCATTAAGGCAGAAATCCTGCCTCAGCATATTCAACCAACCCGGTTTTTGTAATTCATGCCACAATTTCATTTTAACTCATTTGGACCTCAAATTTGAGTATGTTCCAGTGTTGTGTGTCTATTTTCTAACCTCTTTGGTCCCATCTAATTTCGGTATCTATAACTCAAGATATCTAAACTTTATCTAGGCCTGCCCATTGGCTAGCCAGAATCAGGCAACTAAAAGTAAAAATTCACTAAAAATCGAAAACTCACTAAAATCATACGAAATTGATCTCATGTTAAAGCTAACAGAACAAAGTTTCATTTAGAAAAAGTCCCACTCAATTTGGCTTAGTGGGGCTCGAGTTACAAGCCCCGAATTCGGACCTTCCTACACTGCCCTGTTCTAGCCCGGTTTGGACATAGGGCGAATTACGTGGAGAACTGGGAGCAATTGGGACCTTATTAAATTCTGAAATTTTTATGACATATTCTTCTATGTGTAAGCTTTCTAACAAAGTTAGTTTCACTCATTTTCATGTAGTATAGGTCGAGTTCTACCCTAAATAACCTAATCTGCCCAGAGCCAGAGTCAAAACCCTAGGTCGAGGTTCAAAAATTCATATCTCCCTCAATTCTGATCCAAAATCCTTATATGATATGTCTATGGAAAGCCCTAGATGTCTAGTTTCATCTAAAAATATTTTTATCGGATTTTACCGATTGTAGACGGCGCCGTACGCTCCGCCTTACGGACTGCCGTGGGCTCTCCACCAATACAGCACCCTCATCCATTTACTTCTCTTAGTTTTCTTCTTCTAATTCTACTTCTAACTCAAAATCTTCTATTAATTCGAGCATAATTACTTAATCCACACATCAAATAAGGTGAAAATAATTCAGCCCAGTCAGCCAAGTGCATGGATTTGATGCAAGAAATCAGAACCCCTACCTTTGATTTAAGTGTTTTGTGCTGAATTCTTGGAGTTTGGATGAACAAGGCTGGAACTTAGCTTGAGTTTTGGGTGTGTGAGCAAGAGAGAAAGAGAGCTGAAGGAGAAGAGGAAAGCAACCTGAATGAGGGTCTGAATCAAAGGAGGAGGGTGTGTTATATAGGCATGAGTGGGAGTTAACTTGGAAGGTTGTGATTGGCCTCTAAACATAAGGCCAAGTTTCAGCCAACCTTGCTCTCCACGTTGCCCTCTTTGTGTGGTAGAATCACTCTCCACGTCGCCTAAAGTGGGAGTAGTTTCCAGTATATTCTGGAAACGAAATCGGAACTCGTACGCTTTATAAAGTCGAAACTCGTGAACCTCCTGTATATGAAGTTGGAACTCAGAAAACATCCAGTCTAGTCGAAACTTGAAAGCAAAGCCTGGTGTGAAGCCAAGTACTTAAAGTCGGAACTTGGGAATTATAAAATTTCTATCCCGGAACTCGAAAAGACATAGAAATGAGAGCTACTAATATTGGACTCGAGATCGGATCTCGCACATTTATGAATCATAATATTGGAATTCGGAATATAGCCAGTTCATTTGAGCCTTAGAGACAAAGTCGGAAATCGAACATTTTGCCCTTTGATCGCTAAGGTCGGAAGTCGTAAATTGTGCTGAAGTCGAAGACGAACTCGTAAGTTGGAAGCATCAGTCACTTCGTTTCAGCTCATGAAATCGGAAATCGGAATTCATACTGAGGAGGTCAAAATTTATACATGCTTACACAAGGTCGGAAATCGTAAGCTACATGCATTAAGTCGTAAATCGTTGGCTGCATGAACAAGGTCGGAAATCGGAAGAAATCCCTTGTAAGCCTTGGAATGAAGTCGGAAGTCGAAGCTAATATTGAGATCGGAAGCTGAATCACAAGACAAACTCGGAAATCGTAAATCCTTGTCTGTCCAGCCTTGAAGATGAATTTGGAGGTTGGGAATACTATGAGCTCGGAAGTCAAAAGTCGTGGATGTTACAATACACCTCTTGAAGATGCCAGGTGCATTGCATAAACCAAATGGCATCCTCTAGTAGGCACAAGTGCCGAAGGGATAGGTGAAAGTGGCCTTGTGCTGGTCCTCTGGGGCTATGTGAATCTGGAAATAACCAGAGAATCCATCCAGAAAATAGTAATGCGACTTTCCCGCTACTCGCTCGAAAACTTGATTAATGAAAGGAAGAGGAAAATGGTCCTTGCAAATCGCTTGATTTAGCTTCCTGTAGTCTATGCATACTCGCCAGCCATTTTGAATTTTGGTGGGAACTAGCTCATCATGCTGGTTCTTTATCACAGTCATCCCGATCTTTTCTAGAACTACATGGACTGGACTCACCTATTCACTGTCTGAAATGGGGTAAATCATGCCAGTCACTAACAATTTGCTCACTTCCTTCTTAACCACTTCCAGCATGGTGGGGTTAAGTCTTCTTTGGGGCTGTCTAACAGGCTTGGCATTCTCGTTTAGCAAGATCCTATGCATGCATGTGGAAGGACTAATTCCTAGAATGTTCGCTAAAGTCCAACCTATCGCCTGCTTATGAGTTTTTAACATCTGCAGCAACTTTTCCTCTTGTTCGGCATCTAACTTTGCTGAAATTATCACTAGCAGCTTGTTATTGGCTTCTAAAAATGCATAATTCAGATGCTTGGGCAAAGGCTTGAGCTTCAAGTCAGGTGGCTACACAATGGAGGTAAGTAGTCTAGAGGAAGAATCTAATTCTGCAACAAGATCAGAATTAGAGGTACTTGTTGTAATCAAACCGAAACATTCTGATCTTGTTGCATCATCCTCTAAAATAGTATCAAAATCACCATCTTTATTCTGCAAACATTCCTCAATTTCTACACACACACATTACACAATTTTGTTTCTATGCAACCAGGACAAGTGAATGTGTGTCATTAATGAGAAATTTTGGAAACTCTAACTGCAGCACATCCAAGAACAATTCTAAGCAAGATTCATCAACCAGCAACTCAATAATATCTAACTGAAATGCACTATGATCTTCCATTGGGTGTTTCATGGCCTCAAAAATGTTGAACTACACCACATCATCACTAAACTCCATGGATAGAATGCCAGAATACACATCAATTTTTGTCCTTGCTATTTTCAGAAATGGCCTCCTAAGGATCAAGGTAGAACTGCGTGGAGAAAATCCTTCTTCCATGCCTAGGATGTAGAAATCTGCTGGAAATATCAGCTTGTCCACTTTGACCAGTACATCTTCCACAACTCCAATAGGGTGTGCTATGCTTCTATTTGCTAGAGTAACAATCACACGACTTGGCTGCAAAGGACCAAGGTTCAAAGACTTGTAAATGGATGCAGGCACAACATTGATGGAAGTACCAAGGTCAAGCAATGCATTCTGGAAGGTGGAATTCCTAATGGTGCAAGGGACAATGAACATTCTTGGATCCTTGAATTTCTCAAGCATATTGGGTTGAATGAGGGCTGACACATTTCTTCCCATGGTAATCCTCTTATGTCCCTTCAGTTTCCTCTTGTTGGTACACAACTCCTTAAGGAATTTGGCATACTTGGGAACCTGTTTGATCGCATCCAGTAAAGGAATATTCACTTTAATTCTTCTGAAAGTCTCAAGAAGTTCCTTATCAGGATCTACAGCTACTGGTTTTTGTTTAGCAACTCTGTTTGGAAAAGGAAGAGGTGGTTTTTGTGCAGCATTATCTGAAGTGCTTGGGGTAGAATCCATTTTTTGTACAGCATCATCATTTGTAAGATCTTTTTGCAGCTTATTAGACTGATTCTGTAGCAAATTGTTAAGCTTCTCATGCTCATTTTGCAGCTTCTTAGTTGGCTCTCTCGTAGGCAGTTCCTTGCCACTCCTTAAGGCTATTGCACTCGCATTTCCTTGAAGGTTAATTTCTGGTTGAGAAGGCAACTGACCACTTCCTTGAGATTTTAGCTGGTTCACAGTAGTAGCTAACTAACCAATTTATGTCTGCAGGTCTTGGATAGAAGCATTCACATTTTGCTAGAACTGCAGATTATTTTTGGCCATCTGCTTCATCAAATCCTCCAACAATGGTTCAAAATTTTGGCTTGGCTGAGTTGGTTGCATGTTTTGCTACTGTTGCTGCCTGAATGGAGAAGGCTGGTATTTGTTACTATACTCCTAACTGGTTGCTATTGCTGCTGAAGAGGTTGAATAATCTCATATTCGGATGGTTCCTTAATGCAGGATCATGAGACTGATAGTGGTATTGGTACCATTACTTTGGAGATTACTGAAAATTCTATGGCTACTGCTGCTACTACTGCCTAAATTGTTGCTGACCTCCACTATAAACTCCTTGGACAAAAGCTTGCTAATTATTTTCTTGAAGCATAAGGCAACAATCAAAGGTATGCTCTTGGGAACAGCAAATAAGATAATCTCTCACTATCATCTTTTGTGGAGCATCTTGCTGTGCAACAGCCAATTGCCTTACAAAGGTGGTCAGCTCATCAATTCTGCTCTCTAGCCTACTCTGCACTATCACTTGATTAGGAGTGAAACTAGATTAGGTTTTGCCAGAACGACTCTCTATTATTACTTGAGGCCATGAATTACTAGGAGTAGGTGGAATTGCATGGCATAATTGATGGACTTCTCTTGTTGGCATCATGGCTCTTATGCTAAATTGCTGAGATTTCTCTGCCATATTATCAATCAATGCTTTGGCTGCGGTAGGAGTTTTTTCCATGAGAGCTCCTCCACTGGCTGCATCAAGCATACTCCTCTCCATTGGAGCAAGTCCTTCATAAAAATACAGGATGAGTAATTGATCACTAATCTGGTGGTGTGGACAGGTTGCACACGGCTTCTTGAATCTCTCCCAGTACTCATACAAACTCTCTTGACAAAGTTGTCTAATGCCACTGATCTCCTTCCTGATTGTTGCAGCTTTGGATGCAGGGGAACACTTCTCCAAGAACAGCCTCTTCATGTCATTCCAGCAAGTAACTGATCCTAGTTGGAGGCAGTATAGCCAGTCCTTTGCTATGCCATCTAAAGAAAATAGAAATGCCTTCAGCTTAATGTGATCTTCAGGAACTCCTTGGGGCCTCATGGTTGAGCAGACTATATGGAACTCTTTCAAATGCTTATAAGGATCTTCACCTGCAGAACCATTGAACTTAGGCAGCAAATGGATTAGTCCAGACTTTAATTCAAAAGGGACTTCAATTTCAAGATATTGAATGCCTAATGGTTGATATGTCACATCAGGTGCAGCGAACTCCTTAAGGGTTCTCTCATGCTGATGTTTTCTAGATGCAAATGTTCAGTTTCAGAACTTGAAGCAATAAATTCAGATGCAAGCTCACTAAAACTATCTCTACTATGCAAACTACTACTATGCAAATAACTATGCACACTACCTTGAAGCCTAACGAGTCTATGAAATGTTCTATCTATTTCAGGATCAATATCAACCAGATTCCCAAGCTTGGACCTGGTCATGCACTACCAGACAAGATTATTTGCAATGTAAGAAAAACAATAAAAATGCAAAAGCACATAAAAAAGCATACATACACTCTTAAACTAGATAGTAGGGAATTGGATCAAATCAATTTTAGGATGTAGATGAAGCACAAAAAAGCTCAAATTAAAATTTGCTCATTTACTACTTGAAAATTGAAGTAGAAAAATCAGAAAATCCAAAAAATTAAGAAAAAATGGCCTAAATGAGGGTTTTATGAAAGTTATATGAAATGGACATATAATTTGCATCAAATAGAGTTGTATGCAAAAAGTTATGCCACTTCAAAGTTTTAGCCTAAAATTTTGAAAAAGTCACACAAGATGATGGAATTTGGCAAAAATAGACGTCACCTAACCCTTTGGGTCACTTTTGCTCAGGATGATGGCACAACTTTGGACAAAAATCCCTGCCTTCAAACTCCAACTTAGGATCTACTTCAGCAACTCCTATCTGGCTCCCTTGGTGTGATTCTGCAAAATCAGTGTTAGCACTCTAAAACAAGGTTAGCAATAATCCTAATATGATTAATGTAGTCTATAGAAATAAAGAAAAACACTGTTTTGTTGGGTGATGCACAAAATACTACTTCTACCTACTATGCAAGGTAACACTAAAGACAATGTTAATATGAATAACTGCTCTAAAGAGAAAATGTGTGTCAAATGGGAACTGTATGATACAATAATGATTCTATACTAAATAGTTTATGCAACAGTTATGCAGAATGGGAAATGCCTAAACTATGAAAAACTGTCTAGCATACGAAGACTATCTAAATTGCCTAATTATAAATTGCAGAAACTAAATAGAATTCTGAACTGCAGAAATTTTTTTTTTAAAACACTGAATTGCAAAATTGTAAAATTGAAAACTATTTAACTGCAGAAACACAGAATAGAATCAGGCACTATAAACTCAAAACACCCAGAATTACCAATGCAGAATTATGTTGAAATATGCAGATTGCATTAAGTGCATACAGAATGATGCAAAATATAAACACATGCACAAGTAGAACATAGATGCACAGAACCCATACAAGACATGCAAAATGCAAACACAATATAGATGAAAATCCTAATGTGATGGAAAAATAGAATAATTCCCTGGCAATGGCGCCAAATTTGACGTACACAGTCGCAATGCACTCAAATTGATCAGGTTTTGAACAAAAGAATGTAGTAATAGGTGCAAACCTAGATCGTTTCCCAAGGAATTACTCTAAATTTCATGAATACATTGGGATAACCAAGGATGGGGGATTTCATTAACAAGAATTTAGAAATCTAATTGAAATAGAATTAAGGACAGTTGCAAAAAAATCACTTGATTAAGGATCAACTTAGGAAATTCATTCACATCAATTAGGATTCATCATAGATTCACAAGAAGTATTTTGCATTCAATTCCATTCTATTAATTTCAAATTAAACACAAGAAGATCTTCAAGTTTTTAATTCAATATTAACCTAATTCCCAAATCTGATATTAGCCTATATTTTAATCTAATCCAACTCGAATTAATCAATCCAAATCTAATTAGGATTCAATTCTGAAATAAAGAATTTTATTCTAATCAGAATAGTTTCATCAAGCATTGATCAATGTTTGAGAGACAAAATGAAAAATCAGAATTGTAGAGAGGACGAGAAGAAAAGAAGTTGAAATTGAATCTAATTAAACACTAAACCTCAGAATCCATGCATTGAGTGATGAATCTCCTAAGCTGAAAAAAAATTCAGCCTTCCATCTCCATGGACAAATAAAACAGAAATGTCCAGAAAAAAATCAAAATAAAAAAAAATTAAAACTTACTTTCTAATGAAAACCTAAACTCCTTCCTCTCCTTCACTCGTCCATTCCCTCTCTAATAGTGTTTTTAGTATACTAAAAACCTCAAAAGAGGGCCAAGCCCATCTGAAACAAATAGGCACAAGAAGGAGTCAATTTTGGGCTTGTTTACTACAACCTCTTTGCAATGAAAATTACATCCAGAATTTGACAGATTTTGGTCTTGAGGTCTTCAGCAAATTGTAGGATTTTTCGTTACCTTTCCAATGAGCTAAAGATTGCTTAATTCCGATATTTGTAGCTTAAGATATGGGCTGCAGAAGATAGAAAGGTCAAATAAGTATGAAATCCAAAAATTAGCACACATTTATACAAGTTCTCAATGAAGGTCAATGTCATCAAACCCATTTATTGGCATAAATTAAAGCACAATTATGATGTAAACAAACTAGGAATAACACTAGAATAATGCATAAATGAATGCTCTATCGCATAGTTAGTCCATCCACGGGCCTATACAGGACAAATTGCTCTGATACCAAAAATGTAACACCCTTTATCATGTAAGCCATGCTCGAGTCGTGAGTTATATTAAGAGGTTGCTACTATGCTAGGAGATCTTTAAAATACAGAAAGTATAATATATGACCCTTTAATTGCATACTATATTATTGAATAATGGTTCATAAATTTCGTCATTTCTGATACATATAGAATAAAATAATTACACTTTAAGAAAACGTTTTGTAGCTAACATTATACATAGAAACTACTTCTGCACTGCAGCTGTCGCCCTCACTGACTTTAGCCGGTCTCCATAGTCTCCCAGACTAACTTATACCTAAGTCTTGCACGATGAATTGCCCAGGATTTTTGCCTCATTATTAGATTTTAGCCTTGGCACTGGAATGTTTATGGAAAAGAAAAACATACAAGCAAGCAATGAGAACCTAAGGTTCTAAGTAGGTAAACTCGAATTATTACTCATATAGTGCCATTATAAACATTCTAGCCGCTTCGGTTTCTTATGAAAATGTGAGCACATATATACAAGCAGTGATTCAATTTTAAGTTGAAAACATCTTTCTCGAAGCAGGTTATATTTTAACAACCACTTGGCATATTATGTGACAGACATAGAAATAAGAATAGTGTAACATACTTCAATAAGAATCATAATAACATTATGACATAATGAGAAAATAAGAGATGTACATGTAGATGCTTGTACTTGACTTAATTCATCTCTTTTTTTAACTTGCAACTTGATCTTGCTCTTCTGTACTTGGTCCCCTGGAGGTGAATGGCCTCTCTTACCCCTGGGTAATAGCCTACTTTTCAGGTCCGAGCTCGTACCTATACATGAGTGACGGGTTTACTTTTCCCGACCTTCACACCGGTCTATTTCCCTTAAATCTGATTGAGGGCTAGCCCAAGTCTTAGACAGTACTGCTCTGGCACATGCTAGCTGGGTCTATGCCATGCTTTACGTGGTAGCTTGGTACACCCCTCTTACAAGTCCTTATAATCTTTTACTACCTGTTGGATATGATTATGCACATGAATGCTCTATGCGTTCATGCATATATCTCATATCATTCCTCAATCCTATTTGCATGCATGATTTTCATAGACATGGCATTCATATGAACACATGTATCCTTATAATCTTAGCATAATTATTCATAATATAAGTCCTCATAAACTCCTACCGAAAATTCGGCAGCATAATGGATCGAGTCCGCTTCCCTATGAGTAGTGCCAGACTACCAGAAGGATCAATCAAGCAACAAAACCAACATAGAGCATCAAGTTTTATAACAATAATATCAATCATATAATATGTCAACATAAATACATAGCTTAGGTTTTCTGCTCATTCTACTCAATTCTACCCGATTTAGTAAAATTCACCATAATTTCTATTCAATTCAGTTGGACCTAAATTTTGAATATGTTACAGTGCTATATGTCTAGTTTCCAACCCTTTTAGTCCCATCTCATTTTGATTTATGTAGCTCAAGTTATTCAAAGTTTACTTCTATCTGCCCTATAACTAGCCAGAATTGCACTCTTAGAATTAAAAATTCATTAAAAATAGGAAATTAGGTAAAATCATACGAAACTTATAACAAATTAAAGCTAACAGGACAAGATTTTATTTGAAAGAAGTTTCATCTCATTTACATAAGTATATCTTGAGTTATAAGCCCTGTAAGCTAACATTTCTAGACTACCCTTTTTAGGGTGAGTTACACTTCTCATAACTCATACTGCCTAGAAGAGAACCCAGAATTTTAGATTAAACTTCAAAAATTCATAACTAATTCTATACTAATCCAATGGCCTCATATTTTATATGGTTGGAAAGCCCTAAGTGTCTAATTCTATGTAAAAATAGTTTCATTGAATTGAAACAGCTGTAGGCGGAGCTGCATACTCCGCCATATATATTGCTGTAGGGTCTCCCAGCTTATCCTATTCTGGTTGTTCTCCTTCATGGATTTTCATGCAAGTTTCAACCAAAACCCAAGAGTCTCATGCCAAACCAGTCATGAATCATCATATGTATGTGATATATCATCTAATAAAGTGTGGAAATCCTAACCCTCATCAGCCATACACAAGAGAACAATGCAGATTATGGAACCCTACCTTCAATTTTTGATGCAAGACTAACTAGTTTTGAGCTCCTTTTGATGGGGAAGTGATGCAAGCTTGAAGATGAGGTGAAATAAAGTGAAATATAGGAAGAAATGGTGGAGAAGAAGCAGTTGAAGGGGCAGCACGAAAAAGAAAGGATAAGGAAGGAAAAGACTCACCCAAAAGCTAGATGAAGTGCTTGGCAAGTTTCATTTTTATTGGCTGAATTGCAGCCAGCTCCACTCATTTTGGGGCTGATTTGTGCCACCAATTGAGTGGTTATGTGGCTGTGTATCTAGCCATTAAACATAGGGTTTAGGATGTGCAATTATATTGATTCGGTTCTGGCAGATTTAAATATTGAAATCTTATCGATTTCCTTTAAATCGGTAGATCGGTTTTGGAAATATCCTATGAAGTTTCCTATGCTTTCAATCTAATTCCCTCATATCTAATTTCTCTAAATGATACTTAATTGGCTCAAAGTAAATATTTAATCGAATGCTAATTAATCTCAAGTAGTTGATAAAATCGAATAACTTGCTAAAAAAAACGATAGAATGTTTTCGGACGTTATACTAAATAATTTCTCATAGTATTTTACATAACAATCTAAATTTTCTTTAGCTCTAATATTTATAATCCATCCCTAATTACTCTTATTTTTCTAATAAATTGATTAGCAGTGCAAATTAATCGTACTATTTCTTTGAACTGTTATATTTTTGCTTTTTCATAAATCCTTTAGCATTTTCTATTTGGTTTTCGTAACTAATGATATTTTCGTAAATTTGAGCAAGTCTAGGGGCATCCCATGTCATTTCACACTTGACTACTCCCATGGCTTAAACGATTGAGACTTAAACTTCTGCGGTTTCACCACGTGATTCTGCTCCGCTTAAAGCCCTATTCTGCTAACTTTATAGATGAAAGGACATAGATGTCATTTTCTAAAAAGATCTAGGGTCCTTATGGAAATATGCTTGTGGGGTCAAAGCAAAATTTTTTAAAAGTCCTAGGCTACCTTTACAAATAACAATAGTTCACAGGGGTCTCTTTGTAGTTTTCTAATTTTTAACATATAGCAACGCCATATTCTCAATTGCAGTGTTATGCTACCCTATAGTTTTAAGTGTAAGGATTGCAGAGTATAGCACTGCCTGGGAAATTCTCACACTATCTAAGGGAAATAATTCAAGATTTCTATTATGCTTTATTTAAGAAAGTGGGGATGTTACAAAGACTACATATAAAATTTTAATCTTTTTGGAAGATTAAGCCTTTTTGAGTTATAAAAATGGTATTTTGTCACTTTATGTTGTAAAGATTGATTCTTGGATGTAAGTCCTTTCATAAAGTTTTAAACTTTAATCAAGAAGGTGACTTTAAGTCATAAAGTTATAAGCTTGCACACTAAGTCTTGTAAAGGTGGAATCTTAAGATGAATATATTAGTAAAGTTCGAAGCTTTAAGCAAAAATAGCACTTTTGAGTCATAAAAAGTGTTAACTTTTATAAAGATCAAGACTTTATAACTCTAAAGCTAATATTTTATATCACTAGTTCATAAAGTAGGAATCTTTTAGAGCTTAAGACAACTTTAAATCATAAAGTTGAGACCTTGATGGTCTTAGAGTAAATAAAAGTGTCAACTTTCAGAAAGAATAAAACTTTATGACTACTTTATAAAGAATGATAACTTTTATAATATTTAAGGTAAGATCATGTTATGTTAATGATAAAAACTTGAAACTTTGTGTCTTGATTAAGTTAAAAATCACCCTTAATATTTAGTGAACGTAGTATTGTTGGGTTCATGATGTGGTTATGCATTGTCATGACCCGAGGTTTAGAGGGATCTCGAACTCCTTGGGAACAGAAGTATGATAAGGGCCTCTAAGCATACCATGAACCTAGGAACCACTAAGTGCACTATCTCAAGGAAAGGAAACAATCACTTAACTTAATTAATGTGAACAAGTGTTCCATAAGATATGAACTCAAGTAAAGAATAATTTCATATGAAAACTAAGCAACTAAAAGACCATGTGCATATATCTTAACTATGTGATTCTCTCATGGGTAACTATGGGAAATCATGTGATGATTCATAAGATTCTTTACAAAGAATTGCACAACTATAAACCCCTTTAGGGTATCGATGTATGATGCCATTCGGCATGATGAATGACAAGTTTGATTGAGCTTTGTCTCATAATTGAATGATAAGTATGATGATATGATGTGGATATGATGAACTGTTGGTCAAAAGTTTATGATTGGCATTTTGGGTAAGCTCCGGTCTAGCCATTATATTGCCGGATTTCTGTCAAAATTATGGACTTAGTCATATCATTGCATGTGTCTAGTCAAAGAAGTATTATACATGTAAATTATAACGATAAGAAAAGAATAATGGGACATGACCCTTCAATCACTTTGATAAGGGAAGTGAGAGACGGTGATCCACAAAGACTCAAGGAACCTTTATGAGGGAAGCAAGGGTAACATGGACGACCTTCCAACTTAGGGGTAACCAATATCGGCTTAGTCTGATTTGGTTTAGTATTGCGTGACAACAGTCATGGATTGAGCTTATGTCTAAAAGCAGTCTATTTCAAAGGAAAGTAAATAATGTTAAGCACGTGCTAAAAATGAAAGTAAAGTCAAAGTAGAACCATTGTCCAGTTGATGAGTTACATAGTCATGCATATTTCTATATTTCTCATGCGTATTATGAATGTTTATCCCATGTGTTAGCATGTATGACTATGTATGACATTATGAATATGATGATAAACATAAGAGCAATCTGCTTCGGGATTTACATCTTTGGAAATTGTTAAAATTGAACTTATATTTGTCCACTACTTTTATAACTAAACCCAAAGTCGTGGGATGATGATGATGACACACTGTTTGTCTAGTCGTGATCCTACTGAGAAATCTTGTATTTCTTACTCCTATGTTTTCATGTTGTCTTTAGATGGAGCTGATGGCATCCATGGTAGCACTTCTGACGGTACCTGATTGGATAAGACGAGGAGCTGCCATGTTTCTTCACCTAGCTAAGGAGGATCGAGATAGTAGCATAGTATTTTCAGTTTTTTTAAGAGCCCTAGTTGGGCAATTTATGTAAAATTAAGAGCATGTAGGAAGTCATGCTGCTTAATTTGACCTATTACATATGTGATACTTATTAAGTGTAAGGATGACCTTGATTATCTATGATTACATTCTTGGCTTAAGGTATTGTGTTATGTTGTTTCCATTTTGTCATATGTCTTATTAGTAACCTAGCGATATGAAGAACAATGTCCTTATGTATGCGAGTAAGTAAGCGCTTAAAGGCTGGATTTTCAAGCATAAAGGTTTTACAAAAAAAAAATTACATGCTATTTTCGTATATCACGCTAATTTTAACCATAAGAACTTCTGCTAGTTAAAAGTAATAACTAGTAATGCCACAATATGACTTAAGCATAGTATGGTATTATTAGGGTGTTACAAAAGTAAAGAATGTTAAGCACGTGCTAAAAATGAAAGCAAAGTCAAGTATACCCATGGTTAAGTCTATGATGATGCATGTCTGTGCATGTATTTATATGATTCATTTGCATTATGAATGTTTATTATATGCTTTAGTATGTATGTTTAGTTATGAGGATGTAGTTATGATGTTAAGTTTAAAAGCAGCCCACTTCGGGGTTTAAGTTTTCAAAATTATTAAAATTGAACTTATATCTGTCCACTGTTTTTATAATTAAACCCGAAATGGCTGAGATGATAACAATAACACAGTGTTTGTCTAGTCGTGATCCTACTGAGAAATTTTGTATTTCTCACTCCTACGTTTCCGTGTCGTCTTCAGAGGATGCCGACATCGGGCACGATGGTGATTTTCATTGAGTTCCTAGTGATGTATTGGCACTTCAACTCGGTGCTAAATGCATCTGTGCTGACTGCTCAGGCAGCGATGTGGGTCTACATGTTCCATAGCCGCAAGTTCCGTGCACCTATGATGAGTCTGTAACATCCACCGAAATTTTTATTATTTTTCACTTAGTTGTTCGGTTTTTATCAAATAATTGAGATTAATTGAATTTTCGACTAAATATTTATTTAGAATCAATTAATTAGTAATTAATTGAGTTTAGATATAAGGAAATTGAATTAGAAGTATAAAAGGTTGCATAGAAATTTTCTTAAAATCAGTTTACCATTTAAAGGAAATCGGTAAAATTACAGTATTTTAAACTGTCGGAACCAGACCAATAGGATTTTACACCCAACAACCCTACATTAAGTGGCTGAGCACTCAGCCACTTACTCATCCTTGGTGGCGCCACAAAGGCCGCAAGAAGAGGAAGACTTGGCTAAAAAATTGGCCACAAAATTTCAGTTAATCACAACCTAGAAAGCCAACTACCTCTTCAATGCTTAAATCAAATTTTCTTTCTTCCTTCTCAAGCTGACTTGCACCTCCCTCTCCTCTGACTCCAGCATTCTTCTTCTCTTCTTCCCTTCTCCTCTTAACCTACTCCATCAAACCTCCAAGCTCGACAAGGTTCCATCAACCCAGACTCCAAAATCCAGCACAATCACATACAAGGAGGTAGACGTTCAACTTTGTTCTTGTTATTCTAGTTGTGGGTGGCTGATTGTGTTTTTATTTTCTCATTTCTTGATGTGATGATTGAATGAATATGATGATCTTTGGCTGGTTTGTTGGCTGTTTTTGATGTTAAAATCGATTAAGAAGTAAGAAAGGGTGAAAGTAGGAAGATGTGAGACAATGGAAAACCAAAACCCCTCGACAGTCCGTACGGCGGAGTCTACGGCTCCGCCTACATCCGTTTAAAATTCATGAAACTATTTTTAAATGAAAGTAGACATTTAGGACATATATAATCTAAGGCCATTGGATTAGTATTGAGAAAGATATGAATTTTGAAATTTTGACCTAGGTTTCTGAGTTTGATTCTGGGCAGACTAGGTTATTCAGGACAAAACTTGCCTATACGACTTGGAATTGAATGAAACCAACTTTGTTAGAAAGCTTACACATAGGAGAACATCCCATAAAAATTTCAGAGTTAGATTCGGTTCCGTTTGCTCCTAGTGGTTTGAAGAAATTGCCTACGCTCGAACCGGACCAAAACAGGGCAGTTTAGGAAGGTCAAGTTTCGGAGCTTATATGTTGAATTATACTCATTCAAATTATATGCAAATTCTTTCATCTGAAAGCTGGCTCTGTTAGCTTTACATTGATATAAATTTCGCATGATTTCACTCAGATTTCTATTTTTGGTGAATTTGTTCTTATAAGAGTGCAATTTTGGCTAGAAATAAGGCAGTCTGGAATAAAACACAAATAACTTGAGTCAATATTGAAACTCAGAACTTAACAAACAGAGAGCTAGATCGGGTATACTTAATATTGAACTTGAAACTAAGCGAATAGAAAACTAGATTTGGTGTTGGAAGAACAATTATGGATTAATGTCAGAAATCGGAATTACACAGCACATAAAACACTTTGAAATCGGAAGTCAAGGATAAAAATATAAAACCTAAAATACTTAAACCCGGAGGTCAAGCATTTTCAATATAAACTCGATCTAGAATCAATCTTGGAGATCGAACATAACCTCAGAGTCGGAACTTATATAATCTCGGAACTCGGACCCAATTCAATCTTGGAAATCAAACTCGAGAACATCAATAGAAGTTAAAAGCTTGCAAGATAGATTATGACCTAAGATTTTAAAGCTTGCAACTAACTACCTAAGCTTTGCTCATAAGACTTTGTTGTGCGTGACAACTAATGGAGATATGATGTTATATATTTGGTTTGCTATTTGATTAAAATTTCCTAGTCATTTGGCAATATTCATGGGGAAGCAGACATGTTCTGTTATGTTGCCAAAAATTCGGTAAAGCCTATGTATGGGTTATGAGATGCATACACATACATGAGCATTTTTCAAGAGCTTCACCAAAGTTATGTTATGATAAAGTTCCATGATACTTGGGCTAGCCCCGAATTAAAGTTAAGGGGAATAGATCGGTGGGGAGGTTGGGGAAAGTAAACCCAGCATTCCTATATAACAACGAGCTCGATCCTGAAACGTAGATTATTACCCAGGAGTCTAAATGGCCAAGAACTCCCAAGGGACCAAGTAATGGAAAAGTTTATGAAGATAAGTTTAAGAATGAGTTTTGCATGATCACATTGAATAGTCATTATAAGTTGTGACCATTTGTCTGTTATATTTACTTATTGCTGAATGTTTATTTATTTTACTCACTATTCTGTGTATTACTAGATAGCAGTCATTTTTTTTCTTATGCTGTCTTAAGTAAAATTGAACATTACCTCAGACCAAACATTTCTCTTAAACTTATTAAATGTGGATAGTTTGATTTGATGCCATACATTTATAATTAAATAAAAACCGAGGCAACTGAGAATGAATATGACTTCAGTTAAACACCATACATGAACCCTACTGAGAATTTCTTTAAATTCTCACCTCGCTTTGTATTTTTGCATCATTCTCAGACACTGGTGATGGACTCGACTGCCACCCTATTTATTGAGATTCCCGACCTGCAGCTGCACTATGAACCTGAGTTGGATTCGCTGTACATAGCTGGCTCCTGCCATTTTTGTGTCTACCTTTTTAGTAATAGGAATTTTGCTGTCCCTCTATTTCATCTTGTTTTTGACCCTACCGCTTCATATTTTGCAGTCCTGTTACACATGGCACACCCTCCTCTAGCAACTCCTGCACTTGCAGCACCTGCAACTCTTGCTAGCCTTCCACCAGAGTTACCTCCGTAGATGATTCCAGATATTCCGCTCAGTTCTGAAAGCGACCCTTCCGAGGCTACTGGCTCATCATCCTCTTCTTCGGGACCGAGTGCTGACTACTCTCCAGCCGTACCTGGTATGGCTAATGGCTACCTGACCGAGTAGGTCCCAGCCGTAGAAGATATAATCAACCACATTTCCGAATCAAAAACCTTCAAATCCGAAATTAGATTAATAACAATGAAAGAAAAAGGAGTAGAAAACCGATTTGAATTGATCAAGTTTGGTTGCGCCAATCCTCAAGATAACCAATGCTTCTTTGAATCCTTGGATTAGATAGAAGCTTACTTCTCCATGAATGGAGGAAAACAAATTGTAAGGTGGGGGGGCGTGAGAGAAGAGAGGAAGAAAAAGTCAAAAACCGAAAAATTGCTTATCCCAAAAATCTGTTCAATGTGTTACAAGTCTGACCTCCTTCAAAAACTGGCAAAATTCAGAATCAAAACTGCCTAAAATTATTAAATTGTAATTACTACATTAATCATCTCTCTCTCCTTTGAATCTGGACATCTTATTTGCTAAAATCCGAATTATAGAAAGAAAGTTACACTAAAAACATGAAATCATTATAACTAATTCCATGAGCAACGTTCTTCTACCTTTTTGGCTATCAAAACAATTCCGTTTGGATTTCCACTCTGAAGGAGAATTGTATCCTTGGATGTCAGCTTCAAAATGCCACTGGAATGGGCTCAATCGGACATCTGTGGACCGAGATATGTCCCAAATACCACACCCTGCTCAGAATCCGCGGCTGCACCACTTCAGTTCACTTCTAGGCCCAATTCCAGCTTCTTAACACCAGAATTAGCCTCTAACCTCTTCATATAACTTGTAGGCTTATCTCTCAGCTTTTCTACAAATCAAGAATTACAATAAAATGAGCTCTACAACTCAAGATATAACGCAAAAACCAAAACAGTATCAGAATTCACCTAATGCTGGAAAATTTAACTCAAACCCAAACAAAATCCAAACAATACAAAATGGTCCAATTCAAAACAATTAGGCACAAAAGAGAATTAATGAGCTAGGAATGAGGGAAAATAAATATATAAAAATCCAATTGATCAAATTCCCCCACACTTAACTCTTGCAAGTCCTCATGCAAGATTCAACTAAAGACATAAAAACATGCAACTTAAAAATCATGGAATAACCCAAAATGAACAAGCAAATTCTCCAATGAATCATCAAAAGTGCCAAGCTTAGTAACATAAGAGCATACAAGGCATCAAGAATTTTCAACTGTCAAATCATTCAACACCCCATCTCTCAAAAATGCAAGTTAAGCAATATCCTTCAAAATGCAAATAGATCAAGCATGAAAGGGTTAATAAGATGGTGTTTAAATCTCTCAACTCTCAAGTGTATGGGCAAAAGTGTTTCACTCAAGTCACCTCAATAGACAATGCATTACCATAAGCTTGTTAATCTTTTACTTCTCCACTACTCACAATCATATGCAAACACAAATCAAGAGGACTTTATTCAAGGTTGTAATGGGGCCAAGGTAAAGGTATGAAAATATGATGATATGACAAGATACAACCTAAGAGAATAGAAGTGACATTGGTCATTAGACAAATCAAGCCATTACACACTTACTCTCTTTGAACTTTCTTTTCCTTTTATCAAGATTTCCCATTTTATTTGTTTTCTTCTTTTTTTTTTCTTTTTCTCCCTTTTTTTTTTGCTTTCCTTGCATCCTTTCAAACCCCCACACTTGATCCCAAATACAACAATAATGATGAAACCAATGCGCTCCCTATTCCCTAAGGTTGGGTATAACATGGTTTTCCACTTAAAGCTTATAATGTGCTAGAAACCAAAGAATGATCAATAAGGCTCAAAGGGGCTAAATAAGGGGCACAATGCAAGGTAGGCTATATGGCCAAGTGGCTAAAATGAAATAAATGCCTCTATCATGTTCATGAATGCTTATGAAAAATGTAGCCTCAAAGAAGAATCAAAGCAAGTTCTAGAATAACAAAATCTATGAGGGAAAACACACAAGAAGGAAAAGAATGTCATGAAATGTAACCATCCAAAATAAGGCTCAAAAGCTCACAAGGGTAATGTCCAACATACTCAATCATTGCAAATCACGATCAATCACCCAACTTACACATATCAAGAGGGGAAAGAAAAATGAAATCATGTTGGAACTTTATCCGCCCTAAAGCCTAATGCCTTAACTCAACAACTTTCAACTCAACAATGGAGAACCAATGCAAAACAAAGCAATTTTTTTTTTTAAGAAGAAATGAAGTAAAAGCAACCATGAAACAAATCTATAATGCAAGACTAATTACCAAACAACCTATGTATAAACTATCCCCCCCATACTTCAACTTTACACTGTCCTCAATGTAATGCAAAATGGAAATGCAAGTAAAATGAAGCAAGGAAGGAGAAAGAGAAACTCCCCTATCAAGTGTAAGTGGCTGCTAGCAAGCGGACCTCCTCAATGGTCTCCAAGGGTGTGTCCTCATGAAATGGCTTCAAGTAGTGGCCATTCATTGTGAATACTCTATCTGTTCCAAGCTCCAAAATATGCACAGCACCATATGGAAAAATCTTAGTCACTATATAAGGACCAAGCCACCTAGAACGAAGCTTACCAGAAAAGAGCTTGAGGCGAGAATTGTAGAGAAGCACTTTCTGGCCAATGGAGAACTCCTTCCGCAGCAACTTCTTATCATGAATGAGTTTTGTCTTCTCCTTGTACATGCAGGAGTTCTCATAGGCTTCCAACTGGTTCTCTCCAACTCCTGAAGTTGGAGCTTCTTATGAAGTCCAGAGTGGCTCATATCAAGGTTGCAGTTCTTGACTGCCTAATAGGCTTTGTGCTCAATTTCCATCGGAAGGTGACATACCTTGCCAAAGACGATCCTATAGGGAGACATCCCCAAAGGAGTCTTGTAGGCAGTGCGGTAAGCCCATAATGCATCCTCAAGCCTCTTGCTCCAATCCTTCCTGCTAGGCTGCACTGTTTTCTCCAGAATCTGCTTCAACTCCCTATTTGATACCTCCGCCTGTCCATTAGTCTGCGGATGGTATGGAGTTGAGACCTTGTGGGTGACACCATATTTCTTCAGCAGAGTTACCATGTTCCTGTTACAGAAATGGCTCCTTTGATCATTGATGATTGCTCTAGGCACTCCAAACCTACAGAAAATGTGTGATCTGACAAAATCTACAACAACATGAGAATCATCAATTCGGGTGGCCTTGGCCTCCTCCCACTTGGAGACATAATCAACAGCCAGCAGGATATAAACAAAACCAAATGAGACAGGAAATGGACCCATAAAGTCAATACCCCAAACATCAAATATCTCACAAAACAATAATAGTTATTAAGGCATCTCATTCCTACGGGATATAGTACCTGTCTTCTGACATTGTTCACAATTCTTATAATAAGTATAAGAATCGCGAAACAATGTGGGCCAATAAAAAGCTGCATCTAAGACCTTCCTAACAGTGCATTGTGGTCCAAAGTGACCACCACAAGCAAGTGTATGACAGAAATGCAAAATGGAAGGAATCTCAAGCTCATGCACACAGCGCCTAATGATCTGATCACTACACATGCGCCACAAATAAGGATCATCCCAGACATAATATTTAGCCTCACTCTTAAGTTTGTCCATCTGATGCTTTTTAAAGTAGGCAGGCAATTCAGAAGCAACTAGATAGTTAACCGAATCAGCATACCATGGATCCTTACCTCGCAACTCTAAAAGCTGCTCATCTAGAAAGGTCTCACAGATAAGTAAAGGCTCCAAGGTCTGTGAAATGCGACTCACGTGGTCTGCCACCAGGTTCTCAGCTCCACTCTTGTCCCTGATCTCAATATCAAATTCTTGCAACAGCAACATCCACCTGATGAGTCTAGGCTTTGCATCCGGCTTCTTTAGTAAGAACTTCAAGGCTGCATGATCAGAAAAAATAGTTACTTTAGTTCCTAACAGACAAGCACGAAATTTATCTAAAGCAAAAATAATGGCTAAAAGCTCCTTCTCTATGGTGGTGTAATTAGCCTGTGCAGAGTCTAGGGTCTGGGCTATGACATGGGGAATCTTCCCAACCTTCTGGGAAAGAACAGCTCCAACTGCAAGGTTCGATGCATCGCACGAGCTCAAATGAGTATTTCTAGTCTGGCGGCTGAAGAACAGGAGCAGAAATCGGGTGCCGCTTCAACTGGTCAAAAGCTCTCCTGCAGTTATCATCAAACTGGAAGTCTATATCCTTCTGTAGCAGCTTGGAAAGTGGAAGGGTAATTTTGCTGAAGTCCTGGATAAATCACCTGTAAAAACCTGCATGTCCAAAAAAAGAATGTACTTCCCGCATACATGTGGGGTAAGGTAAAGAAGCAATAACATCAATCTTGGACCTATCAACAACAATACCCTCACTAGAAATCACATGTCCTAAGACTACACCTTGCCTAACCATAAAATGACATTTCTCATAATTCAAAACAAGGTGAGACTCAACACATCTATGTAATACCTTGGCTAGGCTATCCAAGCATGCATCAAATGAAGTGCCATAAATAGTAAAATCATCCATAAAGACTTCCATACAATTTTCTAGAAAATTAGAAAAAATACTCACCATGCACCTCTGAAATGTACCTGGGACATTGCACAAACCGAAAGGCATCCTCCGATATGCAAATGTGCCAAATGGGCATGTAAAGGTGCTCTTCTCCTGATCTTCTAGTGCAATGTGGATCTGAAAATATCTAGAAAACCCATCAAGAAAATAGTAGTGTGACTAACTTGCCAATCTCTCTAGCATCTGATTAATGAAGGGTAATGGGAAGTGGTCCGTCGTGGTGGCCTGGTTCAGTTTCCTATAATCTATGCAGACTCTCCAGCCGTTCTACACTCTTGTAAGCACCAACTCCTCCTTTGAGTTCTTCACCACTATTATTCCAGTCTTCTTTGGAACCACTAGCACCGGGCTCACCCACTTGCTGTCTGAAATTGGATAAATAATTCCTGCAGCTAGCAACTTGCTCACTTCTTTCTTCACCACATCCAAGATAAGCGGGTTAAGCCTTCTCTGAAGTTGCCTCACTGGTTTCACTCTCTTCTCTAACTGAATTTTGTGCATGCATATAGAGGGGCTAATCCTAGGTATGTCTGCCAATGTCCAGCCTATAGCCTTCATGTTCTGCCTCAGGATGTTCAGCAACTTCTCTTCTTGCTCTGGTTGCAGATCATTGGCTATGATGACCGGTAGCTTCTCATTTGGTGCCAGAAATGCATACTTCAAATTTTTTGGCAGTGGCTTCAATTCCAAGGTGGGTGGCTCTATGATAGAAGGTGCTAATCTATTTGGAGTTGCTTTTGATGGTTTAGGTTCAGCACCTGTAATCTGTGAAAAATTCTGCACAACAGCATCATCATATCCTATGGAAGCTAAAATAGAATTAGCAGAGTTAAAATGATGTACAGAATTCAAAATCACAGAATCTGAAAATTCAAAATTTAAAATTTGCACATCAACATCAAAATCTGCAAAAATAGAATTTGTAGAAATAGAATTTGCATAAACAGACTCATCAATAGCTGAAATTTTTGTAAATGTAGAATATATGCAACCAGAAATTGAAGTAGCAGAATGTGCAGAAACAGATGCTGTAGCAGAATTTAAATTAATGGAAACAGAATTTTTGCAATAGAAAATAATGTGACAGCAGCACCTTCAGAATTTTCAGCTTCAAAAATAGAATCAGAATTTTTAGATTTACAAATAACAGCAGAAACAAAAACAGATTTGTCAGAAAAATTTGGAACAGCAGAAAAAATAGGAACAGCGATAGAATCTGTACAATTAAAAATAGAATTTTCAGTAGAAACAGCAGAAATAGCAGAAACAACATTTTCAGCTTGTAAGCATGTAGCAAATTCAGCATAAATAGCACAAACAGCACATAAGTCATTACTACCATCACAATCACAATCAACACAATATAATTCAGTGAACATATTCTCGTGCACTTCATCAACCAATGAATCAATAATGTCTATATGAAAAATAGAATGCTCTTCCGGTGGGTATCTCATGGCATCAAACAGATTAAATTACACTTTACTATCTCCAAATTCCATGGATAATGTACCAAAATGCACATCAATCTTAGTCTTAGCAGTTTTCAAAAATGGCCTACCTAAGATTAATGTTGGTTGATTAGCATGAAATTCATCGTCCATATTTAGCACATAGAAATCGACAGGAAAAATAAGGTCATGTACTCTTACCAACACATCTTCTAAAACTCCCTCAGGGTGAGTTGTGCTTCGATTGGCAAGTTGGATGATGGCAGCAAGTGTCGCAGCCTGCTCCAAATTACAATATTAAAATACTTAATTACACTAAATTTGAAGTATAGTGCAACCAAGGTCGTCTCCCAAGGATGTTGTTGCCATCTAGTCAAGTAACAAGGGGGTATGTGCAAACATGCAGTAAATAAGCTATAAAAAAAATTAGATGAAAATAAAAACACTAGTTCAAAGAGTTCCTTAGGCATAAGGTGAATCAATCATTAACGCATAATATATCAAACACATGGAGTGCGGCTAATTTGAGCTATTAGAGAGACCTCTACTAACAACCCCACAAGTCTACCTAGAGAACTCTAGGAATTCAACCAACACATAATTGATTAGATAATTGAGACCTCAACTCTAATTAACCTATGTTGATTTCTAGCCCCAAATGTATTAGCCTAAGTTTGAACCCAAACCCAATTCCTAATTCTTTAACTAATCAAGTTCATACCAATTGACCAATTAGCAATCACCCAACTAATTCCTCATTCATAAACCCACATATCAATATCATTCAATGTAAGTTTACAAATAAAAGAGGGCAAAGAATCAAGGAAACAAACATGATTGAAATTCAAGTATAGGGTTTCAAGATTACAACCATAATACCCATGGAGTCTCCTTGAACTAGCTTGAAGCCCTACTCATCCATAGCAAAGAAGGTTACAAACTAGAATCCAAAACAAGTATCTTACAAAATGAAAGGAAAAGAAAAAAGAAAAGAAGAGGATAGGATAGGAGAAGAAAAGAAAGAAAAATGAAAAATGTTGGCAATGAGAGTCTTTTTCGTGTCTCAGTTATCTCTCCTCTTATCAGACCTCAAATGTCAAAATTCAAAAATACCCTTGAGCCCAACTTAATCCTCTACCTCTTAGCTTTAAGTGAACAACCAATTTGCTTAATTTGGACTTAAAATGATAGAGTTATGGCCCAATCTTTATAGCATGTCAAGGTTGTATCTCTATCCACGTCAGTCAAATTCAACAGCCAATAAGTCTATCAAGATGTCATTATTTGGGAGAGTGCTCTTCATATGAATTGAATCTTTATATCTTAGCTTTCAAATGGAACCAGTTTCACCTCAATCCAATGTCTACAACTCACGTTATGGCCCAATTAGTGCACACTGATCAGGTTCCAGCGTGACAGCCCTGTTCTAACTTCATGGCCCAACTCGTCCTGATAAATATCTGAATTAGTTTTTGACTTCTTCATCAAAGTTGTAGATCTTTCTCTCAGCTTTCCTACAATATAAAATTTGTGATTTTTAGATATCTACAACTCAAGAGACAGCCATAATACAAAAACAGTATAAATCTGTAACATTGCTTAAAAATACAATTAAGCCCAATTAGAGTCCAAACTTATAAAATGTGTCCAATATTATTCAATTAAGCATAAAAGAGGTTCAATGAACTAAATATGAGGGTTAATCAATGTATCAAAATGTTGCTTATCAGATGACCACTCCTTTGGCTTGAGCTCTCCAATGCACAAAGACTAGTAAATTGATTTTGGCATGACATTTATTGAAGCTCCAAGATCCAACATAGCTTGATCGAATCAAGCATTTCCTATGATGCATGGAATGGTAAAAGTCCCCGGATCCTTGCATTTCGGAGGAATATTGGGCTGAATGATTGCAGAAACATTTCTGCCTATGCTTACCTTCTCATTTCCTTTCAGCCTCTTTCTATGAGTGCACAAATCCTTGAGAAATTTGGCATACTTTGGAATCTTTTTGATGGCTTCTAAGAGCGGAATATTGACCTCCACTTTTCTGAATGCGTCGATGATCTCCTTGTCCAATTTAGCTTCTGCCTGCTTCTTGTTTTGTATCACTCTATTGGGGAAAGGCAGTGGAACAATTTGTTCAAGTTGCTTGCTGTTGCTACTGCTTGGTTCTACCCCATTTGTCTTGATTTCTGCAGAATCAGATTTTTCTACTACCACCTCCACACTAGCATCGGCATGGCTCCATATGAAGTGTTGTACGGACGGAAGTGTCAATCTCCACTGTGTTGGTATGAAATAGGAGAAACAACTCTATTGGGGCCTAATTTAGTTGAACAAATTACTGAGCAGATCAAAAAAATTCGAAGTAAGATGCTTGCCGCTCAAAGCCATCAGAAGAGTTATGCAGATACTAGGAGAAAACCTCTGGAATTTCTAGAAGGAGATCATGTATTTCTGAAGGTTACGCCTACAACAGGGATAGGTAGAGCCATTAAGGTCAAGAAGCTAAGTCCTCGCTTTATTGGTCCTTTCCAAATCTTGAAGCGAATCAGATCAGTTGCTTATCAAATTGCTTTACCTCCACATTTGTCAAACCTTCATGATGTTTTCCATGTTTCTCAACTCAGAAAGTATCAACTTGACCCTACACACTTCCTAGAACCCGAGTCAATACAGTTAAAAGAGGACCTAACTTTCCATGTATCACCGGCATGAATCGTAGACAAAAGCAGCAGGCAACTTCGAAATAAAACCGTGCAGTTAGTAAAGGTAGCATAGGGAAAGATGCTAAAGACTACACTTGGGAATTAGAATCAGACATGAAGAAAGAGTATCCTAAACTATTCTCAGGTACTAAATTTTGAGGACAATTTTTTTTTTTTTAAGGAGGGTGGTAATGTAACATCCACTGGAATTATTATCGGTTTTCACCTAGTTGTTCGATTTTTATCAAATAATTAAGATTAATTAAAATTTGACTAAATATTTATTTAGAATCAATTAATTAACAATTAATTGAGTTTAGATATAAGGAAATTGAATTAGAAGTATAAAAGGTTTCATAGAAATTTTCTTGAAATCGGTTTACCAATTTAAAGGAAATCGGTAAGATTACGGTATTTTAAACTGTCAGAATTACATAGCACATAAAACACTTTGAAATCGGAAGTCAAGGACAAAAATATAAAACCTAAAATACTTAAACCCAAAAGTTGAGGATTTTCAATATAAACTCAATCCAGACTCAATCTCAGAGATCGAACATAACCCTGGAGGTCGAAACTTATATAATCTCGAAACTCATACCCAATTCAATCTTGGAAATCAAACTCGGGAACATCAATGAAGTTAAAAGCTTGCAAGATAGATTAAGACTTAAGATTTTAAAGCTTGCAACTAACTACCTAAGCTTTGCTGATAAGACTTTGTTGTACGTGACAACTAATGGAGGTATGATGTTATATATTGGGTTTGCTATTTGATTAATTCTTGGTTGTCTGGCACTATTCATGGGGAAGCGGACATGTTCCATTATGCTGCCAAAAATTCGATAAAGCCTATGCATGAGTTATGAGATGCATACACATACATGAGCATTTTTCAAGAGATTCCCCAAAGTTATGTTATGATAAAGTTCCATCATACTTGGGCCAGCCCTAAATTAAAGTTAAGGGGAATAGATCGGTGGGGAGGTCAGGAAAAGTAAACCCGATATTTCTGTATAGAAACGAGCTTGATCTTGACAAGCAAATTATTACCCAGGAGTCTAAATGGCCGAGAACTCCCAGGGGACCAAGTAATGGAAAAGTTTATGAAGATAAGTTCAAGAATAAGTTTTGCATGATCATATTGAATAGTCATTATAGGTTGTGACTGTTTGTATGTTATGTTTACTTACTGCTGAATGTTCATTTATTCTGCTCATTATTCTGTGTATTACTATTTAGCAATCATTCTATTTTTTATGTTGTCTTAAGTAAAATTAAACATTACCTCGGACCAGACATTTCTCTTAAACTTATTAAATGTGGATAGTTCGATTTGATGTCATATTTTTATAATTAAATAAAAACCGAGACAACTGAGAATGAATGTGACGTCAGTTAAACACCATACACGAACCCTACTGAGGATTTCTTTAAATTCTCATCTCGCTTTGTATTTTCGCATCATTCTCAGACACTGGTGATGGACTCGACTGCCACCCTATTTAGTGAGATTCCCGACCTGCACCTGCACTATGAACCCGAGTTGGATTCGCTGTACATAGCTGGCTCCTGCCATTTTTGTCTCTACCTTTTTAGTAATAGGAATTTTGCTGTCCCTCTATTTCATCTTGTTTTTGACCCTACCGCTTCATATTTTGCGGTCCCGTTACACATGGCACACCCTCCTCTAGCACCTCCTGCACTTGTAGCACCTACAACTCTTGCTAGCCCTCCACCAAAGTCACCTCCGCAGATGGTTCCAGATATTCCGCTCAGTTCTGAAAGCGACCTTTCCGAGGCTACTGGCTCATCATCCTCTTCTTCGGGACCGAGTGCTGACTACTCTCCAGCCGTACCTGGTATGGCTAATGGCTACCTGACCGAGTAGGTCCCAGCCGTAGAAGATATTGTACAGTATGGTCCTCTTTTGGCAGTGTGCAGCATTGGTTCATAGACTTAGTCACATGTATGTCGATTAGTTTGAAATGTCCTCTGAGGACCCCGTAGGATCATTTTTGACTGACATGGGTCTTATGTCTTTTTGGTACACCGGCCCCACTTATGTATCCTATTTTGAATCTATACATAAATTGAAGCATTGACTTTCGACCTATATAGATACATATACAGTTGATGACATATTACTTATCCTTATCTATTCTATTGTGTTTTATTAAACTTTGTTACGTTCTGCGATATTGAGCACGTTCATCATATACAGAGTGCCGTTTCCCCTGAAAAAAAAAAGATGTGATATGATAAATAAGTAGTAAGCAGAGTATCAACACGGTAACATAATCTACTTAATTTCATGCTATGACTTAAGCATGACATTAAATTAGTAGGGTGTTACAGAGTCCGTTTTACTGCCCTTATGAGCTGTTTGAGGACATTATCATGGATAACATCCGCCCACCTTTTCATCCTCCAAGGTACCCGATGGATGAGGACTCCGACTCTGACACTCAGCTGATGCTGACTGCTTCCATGGAGATGGATCCTTCTGAGTCATCATGCCCAACTTATTCTGTGGGATCCTACTATTCGATGTCGTCTTAGCCTTCAGTGATTTGCCTATCTTCTGATTCCTTTGCTTCATTTGCTGGCCCAACTCCACCCCCGGTTCGCAGTCGTGGGTTTATCCATACCCATGTTGTGCCTCATAGGCATGGGCATGCTCGAGGAGGAGGATGTGGTGATGTTGCTCTTGGTGGATTCGGGAACAGTTTCTATAACGTCCGCAAAAAATTTTATCATTACTAACTGAGTTGTTCAATTTTTATCGAATAACTGGGATTAATTGAAATTCGACTAAGTATTTACTTAAAGTTAATTAAGTGTGATTTAGGAGTGATTAGACTTGATGGAATAAGATTAGGAACATAGGAAACCGCACCAAATTTTTCTAAAACCGGTTTATCGATTTAAGAGAAATTGGCAAGATTTCGGTATTTTAAATTGCCGAAACCAGACCAACAGAAGAATCATTGTGAAAACCTTAGAATAAATGGCCAGGATTCAGCCACAACACTCCCATGGGTGGCACCATTTTCAACCAAGAAGCAGCCGCAAAAACTAAGTTGAATAACCTACTCAAATCGACCAATCACATAACTCCTTGCTCTACAAGTTTGTGTGCAATCCCTTCCTTGGCCTTGTAAAGTTCAGCCAAGATAAGGGGCTGACTCCTCTTTATTTCTCTTCCGTTTATACTCCTCTCTACTCCATTTCCAACCTCTCTTCAAGTCTTATCAAGAGTAGCGCCCATCTAAGGTACCAAATCAACTAAATTCCAACTAGACAAGGTAGGAATCCAACCTCTCTTCTTGTTTTTATTGAATTGGGCTATGTCTAGATCTTGCTACCCTCATGATATTCATGTGATTTGAAGTAATGATGATGAATTATAATTGATTATGTATGTATGTTGTGATTACAATTGGAGTTGGTATGAAAGAACTTGAAGAAAAGAGAAAACTCATGAAGCTGTTAGGGTTCTTCCTCGGCGGTCAATGTGGTGGAGCATACGGCTCTACCTATAGTCATTTAAAGTTAATGAAACTATTTTTATATGAAACTAGACATTCAAGGCTTTCCATACATATATAATATAAGGCAATTGGATTAGTATGGTGGTAGTTATGAATTTTTGAAGTTTGGCCTAGAAATAAGGACCTTCATCCAGACAATATGAGTTAGGATAGGTGTAACTCACACTACACAACTCCAAATTAAGTGAATCTATTGCTGTTTGAAAGCTAACATATAAAGGAACATCCCATGAAAATTTTAGATTCAGATACATTGCCATCTTTCCCCAGTACATCAATGAATTTACCTTAAGTTTAACCCAGGCTGGAATAGAGTAGTCCAGTAGGGTCAAGTTTCAGAGCTTATATCACGAATTATACTCACTCAACTAATATGCAACTTATTTCATTTGAAAGCTTGCTCTGTTAACTTTACATAGATATAAATTTCATATGATTTCACCTAGATTTCCATTTTTGGTGAATTTTCTGTTATAAGAATGTAATTCTGGCTAAACATAGATCTAGATCAAGTATACTTGAGTTGAACTCAAAACTTAGTAAACATAGAGCTAGATTGGGTATACTTGAGGTTGAACTCGGAAGGGTGCACTTAAGGTTGAATTCAGAAACTTAGTAGACAGACAGCTAGATCAAATATACTTAATGTTGAATTTGGAAACTTAGCGAATAGTAAAGTAGATTGGGCATAGTTAATGTCAAAACTCGGTAATTAGGAAACACCCTCATGAAAGTCTTGGGAGACCAAATGTAGACTAAGGTCGGAGATCGGGATAAATCTAGAATCAATCTAGGAGATCAAACACAACCCCAAAAGTCAGAAATTATATAATCGCGGAGATTGAACATAACCCAGGAAGTTGGAACTTAGGTAATATTGGAACTCGGGTACAACTTCAAACTTGGAAGTCAAACTCGGGAATAGAAGTTAAAAGCTTGCAAGATAAATTAAGACATAAGGTTTTAAAGCTTGCACCTATTGATATTATTATATTCTTGCTATGACTATAATGTTATATAGTGAGTTTGTTGTTTGATTAAATTTTCCTGATTTCCTAGCACTATTCATGGGAAGCGGACGTGATCTGTTATACTGCTGAAACTTCGGCAAAGATTGCAATTAATATGAATTTACAAGTTATGCATGCATTATCAAAGCATGAGACAAGTAATGCTACCCTTATAAGAATGAGGAAGGATTTCTATGTGACTTGGGCCAGCCCCTGAACAAATTTAAGGGGAATAGATCAGTGGGAAAGTCGGGGAAAGCAAACCTGGCGACCCTATATAGGAGCGAGCTCGATCTTGAAAAGTAGACTATTACCTAGGAGTCTTATGGCCAATATACTCCCAGGGGACCAAGTATGGAAAAATATGAGTTAAAGTCAAGTGCATTATCATTTCTGTATATCCATAGTTTCTGTTACCATTTTTTGAGTTAATTGCACTATTGTCTACTATATATGTACTTTTGTTTACTTTACAACGACCACTTAATTATGTCAAAATATATGTCTTGTTGCTTGTTTTTCTATTTAATTTTCCTTTATCTCCTTAAGTAAAACTAAGTTGTGTTTCGGGCTATGATTTCTATAATTGATTGAGTGAAACATCCTGTTGATGTAATGTTTTATTTTAATTAAAATCCGAAATACCTTAGAATAGCAGCTATGACAGATATATATATATATATATATATATATATATATATATATATATATAGGAATTCCTACTAAGAAATCTCTATTTCTCACCCTACTATATACTCCCGCATCATTCTCAGATCATGGAGAACGCGGCTACCTGCATCCTGTTCATTGAGTTTAATGAGCTCCACATCCACCTGGATCCGTTTCTGGACTGTATATATGTGTCTGGTAGATGTCAGTTTTGCTTTGATTTCTTATTTCGTAGAGATTTTACTGTACACCTTGCTCATCCACTCTTCGACCCTGCTGCACTATACATTGGCATCCCTCTCCACATGGCTCATCCTTTTCCACCTCCACATGCTGTGGCAACAGTACTGGCAGTAGCAGTAGCTCCCCTGGCTCTGCCAGCCTCACCACCATAGCAGATACTCTCGGTCCCGATGTCTGAGGAGGATCCATCTGAGGCTGAGAGTTCATCTTCCTCGTCCTCTGCTCCGAGCATGGATTACACTCCTGTGGATGCTGGCATGGCGAATGGATTCCTTTCTTCGGAATCCATCTAGTTGGAGTACTTGCCGTAGCAGTAGTAGGTGTATAGGATGACCCTCTTTTGGCAATTTGGGTCAGGGAATATGGGTAGGAGTTAGTAGTTGTACATGAAATATCTCTTGTGGGGACCAGATAAGGTGCTATTCATATAGACAGGCTGATTTATTTTTGTATTAGCGGCCTCATTTTACTACCCTATACTGCTTATTGTATCATGGTCAAACTTAAAAACAGATATGTATATATATATATGATGCAGTTTTAGTAAGTTCTATTTCTTTCATATTTTTATTTATGTTACTTTACTTTCGGTACAATGACTGTGTAGTGTTTATTTCATTGTCAAACAGAAATTGATTGAAGTAAATAGCTAACTCTTAGTTCACCACACGTAATAACTTATCAGGTAATATATTATGACTTAAGCATAGTATTTTGTCTAGTAAGGTGTTACATTTTGATATCAGAGCAGTTCGTCCTAATATAGGCCTGAGGATTGGACTAACTATGCTTCACATATGCTCTGTATTCTTTAGATATTACCATGCACTGAGTCTTGTCCATATGGATAGGACGCATGTGAGAGGATTGCCTAACCATATGCTGTTATTTACTAGCACACAGAACTTAGTATTGAGCCTGATCAACTCAATTACTCTTGTTTTGTGTGTTCAGAACTTGATGGCTTCTGGAAGGCGAAGTAGGCTGCGAACTTCCTCAACCCAAGAGGAATTTACTGAGTTCCTAGACATAATGCGAGAAATGGTGCACGCTATGCATGAGCAAGCAACTATGGCAACTCAAATGATGGGCCAACTAGGAAGGCAGCCAGAGGTAGGTCTTGGGGGGAATCATAATGGCCTTGGGGTGGACCTGGAATACCTTAAATTTGTTGAGTTCAGGAAGGCCAACCCACCCAGCTTCAGGGGAGCCTTTAACCCAGATAAGGCGGATGAGTGGGTTAAAGCTATGGAAAAGGTCTTCTCCATATTCGATTGCACAGATCATCAGAAGGTGACCTTTGCCACCTATATGCTGGAAGCAGATGCAGAGTTCTGGTGGAATAGTGCACATCGATTATTAGAAGGATCCCAAACAGATATTACTTGGGATGTATTCAGAGACGTGTTTTACCAAAAGTACTTCCCTATCTCTATCCGCAATGTTAAGGAGTTGGAATTCATGCACCTCCTCAAGGGAATAGTAGTGTATCGGAATACATTGCCAGATTTGAGGAGTTTGATAACTCTTTGGCAAGTGCACCAAATCGTTATAGTAATAACCACGGTAAGTGGGTATCGTCCCACAAGGATTGAAATATCAAGCAACACTTCACTAACAAAATTTCTATTCAGATTAAATCAAAGTAATTTGGATTGAAGACAGCTCTTCATAATGAAAAGAAATAATAAAAATAAACTATAAACGAACAGATAATAAAAACTAACAAAATACGTAACAATTTAAACAGAAAAATTTCAAGGTTCTAAAACGCTAGAGGATTGAGGTGGTCTGATTTTTCTTAAGTTTTTATGAACTCTTATATCACTTGAGTTGGAGATTATTAGCCTAATGAAAGGATCTTAAGTAGTTGATGCTAATTCCTTAGTTAATCAACTCTCTTTTTCCTATTAAACATGATAATTCCTTAACTATGCTCAACAAGAAAAAGGAATTAGGAATAAAATTCAGTCCACAATTCATATAAGATTCAAGATAAATTCCTAAACCTTGAATATTATGAGGTTCATCTCTTAAGCTAGCTCAAACACAATTTTCCCAAATTATGCAAGAACCCTAAATCAATCCATGAACAATATGTCATAAAATTGTACAAGAAAAACAAGAGATAAACTATTAGTTTAACAATTCCAACATCTAGAATTCAAGAATTCAAAACAATTACAACCATTTCAGACCAAACCCCTAACCCCTAGCTATAGAATTTAGCAACTCATAACAAAATAGAAAATAATAGAGAAGATAAGAAGACAATCCATGTCAAGAACCCAAGAATTGGAGTAAAAGAGTCTTCAATCTCCCCTCCTCTTGTTGTCTCCACTTTTTCTCCCAAGCCCTCTCTTTTTTTGGGTTTTCGCCGTCCCAAAAAGATACCCAAAAGTCCCGTTTCAGTCTGATTAAAAACGGACTAACGCGTGCAGATTTTCCGTCACCGCCTAGGTGGTGGATTTTGAGCGCCTAGGTGGTGGAACTCCAGTAAGCACACGTTCTTTTTCCGCTTCCAGCGCCTGGGCGGTGGATTTTTAGCGCCCAGGCGCTCTCTACAAGGCCAAAACATAAAATTTTAATTAATCTAAACTACCTAAAAACATGTAAACATAATTAAAACTCTAAAATTAAAATGAACTCAAAGATGTTGCTTGAAACAAAATCCTAATATGACCTAAACATGCAGAACCCAAAATAAAACAAAATCCTAATAAACAAAACATCATCAAAGGTTCAAAACATGCTGATTTTTGACAATTTTTCATATGCAAAATTGCACACATATATGACCCATCAGAGTTGTGCAAATTTTCCACCATTTATCAGCATAACCCTAATGAAGCTTGGAAATGCATAAAGTTCGAAGGTTGGCTGAGAGAAGACATCCTTACCACCATAGGGCTAATGGAGATCAAAGACTTCCCTACGTTGGTGAACAAGCACCACCTAGTGGAGGATTATAATAAGAAGTTGGTTACTGCCAGGTCAACCGACAGTAACTTTAAGAAGGGGTTAGCTTGGCAAGGCCCAAGGTTTAGAGGCCTGCAGGCAACAAAGGCAAGCAACCTTAGAGGCCTTTTGGGAACCAGACATGCAGCCAGTGCAGCAAAAATCATGGCAACAACCCATGCTTAGTAGGCCAATATGTCTATTTTGGATGTGGCAAACTAGGCCACAAAATCTATGAATGTTCTGTCACAAACCCTCAGCCAACCCCTAAGTCACAACGCCAGGGAAGGGTTTTCACTGTGGACGCACAGGAGGTTAACAAGTCAGAAGATTTGATTCAAGATGCGTGTGAAGTGAATGGTAAGACCTTGACTGTTTTGTATGATTCAGGTGCATCTCACTCTTTCATCTCTCATGATTGTATGTTAGCCTTGCACCTATTTCTGAATTACCCTATGACTTGCTAGTTTCTACTCCTACAAGTGAGCCTGTTAAGATCAATCATATTTGTATGAATGTCCCTTGTCAAATAGGAGGTCAAACTTTTTCAACTAATTTAATTTGCCTCCCCTTATTTCGACTTGACATTATTTTGGGTATGGATTGGCTCTCTGCCAACCAGGCCCTGTTAAATTGCTCTGATAAATCCATTGTGCTTCCCTCTGTTTCATCTTCCGAATCAGCAATCCCTGTAAGTCTTTATTTAAGCTCCTTAACCGTACACCACTGTGGGGATAAAAGTCAAGGGTATATTCTCTTATCAACTAGTGTAGCAAAGGTTGATCAGAAGTTAGATAATATCCCAGTTGTTAGGGAATACCCCGATGTGTTCCCTGAAGATATTCCTGATTTTCCTCCCGAGAGGGAAATTGAGTTGGTTATTGAATTGGTCCCAGGAGCAGGAGTAATCTCTATGGCGCCATACCGAATGTCACCCTTGGAATTGACTGAACTTAAGAAGCAGATTGAAGAATTCTTGGAAAAGAAATTTATTAGACCAAGTGCATCACCATGGGGAGCCACAGTTCTATTAGTTAGAAAGAAAGATGGGGGCATGCGGTTGTGTGTGGATTACAAGCAGCTGAATAAGGCGACAATTAAAAATAAGTATCCACTGCCAAGGATTGATGATCTCATGGGCAAACTACAAGGGGCTATTTTATTTTCCAAGATTGATCTACGGTCTAGGTATCACCAGATTCGGGTTCGAGAAGAAGATGTTCCGAAGATGGCATTTCAAACTCGTTATGGACATTATGAATACACTATGATGTCCTTTGGGTTGATGAATGCACCGGCAATATTCATGGATTACATGAATTGGATATTCCGACCATATCTTGACAAATTTGTGGTGGTATTCTTTGATGACATACTTGTTTACTCGAAGACGGAGCAGGAGCACGCAAACCATTTGCGATTGGTTCTGCGAGTTCTAAGAGAGAAGAAACTTTACACGAAGCTATCCAAATGTGAATTTTAAATGAAAGAAGTAAAATTTCTTGGCCATGTGGTATCCTATAGAGGAATTTCTGTGGACCCTAGTAAGGTGGAAGTGGTATGGAGCTGGGAATGGCCAACAATAGTTATGGAAGTCAGAAGTTTCTTAGGTTTAGCAGGATATTACAGGAGATTTGTTAAGAATTTCTCTCAAATAGCCTTACCATTAACGAAGTTAACCAGGAAGAATGCCCCGTTCGAATGGACACTCGAGTGCGAGCAGAACTTCCAAGAATTAAAAGAAAGGTTGACGACGGCCCTAGTACTTACTCTGCCGAATCCTCATGGACCATTCGAAGTCTACTGTGATGCTTCTACAAAAGGATTAGGGTGCATATTAATGCAAAACAAGAACATCATTGCGTATGTTTCCAGGCAATTGAAAACTCATGAAAGGAATTATCCAACGCTTGACTTAGAGTTAGCGGCGGTGGTATTTGCTTTGAAGGTATGGAGACACCACCTCTACAGAGTGAAGTTTGAAGTATATTCTGATCACAAAAGCTTAAAATACCTTTTTGATTAGAAGGAATTAAACATAAGGCAACGAAGGTGGATGGAGTTTCTTAAAGATTACGAATTTGAACTAAAGTAACACCCTAGCAAAGCAAACGTGGTGGCAGATGCCCTGAGTAGCAAATCTTTAACTGTGGCGTGGATGATAATCAAGGAGATGGAACTCATAGAGAGTTTCCAAGACCTCAACTTGGGAATCTCTATGACCCCCAATGCCATTCAGTTAAACCAACTTAAGATAACCAGTGATTTCAAAGACCAGATCTAGCAAGCACAATGAAGAAATGATAACTTCTAGCATACAGTACAATAAGTGCAATCTGGCAAGCTAACTGGATTTACTTAGGATGCAAAAAGGATGTAGTGATATCAGGGAAGAATATGCGTACCTGAGGAGGATAATCTCATGAAAAAGATCTTGGAAGAAGCCCATAAGAGCGAGTTTACTATATATCCTGGCATTAATAAGATGTATTAAGATCTCAAAAAGATGTTTTGGTGGCCGGGCCTTAAGACAGATGTGGCAAATTTTATGAATAAATGTTTAACCTGCCAAAAAGTAAAAATAGAAGATTAGAGACCAGCAGGAACTCTGCAACCCTTAGAGATTCCGGAGTGGAAATGGGAGAGTATTTCCATGGAGTTCATGATAGGCTTACCACAGACGCCTTCAAGATATGATGCTATATGGGTCATAGTGGATAGGCTAACCAAGTCTGATCACTTTTTATCCATTCGAGTGAATTATCCTTTAGAGAAGTTGGCTCAATTGTACATTCAAGAAGTGGTACGGCTACATGGTATTCCTTCAACAATCATTTCAAATCGAGATCCAAGGTTCACCTCACAGTTTTGGGGAGCACTCCAGAAGGTGTTTGGTACTAGACTATGTTTAAGTACTGCATACCATCCGCAAACAGATGGTCAGACTTAGTGGACTATTTAGACTTTGGAAGATATGCTACACGCGTACATTCTAGAATAGCGTGGAAGCTGGGATCGATACTTATCGTTGGCTGAGTTTGCGTACAACAATAGTTACCATGCCAGCATCGACATGGCTCCGTATGAGGCTTTATATGGATCGAAGTCTCAATTTCCCCTATGTTGGTATGAATCAGGAGAACAAACTCTGTTGGGACTGGAATTAGTTAGACAAACTATAGAGCAAATTAAAAGGATCCGTAGCAAGATAGTTGCAGCTCAAAGTCATCAGAAGAGCTACGAGAATGTCAGGAGAAGCCATTAGAATTCCAAGAAAGAGAAAGCCATCATAAAGCTTGCACATATTGATATTGTTATATTCTTGCTATGACTATAATGTTATATATTGAGTTTGCTGTTTGATTAAAGTTTCCTGATTTCCTCGCACTATTCATGGGAAGCGGACATGATTCGTTATACTGCGAAACTTCGGCAAAGATTACAATTAATATGAATTTACAAGTTATGCATGCATTGGTCAAAGCATGAGACAAGTAATGCTACCCTTATAAGAATGAGGAAGGATTTCCATGTGACTTGGGCCAGCCCCTGAACAAATTTAAGGGGAATAGATCAGTAGGGAAGTTGAGGAAAGCAAATCTAGCGACCCTATATATGAACGAGCTCAATCCTGAAAAGCAAACTATTACCCAGGAGTCTTATGGCTAATATGCTCCCAAGGGACCAAGTATGGAAAAATATGAGTTAAAGTCAAGTGCATTATCATTTCTGCATATCTATAGTTTCTGCTACCATTTTTTGAGTTAATTGCACTATTGTCTGCTATATATGTACTTTTGTTTACTTTATAGCTGCCACTTATTTATGTCAAAATATATGTCTTGTTGCTTGTTTTTCTATTCAATTTTCCTTTATCTCCTTAAGTAAAACCAAGTTGTGTTTCGGGCTATGATTTCTATAATTGATTGAGTGAAACATCCTGTTGATGTAACGTTTTCTTTTAATTAAAATCCGAAACACCTGAGAATGGCGGTGATGACATATATATATATATATATATATTTATGAATTCCTACTGAGAAATCTCTATTTCTCACCCTATTATATACTCTTGCATCATTCTCAGATCATGGAGAACGCAGTTATCGGCATCCTGTTCATTGAGTTTCATGAGCTTCACGAGCTTCACTTCCACCTGGATCCGTTTCTGGACTGTATATATGTATCTGGTAGATGTCAGTTCTGCTTTTATTTCTTCTTTTGTAGAGATTTTGCTGTATCCCTTGCTCATCCACTCTTCGACCTTGCTGCACTATACATTGCCATCCCTCTTCACATGGCTCATCCCTTTCCACCTTCACATGCTGCGGTAGCAGTACCGGCAACAGCAGTAGCTCCCATGGCTCCACCAGCCTCACCACCGCAACAGATACCCTCGATTTGGATGTCTGAGGAGGATCCATCTAAGGCTAAGAGTTCATCTTCCTTGTCCTCTACTCCGAGCATGGATTAGACTCCCACGGATGCTGGCATGGTGAATGGATTCCTTTCTTCGGAATCCATCTAGTTGGAGTACCCGCCATAGCAGCAGTAGGTGTATAGGATGACCCTCTTTTGCAGTTTGGGTCATGGGCATATGGGTAGGAGTTAGTAGTTGTACATGAAATATCCCATGGGGACCATATAGGGTGCTTTTCATATAGACAGGCTGATTTATTTTTGTATTAGCGACCTCATTTTACTACCCTATACCGTTTATTGTATCATGGTCAAACTTAAAAATAGATGTATATATAGATATGATGCAGTTTCAATAAGTTCTATTTCTTTCATATTTTTATTTGTGTTACTTTACTTCCGGTACAATGACTGTATAGTGTTTATTTCGTTGCCAAATAGAAATTGATTGAAGTAAATAGCTAACTCTTAGTTCACTACACGTAATAACTTATCAGGTAATATATTATGACCTAAGCATAGTATTTTGTCTGATAAGGTGTTACAGTTTCCTCCCGCCAGATGAGTGATAAGGTGTTTGCATGCAAAGCTGAGCATAAGGATAGCCCCTTTTAGTTGTAGCTAGGGTTATCATTTTCTTTTGGCATTTATGGGTGGATGTGATTTCCTATGTATGTCTTTTACTAACATAATTGTTAGGTTTCTTTTGTAGGGCCGACAGTAGATATCGGGCCCCTTATATCACTATGTATGACTCTTAGTATTACTATATCAACTATGAATGACTATGGAATGAATGTTATGATTATCTAAGTTATTGTTATTCTTATTGCTTCTGTTTATTGTTATTTGCACGGTATGTATACGATAGCATTGTTTATTAAATGCGTTCGCGACGCGCTCATGGCTCTTGGCTTTCAAAACAGCTTACGTGTTATTGTTAAAAAAACAATTCACCCCTATTTTCACATAAAAGTATTTTCCAATGATAATGTTAATTTCGCGAGCAAAAGTAACAACTAGTAATTCCATAACATGACTTGAGCATAGTATGGAACTATTAGGATGTTACATTATAGATGTAGCTCTTGAGGCAGGAAAGAATTTCTCCAAGAACATCCTCTTCATCTCTTTCCAGAATATGATAGAGCCTGGATGCAAATAGTATAGCCAATCTTTGGCAACTCCATCAAATGAGAAAGGAAAGGCCCTCAGCTTGATGTGGTCTTCATCAACTCCATGTGGCTTCATGGTTGAGCATACCACATGGAATTCCTTCAAGTGCTTGTGAAGGTCCTCTCCAGCTAAGCCATGAAACTTTGGCAGCAAGTGAATTAATCCTGACTTTAGCTCAAAATCCGCATCCAAATCAGTATATTGGATGGCTAATGCTTGGTAATTCACATCAGGCGCTAGAAGTTCCTTCAAAGTCTTGTTAGCCATGTTTTTTTGCAAAAACAGAATTGTTAGCAACATTAGGACTAGAATCAGAAACAAGTGAATCAGAAATAGAATTGCCAGCAGAACTAGTGTCAAATAACCTCCTCCGAGCTATTCTAATTTGTCTAAGAGTCCTCTTTATTTTAGGATCAAATTCAACCAAATTAGGATGTAGGTCAAACCTAGTCATACACTAACAAGACAGCAACCAGAACCATATGCACACCTATGTCACCTCTTAACACAAAACACTAAAAATTGCAAACAAATAGTCAAAATTAATTAAAAAAATATAAAAACACTACCAAATGATTTTTAAAAATTATAGGACCACCACAACTCAAATATTTGACCCTCAAGGAGTCCAAAATGCAAAGAAAAATCTTAAAAAATTAAAAAAGTGGTCTAAATGAAGGAATTTCCTTCCAGATGCAAAGCTTTCAACTATGCTGAAATTCTTGATTAGAAGGTCATTTTCCTTCAACTGACCAAAAATCAGTTCAATTCGAGCACAAAATCTTTTTTAAAAACACCGGTGACATCCCGAAAAACCTTAAAAACACTATCTAAACGTTAGAATTTGGCAAAAACAAGGGGGCTCAATTCCCTTAAGAATTGAGTCTTTCTCATAATGGTATTTTCCTATAGAATCAGCTCCCCTGAAATCAAACTAAAATGAGTCAGTGGTCAAAAACCGTAAAATTCAACTACTAATACAATAAAATTCAACTAAAACTTACAAACTAAGAAAAGACACACAAAAACAAAGTTATCAGTGATATTAAAACATATTTGCACAATCAGATAGCATCAATCATCCTCGGCAAATGCGCCAAATTTTGACTCAAGTGTCGAGCTCGATCAAATTGTAAAGACCGAATTACACTTGTTTGTAGTAAATGGTGCAACTCGAGTTGTCTCCCAATGATGACAATGCTATATGGTCAAACTTTGGGGTTTTTGTTTATGAAATTAAAATGAAACAAATAAACTACTAATGCAGAAAATTACAATGAAATGAAACAGAACTCAAATTCCTAATCCAAGAATCAAAAGATATCAATTATCACTCAATCATTGGATTCTAGGCATATGATTAACACATATTCAACCAATGTTCATAAACCTCTAAAACATAATTAGATTGTGTTAGTTTTAATCACCAATGCATTAACCTTAGAACTCAAACCTAAATTCTAAATCATATTCTTTCAATTAATTGGATCAAACAACTGATCAATTAGTATGAAAATAATTGAATTCTTGATTAAAATCTTAGAGGGAAAACCTTCAGTTCCAAAACTTAAATCAAGACAGGAGAAAAGATGGATGAAATCGAATGAAGTGTTAACTCCGAGCTAGCCAATCTTTATGAGATCTAATGCTCCTTGAATTCTTGGATTAGGTAGAAGCTTACTCTTCTATGGATGGAGGAAAATGAAATTTTAGATAAAAAGGGTAGAATGTGAGAGAGGAGAAGGTGGAAGAAAGGAAAAACTAAAAATTCTTCTTCAAATTCTGTTCAACCATTAAAATATTGTAGCCTCCTTTTTTAAGTTGGCCAATTATAGAATAACAATGTCTAAACTAAATGAATAACAGTTTATTACATTAATCCCCTATTTCTTAGATGAATTTGGACACCTTATTTGCTTAATTCCGAATTATAGAAAGAAAGTTACACTAACAACATATAATCAAGTTTTGTGGTAAATTAGTAACATTTTTCCATAGAATTGGTAGAGAAGATGCATCCATTTGGATTTGTATTCTGAAGATGAGTTGTAGCCTTGGGTGTCAGCTTTCAATTTCCACTACACCTTGCTCAGAATTTGCAAGTGCACCTCTTCAACTCACTTCTAGGCCCAATTTCAGCTCCTTATTGTCAAAATTGGCCTCTGACCTCTTCATAAGAATTGTGGGTCTATCTCTCAGCTTTCCTACAAACTAAAGATAATGATCAAATGAGCCCTATAACTCAAGATATGGCCCAAAAACCAAAGTAGTGTTAGAATTAGCCTAATGTTGGAAAATTTTATTCAGGCCCAACCAAAACCCAGTTAACATAAAATAGTCCAAATCAATCCAATTAGGCACAAAAGAGTATAAATGAACTAATATAAGGGAAAATAAATATATAAAAATCCAATTAATCAAGTATTGAAGCTGAATACATATATGCAGCAAATTGTCATACACAGATTTTGTGGATCAAACATTAGTTGGAGGATTTTAACCTTAGTTATACCACAATTCGTATTTTGTGTGATAATACAAGTGTTATTAATATTACCAGAAATCCTATTCAACATTCTTGATCTAAGCATATATACATTAAGCATCATTTCGTAAGAGATCTTGCTCAGAAAGGAGATATTGAGCTAGGTTTTTGTAAATACAAAAGATCAAATAGTTGATATATTTACAAAATCTCCAATCGAAGATTATTTCTGTCACATAAAGAACCTTCTGAATATGATCATTTTCTGAGTATGAATTCATATTACATGGAGTTTATCCCTCTTAAGTAAAAGCTTAAGGATGAGATTGCGACATCCAAGAATGCTTCCTTTTTGAAGAAGATTCTCAAGAATGGCAATCAAAATCTGTTTAGACAAATCAATTCGGAACAGTTGTCAAAAGCTCATCAAAAAGATCAACTCAGAAAGATTTTATGGATTCATTCAAAAGTTTAGTTCAAAAGGGTATAAAGATTATGTGCAGAATGATGGATTCAAAATTGGTTCAGAAAAAAGGTTAATTAGAAAGTTGGCTCACGTTCATGACTTTAAAAAAAAGAATTTCATTGGAAAAATGACTTAAGCTTATGATAAAAAATTTGAATGTGAAGAGTCAAGGTGGTTTTGGAATGTGGAACAAGTTTGTAACTTCTTACCATGCCAAAATTTGCCACATTGCCATGACTTAATGAAATGGGGAAACCAAAACCCTTTTACACACCAAAATGTCATCGTTTCCATCCTAAAATCGTTCATATTTCTTTAACCATTAGTTATTTTCTTTAACTGCCAAATCTTTTCACATACTTTGAAAACCTTTTCTTTCCCAAAGTTACAGAAACCTTACATGCTATTCATGACGGTTCATCTTTACTCCGAAGCCTCAAACTTTCAAGCTCACGACTCTCTGTCCTTGCTTCCTATCTAAACACATTCCCTTTCTTTGTTCAAGCTTCAAACTTTGCACCATATAATGGTAGGAAAGGGTAACCAAAGCTTCCCATACATCTTAAAGGACGACAAAATGCAAAAAAATTTCCACAGAAATTTCTTCAAAAAAGCCATTGCTAGAAGGAAGAGTTTTATTTAGAGAACTTCACCATACTCCTTGAGATTTTGATATCTTCGAGTTCAAAGGTTGGAACAATTTCATGAGGATATTAAAGGACAATTACACTGGACTGGTTCCTGAATTTTACAGCGCCCTCGTCTCCCTAGATGAAGACAACACCTCCCTCCAAAGCAATGTTAGAAGCTTCGAGTTGTAAGTTCTACCCTTTGATATTGCCCAGATCACCAACACTTCGAATCATAAGATTATGTGCAGAGTTGGAGAGAGATGGTGGGAAGAACTAGGAGTTACTAAGGAGGAGGTTGCTATAGTCCTCACCAGGAAGAAAAATATGCGTGTAAGAGACATTCATACTTCTCACTTGCTTTCTTCTATTAAGGCTGTATGTTCTATGGTCCAACACCTATGTTACCTGGGAGTGGTAACATAAAAGTGATGACTAAGGTGGACCAGATGGTCATGATTTGCCTCATGACCAAGAGAAGGATCAACTTAGTTAGGTTGATTCAGGACTTCATTCCTGCTATGATTAATGCTGAGAAAAGAAGGCATGCCACTCTCCTTTATGGCATGTTCCTTACAAGGGTTTTCATTAAAGCCTAATTGCCACTGGATGGTCATAGGGAAAACAACAAATGTCCAACAGCGATAATAAAAACCTTCTCGGCCTTGAGTTTGAAGCCTTACGCTTTAGAAAAGGAGAAAGAGGAGAAGAAGAAGGACAAGAAGGAGAAAGTTTCTTCTAAAAAGAAGACATGTACATAGAAGGAACAATCCAAGCCTTTTGATGAAAAGAAGAGAAAGAAGAAAACAAAAAGAAACATTTCACTAATCTCTGAGGAGAGAAGGATGAGCAAGAGGTAATTGTCAAAGCTTGCTGAAGAGTCCTCTTCCTTATCAAAGGTTGAAGATGAGGTCTATACTATTGGTGTAGAATCCATTAATTTGGCAAAGCTTGCAGTTCAACAACCAGCTCCTCAAGCTACCAGACTAGCTCAGAAAGGAATCACAATAAGGAAACTAATGCTCAAGTTCAATAAGCACAAGAAGTGGTTCTAGAAGGGAAAGGGAAGAAGAAACTAAAGAAAGCTCCATTACTTCTTCTAGAGATTCAACTCCCCCTCCTTTGAGAAGAGCAAGAGAGAAGCTAAGGAAAATAAGCTAAGAGAATAAGCTTGGTTGTAGAAGTAGGAAAATTTGGCTGCTAGAGTTAGAGATTCAAAACCTAGAAGTTCTTCTACCCTCAGGAGATAAATCAATTATTTCTGGTAATTGAAGAAACAAATCCACCTTTAGAGAGGAGAAGGGTAGTTGTGCCCTTAATGCAACAATCTGTACAAGTAGAACAACCTGTTGCTCAACCTCTGAATCTACCATTGGTTCCTAATACTCATGAAAGATCAATGGTTAAGAGGATTAAGATTGAAACAGTAGTTGTTGCACCAGAAAGGATTGAACATGAAAAAGATTTAGGTTTAGCGATAGATAGTGCTATTCTTGATCATGAGGCCGCACCTTTAACCACTCTAATGCCCAATCTAGCATCTGCCACTACATCTTAAGAAATTCTAGCCACCCCAACTACTGTTATTAACTTCTAGTCCCAAATTTGACAAAAAAGTAACATAACTTAGATTTAAATCTGCAAAGTCATTGGCTAGACACACTGATAAGGTGCCTTCTCGAGAACCACTACTGTAAATGCCATTCCAGGTGTTGTTGAAGTTTAACTGGATATGATCTTGGCCAATCAACACCAAATCATGGTGAATCAACATGAATTATAGGCCAATTAGCAAGCACTTGAGAGAAGAATGGATAAGATAGAAAATTTGTTGGTACTAATACTCAAGGCCTTTTAGAAAGAACAGTCCAAAGGCAAGCATTGATGGTCTTCTGTGATCTCTATTCATTTTTTGATGATGTCAAATGGGGGAGAAGAATGAGAAAAGCTTGGTTGAGGAGGAGTTTAACTGAAGCTGCTGCCAGATACATTTCATTCAAAATTCATTTCTTTTTTCTCATTCAAATAGTTTTATTTAGGTTTACTATCTAAGAACAATTCTATATTTCTTTGGTTTACATTTACATTTACTTCAAAACAACTTATTTACTCTAGCATTTCAGTTGGTTTTATATAATTATCTGCGTTGGCAGTTATTTGCTCTGATATGATTTCTTGATGTTCATATTTATGCTTTGGTATTTATTTTTTCCTTGATATCGCATGCAATTTTATAATATATTCATACTCTATTACTTAGAATAATATGTTATTTAGAACACTTTTACTCTGATGTTTCTGATTATTATTGTAACACCTTAGTAACACCATATTATGCTTAAGTTATTTTCTAGCATTACTAGTTATTACTCTTAACTGGCAGAAGTTCTTATCATTAAAATTAGCATAATATACGAAAATGGCATGTAAATTTTTTTTCCTTTTTGTAAAACCTTTATGCTTGAAAACCGACCCTTTAAGCACTTACGTATTCGTATAAATATGGACATTGTTCCACATATCACTGAGTTACTAATAAGACATGATGAAGTTGAAATAACATAACAAATACTTCAAGACAATAATTTAATCATAGATAATCAAGAGTCATAATCACACTTAATAGTTATCACATATGTAAGTGGTCAAATTAAGTAGTATGACTTCCTACATGCTCTTAATTCCATATAAACTGCCCAACTAGGGCTGTCAAGAAAGTGAAAATACTATGCTACTATCTTGGTCCTCTTTAGCTAGGTGAAGCAACATGATAGCTCCTCGTCTTATCGAATTAGGTACCACCAAAAGTGTTGCCATGGATGCTATCAACTCTGTCTGAAGACAATACGGAAACATAGGAGTAAGAAATACAAGATTTCTCAATAGGATCCCGACTAGACCATTAATGTGTCATTGTTGTCATCCTTGCCCCTTTGGCTTTAATTATGAAAATAGTGAGCATGCATAGATTCCATTTTTAAAGGGTTTGAAAATAGAGATTCCTGAAGTGGGTTCCTTTTAATCTTCGTCATATAAACATAGTTTAAAGGAACATAAAGCCATAAGATAGGAACATATATATGAGAACATGGTATAAACATTCATAAACATGTATATGAGAGAATAAAGATACATGCACATTCATGTAACTTCATGGACTTGATCGGAGTCTTTCTTTGACTTTACTTTCATTCTTAGCACATGCTTAACATTCTTTACTTTCCTTGGAATAGATTGCTATTGGACATGAGCTCATTTTGTGGTCGTCGCCACATAGTACTAATCTAAAATCAGACTAAGTTGATAAGGGTTCCTCTAGCTTTGGAAAGTTCAAGGTCATCTTTCCTCCAAAGTAGAGGGGTCTTTTATGGGTCACGTTCTCTTGCCAAAGGATCATGCCCGCTTATCTTCCCTCACTTTCCTTACCAAAGTAAACAAAGGATCATGTTCAATTATTTCTTTTCTCATAATTATATCTTACATGCATTGTAATCATTGACAAGACACATGTGGACATGCAATGATATGACTAAGTCCATAATTTTGACGGAAATTCGGTAGCATGACGGCCAGATCGGAGCTTCCCCAAAATGCCAAACATAGAAATTTCTACCAATAACCATTTATTTTCACCTCATATTCATCATATTCATCATAGAATATCTCATCAAGCATCAACAATCCATCATATTCATCACAAAATATTTCATCAAGCATCAATAATCCATCAATCATAAGTTCATATTCAAATTAATCATGCCAATCAACAATCATGCATGGGAGTGATATACACTTATACCTTAATTGGCATCTAGGGTTTCCTTGCATTTTGTGTAACGTCTTATGAATCACGGTAAGACTCCTTATGTTTCTCATGGTTGAATCATATAACTTAAACTGAATATATGTTATAAACTTTTAATCAATAACTCCTCAAGTAAGACTATACTTTACATTAGGAATTCATTTTCACCATATAACTTGATAGATTCTTCATGTTCACATCTTAAAGAACTCATTCTTAAAGTTAAAAGTTTAACACTTATTTGTCTCTTGTCTTGGTTCATCATGGCCGAAGCCTACATGGCATTTTAGCTAACATGTTTCATTCAAATCTTTTAGTTTCCTTGAGATAGCACACTAGTGTTCCCAAGTTCATGATATGCTCAAAGGCCCTAATCATACTTCTATTCCCAAAGGATTTTGAGCTCCCTCTAGTCTCTTGGGTTATGACAATGCATAATCATACTCATGAACCCAACAACATCATGTGTTCACTAAACATCAAAAAGAAATTTTTGTTCCAACAAGTTACATGATTCAATATTATTTAAATAAAATAACAAGATTTCACCTTTATGATTATAAAGTTTCATTCTTTAAGAAAGTATGAACCTTAACATTATATTCATGTCTTCGAGATCAGCCTTTATGAAATAATAACACAAGATGCTAACTTTATAGCTAAAAAGTCTTATTCTTTAAGAAAGTTGAAACCTTTAATCATTATTATGCCTTCAAGATTACAACTTTATGACTTAAAATTACTCTAAGATTTAAAAGATTCATTCTTGAAAAGTGTTTAATACTTTACTCAATATTTTTAACTCAGGATTCAATCTTTACAAGATAAAGTTGCAAGTTTACATTTTTATGCCCAATATGTTACATTCTTGAAGAAACTTTGAAACTTTATGAAGTGTCTTGTCTCCAAGATTCAATATTTGAGATATAAAGTGACAAGTTCTTACCTTTATGATTAAAAAGTTTCATATAAAAAAAAGGTTTAGACGTTTAAAATGTTCTTAGTCTTATCAAAATCATGAGGAAAATGTAAAAAGAGAATCTTTTCAATCATGAGCTCTTCATAAAGAAAGAAATGATCTTTAAACAAAATACTACCAAGAAAGCATGTTTCCTTTTCAACAACTTACAAGAACAACAAAACACATGCATCACAAGAGAAAAACAAAAAATTTTGAAGCATTCAAGAAGAAAAACACACAAGATCTCATGAAAGAAACTCAAGGAGTAAACTTTGCTAAAAATAGAAACTTCGCTCATGAGGAGCATAGAGTTTTTCTCAAGTTGTCACTTGAAGTTCTTAGCTATGGTGAGAGCCAAGCTTCAAGCTTTCTTGACTAACAAAAAGAAAAAGTAGAGATCACTGCCTAAGAGTCTGTTTTGCGCCTTCTTGGAGAGAAAAATGAAGCAAATGATGGCTCCACCAGGGGATGTTGGCGGTTTTGAATGTAGGTGATGAGAGCTCTTGATTTCTTGAAGAAATGAAACTTGTAGTGTTTGAATCTTGTCTTTGAAGACCAAAAGATGTGATCTTTGAAAGGCTTAGTAAGAAGGTTTGGTTATGGAGTTTCGAAGAACATTGAAGAAGATAAAGAAGAAGAAAGTATAGAAAGACATTGGAGGATTTTGAGTGTTAGAGAGAAAATGGGAGTTGAAAAAATGAAAATGATTGTGGGTATGTGCAAGTGTGAGGCCGTAGGTATTAAGGGCAAGGGGGAAGAGATATTTTCTTAATTTTGTGCTAATTAAGGATTAAGGAGACACATTGAATGATGGAGCAGACAAAGCATGGTCACTCTTAATAGAAGGAACTTTGTCTCATGCTTTTTGCTTTAATGAAATCATGAAATACTTTATTGTCTAGTTGACTAAATTTGAATTTTGATGATGTGATTAATTGCTCTTGCAACTTAATTAACTTGATTAAGTGAAGATTAGTGATTAACTCATATGATTGTGATTAACAAAAATTAGACTGCTAATTAACTTAGTTACCCTTAATTAAACTCGATTAAGCTAATTATTAGTGATTAGAGCTTAATTGAGCCATTAAGAGTTTAACTTACTTAATTAGAGATTCTCTAATCTTAATTAAGCATTTTCACAACTTTTTTCTTTGTAATTACCTCATTAAACCATAATCCCTTCATTTCTCATTAAGTACTTAATTACTTAGGGTCACTGAGGTAATTTGGCATGAACGAAAAATGAAGATGTTACAGTTATAATACGATGGTAAAATTTCCAAGTACATCGCCTCTTTGCTCAAATTTATGAAAAACACTTTTTGTAGCAAACTCTATCATATAAGCCATGCTCAGGCTATAGAGTTATATTAAAAGGTTGTCACTATGCTAAGAAATCTTTAAAATATGGAAAATATAATACATGACCCTTTAACTGCACATTATATTACTGACTAATAGTTCATAAACTTCGTCATCTCTGATATATAGAGAATAAAATATTTATAATTTAAAAGAAATTATGACTAACATAATACACAGAATTTGCTTCCGATTAGTCGTTAGCTAGCTTCAATAATCTCTTGGTCTAGTTTGCGCCCGAGTCTTACTCGGTGAATGTCCCAATACTCCGCATCACACTTGATTTCCAGCTTAGGTGCTGGAATGTTTACAAAAAACAAAAACATACAAGTAGACAGTGAGAACCTAAGGTTCTCAATAGGTAAACTCGAACCATCACTCTTATAGTGTCATCATAAACATTCCAGCTGCTTCGATTTCTTATGAAAATATGAGCACATATATGCAAACAGTGGTTCAATTTTAAGTTGAAACATATTGCTCGAAGTGGGTTATATTTTAACAACCACTTGGCATATTATATGATAGACATAGAAACATGATACGTATACTTCAATAAGAATCATAATAACATTATGACATAATGAGATAATTAGAGATGCACATGCAGGTGCTCGTACTTGACTGTATGGAAGTGCATTTGACTTAATTCATCTTTTTCTTTAACTTGCAACTTGACCTTACTCTTTTGTACTTGGTCCCCTGGAGGTGAATGGCCTTTCTCACCTCTGGGTAATAGCCTGCTTTTCAGGATCGAGCTCGTTCCTATACAGGATTGCCGGGTTTACTTTCCCCGACTCTCCCACCGACTTATTCCTCGTAAATCTATTCAGGGGCTGGCCCAAGTCTTAAACAGTACCGCTCTGGCACACGCTAGCTAAGTCTATGCCATGCCTCACATGGTAGTTTGGTACGTCTTTCTTGCAAGTTCTTGTAATTTTTATCCTTCTTTGGATATGATTATACATGCATATGCTATATATTCATTCATATACTTCATATCATACTTAAATCATTCTTGCATACATGAATCTTATGAGCATAACATATAAATGTTTATAATATTCATATAATTCACATATTTCTGCCAGAATTTCGGCAGCATAGTAGATTAGGTCCGTTTCCCTGTGAATAGTGCTAGCTTCTCATGGACAAATCAGTCACAACAGCATAATCAATATAACATATCAATCCCTTAGAATCAATGTAAAATTTTCAACTTTCAACCCGAACCTTATATATGCACTAATACTTGTGAAACCATCAATTTGGTCATTTCTGCCAATTCTATTTAATTCTGTCCGAATTTATAATTTATGCCATAATTTTTGCTTAATTTTTTTTGTCTGAATTTTGGATATGTTAACGTGCTTTTTGTCTAATTTCTAACCTTTTTTGTCCCATTAAGTTTTGATACATATAATTCCAGTTATTGAAGATTTACCTAGGCTTGTCCAGTACTGGGTAGATTTGAGTCCTAGAAAGTAAAAATTCAATAAAAATAGAAAACTAGTTAAAACTATACGAGAGCTATATGGTTTTAAAGCTAACGGATCCAATGTTCATTCAAAATAAGTTCCATCACATTTGAATAAGTAGAACTTGAATTATGGGCTCTTGAATGTGGGTATCCTGCACTGCCTGTTTCCCCTAAATAGGACCTTAGGTCAAATTTGTGGATTTTCCAATGGCATCTCAGTTGGAATCTAAATTTGAGATTTTTATGGGATATTTTTCTATGTGTTAGCTTCCTATAAAAATTGGTTTCACAAAATTTTGATTGTATAGGATGAGTTATACCCTTCACAACCAGTACTGCCCAGAATAGAATGCAGGATTCCTAGGTAAACTTCAAAAATTCATATCTCTCTCAATACTAATCCAATGACCTTATAATTTATATGGCTGGAAAGCCCTAGATGTCTAATTTCACATAAAATTAGTTACATCCACTTTTTACAGTTGTAGGCAAAGCCATACACTATGCCAGTATAGATGTCGTAGGGTTTTCTAACAAAAACAGATTCTGCTTAGCTCCTTTTTGAGTATTTGATAAATTCCTCAACTTGAACTAAATTTCTTCATTTCAATTCACAAGAAAAACATCATAACACAAGCATACAAGTATGGACCAGCATAGCAAAAGGAGCACACAATAGACATATAGTTACACAACACAACAAATAACTAAGGATTTGAACTACCTACCTTGAAATCCTTGAAACTATGGAAGCAAGGAGGCCAAGAACCAACTCCTAGCCTTCTTCCTCCACCATGGCAGCAGCTCACATGAGTGTGGGGAGCCACCACTTGATGTTTAATCATGAAATTGTTAGATAGGTTTTGTAGAGAAGGAGGTGAGGATCAATTTTCATAAACGGAGCAAGAGAATTTGAGGCCAAGAAGGCCATGAACTATGAGCTTGAAGCTCATAGCCATGGAGGCAAGGAAAGAAAGGACGGAGAAGAAGAAGAAATAGCGAGGACATGGCAGCTGGTGGGGGTGAAATGTGAAGAGGACCTAGGAGGAAATCTTTTGATTTTTATAACACAAAAGCTTGTAATTGGTAGAGGCTTTGGTGGTGGTAGTTATGCCAAGTTTCTCCTCCTTCCTTGGTTGTAAGTGGCGCCACTCACATGAGGTAGAAGTGGCTAAATTTGAGCCACTCAAATTGGGGTCTTCAGTATGAAATTCTATTGGTACGATTTTGGAAGTTTAAAACACCAAATCTTTACCGATTTCCTCCAAATCGGCAAAACTTTATCAAATAACTTTGTATGATTTTCTATATCTCTATTCTAATTGTTCTTAAGCCTAACCTTTCTAATTAACATCTAATTAACTCCTAATCCTCCTTTATTTAATTTCTAATTAACCTTATGTAATAAAAAAAAATCAAATAAATCGATTAACAGCGTAAATTAAATGTTTCTCAAATTCAAAGCATTTATGTTTTCTATTTTCCATAGCTAATGGCATTTCCATAATTTTGAGCAAGTCTAGGGGCACCCCATGTCATTTCACACCCGATGACCTCTATGGCCTAATTGGTAGCAAGTGTCACAGCCTGCTCCAAATAACAATTTTAAAATACTTAATTACACTAAATTTGAAGTATAGTGCAACCACGGTCATCTCCCAAGGATGTTGTTACTATCTAGTTAAGTAACAAGGGAGTATGTGCAAACATGCAGTAAATAAGCTATAAAAGAAAATTAGATGAAAATAAAAACACTAGTTCATAGAGTTCCTTAGGCATAAGGTGAATCAATCATTAACGCATAATATGTCAAACACATGGAGTGCGGCTAATTTGAGCTATTAGAGAGACCTCTACTAACAACCCCACAAGTCTACCTAGAGAACTCTAGGAATTCAACCAACACATAATTGATTAGATAATTGAGACATCAACTCTAATTAACCTATGTTAATTTCTAGCCCCAAATGTATTAGCCTAGGTTTGAACCCAAACCAAAATTCCTAATTCTTTAACTAATCAAGTTCATACCAATTGACCAATTAGCAATCACTCAACTAATTCCTCATTCATAAACCCACAACATCATTCAATGCAAGTTTACAAATAAAAGAGGGCAAAGAATCAAGAAAACAAACATGATTGAAATTCAAGTATAGAGTTTTAAGATTACAACCATAATACCCTTGGAGTCTCCTTGAACTAGCTTGAAGTCCTACTCCTCCATAGCAATGAAGGTTACAAACTAGAACCCAAAACATGTATATTACAAAATGAAAGGAAAAGAAAAGAAAAGAAGAGGAAAATGAAAAAAATGTTGGCAATGAGAGTCCTCTTCGCGTCTCAGTTTTCTCTCTTCTTATCAGACATCAAGTGTCAAAATTCAAAAATATCCTTGAGCCCAACTTAATCCTCTGCCTCTTAGCTTTAAGTGGACACCCAATTTGCTTAATTTGGACTTGAAATGAGAGAGTTATGGCCCAATCTTTATACATGTCTAGGTTGTATCTCTATCCACGTCAGTGAAATTCAACAGCCAATAAGTCTATCAAGATGTCATTATTTTGGAGAGTGCTCTTCATATGAATTGAAGCTTTATATCTCAGCTTTCAAATGGCATTAGTTTCACCTCAATCTAATGTCTACAACTCATGTTATGGCCTAATTAGTGCACACTGATTAGGTTCCAGCATAACAGCCCTGTTCTGACTTTGTGGCCCAATTCGACTCCACTAGACATCTAAATTAGTTTTTGAATTCTTCATCAAAGTTGTAGATCTTTCTCTCAACTTTCCTACAATATAAAATTTGTAATTTTTAGATATCTACAACTCAAGATACAGCTATAATACAAAAAGAGTATAAATTTGTAATAATGCTAAAAAATACAATTAAGCCCAATTAGAGTCCAAACTTATAAAATGTGTCAAATATTATTCAATTAAGCACAAAAGAGTTTCAATAAACTAATATGAGGGTTAATCAATGTATCAAAATGTTGCTTATCAGCAATCGATAGAGATTTAAACTTCTATAGTTTTGCCACGTGATTCTGCTCCATTTAAAACCCTATTCTGCTAATTCTACATATGCAGGGACATAATTATCATTTTATGAAAAGTTTTAGGGTTATTGTGAAAATAATCCTTTAGGGTCAAAATGTAATTTTAAAAGTTCTAGGCAACACTACTGATAACAAAAGTTTACACGGGCATTTTTATCATTTCTTAATTTTTAACGTATGGCAGTGCCATATTTTTAACAGCAGTGTTAGGGTACCCTATAGTTCTGAGTGTGAGGATCGTTATGACATAGTGCTGCTTGAGAAATTCTCACACTGCCTAAGGGAAATAATTCAAAGTTTCCATTATGCTTTGTTTAAGAAAGTAGGGATGTTACACTTTTGAACCTTACTATGAAATGTTGACTTTGATCAACTTGCTCTCAAAACATTTGCTCTGATTACTTATATTTTCTTGAAGTTTCTAGATAACAAATTGTTATTTATTGTTAAACAACTTTAGAAAGTATAATTTCATATCAAAATGTTTAGATTGAAACAAACCAAATTGGAGAGGCTATGACAAAATACTACTCATTGTAGCTTGGAGAGGCTTTGTAAACACTATTCATTTGATTAGCTTGGAGAGACTAGGAAGAACTACTTAGCTATAAAAACTTGGAAAAAGAATACTCGTTCTATAAAATCTCAACCGTTTTGTTAGAGACTGGACATAGGCACTTGGTTTAGCCGAAATAATATAAACTGCCTTGTGTAATTTTCTATCCTTATCTTCTTTACAACTTTTCTTAGGTAGTTTATTTTTAGATTAATCATTTATCTGCTGCTTCTCTAAAGTATTGTGAAAACAATACCCTTTTATATCTAACTCAACGCTTCCATATTCCAAGTCTAAAGACTTGAGAAAAGTGTGTTTAAAGTTTTTGGGAGTTAAAAAGTTTTAGAAGCACAATTCAACCCCTCATTCTCGTGCTACTTTATTTCTACACTTATGACAGAAAAGTAGGAACGTTTTGTCTTTCCATGATTAAGAGCAACTACATTGGTCAAAAGTTGTGCTTAGTTTAAATCCTTCTATTGATGTCTTTCACAATGTTTTGATTGATTGGATATATCCTTTGCATGTTTTCAAGTGATCTAATCGGTTTAGAACACTTCTTTGGTGATTCTAAGAAGATTAATCAATTAAAAGAAATTCTTTAAGCTTTAAGACAAATTAATTGATTGAATTCATCCCTTAATGTCTTTAATTTGTTAAAAGTCCCTAAAAACACCAAAGCAAGAGACCATGTAACGAGAATGAAAAATTAAAAATGGTTACTTTATGTTGAGTATGGTTTCAGTGATGCTTGCATTTTAGGGAAGGAAAATGAATTTGAACTTTTAGTGATTAGATTTGGTTTTCTCATAAAAATTTTAAATAGTATAGTAATAAGAGAAATAAAAATCATATTTTGTTCATAATAAACAAATGCAATTCTGCCTTAATAAGTGAATGAAGAAAGGAAGGTTTTTAATTTATAAAGATGGAGAATAATGCTCTTACATTATGTAATTAAGTCAACTAGATAAGCAACAAGGAGAAAAATCAAGAAAAATATGTTCAAAGCCCATACTAAAACACTTAACTAGATGAAGTGGGTAACTCACTAGAAGAAAAATAGAACAAAAATACTGAATGAAAACTTTAAAACTAGGCCATGGCCTAAGTAAATAAAAAGGAAACAATAAGACTTCCAATTTACATGTAATTTAAATTAAGGCTCCATAATACATTAACTAAGAAAAATTATACATTTATTAGACAAAACCAAACAAAGAAACTCTTATGACAAATTAAGATTTAAGGATAAACTTAAAAGCTTGCATCGAGCTATCTAAGCTATGCTCATAAGACTTTATTGCATGGATGGTGTACAATCATCTATTGTTAGTACATGAATGAAGTCTTGTGTTACTTACATTGAACTATATTTTGATTGTTATGCTTGTTTGGCTAACTTTAGGGAAGCTTCGATATAGCTATTATACTATCGGATTTTCATCAAAGGTTGGAACTTAGTAGAATTTTTGCCTTGCTATTTGTGACAAGCCCTCATGCTAAGTAAAAAGAAACAATTGAGTTACATATCATGAATGATGAGCTTTAACCAAGAAAATAAAGAATTAAGGGTGTGATCCTTCAGTAAGGGAATCTGACCCTTAAAGACCAGATTAATGGATGTGATCCTCGGGCAAGGGAAGTTGATGCCTAGGATATGATCCTTCAAAAAGGGAAGGTGACTCCTATTTCCTCCTCTCCTATGAGGGAACCTTAAGGTGGCGATGATCATAGTATGAACTCATTACCATGCAAGCTAAAGAGGGTGGACCAACTAAAAGACTATGATAAAGTTAAGTTTAAGAAAGTCAAGAGGTTAAGCCCTAAGATCAAGTTAAGAAAAGAAAATAAGAAAGTACACAAGCATAATGTCATAATCCGTAGTTTTGCTTCATCTATTATTATGCTAGTGTTATTGATGTTTATATGCTGCCCATGCATGTTATGATTATGTTTAGAGTAAACCAGTTGCTTAAAAAGAGTCCACTTCAACTAATTATGATTTCGAACTTAAATAAATAGACTTTATGGATGCACACCTTTTTATACTAAACTTGAAATGGCTGGGATGATAATGAAGACTGTCTTATTAGAATCCTATTGAGAAATTATTATTTCTCACCTTGACCTTCCTATCATCTTCAAACACAGATGGAGTCACTTATGGAGCACCATATAAGCCTTTTGATAAATGAGTGGTATCACAATAGGGACCGTGATGCCATAGTAGTTATGACTACCATTACAGCCTACACTATACCATACTTGGGTCGTCTTGATGTTGGTGTTGCACCTTCTGTCTTCTTACCTACTGCATTTCTTGAGTTCCTCTAGCCTCCACACCTGCCTGGTGAGAGTATGAGCCTGCGTCTCTCGACTTGCCCCATTTGGAGCCATTGCCCCAGAGGTTCTAGTCATCGAGATAAGCTTCGACTCTCTTGCCATAGCATTGAAGCCCTTCCTAGCATCGGATTTAATAAAGTCTAAACCATCAGAGGAGACGTGTACTGTCACTAGTTGTGTCTTTAGACATGCTCCTAGACCCTATTGGATCCGTACACCATCCATCCTTCGTGGAAGTCATCATGGACATGGTTTCTAAGTTATGGATATAGGCTAGGTCTTTTAGGAGGGTTGATGCTTTTGTATTATAGTGGTTGTAGAGTTACTTTATGGGATGTTAAGACCATTATGATGTTTTGTATTTTGTTTCTTCCTTTATTTGATTATTATGCTTGATTTGGATGTTAAGATTGGGAGTTATAGCTAGCCTGAGTTTATGATTAATATTATTATTGATAATTATTACTATGTTGTTTGATTTCTTAAATTACTATCTTGAAGTTTATGCTAATGCTATCTTTATGCAATGTTATGCGAAAATTTATTTTCACAGTCAAGGTTTATATTTTCAAAAGAGCTTTTTTTTTTTTTGAAAAAATCACCTACAATCTTCAATTAAAGTAATTTAAAGAAAGAGTTAAGTTTTTTGCAAAGCTAAAAGGTAACAACTAATAGGATCCAAATGTGACTTAAACATGAGTTCGAACTACTAGGGTTTTACATTTTGGTATTCGAGTAGCTCATCTTGATAGAGCCTGAGGATAAGACTGGCTATGCTTCCAAGTGTAATTCTATGTTTGATAGTTATGTCATACCATGAAACTTATTTGTATGATAGGATATAGGAATTAGAAAATGCATGACCATCTAGTGGTGAATGCAGTTAGTTATTGCCACACTTAGCATTATATTGAGCCTGCTCAACTCAATGATTATTATTCAGTATGCGAGAACTAGATGGCAAGCCACAGATGTACTAGGAGTGAAGATGCCATAAATAAGGACATGATGGAGTCCTTCATATCAATGGCTAGACTAGTTAGGGAGCAAGCTACTGCCACTACCGTCATGGCCCAGAAAATGGCAAACAACAATGATAATAAGAATGGCAACGGCCATGGCAATGGGCATGGGGAGGTAGACTATGAGTATATGAAGTTTGTGGACTTCCAAAAGGTGAATCCACCTAGTTTTCGAGGCATTTTGACCTTGACACTATTGATGAGTGGATCAAGGAGATAGAGAAGATATTCTCTTTCCTAAGATGCATTGAAGAATAAAAGGTTTCATTTGTTGTCTATATGCTAAAGGCTGATGCTGAGTTTTGGTAGAACAATACCAAGAACTTGTTGGAGAATACTGGAACCCACATCAATTGGGAAGTATTTAAGATGGCTTTCTATGAGAAGTATTTTCCTGCTTCCATTAGAAATGCCAAGGAACTAGAGTTCATGAAATTACAGCAAGGAGGGAAGAGTATTGTCGAGTACATGGCTAAGTTTAAGGAGTTGTGTAAGTTCTCCATAATTTATGAGGGAAACCATGATGCATGCTGGAAGTGCATAAATATGATGGAAGATTAAAGGTGGAGATTTTGTCATCCATAGCTCCCTTGGAGATCAGGAAGTATGCGGCCTTGGTAAACAAGTATTATGTAGCAGAAGACTGTATTAAGAGATTGGCAATAGAGAGGTCTAAAGCTTACAAGAGAAAGCAGGCATCACAGGGAACACAACCCCAATAGCCACCACAAAAGAAGCCTTTCTATGGAGGAAGTTCTAAAAAGAAGTAGCCTCAAAAGGTTGCCACCAACCCTCCAAAGCCCACAAGTCTACGACAAGTATGGAAAGCCCAAAAAGGAACCTGCTTAGTTAGTTAGAATGTTTGTTTCCAGTGCAGAAATCCTGGACACTTTACAATAGATCGAATTGTTGCCTTTTAACCCCTTGTCTTTACCCTGAGCAATGAAGTGGCCAACGAGTCCAAAGATCTAATCGAAGGTAAGTACAAAGTGAATTGTATGACTTTAACTTTTATATGATTCTGGTGCCATACATTCTTCCATTTCCTATGACTGTGCTAATAGATTGAGATTGCCCATTTCTGATTTACCTTGTGTCTTAGAAGTATATACATCTATTGGGAAACACATTAGGACTAGCCAAGCAGGTTTACAATGCCATCTTAAAATTACTGAGAGGTATAGCTTAGCTGATTTGATATGTCTCACCTATCCGGTATAGATATCATCTTGGTTATAAATTGGCTTTCGGCCACTTGTATCATGTTGAACTATTCCAATAAAACTGCCACGTTTCCCCTTTTGTTTCCTGAAATTGAAAACCTATAAGTTTCTACTTGTGTTCCTTAGAATCGAAAAGTAGTGGGAGTAGGAATCAGGGATACATTCTTCTAATGGCAAGTGAGGTGAATCTTGAGCAAGTTCTAAGTGAAATCTCGGTGGTGCAAGATTACCCCAATGTTTTCCCTAAAGATATACCCAAATTCCCTCCGGAAAGGGAAGTCGAATTCTCTACAAATTTGGTTCCAAGAATGGGACCTATATCTATAGATTCTTATAGAATGTCCTCATTGGAGCTAGCCGAGCTAAAGAAGCAAATTGGAGCAATTACTGGAAAAGAAGTTCGTGAAACCTAGCATGTCACTGTGGGAAGCCTCAATATTATTTGTGAAAAAGAAGAATGGAAGTATGTAGCTATGTATGGATTATTGATAGTTGAACAAAGTAACCATTAAGAATGAGTATCCCCTTCCAAGAATAGATGACTTGATGGACTAACTACGAGGTACAGTTGTATTCTCTAAGATTCATCTTAGGTTAGCATACCATCAGATTAAAGTAAGGTGAGAAGACATACCCAAGATGGCATTTATGATTAGATATGGGCACTATGAATTTACAGTTATGTCTTTTGGTTTGACCAATTCCCTAGCCATATTTATGAATTACATGAATTGGACTGTTGGACCTTATTTGGACAAATTTAAGGTGGTATTTATAAATGATATACTAGTTTACCTAAGGCTGGAAAAGGAGCACGAGGAGTATGGATAACAATATTCTGAAATCAAGGATCAAGGCCTAGTATTTAGCTTGATTGTTAGAGCATTGCAAGTCCAATGAGCACATGTATTTACTTTTAACCCTATCAAGGCTAATGATCACAGTTCCTGCTCCTGCTCCCTTTTTGAGCTTAGATCCATCAAATGTCAATACCCAAGGTTTTAGCTGAACATACCCTTGACCAAACTCTAGTGGATTCTACATATTTACACACGGGTGTTCTGACAGAAAATCGGCTAAAGCTTGGCCTTTAACCGCTCTTAAGGGAACATACTTTAAGGCAAAAGCATTAAGCTTCATATAGCCAATTTCATAAGTCTCCCCTGCAAGCCTAGCTGATTTAGCAAGTATTTGACAATATCTATTTTGTACATTATCAAGACTTCTCTTTGGAACAAATAATATTTCAGCTTGGTGCAAGCATGGAACAAAGACAAACACAATTTTTCAATTGGTGTATACTTTGTCTCAACATTATTGAGCAACCTGCTTAAGTAATATACTTCTTTTTTGTGCTATTTTTGGCATCTTGAGCCAATAGACTACATATTGAATCATCAGTGGCTGACATAGAAAGTTTTAAAGGCCTACCAAAAGCTAGAAGTGTGAGTACTGGAGGATTTGTAAGGCATTTTTTAGTTTGGTCAAATGTCTTTTGTTGCTTTTTACCCCAGATGAATTCCTCGGTTGCTTTTAACCTTAATAGAGGTGAAAATGCTTTCATCTTGCCAATCGGGTTAGCTATGAACCTCCTTAAAAAGTTTACTTTACCAATCATGCTTTGTAACTCTTTCTTGTTTCTAAGAGGTCTTGCTTCCAACACAACCTTTGCTTTATTCTTGTTTACTTTGATCCCTTGGCTATGAACTAGGGAGCCTAGGAAGTTGCTAGCCAAAACCCCAAAAGCATGTTTGGCCAGATTCATCTTCAAAGGATGTCGTCGCATTCGTATGAAGGATTGTTCCAAATTAGCTAAAAGTTGTAAGAAGTCGGCTGACTTAACTACTACATCTTTAATATAAACTTCCATGCTTCTACCCATCAAATTGTGGAATATCAAACTCATAGCCCCTTGATAGGTTGCTCCTACATTCTTTAATCCGAATGGCATAACAACCCACTCAAAAATCCTTAGGGATCCTGGGCAACAAAATACTATTTTATGAATATCTTCTTCGGCTAAATAAATTTGATTATACCATGAATATCCATCCATAAAAGTTAATATTCCATTGTTGGCCACTGCATCAACTAGCATATCGGCTATAAGCATTACATACTCATCTTTAGGCATAGCTAAATTTAAATTTCTAAAATCTATGCGAATCTTACCTTGCCTATTTTTCTTAATTACAAGAACTATATTTGATAACCGATCTACATATCTAACTATCCGAATAAACCCTACCTTAAGCAGCCTTTCAATATCCTCCTTGATCTTTGGTAAGAGTTTTAGGTTGAATCTTCTTCTTACTGGTTGTTTATGTGATTTGTACCCTTCTCTAATGGACAACTAATGCTCAACTAGTTTACAGGATAGCCTAGGCATCTCATGATAATCCTAAAGAAAACAATCTTGGTACCTTCTTATGAGTTGGACTAGCTGATCTTGACTCTCTTCTAGTAGCAAACCACTAGTCTTTGTTGTTCTTCACACTGTGTTAGTTGACCTAAGCCCTACCATAAACTCGGTAATAAGAAAACCTAGTGCTGAAGTACTAGCCCCAATAAAATTGGACATGGTAATGTTGGTTTCTTTGAGATCTTTGTGACTCTTCCCAAGCTTTCTGACAGTGATATAGGGCATCAAGTTCAATATAGCACTTCCATCAATTAGCACTCCATCGATAGGTCTGCCATTAACATGAGCCTTAATGTACAAAGGTTGGAGGTATCCAACCTTGGTCCATTTTTTTAATTTATTTCTTCAGGCTCAGCAGGGACCAAAGAGGCATACTCTGCTTCTTCTACCATCACATCTCCCTCCAAATACTAGGAATTACAATCTTGGTTGGAAAATTCAAAAGGGATTATCCCAACAGTAGCCACAACAGCCTTCTAGATGGAGTTTTTGAAGATTGTACAATTATTAGTAGTATAGGTCCAAGAATAATGCTGCTTACAATATTTCTTGCCTTTTATTTCATCTACCGGAGGGATTTTTTGGGCTTCTGGGAGCTTGATTTGCTTATCCTTCACAAGACAATCAAAGATTTGATTTGCCTTAGAAATATCAAACAAATAAGTCTTTCTATCAAGTTTGGCCACTTCTTTACCCTTAGGAAGAGTCAAGGCTAGGCAAGTATATGGTTTACCTTGCACAAATTCAATAGCCATGATCTCTGCTTGAACCTCAGTTTCCTCCCAAGTTTCTTCCTTGGTTGAATCACAATCTATGAGACCATTTATGGTCCTCTAGGCCTTACTTGGTGAAATCTTCTCTGTTCTTTCTCAACGATACATTGCTCCACTCTAGATGCCCTTGATGACAATTGTGCTATGTTTGAATACTCTATGGCTATTAGTGTAACAACCTCAATTTCCTATGGTGCTAATCAGTAACCCTAAGTAATTAGGCACTTAATGAGAAATTATAAGATTAAGGCTTAATTAAGATATTAACGAAGTGTTTATGAGTTAACTCTAATGAGAAAGTTAAGAGAATGCTTAATTGAGATTAGGTAATCTCCAATTAAACAAGTCAAACCCTTATAGCTTAATTAAGCACTAATCACACATAACTAGCTTAATCGAGTTTAATTAAGGATACTTAAGCTTAATCATAAGATTAATTTTTGTTAATCTTAATCACATGATTTAATCACTAATCCTTGCTTAATCTTGTTATTTAAGTTGCAAGAGCACTTAATCACATGATTAAATTCAAATTTGGTCAACTAGACAATAAAGTAATTAGTGATGTCACTAAAGTAAAAAGTAAGAGACAAGAATGCTTTATGTAAGAGTTGACCACCTTTTGTCTCCTCCAACATCCTATTTGTCTCTCTACAAAATGAAGAAAATATCTTCTCCCCTACCTACTTGAAACTTACGGCCACTATACACACATGCACACACCTTCACTTTTTATTTTCACACTTCTCATTCTCTCTCTAAGACTCTCATCCTCTCACTTCTCTCTTCATTCTTCTTCTTCTTCATCATCTTCTTCCTTTCTTCACCACCACCATAACCAAAACTCCCACTTAGCTCTTCAAAAAGGCCACATATTTTGGCCTTTGGAGACAAGATCTAAACATTACCAACCTCATTTTCAAGAGAAGTCAAGAGTTCTCTCCTTGCTCATCCAAAACTGGCACCATCATCTACCAAGGAGAAGCCTTCTTCATCTTCTTCTCCTTCCTCAAGGATGCCACCTTTACCACTAGGTAGTGATCTCCACTCTTGTCTTTTTGTTACTCAAGAAGCTTGAAACTTGGCTCTTAGCATGGCCAAGATTTTTAAGTGAGAACTTGAGAAAGTTTCCTTTTATAGAAAAAAGTTTGCCTCTTGAACTTTGTTCATGGGTGTTCATGTAGATGTCTTGAGTTTTCTTCATGAATGCCCTAAAAGTTTCTATTTTTAGCAAAATATGTTCTTGATCTTGTTTATGAGTTGTTCTTGAAAGTTTCTTTCTTTGAATGCTTTAAAGTTTCCATTTTTCTTTCTTGATTCATGAGTTCATGATGATTCTTGTGGTTTTGGTTTAAAGTTGATTCTTTCCATTTTATGAACTTAAGATTGGAAAAGTCCTCATTTTTACATCTTTCTTATGATTTTGATAAGACTATGAACATTCCAAAAGTATAAACCTTTAAAAGTTTGCTTCTTGATGCATAAAAAGTGGCGCTATTTTTATGGGCGTCACAAGATTTTATTTTGTTCTTCTTGAAGACAGAAATATGTGTAAAAGTCTAAACTTTTTAGGACATGAAGCTTTCTAAGTCATAAAAATGAGAACTTGGCACTTTATGTCTTAAAGATTGAATTTTGAAGACGAGATCTTTTATAAAGTTTCAAACTTTAACAAAAAATGTAACTTTTAAGTCATAAAGATCTAGATTTGCACTCTAATCTTTTAAAGGCTAAATCTTGAAATGGAAGTGTTGAGTGAAGTTCTAATCTTTTTTCAAGAAAGAATCTTTTAGAAGTTGGAACCTTGATGGTCTTATAATGATTAAAAGTGTCAACGTGCTTAAAGAATAATACTTTTTAGTCATAAACCTAGCATCTTGTAGCATTCTCCTTATAAAGGTTGAATCTTTGAGGCTAGGATATAATTTTAAGGACTCATGATTTCATAAAGAATCAAACTTTATAATCACCTTCATAAAGTATGCAACTTTATAATTATAAAGGTGAAATTTTGCTTCTCCACTTAATAAAGTTTGAATCTTATAACTGCTTGAAAATAAAAACTATCTCTTGATGATTGGTGAACATGGTGTTGTTGAGTTCATGAGTATGGTTATGCGTTGTCAAGACCAAGGGACTAGAGGGATCTTGAAATCTTTTGGGAACAGAAGTATGACTAGAGCCTCTGAGCATACCATGAACCTAGGAATTACTAAGTGCACTGTCTCAAGATAAGAAAAGGAAATAATTACTTAACTTAATCAACTTGAACAAGTGTTCCATGTAACACCCTAATAGTTCCATTCTACGCTTAAATCATATTATGGAATTACTAGTTGTTACTTTTGCTCACGGAACTAACATTATCTTTTTGAAATTACTTTACCTAAAAATAGGGATAAATTTTTTTTTGAATAATAACAAATAAACTATTTCAAAATCGAGAGCCATGAGCGCATCATGAATGTGTAATACAAATGTCACTATCTCATACATACATCACATTTAACATAAATAGAAGCAATAAGAATAACCACAATTTTAGATAAAGATAATATTCATTCTACGGCCATTCATAATAATATAATAATAGTCATACCAGAGTCATACATAAGATAATAATGGGTTCAATATCTACTGTCGGCCCTACACAAGAAACCTACCAAATACATGATAAAAGGAAATACATTAGAAAACCTACTGTCCAAGCATGCCATACAACAGAATGATAACCCTATAACTACAACCAAAAGGGGCTATCCTCGTGCTCAGCTTCGCATCCAATCATCACATCATGCATCAGGTGGGAGGAAATCATTCCCATATCCACCGAGAGAAACATCACCATGTCCTCCTCCTTGAGCACGTCCTTGTCCATGGGGCACAGCATGGGTACAAATGAACCCATGTTCGCGAATCGGGAATGAAGCTGGGCCAGCAGATGAGGCAGAAAAATCGGAAGATAGATGGATCAACGAAGGCTGCGACGAACCCGAACGGTGAGATCCCCCAGAATGAGTCAGATAGAAAGGCTTAGAGGGGTCAATCTCCACATGGTAGCTCGAATAAGATGGCTCCAAAGGATCGAAATCCAATGAAACAGTCGGAGTCAAACGGATATCCGAGTCAGTCTCATCATCGTTGGTGGGGTATCTCGGTGGCTAAAAGTAGGGGCGAATGTCATCCATAGGAACCTCGCCGAATGGCTATTGTGGTCGGAAAAATAGGCATCATGGGAGCCTGAAATTGGCAGTCATGGAAGATATAGACCTTTATTGCTGCATTCGTAGACACCACGGAGGCATTCAGCACCAGGTCAAAGCGCCAATGCCACACCGAAAACTCAACATAGATCACCACCGTGCCCGACGTTGACATCCTCTGAAGACAACACGGAAACATAGGAATGAGAAATACTAAATTTCTTAGTAGGATCGAGATTAAACAAACACTATGTCATCGTCATCGTCCCAGTCACTTCGGGTTTAATTATAAAAATAGTCGACAAATATAAGTTCAATTTTAATGGTTTTGAAAACTTAAACACCGAAGCGGATTACTTTTAAACTTAACGTTATAACTACATCATCATAACTAACATACATACTGAAACATAGAATGAACATTCATAATGCAAATGGACAACATAAATACATGCAAAGACATGCATCATCATAGACTTAACCATGGTTATCCTTTGACTTTACTTTCATTTTTGGTATGTGCTTAAAATTCTTTACTTTCCTTTGAAATAGACTACTTTTGGACATGAGCTTATTCTGTGACCGTCATCACGCAGTACTAAACCAAATCAGACTAAGCTGATATTGGTTACCCTTAAGTTGGGGGGTCCTCCATGTCACCCTTGCCTCCCTCATAGAGGTTCCTTGTCATCTTTCACTTCCTGGAAGTAATCGAAGGGTCATATCCCATGGTTTCTTGTCTTATCATTATACTTTACATGCATAGTACTTCTTTGACTAGACACATGTAATGATATGACTAAGTCCATAATTTTGACAGAAATCCGGCAGCATAATGGCTAGACTGGAGCTTCCCCGAAAATGCCAATCATAAGCTTTCTACCAACATTTTATCATATCATAATAATGAATCAATCATGAGACAAAACTCGATCAAACTTATCATTCATCATGCCGAATGGCATCATACATTCATACCCTAAAGGTGGGTTCATAGTTGTGTTATTCTTTGTGAAAAATATTATGAATCATTATATGATTTCTTGTGGTTACCCATGAGAGAATCACATAGTTAAAATATGTGTATATGGTCTTTTAGTTAGTTGGCTCTCATATGAAATTATTCTTTACTTTAGTTTATGTCTTATGGAACACTTATTCAAATTAGTTAAGTTAAATGATTGTTTCCTTTCCTTGAGATAGTGCCCTTAGTGATTCTTAGGTTCATGGTATGCTCAGAAGCCCTAATCATACTTCTGTTCCCAAGGAGTTTGAGATCCCTCTAATCTTTGGGTCATGACAATGCATAACCACATCATAAACCCAACAACACCATGTTCACTAATCACCAAGGGTGATTTTTAACTTAACCAAGTTACAAAGTTTCAAGCTTTTATCACTAACATAACAAGATCTTACTTTAAGTATTATAAAAGTTTCATTCTTATAAAGTAGTCATAAAGTTTTATTCTTTATGAAAGTAAGTGCCTTTAAAATTAAGCTCTTATCTTACAGATTAGATCTTCATGAAATAATGATACAAGTTACTAGCTTTTTAACAAAAAAGTCTTGTTCCTTATGAAAGTTGACTCTTTTAATTATTCTAAGACCATCAAGGTCTCAACTTTATGATCTAAAATTGTCTCTACATTAAAAGGATTCCTACTTTATCAACTTATATAAGACATTAACTTTAAAGTTATACAGTTTTGGTCTTTTTACAAGTTAGCATTTCTATGATCCAAGAGTTACCTTTTTGATTTCAAGTTTCAAACTTTATGAAAGGGTTTGCTTCCAAGGATCAATCTTTGAAACATAAAGTGACAAGACATTATTTTTTTAACTCAAAAGGGCTTATTATTCTGAAAAGCTTAGACTTTTACATGTAGTATTCTCTTCAAAATAAAACAAAATAAGACTTTTATGAAGGCACTAAACTTGCGCCACTTTTTATGCTTCAAGAAGCAAACTTTTTAAAGTTTTAAGCTTTTAGGATGTTCATAGTCTTATCAAATCATGAAAAACATAAAAAGATGAAGCTTTTTGAATCATGAACTCATCATAAGAAAAGGAACAACTTTAAACAAGATACTATGAAGAACACTCAATAATAAGAACATATTTTTCCAAACGTAGAAACATCAAGAACACTTGAAGAACATCAAGAACCTATTTTACCAAAAAAGGAAACATCAAGAACACTTGAAAAACAACCAGAACATATTTTGCTAAAAATGGAAACTTCTACTCATGAAGAGAATGGAGGATCTTCTCAAGTTTTCAGTTAAAGATCTTGGTCATGAGAAGAACCAAGCTTCAAGCTTTCTTGAGCAAACAAAATAAAAGATGAAGATCACTACCTCTTCTTGAAGATGGCGCAAAAACAAGAGAAGAGAAAGAAGAAGATGATGGCTCCTCTTGATGATGATGGTGGTGGTTTTGCAAGGAGGAAGGAGAAGCTCTTGAGATCTTATGGAAATGGAGGTTGTAGTGTTTAGATCTTGTCTCCAAAGACCCAAAGATGAGGTCCTTAAAGGGCTAAGTAGGAGGTTTTGGGTGGTGGTGGTGGAGAAAGGAAGAAGAAGATGATGAAGAAAATGAGAAAGTTTAGAGAGAAGTGGGAGGATTTGGTTTTAAGAGAGAGAATAGGATGAGTGAAAATGAAAATAGATGGGGTAAAAGAGAGAGAAAGTGGCATCCTCATCATAAAGGGAAGGAGGAAGATATTTTCTTAATTTTGTGTTAATTAAGGTTTAAGGGGACAAATTGGGTGATGGAGGAACAAAGTATGTACTAACTCATACATAAAGCACTTTTATCTTATGCTTTATGCTTTTATGATATCATTTTTTATTTTATTATCTAGTTGACTAAATTTAGATTTAATCATGTGATTAAGTGCTCATACAACCTAATTAAGATGATTAAGCAAGGATTAGTGATTAACTCACAAGAACATGATTAACAAAAATTAATCTTACGATTAAGCTCAATTAACCTTAATTAAACTCGATTAAGCTAATTAAGAGCGATTAGTACTTAATTAAGCTATAAAGGCTCTGACTTGCTTAATTAGAGATTATCTAATCTCAATTAAGCATTCTCTTGACTTTTTTCATCCGAGTTAACTCATAAACTCTCCGTTAACCCCTTAATTAAGCCTTAATCTCATAATTTCTCATTAAGTACCTAATTACTGAGGGGTACTGAGGTAATTTAACAAGACAAGAAATTGAGGATGTTACATTCCATAAGATATGTAACTAAGTAAAGAATAACTTTACTCAAGCATTGAGTAACTAAAAGACTATACACACATTTGTTTTAACTATGTGATTCTCTCACGAGTAAATATGGAAAATCATATGAAGGCTCATAAAACTTTTTACAAAGAATAACACAACTATAAATAGCCTTTAGGGTATGGATGTATGATGCCATTAGGCATGATGTATGACAAGTTTGATTGAGCATTGTCTCATGATTGAATGATTGATATGATGATATAAGAATGGATATAGTTGATTGTTGGTTGAAATTTCATGATTGGCATTTTGGGGAAGCTCTGGTCTAGCCTTCATGCTGCCGAATTTCTATCAAAATTATAGACTTAGTCATACTATCGCATGTTCGTATATGTCTTGTTAATGATTGTAATGAATGTAAGATGTGGTCATAAAAAAAAAAAGAAAAGAAAGAATGGGATATGACCCTTCAATCACTTTTTAAGGAAAGTGAGAGATGATAATCCACAAAGACTCAAGGAACCTCCATAGGGGAGGCAAGGGTGACATGGAAGACCCTCCATCTTAGAGGTAACCAATATCAACTTAGTCTGATTTGGTTAGTACTATGTGACGATAGTCACGGAATGAGATAATGCCCAAAAACAGTCTATTTCAAAGGAAAAGTAAAGAATATTGAGCACGTGCCAAATATGAAAGTAAAGTTAAAGAAAGACTCGAGTCTAGTCTAAGAAGTTACATGAATGTGCACGCATCTTCATTCTCTCATTTGTATGGTCATGAATATTTATACTATGCTCTCATATGTATATGCTCTTGTATTGTAGCTTCGAGTTTCTTTATGCTATGTTTATATGAAGAAGACTAAAAGAAACCCGCTTTGGGAACTTATGTTTTCAAACCCTTTAAAAATAGAACTTATGTATGCTCACTGCTTTCATTATTAAACCTAAAGTGGCTAAGACGATGATGAAGACACATTAATGGTCTAGTCGGGATCCTAGTGAGAAATCTTGTATTTCTCACTCCTACGTTTCCATGTCATCTTCAGACAGAGCTAATGGCATCCATGGTAGCACTTCTAACGGTATCTAATTGCATAAGACAAGGAGCTACCATGTTTCTTCACCTAGCTAAGGAGGATCAAGATAATAACATAGTGTTTTCACTTTCTTAAGAGCCTTAGTCGGGCAGTTTATGTGTATTTAAGAGCATGTGGGAAGTCATGCTACTTAATTTGACTTATTACATATGTGATAACTATTAAGTGCAAGGATGACTCTTGATTACTTATGATTACATTACTGGCTTAAGATATTATGTTATGTCACTTCAATTTTGTCATACATCTTTCTAGTAACTCCATGATATGTGGAATAATATCCATATGTATGCGAGTAAGTAAGCGCTTAAAGGCTCAGTTTTCAAGTATAAAGGTTTAAAAAAAAATTACAAGTTATTTTTGTATATTACGCTAATTACAACTATAATTATTTTTGTGTTCCATGCGTTCCCATTGGGGCTAATGGACATCGAGGACAATCCAATGCTTCCTGAAACATTGGGTGGTTTGCGCATTACACCCACTTGCCCATATTACCAATTCAGCTGCTGGGTCAGTTGCCCCCTAGCTGGTTAGTCGAGGTGTTATCACTAGCAATATTCTCCCTAGGTGCAGCTATGGTCGAATTATCTTTAATGTTAGCCTACTGTTGAGCCACTTGGATCTTGTTGTGAACTGTAACACCTTACCAATTTAATGTTATGCTTAAGTCATAGAATGAAATTAAGTAGATTATGTTACCGATTCTCTACTTATTATTTATTTATCATATCACATCCCTTCATTTTCTCTCTTCTTTTTTTTTTTTTTTTGTTCAATAGGTGAAACGGCGTGTTATGTATGACCAACGTGATTATCACCGCAGAATGTAATGAAATTGTAATAACACCACAGAAAAGATACAGATAGGTAATACGTCATCAACTATATTCATAGATATATATATATATATATATATATATATATATATATATATATATATATATATATATACGCTTCAGTTTAAGTGCACATGTGAAATAGGATACATGAGTGGGCCGGTGTAACAAAAGACATAAGGCCTATATCAGCCAAGATGATCTTGAGTCTATGACCCAAAGCTGCACGCTGTCAAAAGAGGGTCATGTTGTACAAACGAGCTCTCGACCGGGACCTACTCGGTCAGATAGCCATTGGCCACACCGGACCCGGCTGGGGAGTAGTCCGTACTAGGTCCCGAGGAGGAAGATGATGAGCCGGTGGCCTCCAAAGGATCGCTCTCCAAACTGAGCGGAATGTCCGGAACCATCTGTGGAGGTGACATGGGTGGAGGACTGGCAGGTGCGATAGGTTCTACAAGCGCTGGAGGTGCAGGAGAAGGGTGTGCTACATGTAACGGGAACACAAAATATGGTGTGGCAGGGTCAAATGTAGGGTAGAATAGAGGAGTGGCAAAATTCCTGTTGCTAAACAGGTAGAGACAGAAATTGCAGGAACCGGCTATATACAATGAATCCACGAAGGGATCATGGTGGAGCCGTAGGTCGGGAATCTCAACGAAAAGGGTGGCGGTCAAAGCCATCACTAGAGTCTAAGAATGAAGCAGAAATATAGAGCGAGGTGAGAATCTTAAAGAAATTCTCAGTAGGGTTCGCAAAATGGACATCACATTCATTCTCAGTTGTCTCAGTTTTTATTTAATTATGAAAACATAGGAGTAAATAGAACTATTCACATTTAATAGGTTTAATAAAGCATCTGGTCCGAGGCAAGATTCTATTTTACTTAAGACAATGTAAGAAATAGAATCATAAGCAGAACAGATGAACACGCAGCAGTAAGAAAATATACAGTCATAATGTGATCAATTATAAATGACTATTCAATGTGACCAAATGTGACCGTGTAAGACTCATTCTTGGAACTCTTTTCATATACTTTTCTTTAAACTTTTCCATTTCTTGGTCTCCTAGGAGTTCTTGGCCATTTTAGACTCCTGGATAATAGTCTGCTTATCAGGATCGAGCTCGTTCCTATACAGGAATGCCGGGTTTACCTTCTCCGACCTTCCCACTAATCTATTCCCCTTAACTTTTTATCCGAGGTTGGCCCAAGCATTATGGAACTTTCATCATAACATAATCTTTATGCTCATCATAACATAACCTTTATGAACTTCATGCAAAAATGCACATGGATCTTAAGATATATTATAACTCATGCATACGACTTACCGAAGTTTTGGCAGTATAACGGAATGTGTCCACATCCCCATGAATAGTGCCAATACTCAAATAGTCAATTATACAGAGATATGATAACATTTCATTGATAATTCGCTCATCAAGCTTATGGCGATAAATTTTGCATTTTTAAGACATAAATGCTGTCTCAGCACATTCATTCAACCCGGTATTTGTAAATCAAGCAAAAATTTCTATTCAACTCATCTAGATCTCCATTTTGGATATATTAGAGTACTATGTGTCTATTTTTTAGCCTCACTGGTCCCGTCTCATTTTGACTTGTATAGCTCAAGATATTCAAGTTTTATCCCGGCCTGTCCTGCAGTTAGCCAGAATTACATACTCAAAAGTAAAAATCCACTAAAAATCGAAAACTAGTCCAAATCATACGAAATTGGTATCATATTAAAGCTAATAGGACAAGCTTTCATTTTCAAATGTTTCATCTCATTGCTTTAGTAAGGCTCGAGTTATATGCCCTAAGATCTAACCTTCCTAAACTGCCCTATTTTGGCCTGGTTTGGACATAAGGTAACTTCTTCGAACTACTGGGAGTATATGAGACCATAACAAACTTGGAATTTCATTGTGGATATTCTCCTATTTGTAAGCTTTCTAACAAAGTTGATTTCACTCAATTTGGAGTTGTGTAGAGTGAGTTACACCCTTCTCAAGTCACACTGCCCAGATGAAAGTCCAAATTCCTAGGTCAAATTTCAAAAAGTCATATTTCTCTCAATACTAATATAATCACCTTATATATATATGTATGGAAAGCCTTGAAAGTCTTGTTTCATACAAAAATGGTTGCATCAAATTTAATCGGCTATAAGCAGAGCCGTACACTCCGCCATATTATACAGAGATATGATAACATTTCATTGATAATTCACTCATCAAGCTTATAGGGATAAATTTTGCATTTTAAAGACATAAATGTTGTCTCAGCACATTCATTCAACCCGATTTTTGTAAATCAAACAAAAATTTCTATTTAACTCATCTACCATTTTGGGTATGTTAGAGTACTATGTGTCTATTTTCTAGCCTCATTGGTCCCATCTTATTTTGACTTGTATAGCTCAAGTTATTCAAGTTTTATCCCGGCCTGCCCTATGGCTAGCCAGAATTACACACTCAAAAGTAAAAATCCACTAAAAATCGAAACTAGTCCAAATGATATAAAATTGGTATCATATTAAAACTAACAGGACAAGCTTTCATTTGCACAAAGTTTCATTTCTTTTGCTTTAGTAGGGCTCGAGTTATATGCCTCGAGATCTAACCTTCTTGAACTACCCTGTTTTGGCTCGGTTTGGACATAGGGTAACTTTTTTGAACTATTGGGAGCACATGGGACCGTAACAAACTTAGAATTTCATTGTGGATATTCTCCTACGTGTAAGATTTCTAATAGAGTTGATTTCACTCTATTTGGAGTTGTGTAGAGTGAGTTACACCCTTCTCAAGTCACACTGCCCAGATGAAAGTCCAGATTCCTTGCTCAAATTTCAAAAATTCATATCTCTCTCAATACTAGTCAATGGCCTTATATGATATATGTATGGAAAGACCTGAAAGTCTAGTTTTATACAAAAATGGTCGCATCAAATTTAATCTGCTGTAGGTGGAGTCATACACTCTGCCATACGGACTCTCGAGGGAATTTGGTTTTCCAGCCCCTCACCGCTTCTTATTCTCCCCCTTTCCCACTCCTTAATCAATCAAATTTAAACACAAAGCAACCAACAACCAGTCCAATAATCATCATATTCATTCACTAATCATATTAAGAAATAAGTAAATAAGGCAAAAATAGCCACCCATAATCAGAACAACCAAAGTAGAATTAAACCTCTTCCTCTTTGTGTGTTGTTTTGCTAAGTGTTAGGGGTTGGTTGAGAGGAGAAGAGAAGAGGAAAAGAAGAAGGCTAAAATTAGAGTAGAATGCAACGCTAGTCAGCAGGGAAGAAGAGAAAAGTCTGATTTAAGTATTGAAAAGGTAGTTAGCTTTGTGAGTTTTGATTGGTTGAAATTCTTGTGGCTGATTTCTAGCCATGCTTCCTTCTTTTTGTGGCTTTATGTGGCTTACTTATTCTGCATGCAAATTGGGACTCATTTGCACTTTGTCTGAATTCGGAACTCATACCCATTCTGCGTAAAGTCGAAACTCACGTCACTTGTAATTAGACTATTGATCGGAAATCGTGCATGTTTTCTTTGAAACATAAAATTTGGAGATGTTATATGAACTTGGAAGTTAGTACCATAATATAAAACCTTATACCCGCATATTTGAAGTCGAGAATTAAGACGCTTTAAGATCCTTACACGTAATACTAAAATGTGATCCAGGATTAATCTCAGAGATCGCTTTGAAGCATAATCACAGAATCAGGAGTCAAAACATTAACATTATGTACCGGTAAGCAGAACATATATAATCTTAGAACTCCCAAGTCAATCCCAGAAGTCAGTCACAAACTCAAACTCGGGAATATCATTAGACATGAAAAAACTCTTTAAATAGATTTCGGAGATCGAAACTCCTGTCTAACTTGGAAATAAACTCAGATATCGGGAATCACGTCCATTTTATTTGGACCTTGAAGGTTAAGTCAGAAATCAGAGTTATGCCCGTTTTATTGAAATTCGATGATGAAGTTGGAAATAATGTCCATTGTATTTGAAACTTGAAGATTAGGTCAGAACTCGCGTAAATTCTGGTCGAACTTGGAGATCAACTCAGAGGTCTGAACTTGTGTCCATTCTATTTGAGATCAACCTCGAGCTCGGAAATCATGTAAACTTCACTTCTCATTTGAAACTTGAAGTCGGAAATCATGACTATTTCATTTGAATTTTAGGTGAGGTCGGAGATCAGAAACCTTGTGAACCTTGGAAATAAGGTCGGAAGTTGGAGCTCGTGGCGGATGTTACAATACCAACTTCCTAATCAAAAAATTTTGCCCTCAAAATTTAGCATTTTAGAAGAGTTCAGGATACTCTTTCTTCATGTTCGCTTCTAGTTCCGAAGTATAGTCCTCTGCATCTTCTCTTCCCTATGCTACCTTTACTAACTGCATGGTTTTGTTTCGAAGTTGCCTGCTATTTTTGTCTACGATCCATATTGGTTGTACATGGAAAGTCAGATCCTCTTTTAGCTGTACCGACTTGGGTTCAAGAAAATGTGTAGGGCCAGGCTGATACTTTCTGAGTTGAGAAACATGGAAGACATCGTGAAGGAGGTAAAGCAATTCGGTATGCAACTGAACTGATCTGCTTCAAAATTTGGAAAGGACTGATAAAGTAGGAACTTAGCTTCTTGACCTTAATGGCTCTACCTATCCCTGTTGTAGGCGTAACTTTCAAAAATATGTGGTCTCCTTCTTGAAATTCCAAAAGTTTCCTCCTGGTATCTGCGTAACTCTTCTGACGGCTTTGAGCAGCAAGCATCTTACTTCAAATCTTCTTGATCTGCTCAGTGGTCTGTTCAACTAAATCAGGTCCCAATAGGGTTGATTCTCCTGTCTCATACCAACATAATGGAGATTGGCACTTCCATCCGTACAATGCTTCGTAAGGAGCCATGCTGATACTAGCATGATAGCTGTTGTTGTATCCAAATTCGGCTAGTGGTAGGAACCGATCCCAATTCCCACGTTGCTCCAATATATAGGCTCGCAGCATGTCTACTAAGGTTTGAATTGTTCTCTCCATTTGACCATTCGTTTGCGAGTGATATGTGATGCTTAAGCACAACTTAGCACCAAATGCTCTTTGTAAAGCCCCCCAAAACTGTGAGGTGAACCTTGGGTCTCGATCAGAGACAATGGTTGAAGGGGTCCCATGTAGCCTTATAATTTCTTGAATGTACAGCTGCGCCAATTTTTTCAACAGGTAATTTGCTCGAACGGGTAGAAAATGAGCGGATTTGGCTAATCTATCCACAACAACCCAAATAGCATCATATCTCGCTAGCGTTCTTGGTAATCCCATTACAAAATCCATGGAGATACTTTCCCACTTCCACTCAGGGATTTCCAAAGGTTGTAACATCCTAGAGGGTTTTTGATGTTCTGCTTTCACCTTCTGATAGGTCAAGCACTTGCTCACGAAGTTCACCACATCTATTTTCATGCCTGGCCACCAAAACATTTTCTTAAGGTCTTAATACATTTTAGTAATGCCAGGATGTACTGTGAATTCACCTTTGTGTGCTTCGTCCGAGATCCTTCCTCAGAGATCATTCCCCTCGGGTACACATACTCTGCTATGATATCACCATATGCCCTCTTTATCTTGAGCAAAACCTGTTAATTTCCCTGATTGCACAAGACTGATTGTATGCTGAAAATTGGCATCCTGCTGTTGTGCCTGCCGAATCTGCTCCTTAAAGTCACTAGCTATCTTAATTTGGTATAACTGAATGGTCTTAGGAGTCATGAGGATTCCCAAATTAAGATTTCGGAAGCTCTCAATAAGCTTCATTTCTTTAATCATCATCCAGGCTATGGTCAATGACTTCCTACTCAAAGCATCTGCAACAACATTTGCCTTGCCTGGGTGGTATTTCAATTCAAATTTGTAGTCTTTAAGAAGTTCCATCCACTTCTGCTGCCTCATATTTAATTCCTTCTGATCAAAGAGGTACTTCAAACTCTTATGACCAGAAAAGACCTCGAACCTGACTCCATACAGGTGATGTCGCCAAATTTTCAAGGCAAATACTATTGCTGCTAATTTGAGATCGTGTGTAGGATAATTCCTATCATGTGGCTTCAATTGTCGAGAGGCATAAGCAACCACGTTTCTGACTTGCATCAATACACATCCTAACCCTTGTTTGGAAGCATCACAATAGACCTCGAATGGTCCATGATGGTCTGGCAAAGCTAACACTGGCATCGTAGTTAACCTTCTTTTCAAGTCTTGAAAACTCTGCTCACAGTCCGATGTCCATTTAAATGGAACATTCTTCTTGGTTAGCTTGGTCAAGGGCAAGGCTATTCGAGAAAAATCTTTAATGAATGACCTATAATATCCAGCAAAACCTAGAAAACTCCTAACTTCAATGACCGTGGTTGGCCTCTCCCAATCTAGTACTACTTTTACTTTGCTTGGGTCTATGGAGATCCCTCCTTGGGATACCACATGGCTGAGAAATTTTACTTCTTGCATCCAAGATTTACATTCGGATAACTTACCTAGAGTTTTCTTTCTCTTAAAATTTGCAGAACTAGCCGCAAGTGGTTCACGTGCTCCCACTCCGTCTTCAAATAAATAAGTATGTCGTCGACGAAAACCACTACAAACTTGTCCAAGTATGGGCAAAATATCCGACTCATATAATCCATGAATACTGCTGGTGCGTTTGTCAGACCAAACGACATTATGGTATACTCATCGTGTCCGTAACGAGTTCGAAAGGCTGTCTTAGGGATATCTTGCTCCCGGACTCGAATTTGATGATATCCGGAATGCAAGTCAATCTTGGAAAATACCATTGCACCCTGCAGTTGATCCATGAGGTCATCGATTCTTGGTAGTGGATATTTATTCTTAATCGTCACTTTATTCAGCTATCGATAGTCCACGCATAAGCGCATGCTCCCATCCTTCTTCCTGACCAATAAGACTAGAGCTCCCATAGCGATGCACTTGGCCATATGAATCCTTTTCCCAAGAGTTCCTCGATTTGTTTCTTTAATTCTGCCACCTCCAAAGGTGACATCTGATACAGAGCTATAAATATTGGTCCTGAACCTGGGACCGACTCGATGGCAAACTCAATTTCTCTTTCAGGAGGGAATTTAGGAATATATTCTAGGAAAACATCGAGATATCCCTTAACAACTGGAATCTCCTCTAGTTTCTATTCAACTTCTATCACATTAGCTGATAGGAGGATGTATGCATGACCCTTTGACCTACTACAATTTACCAGTAGAGAGTTCAAATCGAAGAGCATTGAGACTTGGGATTCAGAAGACAGGACAGAGGAGAATACCACCTCTTATCAGAACAGTTGAGCATGACTCAATTGGTAGAAAGTCAATCCGTGCCCAGAATTATGTCAAGTCTAGATAAAAGGAGGCAAATCAAATCAGCTACAAAGGTTCTACCCTCAATTCGAAAAGGAACATTGATGCAAATTTGACTCATTTTAACAGGGTCATTGGTAGGAGTAGAAACTAGTAGATCATAAGGTAATTCTGAAATTGGCAATCGCAAAACAATCACACAATCATGAGAAATAAATGAGTGAGAAGCACCCGAAATACAGTTAAAGTCCCACCGTCCACTTCACAAGTACCTTGGATTAGTCCCTCGGACTTGTCAACTTCTACATTCATCGTAAAGACCCGTCCTTGACGTTAGGGTCTAGACGGCTGTGGTGGATTCCTGGTTGAATTCCTAGTTGGACACTCATAAATTTTGTGGCCTGGCTTGCTACACTTATAGCAGACATTTGGGCCTGCCAAACACGGTCGATCACCGTGGTCCTTACCGCATTTTGTGTAAGCCAAATTCGAGAAGGGCTTCTGGGGCTGCCTGCCTTTATTGCTCGCTAGTTGAAATCTTCTCTGTTGTCGGAAGTTGGGTTTGAATCTTGGGCCTTGCGGTGCCAACCCCTTCCTGAAGCTACCATCAGATGCCTTGGCTACAGCAAGTTTCAAGTTGCAATCTTCCACAAGTCGTCATTTATTTACCAATGTGGGGAAGTCTCTAATTTCCATTAGCCCTTTTGCGGTGACAATATCTTCTTGTAGCCCTCCTTCGAATTTGACGCACTTCCAAATTTCATCAGGATTCCTCTGATAAATGGTAGAAAATTTACACAGCTCTTCAAACCTGGCAATATACTCGGATATCGTCCAGTTTCCTTGACGAAGCTGCGTAAATTCTAACTCCTTGGCATTTTGAACCGAGGCAAGAAAGTACTTCTGGTAGAAAATATCCCTAAACACCGTCCAGGTGACTGCTATCTGAGATTCCTCAAGTAGTCTTCATATACCATTCCACTAAAACTCTGCGTCTGCTTCGAGCATGTAGGTGGCAAAAGTCACTTCTGATGATCTGAGTAGTCTAGGACAGAGAAAATCTTCTCCATGGCCTTGATCCATTCATTAGCATTATCTGGGTCATAGGCTCCTCAAAAGCTAGGTGGATTTGCCTTCCTAAACTCAACAAATTTAAGGTAATCCATGTCAGCACCAGGGACATGTGGATTTCCTCCACAATTTGCCTTAGGTCGCCTGCCTAATTGTTCCATCATCTGGTGAGCTGCCGCGGCCAGTTCCTACATCGCATGAGCCATCTCTTGCATCGTGTCCGTGAGGTCAGTAGGGTTCTCTTGAGCAGGTTTCGCGCGTAGCCTACCTCGCCTTCCAGAAGCCATTAAGTTCTGAGCACACAAAATAAAAGTTACTGAGTTGATCAGGCTCAATACTAAATATAATGTACTAGTAAATAACAGCTCACATAGTCAGGCATTTCATACACATGCACCCCTGTATATCAACTTCTGGATGAGATTTAGTGCATGCCATCATCTAGAAATACAGAATATACGCAAAGCATAGTCAGTCCGATCCTCAGGCCTTAGCTAGGACGAACTACTCTAATAAATGTAACACCCTACCAATTTAATGTTATGCTTAAGTCATAGCATGAAATTAAGTAGATTATGTTACCGATTCTCTACTTATTATTTATTTATCATATCACATCCCTTCATTTTCTCTCTTCTTTTTTTTTATTCATTCAATAGGTGAAACGGCATGTTGTGTATAACCAATGTGATTATCATCGCAGAACATAACGAAATTGTAATAACACCACAGAAAAGATACAGATAAGTAATACGTCATCAATAATATTCATAGATATATATATATATATATATATATATATATATATATATGTGTGTGTGTGTGTGTGTGTGTGTGTGTGTGTGTGTTTGTGTATGTAAGTAGAAGCCGACGCTTCAGTTTAACTACACATGTGAAATAGGATACATGAGTGGGCCTGAGTAACAAAAGACATAAGGCCCATATTAGCCAAGATGATCCTGAGTCTATGACCCAAAGCTGCATGCTGTCAAAAGAAGGTCATGCTATACAAACGAGCTCTCAACCGGGACCTACTCAGTCAAATAGCCATTGGCCACACCGGACCTGGCTGGGGAGTAGTCCATACTAGGTCCCGAGGAGGAAGATGATGAGCCGGTGGCCTCCTAAGGATTGCTCTCCAAATTGAGCAGAATGTCCGCAACCATCCGCGGAGGTGACTCGGGTGGAGGACTGGCAGGTACGATAGGTGCTGCAGGTGTTGGAGGTGCAGGAGGAGGGTGTGCCACATGTAATGGGAACACAAAATATGGTGTGGCAGAGTCAAACACAGGGTGGAACAGAGGAATAGCAAAATTCTTGTTGCTAAGCAGGTAGAGACAGAAATTGCAGGAACTGGCTATGTACAGTGAATCTATGAAGGGATCATGGTGGAGCTGTAGGTCAGGAATCTCAATGAAAAGGGTGGTGGTTGAAGCCATCACTAGAGTCTAAGAATGAAGCAGAAATACAGAGCGAGGTGAGAATCTTAAAGAAATTCTCAGTAGGGTTCACAAAATGGACATCACATTCATTCTCAGTTGCCTCGGTTTTTATTTAATTATGAAAACATAGGAGTAAATAGAACTATTCACATTTAATAGGTTTAATAAAGCATCTGATCCGAGGCAAGATTCTATTTTACTTAAGACAGTGTAAGAAATAGAATCATAAGCAGAACAGATGAACACATAGCAGTAAGAAAATATACAGTTATACTGTGATCAATTATAAATGACTATTTAATGTGACCAAATATGACCGTGTAAGACTCATTCTTGGAACTCTTTTCATAAACTTTTCTTTAAACTTTTCCATTTCTTGGTCCCCTAGGAGTTCTTGGCCATTTTAGACTCCTGGGTAATAGTCTGCTTATCAGGATCGAGCTCGTTTCTATACAGGAATACCGGGTTTACCTTCTCCGACCTTCCCACCGATCTATTCCCCTTAACTTTTTATCCGGGGCGGCCCAAGCATTATGGAACTTTCATCATAACATAATCTTTATGCTCATCATAACATAACCTTTATGAACTTCATGCAAAAATGCACATGGATCTTAAGATATATTATAACTCATGCATACGACTTACCGAAGTTTTGGCAGTATAACGGAATGTGTCCACTTCCCCATGAATAGTGCCAGTACTCAGATAGTCAATTATACGGAGATATGATAACATTTCATTGATAATTCACTCATCAAGCTTATGGTGATAAATTTTGCATTTTTAAGACATAAATGCTGTCTCAGCACATTCATTCAACCCGGTATTTGTAAATCAAGCAAAAATTTCTATTCAACTCATCTAGATCTCCATTTTGGGTATATTAGAGTACTATGTGTCTATTTTCTAGTCTCATTGGTCCCATCTCATTTTGACTTGTATAGCTCAAGATATTCAAGTTTTATAATTACATACTCAAAAGTAAAAATCCACTAAAAATCGAAAACCAGTCCAAATCATATGAAATTGGTATCATATTAAAGCTAATAGGACAAGCTTTCATTTTCAAATGTTTCATCTCATTTGCTTTAGTAAGGCTTGAGTTGTATACCCTGAGATCTAACCTTCCTAAACTGCCCTATTTTGGCCTGGTTTGGACATAAGGTAACTTCTTTGAACTAATGGGAGCATATGAGACCATAACAAACTTGGAATTTCATTGTGGATATTCTCCTATGTGTAAGCTTTCTAACAAAGTTCATTTCACTCAATTTGGAGTTGTGTAGAGTGAGTTACACCCTTCTCAAATCACACTACCCAGATGAAAGTTCAAATTCCTAGGTCAATTTTCAAAAATTCATATCTCTCTCAATACTAATACAATCACCTTATATATATATGTATGGAAAGCCTTGAAAGTCTAGTTTCATACAAAAATGGTTGCATCAAATTTAATCGGCTATAAGCAGAGCCGTACACTCCACCATATGGACTGTCGAGGGAATTTGGTTTTTCAGCCCCTTACATCTTCTTATTCTCCCCCTTTCCCACTCCTTAATCAATCAAATTTAAACACAAAGCAGCCAACAATCAATCCAATAATCATCATATTCATTCACTAATCATATTAGGAAATAAGTAAATAAGGGCAAAAATGCCCATAATCAGAACAACCAAAGTAGAATTAAACCTCTACCTCTTTGTGCGTTGTTTTGCTAAGTGTTGGGGGTTGGTTGAGAGGAGAAGAGAAGAGGAAAAGAAGAAGGCTCAAATTAGAGGAGAATGCAACACTGGTCAGTAGGGAAGAACAAAAAAGTCTGGTTTAAGCATTGAAGAGGCAGTTGGCTTTGTGAGTTTTGATTAGTTGAAATTTTTATGGCTGATTTCCAGCCATGCTTCCTTCTTTTTGTGGCTTTATGTGGCTTACTTATTCTCCATGCAAATTGGGACTCATTTGCACTTTGTCTGAATTCGGAACTCATGCCCATTCTGCGTAAAGTTGAAACTCGCGTCACTTGTAATTAGACTATTTGATCAGAAATCGTGCATGTTTTCTTTGAAACATAAAATTTGGAGATGTTACATAAACTTGGAAGTTAGTACCAGAACATAAAACCTTATACCAGCATATCTGAAGTCGAGAATTAAGACGCTTTAAGATCCTTACATGTAATACTAAAACATGGTCCAGGATTAATCTCGGAGATCGCTTCGAAGCATAATCACGGAAATTGGGAGTCAAAACATTAACATTATGTACTAGTAAGCAAAATATATATAATCTCGGAACTCCCAAGTCAATCCTGGAAGTCAGTCACAAACTCAAACTCGGGAATATCATTAGAAATGAAAAACTCTTGAAATAGATTTCGGAGATCGGAACTCCTGTCTAACTTGGAAATGAACTCAGATATCGGGAATCACGTCCATTTCGTTTCGACCTTGAAGGTTAAGTCGGAAATCGGAGTTATGCCCATTTTATTGAAACTCGAAGATGAAGTCGGAAATAATGTCCATTGTATTTGAAACTTGAAGATTAGGTCAGAGCTCGCGTAAATTCTGGTCGAACTTGGAGATTAACTCAGAGATCTGAACTCGTGTCCATTCTATTTGAGATCAACCCTGTTCACCTTTCATTTGAAACTTGAAGTTGGAAATCATGACTATTTCATTTGAATTTTAGGTGAGGTCAGAGATCAAAAACCTTGTGAACCTTGGAAATAAGGTCGGAAGTCGGAGCTCGTGGCGGATGTTATATGAGCCATGAGCTTAACAATTTCGACTAATTGTTTGGACAACTCAAGCATTATGTCATTTAACCCCATATCAATTTGTTCACATATAAAGGATGTAGTCATGACATTTGACTATCCTCTTCTTCCTTCAGGTGTGTGGCATTGCCTAAACAAGAAGTAGTCGTGCTAACCACAAGTTGGGCACGACATCTAGCATCGGCTGCAAACCTACATCCCTCGTAGGGGTACAAGGTGCGGCCAAAATGGTCACCTGTGGACCTGTAGCCTTATGATTGCTCTATTTCTGTGGTTGTGGACTTGGGATGATTATTTTCCTTGATCTCAAGATCATACACCAAGTATGATCTAAACTTGGTTTTGGAAATCTCTCTTAATCAATTAAGGAGTCTTATTAGGTATGCCAAAAATATGTTCGGGCTATTCCTCAACTTCTGGGTATGCTAAGCATGCCAAACCTTGAAATCGACTAGCCAAAGCCCTTCTGATTCCAAGTGTCAAATAATTACTCCAAGGTAGAGATGACAAAACAGGCTTAACCCGTCGAGTTGGCCCGCCAAACTCATTATAAATAACAGGTTGGATTGACATATTTGGCCCGCCAAAAATTTTTGGGCTGCCTAACCCACTCCGCCAAAACTATGGGCTTTGGGTGGCCGGGGCGGGTTGGCCCACCGGGCCAAGCTTGTCTTTTTTTTTTTTTTTAGGTTCAAGAGTATTTTATAAAAAAAATTTATATTTTTATTATAAATTATGTTGTTATTATACTTTTATTAATTTTTGAACTTTATACTATAGACTTTATATTATAAATTTATAGTTAATTATTATTTATAAACTTATTTATATATCCAAATTAGTTTATTAAATTTGTATTTGAGTTAAATTTGGATACAAATTATATAGTTTAATTATTTTGTTCTATTTTATTTAAGTAGATTTTTCATTCCATATATTTTTCTAATTTTTAAAATAATTTAATTCATAAAAAATATTAAAATAAATTTATTTTTATTTTTTATTATTTTGGCGGGCCAACCTGCTAACCCGCTTTTAAATAAGGTGGGCTAGAATATTGAGTCCGCCTTCCTAATTTGGCCCACCTTGCCCTCTGTAACATCCCTACTTTCTTAAACAAAGTATGATAGAAACTTTGAATTATTTCCCTTTGGTAGTGTGAGAATTTCTCAAGCAGCACTATGTCATAATAATCCTCATACTCGAAACTATGGGGTAACGTAACACTGCCATTAAAAATATGGCACTGCCATACGTTAAAAAGTAGGAAATGACAAAAATGCCCCTGTAAATTTTTGTTATCTGCAGTGTTGCCGAGAACTTTTAAAAATTACATTTTGACTCTAAAGGATTATTTCCACAATAACCCTATAACTTTTCATAAAATGAAAATTATGTCCTTGCATTTGTAGAATTAGCAAAATGGGGTTTTAAATAGAGTAGAATCACGTGGCGAAACCATAGAAGTTTAAATCTTTGCTGATTGGGCCACGGAGGTCGTCGGGTATGAAATGACATGGGGTGCCCCTAGACTTGCTCAAAATTATGCAAATGCCAGTAGCTATGGAAATAGAAAACAGAAATGCTCTGAATTTGCGAAACATTTAATTTACGCTATTAATCGATTTATTCGATTTTTTTTATTACGTACGGTTAATTAGAAATTAATTAAAGGATGATTAGGAGTTAATTACATGTTAATTAGAAAGGTTAGGCTTAAGAATAATTAGAATAGAGATATAGAAAATCTTATAGAGTTATTTAATAACGTTTTGCAGATTTTGAGGAAATTAGTAAAGATTCGGTGTTTTAAACTTCCAAAACTGAACTAGTAGAATTTCATACTGAAGACCCAAATTTGAGTGGCTCAAATTTAGCCACTTCTACCTAATGTGAGTGGCGCCACTTGCAACCAAGGAAGGAGGAGAAACTTGGCTTAACTACCACCACCAAAGCCTCCACCAATTACAAGCTTTTGTGTTATAAAAATCAAAAGATTTCCTCCTAGATCCTCTTCATATTTCACCCCCACCAGCTGCCATGTCCTCTCTATTTCTTGTTTTCCTCCTTGCTTTCTTTCTTTCCTTGCCTCCATGGCTATGAGCTTCAAGCTCATAGTTCATGACCTTCTTGGCCTCAAATTCTCTTGCTTCTTTTATGAAAATTGATCCTCACCTTCTTCTCTACAAAACCCATCTAATAATTTCATGATTAAACATCAAGTAGAGGCTCCCCACACTCATGTGAGTTGCTGTCATGGTGGAGGAAGAAGGCTAGGAGTTAGTTATTGGCCTCCTTGCTTCCATAGTTTTAAGGATTTCAAGGTACATAGCTCAAATCCTTAGTTATTTGTTGTGTTGTATGACTATATATCTGCTGTGTGCTCCTTATGCTATGCTGGTCCATGCCTGTATGCTTGTGTTATGATGTTTTCCTAGTGAATTGAAATGAAGAAATTTAGTTTAAGTTGAGAAATTTATCAAATACTTAAAAAGGAGCTAAGCAGAATCTGTTTTTGTGAGAAAACCCTACGGCGTCCGTAACGGCGGAGCGCACGGCTCCACCTACAGCCGTAGAAAGTAGATGAAACTAATTTTATATGAAACTAGACATCTAGGGCTTTCCAACCATATGAATTATAAGGTCATTAGATTAGTATTAAATAATCGAATTGAAAAAGAATTCCACCACATATAGTGACATATATAGTGAAATAATACTCCAGGTTCTCACGAAAAAAAATCATTTTTTTATACCACTCGCTCGTTATTATAATCAATTACCAATCCTAGTGAGAAAAATAAAAAACAGATAGAATTAAAATCTTTTTTTATTGACCAATTAGAATTACCTCCCAGGATCTATAATTGTCTCAAAAGGTCCAATATAAAGAGAGACATGAATTTTTAAAGTTTACCTAGGAATCCTGCATTCTGTTCTAGGCAGTACTGGTTGTGAAGGATATAACTCACCCTATACAACTCGAAATTTAGTGAAACCAATTTTGATGGGAAGCTAACACATAGGAAAATTGTAACACCCTATCAATTTAATGTTGTGCTTAAGTCATAGCATGAAATTAAGTAGATTGTGTTACCGTGTTGATACTCTGCTTACTACCGATTTATCATATTACATCTCTCCTTTTTTTTTTGTAAACAGGTGAAACAACGCATTGTATAATGAACGTGCGCAACGTCATAGAACGTAACAAAGTTAAATAAAATACAATAAAGATGAACAAAATAAGTAATATATCATCAACTGTATATGTAAATTATATATATATATATATATATATATATATATATAGGTTAGAAGCCAATGCTTCAGCTTATGTACATATGTAAAATAGGATACATAAGTGGGGCCGATGTACCAAAAAGGAGGGCCGTGTCAGTCAAATCGATCCTATGGGGTCATCAGAGGACATTTCAAACTAATCGATATACATGCGGTTAAGTCGATGACCCAATGCTGCACACTGCCAAAAGAGGGTCATGCTATACAATAAAACTCTCAGTCAGGACTTACTCGGTCAGGTAGCCGTTGGCCATATCAAGCTCGGCTGGGGAGTAGTCCATACTAGGTCCCGAGGAGGATGATGAGCCTGTAGCCTCGGAAGGGTCGCTCTTAAAACTGAGCGAAATGTCTAGAACCATCAGTGGAGGTGACTCTGGTGGAGGGCTAGCAAGAGCTACAGGTGCTGCGGGGGCTAAAGGTGCTGGAGGAGGGTGTGCCATGTGCAACAGGGCCATAGTATATGGTGTGGCAGGGTCAAAAGTAGGATGAAATAAAAGAACAACAAAACTCCTATTGCTAAAAAGGTAGAGACAGAATTACAGGAGCCGGCTATTTATAGCAAATCTATTATGGGATCATGGTGGAGTTGCAAGTCGGGAATCTCAATAAATAGGGTGGCTATCGAGTCCATCACCAACGTTTGAGAATGATGCAGAAATGCAAAGCGAGGTGAGAATTTAAAGAAATTCTCAGTAGGGTTCACATATGGTATTTAACTAACGTCACATTCATTCTCAGTTGCCTCAGTTTTTATTTAATTATGAAAACATGGAATCAAATTAAACTATCCATATTTAATAAGTTTAAGAGAGCGTCTGGTCTGAGGCAAGATTTTATTTTACTTAGGACAGTATAAGAAACAGAATAATAAGCAGAATAAATGAACTTGCAACAGTAAGTAAAACATAACAGTCAAACTATAATCAACTTATAATGACCATTCAATGTGATCATGCAAAACTCATTCTTGAACTTATCTTCATAAACTTTTTCATTACTTGGTACCATGGGAGTTCTTGGCCATTTAGACTCCTGGGTAATAGTCTACTTTTCAGGATCAAGCTCGTTTCTATATAGGAATGCCGGGTTTACTTTCCCTGACTTCCCATCGATCTATTCCCCTTAACTTTAATCCGAGGCTGGCCCAAGTATTATGGAACTTTCATCATAACATAACCTTTATGGACTTCTGGCAATTGCACATGGATCTCAATATATATTATAACTCATGCATAAGATTTACCGAAATTTTGGCAGCATAATGGAAAGTGTCTGCTTCCCCATGAAGAGTGCCAATACTCAGAATACCAAATTTTCAAGAAACTCATAACATGTCATCCACAATCTCAATCATCAATCTCATAGGAATAATTTTCATATTTAACACATAGTTGCTATCCCAGCTCATTCATTCAACCTGGTTTTTGTAAATCAAGCTAAAATTTCTATTTAACTCATCTGAACCTCAATTTTGTATATGTTAGAGTGTTATGTGTCTATTTTTGAAGCTCATTAGTCCCATCTAATTTTGATAAGTATAGCTCAAGTTATTTAAGTTTTATCCTGGCTTGCTCTAAGACTAGCTAGAATTACACACTTAAAAGTAAAAATCCACTAAAAATTGGAAACCAACTCAAATCATCCAAGATTGGTATCATATTAAAGATAATAGGATAAGCTTTTCATTTGCAAAAGTTCCATTTCATTTGCTTTAGCGGAGCTTAAGTTATAAGCCCTAAAATTTGACCTTCCTGAACTGCCCTCTTTTGGCCCAGTTTGGACATAGGGCAAATTTTCCAAACCACTGGGAGCAAACAGAATTGTATCTAGCTCTAAAATTTTTATGGAATGTTCTTCTATGTGTAAGCTTTCTAAAAAAGTTGGTTTCATTCAATTGCAAGTTGTACAGGGCAAGTTTTATCTTGAACAACCTAGTCTACCCAGAATCAAACTCAAAAACCTAGGTCAAAATTTCAAAATTCATATCTCTCTCAATACTAATCTAATGGCCTTATATGATATATGTATGGAAATCGCTAAATGTCTAGTTTCATATAAAAATAGTTTCATCAAATTTGAACGGCTATAGCCAGAGCCATACATTCTACTGTATGGACTGCCGAGGTAATTTAGTCTCTTAGTCCCTCACATCTTCCTATTCTCACCCTTTCCTACTCCTTAATCAAATTTAAACACAAAAACAGCCAAAGATCGTCATATTCATTCACTAATCACATCAAGAAGTGAGAAGATAAAGCCAAAATCAGTCACCCACAATCAGAATAACAAGAACAAAATTGAACCTCTACCTCTTTGTATGTGATTTTGCTAAGTTTTGCAATTTGGATTGATGGAACCTTATCAAACTTGAAGGTTTGATGGAGTTGGTTGAGAAGAGAAGAGAAGAAGAAGAGTAGAAGAGAAAAAGAAGACTGGAACAAGGAGAAAGTAGCGCAAATCAGCAGCGAATAAGGGAGAAAAATCTAATTTAAGCATTGAAGAGGTAGTTGGCTTTGTGAGTTTTGATTAGCTAAAATTTTGTGGGTAAAGTTCAGCCATGTTTCCCTCTTTTGTGGCTAAATTGTTCTCCATTTTGCCTAAAAATTGGAACTCATTTCCATTCTGTCTTAAATTGGAACTCGTCTCCATTTTGCTTAAAATCGGAACTCATGTTCATTTTATTTGAACTTGGAGATCAATTCGGATATCGGAACCCATGTCCATTTTACTTGAAACTTGGAAATAAATTCGGGGATCAAAACTCGCGTCCATTTTAGTTGAACTTGGAGATCAATTCGGAAGTCGTAACTCGTGTCCATTTTAGTTGAACTTTGAGATCAATTCGGAATTCGGAACTCATGTCCATCAATTTGGAAGTCGGAACTTGTGTCCATTTTAGTTGAACTTTAATTAACTTCAATTATTTGATAAAAACCCAAACAATTAGGCAAAAAACGATAAAAAGAAAATTCCGGTGGATGTCACATTTCCACCCTCCTATAAAAAAAAAAATTGTCCTCAAAATTTAGTACCTGAGAATAGTTTAGGATATTCTTTCTTCATGTCTGATTCTAGTTCCCAAGTATAGTCCTCAGCATCTTTTTTTCCCCATGCTACCTTTACTAACGACACGGTTTTGTTTCAAAGTTGCCTGCTGCTTCTGTCTACAATCCGTGCCGGTGATACGTGGAAAGTCAGGTCCTCTTTTAACTGTATTGTGTCAGGTTCTAGGAAGTGTGTGGAGTTAGGTTGATATCTTCTGAGTTGAGAAGCATGGAAAATGTTGTGAAGGTTTAACAGATGTGGAGGTAAAGCGATTCGGTATGCAACCGATCTAATTCACTTCAAGATTTGGAAGGGACCGATAAAGCAAGGACGTAGCTTTTTAACCTTAATGGCTCTACCTATCCTCGTTGTAGGCGTGACCTTTAGAAATACGTGGTCTCCTTCTTGAACGCCGAGATTTTCTCCTGGTATCCACGTAACGCTTTTGACAGCTTTGGGTGGCAAGCATCTTACTTCGGATTTTCTTGATATGCTCAGTGGTCTGTTCAACTAAATCAGGCCCTAATAGAGTTGTTTCTCCTGTTTCATACCAACACAGTGGAGATGGGCACTTTCATCCGTACAACGCTCCATAAGGAGCCATGCTGATGCTAGCGTGATAGCTATTGTTATATGCAAATTCGGTTAGCAGTAAGTATCGATCCTAATTCCCACGTTGCTCCATTATATAGGCTTGTAGCATATCTTCTAAGGTTTGAATTGTTCTTTTTGTTTGACCATCCGTTTGCAGGTGATATGCAGTGCTTTGGCTTAACTTAGTACCAAATGCTTTCTGTAAGGCTCCCCAGAATCGTGAAGTGAATCTTGGATCTCGATCAGAGATAATGGTTAACGGGGTCCTATGTAGTCTTATAATTTCTTGGATATACAATTGCGCTAACTTTTCCAACGAATAATTTGCTTGAATGGATAGAAAGTGAGCAGATTTGGTTAATCTATTCATGATAACCTATATGGCATCATATCCTGCTGGCATTCTTGGTAATCCCATTACAAAATCCATGGAGATACTCTTCCACTTCCACTCAGGGATTTCCAAAGGTTGTAGCATCCCGGAGGGCTTTTGATGTTCTGCTTTCACCTTCTGACAACTCAAGCACTTGCTCATGAAGCTCGCCATGTCTGACTTCATGCTTGGCCACCAAAACATTTTCTTGAGGTCTTGATACATTTTGGTAATGCCAAGATGTACAGTAAATTCACCTTTATGTGCTTCCTCCAAGATTCTTCTTTGGGGATCATTCCCCTCGGGTACACACACCCTGTCACGGTGTTGCCATATGCCTTCTTTATCCTGAGCAAAACCCGTTAATTTCCCTGATTGCACGAGATTGGTGATACGCTGAAAACTAGCATCCTGCTGTTGTACCTGCCGAATTTACTGCTTAAAGCTACTGGTTACCTTAACTTGGTGTAACTAAATGATCTTAGGACTCATAAGGATTCCCAAATTGAGATTTCGGAAGCTCTCAATAAGCTCTATCTCCTTCGCTGTCATCCAGGCTACAATCAATGATTTTCTACTTAAAGCATTTGCCACAATATTTGCCTTGCTTGGGTGGTATTTCAATTCAAATTCGTAGTCCTTAAGAAGTTCCATCCACCTTCATTGCCTCATATTTAATTCCTTTTGATCAAAGAGGTACTTCAAACTTTTATGATCAGAAAAGACCTCGAACCTCACACCATAAACGTGATGTCTCCATATCTTCAAAGCATATACTACGGCTGCTAACTCGAGATTGTGTGTAGGATAATTCCTTTCATGTGGCTTTAATTGCCTAGAGGCATAAGTGACCACGTTTTTAGCCTGCATCAACACGCATGCTTATCCGTGCTTGGAAGCATCACAATAGACCTCAAATGGTCGATGAGGGTCTGGCAAGGCTAACACTGGTGTCGTGGTTAACATTTTTTTCAAATCTTCAAAACTTTGCTCACAGTCTGGTGTCCATTCAAATGAAACATTCTTCCTAGTTAGCTTGGTCAAGGACAAGGCTATTTGAGAAAAATCCTTAACGAATTGTCTATAATATCTAGCTAGGCCTAGAAAACTCCTAACTTCGGTGACTGTGGTCAACCTCTCCTAATTTAGTACTGCTTCTACTTTGCTGGGGTCTACGGAGATCCCCCCATGGGATACTACATGGCCGAAAAATTTTACTTCTTCCATCCAAAATTCACATTTGGATAACTTAGCATAAAGTTTCTTTTCTCTTAAAACTTGCAGAACCAGCCGCAAGTATTCCGCTTGCTCTTGCTCCGTCGTCGAATAGGCAAGTATGTCGTCGATGAAAACCACTACAAACTTGTCCAGATATTGGCGGAATATCCGATTCATATAATCCATGAATACTGCTGGTGCATTTGTCAGCCCAAACGACATCACAGTATACTCGTAATGTCCATAATGAGTTTGAAAGGCTGTCTTAGGGATATCTTGTTCTCGGACTCAAATTTGATGATATCCAGAATGCAAGGCAACTTTTGAAAATACCGTTGCACCCTGCAGTTGGTCCATGAGGTCATCGATCCTTGGCAGTGGATATTTATTCTTAATCATTACTTTATTCAACTATCTATAGTCCATGCATAAGTGCATGCTCCCATCTTTCTTTTTAACCAACAAGACTGGAGCTCCCCATGGCGATGCATTTGGCTGTATGAATCCTTTTTCCAAGAGTTCTTCAATCTGTTTCTTTAGTTCCATCAGCTCTAGAGGTGACATTCGATACGGAGCTATAGATAGGGAAAACATTGGGATATTCTTTAACAACTGGGATTTCCTCCTGTTTCTATTCAACATCCGTCACATTAGCTGCTAGGAGGATGTATCCTTGACTCTTCGACCTACTACAGCTTACTACTAAAGAGTTTAGATAGAAGAGTGTCAAGGCTTGAGGTTTAGAAGACGAGACAGAGGAGAATACCACCATCTTATCAGAACAGTTAAGCATGACTTGATTGGTGGAAAGCCAATCCATACCTAGAATTATGTCAAGTCCAGACAAAGGGAGACAAATCAAATTAGCTGCAAAGGTTCTACCATTAATTTAAAGAGGAACATTGATGCAAATTTGACTAGTTTTAATAGGTTCATTGGTAGGAGTAGATACCAGTAGATCATAAGGCAATTCAGAAATTGGTAATCGCAAAGCAGCTACACAGTCACAAGAAATAAATGAGTGAGAGGCACCCGAATAATAAAGTACAGTTAAAGTCTCACCGTTCACTTCACAGGTACCTTGAATTAGTCCTTCGGACTTGTCAGCTTCTTCTGTATTCATCGTAAAGACCCATCCTTGACGTTGAGGTCGAGATAGCTGTGGCGAATTCCTAGTTGGACACTCATAAATTTTGTGGCCTGGCTTGCCACACCATAATAGATGTTTTGGCTTGCCAAACACGGCCGATCACCATGGTTCTTACCGCATTTTGTGCAAGTCGAATTCGAAAAAGACTTCTGGGGCTACTTGCCTTTATTGTCCACCGGCTGAAACCTTCTTTGCTATTGAAAATTGGGCTTGAATCTTGGGCCCTGTGGTGCCAAATTCTTCTTAAAGTTGCCACGAGACACCTTGGCTGTAGTCAGCTTTAGGTTACAATCTTCCACCAGTCGGCATTTATTTACCAACATGGGGAAATCTCTAATCTCCATCGACCTTATTGATACAAGAATGTCTTCTCGAAGTCCTCCTTCGAATATGACACACTTCCAAACTTCATCAAGATTCCTCTAATAAATTGTAGAAAATTTACACAGCTCTTCAAACCTGGCAATATACTCGGATACCATCCGGTTTCCTTGACGGAGCTGCATAAATTCCAGCTCCTTAGCATTTCAGACTGAGACAGGGAAGTACTTTTGGTAGAAAACCTCTCTAAACACTGTCCAGGTGACCACTGTCTAAGATTCCTCGAATAATCTTCGTACGCTATTCCACCAAAATTCTGTATCTGCTTCGAGCATATAGGTGGCAAAGGTCACCTTCTAATGATCTGAACAATCCAGGATAGAGAAAATCTTCTCCATAGCCTTGATCTATTCATTAGCCTTATCTGGGTCATACGCTCCTCGAAAGCTGGGCGGATTTGCCTTTCTAAACTTAGCAAATTTGAGATAGTCCAAGTCAGCTCCGGGGCCATGTGGATTTCCTCTACTGCTTGCCTCAAGTCGCCTGCCTAATTGATCCATCATCTGGTGAGCTGCCATGACCTGTTCCCGCATCGCATGAGCCATCTCTCGTATCGTGTCCATAAAATCGGTCGGGTCCTCTTGAGCAGCTTCTATGCGTGGCCTACCTCGCCTTCCGGAAGCCATTAAGTTCTGAGCATACAAAACAAAAATTATTGAGTTGATCAGGCTCAATACTAAGTCTGATGTGCTAGTAAATAACAGCTCACACGGTTAGGCACTTCATACACATGCACACCTATATCTCAACTTCTAGATAAGATTTAGTGCATGCCATCATCTGAAAATACAAAATATGCGCAAAGCATAGCCAGTCCAATCCTCAGGTCTTAGCCAGGATGAACTGCTCTGAGAGCAAAAATGTAACACCCTACCAATTTAATGTTATGCTTAAGTCCTAGCATGAAATTAAGTAGATTGTGTTACCATGTTGATACTCTGCTTACTATTTATTTATCATATCACATCTCTCCTTTTGTTTTTTTTTTTTTTTTGTAAACAAGTGAAACGGGGTGTTGTATAATGAACATGCTCAACGTCGTAGAACGTAACAAAGTTAAATAAAACGCAATAAAAATGATAAGAATAAGTAATATATCATCAACTGTATATATATATATATATATATATATATATATATATATATATATATATATATATATATATATATATATATATATATATATATATATATATATATATATATATATGTAAATATATACATGTTAGAAGCCAATGCTTCAGTTTATGTACAGATGTAAAATAGGATACATAAGTGGGGCCGGTGTACCCAAAAGAAGGCCCGTGTCAGTCAAATAAATCCTATGGGGTCCTCAAAGGACATTTCAAACTAACAGATATACATGCGGCTAAGTCTATGACCTAATACTGCACACTGCCAAAAGAGGGCCATGCTGTACAATAGAACTCTCGGTCAGGACCTATTCGATCAGATAGCCGTTGGCTACACCGGGCCTGGTTAGGGAGTAGTCCATACTAGGTCCCAAGGAGGATGATGAGCCTGTAGCCTCGGAAGGGTCGCTCTCAGAACTGAGCGGAATATCTAGAACCACCTGCAGAGGTGACTCTGGTGGAGGGTTAGTAGGAGCTACAAGTGCTGCGAGGGCTGAAGGTGCTGGAGGAGGGTGTGCCATGGGCAACAAGACCGCAATATATGGTGTGGCAGGGTCAAAAGCAGGATGAAATAGAGGAACAACAAAATTCCTATTGCTAAAAAGGTAGAGACAGAAATTGCAGGAGCTGGCTATGTACAGCGAATCCACTATGGGATCATGGTGGAGCTGCAGGTCGGGAATCTTAATAAATAGGGTGGCTCTCGAGTCCATACCAATGTCTGAGAATGATGCGGAAATGCAAAGCGAGGTGAGAATTTAAAGAATTCTTAGTAGGGTTCACGTATGGTATTTAACTGACATCACATTCATTCTCAATTGCCTCGGTTTTTATTTAATTATAAAAACATGGGATCAAATCGAACTATCCATATTTAATAAGTTTAAGAGAGCGTCTGGTCTGAGGCAAGATTTTATTTTACTTAGGACTGTATAAGAAATAGAATAATAAGTAGAATAAATGAACTTACAACAGTAAGTAAAACATAACAGTCAAACTATAATCAACTTATAATGACTATTCAATGTGATCATGCAAAACTCATTCTTGAACTTATCTTCATAAACTTTTCTATTACTTGGTCCTATGGGAGTTCTTGGCTATTTAGACTCCTAGGTAATAGTCTGCTTTTCAGGATCGAGCTTGTTCCTATATAGGAATGCCGGGTTTACTTTCCTCGACCTTCCCACCGATCTATTCCCCTTAACTTTAATCTGGGGCTGGCCCAAGTATTATGGAACTTTCATCATAACATAACCTTTATGAACTCATAACATAACCGTTGTGAACTTCTGGCACATGCACATGGATCTTAATATATATTATAACTCATGCATAAGATTTACCAAAATTTCGGCAGCATAACGAAACGTATTTGCTTCCCCATGGATAGTGCCAGTACTCAGAACACCAAATTTTCAAGAAAGTCATAACATGTCATCCATAATCTCAATCATCAATCTCATAGGAATAATTTTCACATTTAACACATAGTTGCTGTCCCAGCTCATTCATTCAACTTGATTTTTGTAAATCAAGCTAAAATTTCTATTTGACTCATCTGGACCTCAATTTTGGATATGTTAAAATGTTATGTGTCTATTTTCTACCCTCTTTAGTCCCATCTAATTTTGATAAGTATAGCTCAAGTTATTTAAGTTTTATCCCGGCCTGCCCTGAGACTGGCCAGAATTACACACTTAAAAGTAAAAATCTAGTAAAAATGGGAAACCAACTCAAATCATGCGAGATTGGTATCATATTAAAGTTAACAAGACAAGCTTTCATTTGCAAAAGTTCCATTTCATTTGCTTTAGTAGAGCTCGAGTTAAAAACCCCGAAATTTGACCTTCCTGAACTGCCCTCTTTTGAACCGGTTTAGACATGGGCAAATTCTCCGAACCATTGGGAGCAAACAAGACTATATCTAACTCTGAAATTTTTATGGGATGTTCTGCTGTGTACGCTTTCTAACAAAGCTAGTTTCATTCAATTCCAAGTCGTATAGCTCAAGTTTTGTCCTAAACAACCTAGTTTGCCTAGAATCAAACTCAAAAACCTAGGTCAAACTTTCAAAATTCATATCTCTCTTAATACTAATCCAATGGCCTTATATAATATATGTATGGAAAGCTCTGAATGTCTAGTTTCATATAAAAATAGTTTCATCAAATTTGAATGGCTATAAGCGGAGCCATACACTCTACTGTATGGACTGCCGAGGTAATTTGGTCTCTCAGCCCCTCACATCTTCCTATTCTCACCCATTCCTACTCCTTAAACAAATTTAAACACAAAAACAGCCAACATATTCATTCACTAATCACATCAAGAAGTGAGAAGGTAAAGCCAAAATCAGTCACCCACAATCAGAATAACAAGAACAAAATTGAAGCTCTATCTCTTTGTATGTGATTTTGCTAAGTTTTGGAATTTGGATTGATGGAACCTTATCAAACTTGAAGGTTTGATGGAGTTGGTTGAGAGGAGAAGAGAAGAAGAAGAGCAGAAGGGGAAAAGAAGAATGAAGCAAGGAGAGAGTGGCACAAATTAGTAGGGAATAAGGGAGAAAAATCTGATTTAAACATTGAAGAGGTAGTTGGCTTTGTGAGTTTTGATTGGCTGAAATTTTGTGGGTAAAGTTCAGCCATATTTGCCTCTTTTGTGGCTAGATTGTTCTCCATTTTGCCTAAAAATTGGAACTTGTTTCCATTCTGTCTTAAATCGAAACTCGTCTCCATTCTGCTTAAAGTCAGAACTCATGTCCATTTTATTTGAACTTGGAGATCAATTCGGATATCGGAACCCATGTCCATTTTACTTGAAACATGGAAATAAAGTCAGGGATTGGAACTCGCATCCATTTTAGTTGAACTTGGAGATCAATTCGGAAGTCGTAACTCTTGTCCATTTAAGTTGAACTTGGAGATCAATTTTGAAGTCAGAACTCGTGTCCATCAATTTGGAAGTCGGAACTCGTGTCCATTTTAGTTGAACTTTAATTAACTTCAATTATTTGATAAAAATCGGAACAATTAGGTGAAAAACGATAAAAAAAAAATTCTGATGGATGTTACAAAAATATCCCATAAAAATTTCAGATTTAGATTCCAACTGAGCTGCTGCCAGTAAATCCATAAATTTGACCTAAGGTCGTACTCAGGGGAAACAAGGCAATGCAAGATACCCAAATTCAAGAGCACATAATTCGAGTTCTGCTTACTCAAATGAGATGGAACTTCTTGCAAATGAAAATTGGATCAGTTAGCTTTAAAACCATATAATTTTCATATAGTTTCTACTAGTTTTCTATTTTTAGTGAATTTTTACTTTCTAGGACTCAAATCTGCTTAGTACCGGACAAGCTAGGTAAATCTTCAATAACTTGAGTTATATGTATCAAAACTTAATGGGACCAAAGAGGTTAGAAATTAGACAAAAAGCACGTTAACATATCCAAAATTCAGACATAAACAAATTAAGCAGAAATTATGGAATAAATTACAAATTCGGGCAAAATTGAATAGAGTTGGCAGAAATGACCAAATTGATTATTTCACAAGTATTAGTGTACATATAAGGTTTGGGTTGAAATTTTCAAATTTTACATTGATATTAAGGGATTGATTTGTTATATTGATTATGCTGTTGTGACTAATTTGTTTGTGAGAAGCTAGCACTATTCACGGGAAAAGTGGACCTGATCTGTTATGCTGCCGAAATTCCAGCAGAAATATGTGAATTATATGAATGTTATAAACATTTATATGTTATGCTCATAAGATTCATGTATGCAAGAATGATTTAAGTATGAAATGAAGTATACGAATGAATATATAGCATATGCATGTATAATCATGTCTAAAGAAGGATAAAAATTATGAGAACTTGCAAGAAAGACGTACCAAACTACCACGTAAGGCATGGCATAGACCCAGCTAGCATATGCCAGAGCGGTACTGTTTAAGACTGGGGCCAGCCCCTAAACAGATTTAAGGGAAATAAGTCGGTGGAAGCGTCCGGGATAGTAAACCTGGCAATGCTGTGTAGGAACGAGCTCGATCTTGAAAACCAGGCTATTACCCAAAGGTGAAAAAGGCCACTCACCTCTAAGGGACTAAGTACAAATGAGCAAGATCAAATTACAAGTTAAAGAAAGAGATGAACAAAGTCAAGTGCACTTGCGTACATCAAGTACAAGCACCTACATGTGCATCACTAATTATCTCATTATTCATAATGTTATTATGATTCTTATTGAAGTATACTACACTATTTGTGTTTCTATGTCTATCATATAATATGCCAAGTGGTTGTTAAAATATAACCTGCTTCGAGCAATATGTTTCAACTTAAAATTGAACCACTGTTTGCGTATATGTGCTCATATTTTCATAAGAAACCGAAGCGGCTGGAATTTTTATGATGACACTGTAAGGTGATGGTTCAAGTTTACCTACTGAGAACCTTAGGTTCTCACTGCCTGCTTGTATATTTTTCTTTTTTGTAAACATTCCAGCACCTAAGTTGGAAATCAAGTACGAGGCGGAGTACTAGGACATTCACTGAGCAAGACTCGGGCGCAAACCAGACCAAGAGATTATTAAAGCTAGCTAATGACTAGTCGAAAGCAAATTTTGTGTATTATGTTAGTCTCAATTTCTTTTAAATTGTAATTATTTTATTCTCTATGTATCAAAGACGACAAAGTTTATGAACTATTAGTCAGTAATAAAGTGTGCAGCTAAAGAGCCATGTATTATATTTTCCACATTTTAAAGATTTCTTAGCACAGTGACAACCTTTTAATATAACTCCATGACTCGAGCATGGCTTATATGATAGAGGTTGTACATTTATTAATATCAGAGCAATTCGTCCTGTGTAGGCCTGTGGATGGGCTAACTGTGCTTCTGAAGCATACTCTGAGAGTCTAGATAAACCATGCTTTAGGTCCTCAAGTGACAAGGACATAGAAGATTTTGCATGGTAGTCTTGCTATGAGTGTTGTGGACTATCCGTTGCACTTGACTGAATATTGAGCTTGATCACCTCAATATAAGGTTTTGTGTAGGCAGAGACCTATGACACCCTGCAGACTTATTAGGAACCTTCTAAACATAATTATGAGCGGCGAAACTCCTAGCAAATAGCAATGGCATAAAGGGGCAGATAATTGAGCAAGTTAAGAAGTACAGAGAAATAGGGATTCAATCAAAGGAATTATGTCAGATGGTTTGTTATGGACATAGGAAACTTAGCTATATCGAAAAAGGTTGTTTTAAAGTGTTGTCGGGAAGCTAAAAATTTCCCATCGTCTAGGGTAAGATCTTAGTTGGAGACGAGCCGAGTAAAAATCTTTTTTACCTTGATGGAGCTTGTTTGAAGCTTCCTTGCGATTACTCGATCGAGGCTATCTTCTCTAGATTGAATCTAGGGGATTCTTCTACCTGGTTTTGTAACTTTAATGCTCAACAAGAGTAAGGTGATTACTCGCTAATGAGGTTATCTTATGTGGCATGGATAGTGCCCTTATTTTCCTCATAGATGAGATTACCCCGAAAGTATCTTGCCAGCAAATTCAGTTAATGCTTTTTATTTTGGATTATGGTAATACCACATTATAAAGACCTGATCCTTCATCAAGAAACTTGTAGAGTGGACAGACGAAGTAGAGAATCAGTGAAAGAAGCTAAGGGCAGAAGCTTCGGTTAGGTATACGGGAGACCTTTTTAAGTCCCCGTCCATAGAATGGAGTGGCTTCTCCCTTAAGAGTATTGGGAACTAACATTGTAACGATTGCAAATTATAAGAGTACTAAGTGGAATCTCGGCTTCGAAAGGGAAACAGTTGAGCAAAATTGTAAAAAGACCCATCTAATTATACATTGTATCAAGATAGAGATATGGTTATACACCGTATGGAAAGCAGATGAAGTTATAAAAGTAACGAAGGAGAGGCAATATATCTCCTACTAACCTAAAGTAGGGACACTTTCGGACTAGAGGTGGCATATGAACCAAGTGTAATTTTTTCTACCTGTCAGGGATAAAGGGAGTGTTAGAAAATCTAGTTATGTTCAAATTCTGTCAACCTCATCCACCATAGGAACTGGATGATAGGATCATCTTCAACATGTTATTAGTAGAGGAATGCGACTATTCAAAGAAGAAAGGCAAAGGTTAATGATCGCCTTCAGGCACCATTGTGTATGTTGTAGGAGGAATAATTCGATGAGGAATGTATTTAGATTCTAGCAGAAATGATAAAGACTTAAGGTGTGCAGTTGATTCTGGTAGCCTGAGATAGTATTAAAGTCGGAGGTCCTAATGAACTAAGATGAATATAAACTTCTGTAGGGGCAACAGACATTATAGGAAAGAAATAAAAGAAAACAAAGTTTTGATTCCAAAAGGCCCATTAAGAAGGCAAAATGCTATCTAGTACAGAATTACAACATGAACAAGAGCTTTCAGGAGGTAACGAAACTGGGTTGCCTCGACACTAGCAATGAGTGCAATCGATCCACTGCACCCTAAGTAAGACTGGGTGATGCACTAATAAAAGATTAGAGGATTTGGGAATGTGCCCCATGATGGACAAGGTTACGAGGTATGATTGGAAGTAGTCAGTTAAGTCGCCATACTCGGGGCTAGGTTGGATGCAATTATGCCAGCACTAATGTACCGTATCCCATCATAAGTCCACAATTAAGCGTGCTCGAGCGAGAGTAATGCTAACCTTAATAGCAAAATAAGCCTATCATTTCATCCTCTCACACCTAATAGATCACATTCTAGGCACAAGATATTACAAGGGATAACCAGAAGGCTCAATAGTGAAAGTAATGTAAAGTTTAACCATAAACTTGATATTTATTATACTGGGATAGACTATAAATGAGAAAGGTAATGCTGGTAACCACGGGATTCCTTAAGTTGGTATTTAAAGTTCAGAGGAAGGTGGATGTCAACATAATAAATAAGGAATCTCCTCATTGCCAAATTAAAGAAAATAGGTGAATAGTGGAATCTTTGCAGCTCAACAGTCCTTTTTCTCAGATTGAACCGATCATATTCTAGAGGAAAAGATATTGCAATAATCATTGAGAAGCTCAATAAGGACAACACGAAATCTAACTAGTAGATAATGAGAAAAATGGAATTGAGCCCATAAGAAGAGAAGAGATTTCAAGCAAGGCCTATAGTTACAGTTTATGAAAAGATTCTAGTCCTGCACTCTAGATTCAACATAAGGGAACTCATCATTGATCAAAGGTGTCATGTGGACCAAAACCTTGGAAACAGCAAAATCAATTTCCCAAAAACTTTGATAGTGCCACTATGACCACTACCTATCGAAATTAATTGTTGCTATAGATAATAGTTCTTGTAACGATAAAACTTCTTGAGTTGGTGTCGAAGATTCAAGACACAAGAAATGAAAAGGTTACTAGAAATCACAGTGCAACAGTAGTTAGACACATGGTAAGAAAGATAAGTAACTTTCTCGACGAGCTCGTTAATAGATTAGGCTGTCATCAAGATAAAGTGTATTGTGGGCACTTATACAATCTACAGGGACCTTGGCTTGAGTTGGAAAGGTATCTTGTAGAAAAAAAATGGGAAAAGAAAGACTCTGCAACTTCGCTAAGGAAATATGGCTATTAACCCCCATTTCTATGCTGAATCACGTATACCTTGATAGCTAAAAATCAAGTAGAACAAGAGAATGGTAATAAGAAAAGCTATGAATCTTAAAAACTTAAGCCGCATAGTGGGAGTGACCTGAGATCTTCCCACATGTAATGGAGCAAAAGGTAAAATTTATAAGGAAAAGGAGTTTTAAGACAAAGCTCCTAGCTACAATTTCGAGAAGAGACCTAAGCCCATATTTCTAAAGGACTTTAATGGAGAAAATTTATTTTTGGACTAAGGGTATTCACGTGAATAAGAATCTTGGAAAAAGTTGTATGAGCCTCCTAAAAATTTCGATGCAACCGTTTTCATGATTATACATTAACTGATAATCCTTATAACTGCGAATCTTCAAGGGATCGATATCTATGGTCTTAAGTGTAAGCAGCAAAAGATTTAGTAGTTACTACTAAGTAAAAGTAATTAAGTTCAAAGCAAAGGAGATGAGGAAGGTCTCTAATGAACCTAATAAAGGTTCAAGATGTCATTGATATAAGATAAGGGTTCTTTGCACGTACTAGAACAATACCCTATAATTACCAGCAATCCCTTTCAGGACGATGCACGAACTCGAAGAAGAGATTACCTTAATAAGCTAAGAGAATACTCCTAAATATTCTTAGCCCTGGAATTTTGAGGACAAAATTCTTTTCAAGGTGGGTAGAGTGTAACATCCCTACTTTCTTACACAAACCGTAATAAAAACTTTGAATTATTTCCCTTAGGCAGTGGGAGAATTTCTCAAGCAGTGCTATGTCATAACGATCCTCATACTCGGAACTATAGGGTAGCGTAACACTGCCATTAAAAATATGGCACCACCATACATTAAAAATTAGGAAATGATAAAAATGTCCCTGTAAACTTTTGTTATCTGCAGTGTTTCCTAGAACTTTTAAAAATTACATTTTGACCCTAAAGGATTATTTCCACAATAACCCTAGAACTTTTCATAAAATAACAATTATGTCCCTACATCTATAGAATTAGCAGAATGGGGTTTTAAATGGAGCAGAATCATGTGGCGAAACCATAGAAGTTTAAATCTCTGCCGATTGGGCCACGGAGGTCGTCGGGTGTGAAACAACATGGGGTGCCCCTAAACTTGCTCAAAATTATAGAAATGCCATTAGCTATGGAAAATAGAAAACAAAAATGCTCTGAATTTGCGAAACATTTAATTTACGCTATTAATTGATTTATTCGATTTTTTTTATTACGTACGATTAATTAGAAATTAATTAAAGGATGATTAGGAGTTAATTAGATGTTTATTAGAAATGTTAGGCTAAAGAACAATTAGAATGGAGATATAGAAAATCTTACAAAGTTATTTAGTAACGTTTTGCCGATTTGGAGGAAATCGATAAAAATTCGGTGTTTTAAACTTCCAAAACCGAACTAGTAGAATTTCATACTGAAGACCCCAATTTGAGTGGCTCAAATTTAGCTACTTCTACCTCATGTGAGTGGCGCCACTTGCAACCAAAGAATGAGGAGAAACTTGGCTTAACTACCACCACCAAAGCCTCCACCAATTACAAGCTTGTGTTATAAAAATCAAAAGATTTCCTCCTAGGTCCTCCTCATATTTCACCCCCACCAGCTGCCATGTCCTCTCTATTTCTTCTTCTTCTTCTTCCTTTCTTTCCTTGCCTCCATGGCTATGAGCTTCAAGCTCATAGTTCATGGCCTTCTTGGCCTCAAATTCTCTTGCTCCTTTTATGAAAATTGATCCTCACCTCCTTCTCTACAAAACCCATCTGACAATTTCATGATTAAACATCAAGTGGAGGCTCCCCACACTCATGTGAGCTGCTGCCATAGTGTAGGAGTTGGTTCTTGGCCATCTTGCTTCCATAGTTTCAAGGATTTCAAGGTAGGTAGCTCAAATTCTTAATTATTTGTTGTGTTATGTGGCTATATGTTTGCTGTGTGCTCCTTATGCTATGCTGGTCTATGCTTTGTATGCTTGTGTTATAATGTTTTTCTTATGAATTGAAATGAAGAAATTTAGTTTAAGTTGAGACATTTATCAAACACTCAAAAAAGAGCTAAGCAGAATCTATTTTTGTGAGAAAATCCTATGGCGTCCATACCGGCAAAGTGTACGGCTCTGCCTACAACCATAGAATGGATGAAACTAATTTTATGTGAAAATAGACATCTAGGGCTTTTCAACCATGTAAATTATAAGGTCATTGGATTAGTATTGAGAGAGATATGAATTTTTGAATTTTACCTAGCAATCTTGCATTTTTTTCCAAGCAGTACTGGTTATCAAGGATATAACTCACCCCATACAACTATAAATTTAGTGAAACAAATTTTTGTAGGAAGCTAACACATAGAAAAATATCCCATAAAAATTTCATATTTAGATTCCAGCTGAGCTGCTGCCAATAAATCCACAAATTTGACCTAAGGTCGTATTCAGGGAAATAGGGCAGTGTAGGATACCCAAATTCAAGAGCTCATAATTCGAGTTCTACTTACTCAAATGAGATGGAACTTCTTGTAAATGAAAATGGATCAGTTACTTTAAGACCATATAGTTTTTGTATTGTTTTGGCTAGTTTTCTATTTTTAGTGAATTTTTACTTTCTAGGACTCAAATCTGCCTAGTACCAGACAAGCCTAGGTAAATCTTCAATAACTTGAGTTATATATATTAAAACTTAATGGGACCAAAGAGGTTAGAAATTAGACAAAAAGCACGTTAACATATCCAAAATTCAGACATAAAAAAAATTAAGCAAAAATTATGGAATAAATTACAAATTTAGGCAGAATTGAATAAAATTGGCAGAAATGACCAAATTAATGGTTTCACAAGTATGAGTGTACATATAAGGTTAGGGTTGAAAGTTGCAAATTTTACATTGGTACTAAGGGATTGATATGTTAATTGATTATGCTGTTGTGACTGATTTTTCCGTGAGAAGCTGGTACTTTTCATGGGAAAGCGGACCTGATCTGTTATGCTGTCGAAATTCCGGCAAAAATATGTTAATTATATGAATGTTATAATCATTTATATGTTATGCTCATAAGATTCATATGTACAAGAATGATTTAAGTATGATATGAAGTATATGAGTGAATATATAGCATATGCATGTATAATCATGTCCAAAGAAGGATAAAATTACGAGACCATCCAAGAAAGACGTACCAAGCTACCACGTGAGGCATGGCAAAGACCCAGCTAGCATATGCCAGAGCAGTACTGTTTAAGACTTGGACCAGCCTTTGAATAGATTTAAGGGGAATGATTCGGTGGGAGCATCGAGGAAAGTAAACCTGACAATCCTGTATAGGAAGGAGCTCGATCCTAAAAGCCAGGCTATTACCCAGAGGTGAGAAAAGCCATTCAGCTCTAGGGGACCAAGTCCAAAAGAGCAAGATCAAGTTGCAAGTTAAAGAAAGAGATGAATTAAGCCGAGTGCACTTGCATACAGTCAAGTACAAGCACCTACATGTGCATCTCTAATTATCTCATTATGTCATAACATTATTATAATTCTTATTGAAGTATACTACACTATTCACATTTCTATGTCTATCATATAATATGCCAAGTGGTTGTTAAAATATAACCCGCTTCGGCGATATGTTTCAACTTAAAATTGAACCACTATTTGCGTATATGTGCTCATATTTTCATAAAAAATCGAAATGGCTGGAATGTTTATGATGACACTGTAAGAGTCATGGTTTGAGTTTACCTATTGAGAACCTTAGGTTCTCACTGCTTGCTTTATGTTTTTCTTTTTTGTAAACATTTCAATACCTAAGTTGGAAATCAAGTGTGAGGTGGAGTACTGGGACATTCACTGGGCAAGACTCGGGCGCAAACCAGACCAAGAGCCTATTAAAGCTTGCTAACGAGTAGTCAGAAGCAAATTCTGTGTATTGTGTTAGTCACAATTTCTTTTAAATTGTAATTATTTTATTCTCTATGTATTAAAGACGATGAAGTTTATGAACTATTAGTTAGTAATAAAGTGTGCAGTTAAAGGGCCATGTATTATATTTTCCACATTGTAAAGATTTCTTAGCATGGTGACAACCTTTTAATATAACTCCATGACTCGAGTATGGCTTATATGATAGAGGTTGTTACACCCTGCCTCGACCCGCTTTTGGTGGGTTAGGGCGAGCCACCCACTTTGCCATCTCTACTCCAAGAAGGGAAATCTGCCCCTTGGATATCGGCTCCCGAGGTACTCGAAGAAAGTTCTCGGCCAAAATCAAGTGTAGAAATAACCAAGAACACAAGTAACGAATGGATAGATTGCAATCAGAAAGACTTATATTAAATCCTTGTCCAATTATATTAAATATCCTTCTCAAGTTTTCATGGCTAATCTGCATGGAAAGTTTGAGGAAAGGATTTGATACAAGTGATAAGGCCAAGAGGCCAAGACATAAAAGGGTAAAACTAAGAAGATAAAGTAAAGTAAAGTAAAACTAAATTGTGCTGGTCAAGGAAAGGAAAGTAAAGTAAAGTAAAGGTACAAGTAAGACAAATTGACAAGTAGAGTTGTTGATGCTGGGATGCTTTGGAATGACTAAGTCTTGTTCTATTTATAAGCAAGGCTTCTTCTCTAATTGCCTTTGAGTAACTACTCTAGTTTCATGCTCTTAGTTGGGCTTGGTTTTCTTAGCCAAAATTTGGAAAAAAAACTGCCACGTGTCTACATGTTTAAGTACTCACACTGCAAACCCTGGGCTTACAGCTTTTACCTAGGTCTTGGCTCTTTCAAATCCACCATCTTATCTTCCAAATGAGTTACCTTTCTGAGTCGATTAGCCTTTTTGCTTTATATTTAGCCAATTGGTGCCTTGGCCTTGTTCTCGACTATTGTTATTTTGATCACTGTACCTCACCACTCGACGGATGTTGGAAACTGTGCCAAAACCTTACTCTGGTAAGTTTTAGCTCTAGCTAAGGGCACTTGACAATTTTTTGATGCCAACAATGGCATATTGCTTCCTAACAAATTCTCGCATTGCCTAAGTGAAATAAATCAAAATTCTTATTTGCTATATTAAGAAAAATGAGGATGTTATATTTCTCCTTTCCTTCTAAAAATTTTATCCTCAAAATTTGGTTTAGTCTTTGTAGATAATCTTACTATGCTATTATATTTGTTTTACTTTAAATTTGAAGTGTTTACAATAGCTAATTTAATTTTGGTGTGTTAAGAGTGGCTTTACTCTTTATGATCTTAGGTATGAGGAATAGTTTGAAAGTTTATATTCTTAAGTAAGTTTCTTATTGAGCATTGCCTTACACTTTCTATCCTTAGTTTTTGACTCTGAATTTCCTTATTATGTTCATACCTTATGATGGTTTATTCTAATATTTCAAGTTTTGGGGATTCTATAAGCTCAAATCTGCTTATCCTAATTCTTTTTATCCTGCTTATTAAAGTGTTCAAGTTTTTATTTATAATCCTAGCATAATATTTTTCACTTTAACTTATCATTCTTAAGGGTATCATCTTCCTAGATATTAAATTTTGAGTAATCTAATTGCCTAATTATGCAATACTAATGAGAAGGTACAAGAAAACATAGGTCAAATAGCAATTCACACAAATCAAATATCACATATTTCACAAACAATTTTCAAATCAATGAAATGCATCCCAAGGAATAATTCACATAGTCAAGCATCTTTAGTTTCATAACAACAAACCCAAATAAAATCACAATTTCAATATCAAGTTACTAACTAATTTTAAAGCAATTAGCAGTTCAATTATGAATATCAATGGAGAAACACAAATAATCCTCTATCTATGCTATTTTAGTCACTTTATTTATTCCTAGTTTAGGGGAAAAGTTACCTCATACTCGATATTGATAACTCCCTTTAGTGAGTTATATTTTTAGTTAGTTTTTGTTTGCTTTAGGATGTAGTTGTTTAGTTTAGCTTCTATTTTGTTCTATTTTAGTAAATAGTTTAGATTAGTTAGTATTTTTAGTTTATGTTATTTCTTATATTTTTGGGTACTTATTTTGGGTTTACTTGATTGTTGTTAGGTACAAGCAAGCCCAAAAAAAGTTGGAAGTAACCAAAGGAAAGATTTAGACTTAGTATCTTGCACTATAGCATACTGCCATAGAAGAAAAAAAAGGCCAAAGTTTCATATTGCACTATAGCACACTGCCATTTCATCAATTTCCCATTTTTTGTGTTGCACTATAGCACAACCACCACACTATAGTGCGGCACCATTTCCACTCATGAAGTTTTAGTTGCACTATAGTGCAACCCTTGCCTATAGCATCACCTTCTTTGCAGTAATTGGTTGGCTTATGCTGAATTTTTGAAAAAAGGGATTTGCACACTATAAAAAACAACACTTCAAATCAAAAATATATCCCTAGACACCTCTAAACACTTCCTAAGACAAAAGGCTTCACCATAGAGATTAAAGGAGAAGATTCAAGGATTCCAATGCTCAACTTCAACACGGAGAGATCCACAATCTTCTGAATCTCTTGTCTTTAGCTTGAATTTTTTATGCCTTTTTGTTCTTTTGTCTTCTTATCTTCAAACTTCTCCATTGTTTTCTTTTCTTTAATCATGAACTAAATTTCTTTTGCTAGGACGTTAATAGACCCCTTTTGTATGACAATTTTATTTATGAATTAATGTTAATCTTGTTTTTATCTCAATTGCTCCATGTTTTTGTTTATCTTAATGCCTTTAATTGAAAAATCACCAATTAATTAATTTGGGGATTTACAATAACTAAAGAGAGGGTTTATGAATAAAGCTTCTTAACATAAACATTGTGAGCTGAATGAAAACTAGAGATAGACAAATGCCATTCATGCAGTCAATATAGGAACCCATAGAGCTTCAACCTTTATCTAGATTAGGTTATACTAAGAGATTAGGCAATTAGTTTAGGATAAAAGAATATTGCTTGACCTCGAGAGAGGCTAGGAATAAATTAAAGGGAACCAACTATGAGTCAATTAAGAAAGGAACTAATTAACAAAAATTCAAAGTAAATGCATTTACAATAGGTGAAATTAATTAGCCCTAGTATCCATCCCATTGCATTTATCCACATCATTAACATTTACTTGTATTAGTAGTTTTCTTATTTATTTTATTTTATTTAGATTTTAATTTCTTTATTTGTAATTTCATTCCGTTCAAATAGTTACTCCCTTAGACTACCCGGTATTTGATCTATTCTCGTGGGAACAAACCTCTTTTCATCACTTTATTACTTGTATGACTAGGTATACTTGCCGAAGTCGAATCAATTATCTAGTTATAGCTCTAACTCCTGCTAGAATCTTTCGTAGATAGTCGACTCGATTTTGTGCCAACTTATAGCAAAGACTCATCATTTGGCTTGATGCTTTGGGCCAGAATATTCTTCCCTTTTCTATAGGTATTCACGTGCAAAGTGTCCAAGCTTACCACAAATGAAACAAATTCCTCTTTTCCCTTACAGGCATGGTTTGTTGCCAAGGTAACTCTGACAATTCAAACAAGTAGGAGCTAGTGTTGGCGCAACTTTCTGCTAAGAAGGTAGAAGGGGTTTGTCCTTATTCTGATTTAGGTTCAGATTACAGTTCGTATTCTTTTGAGATATAGCAAAGTCATTCTGTTTATATCTACTTCTCTTTTTCTCTTAAACATATTCTAATGCTCAACCATTAGATCATTTAGGTTTTGTTCAGCAATCCTGCACTTGTTGACCAGTAAAGTATAATTTCTGATTTCCATAGCATTAACAACATTCTTAATCCCGGGTTTCAAGCCAGATTCAAATTTCATTGCTTTCCAAGATCTATCCGACTTAAACATTAAATAGAGTAAGAATTTGGACAACTCTTCAAATTTGGACACATATTGCCCAAAATTCATGTTTCCTTACCTCAGCTGTAGGAACTCGGTCTCCTTCTAATTTCTCACACTTGCTGGGATGTATTTTTTTAAGAAAATAGTTTTGAAAATTTCCTGAGTGAGTGGAGTCTCTTGGTCCTGCATCAGGCCCTTGGCGCCCTTCCAACAATGTTTAGCTTTACCAACAAGTATATAAGTGGCACAAGTCACATTCTGCTCGTCAGTGCATACGATAACCTCAAAAGTGTTCTCCACCTGCATCAACCAATTCTCGATTGTGGTTGGATTATATTCTTCTCTAAATGGTGGTGGTTGCAACTTCTTAAATTTAGTCAACCCCAAGAATTGAGGATTCAAACCCGAAACATCTGCAAGAAATATTAGATCATTTACTCTTACCAACACATCGTCTAAAACTCCCTTAGGGTGAGTTGTGCTTCGGTTGGCAAGTTGAATCCCTACTCCCGTTGGCTTGAGCTCCCTAATGTGCAAGGACTGGTATACAAATTTTGGCATCACATTGATTGAAGCTCCAAGGTCCAACACTGCTTGACTAAATTGCTTGCTTCCAATAATGCATGGAATGGTGAAAGTGCTAGGATCTTTGCACTTTGAAGGAATGCTTGGCTGAATTATTGTAAATACATTTCTGCCCATGCTCACCTTCTCATTTCCTTTCACCCTCCTTCTATGAGTGCACAAGTCTTTGAGGAACTTGGCATATTTTGGAATCTACTTGATTGCTTCTAGAAGTGGAATGTTAACTTCTACTTTTTTTGAAAGTCTCTATATTCTCCTTGTCCAATTCTGCCTCAACTATCTTTTTATTCTGTGTCACTCTATTTGGGAAAGGCAGTGGAATACTTAGGGTAAATTTCTGGCTGCTACTTATTTTGGACATCTCTGCATCACCTCTAACCATTTCTACAACATCTAGTTTTCCTATAGAATTTGGCTGATCGTTTTCTGTAGAATTTGGGACTTGCAGCTTGTAACATCCTCAATTTCTTGTTGTGCTAAATTACCTCAGTAACCTTGAGTAATTAGGCACTTAATGAGAAATTATGAGATTAAGGCTTAATTAAGGGGTTAACGAAAAGTTTATAAGTTAACTCGAATAAGAAAAGTCAAGAGAATGCTTAATTGAGATTAGATAATCTCTAATTAAGCAAGTCAGAACCTTTATAGCTTAATTAAGCACTAATCGCCCTTAATCAGCTTAATCGAGTTTAATTAAGGTTAATTAAGCTTAATCTTAAGATTAATTTTTGTTAATCATGTTCTTGTGTGTTAATCACTAATCCTTGCTTAATCATCTTAATTAAGTTGCAAGAGCACTTAATCACATGATTAAATTCAAATTTAGTCAACTAGACAATAAAGTAAGAAATAATGTCATTAAACTATAAAGCATAAGGCAAGAGTGCTTTATGTAAGAGTTAGTACATGCTTTGTTCCCCCATTATCCAATTTGTTTCCCTAAACCTTAATTAACACAAAATTAAGCAAAATATCTCACTCCCTTCCTTCCATGCATAGGACGCCACTTTCTCTCTCTTTTACCCTATCCACTTTCATTTTCACTCATCCTATTCTCTCTCTTCAAATCAAATCCTCCCACTTCTCTCTAAACTCTTTCATCTTCTTTTTCATCTTCTTCTTCCTTTCCTCACCACCACCACCCAAAACCACTCACTTAGCCTTTCAAAGACCCCATCTTTGGGTCTTTGAAGACAAGATCTAAACACTACCACCATCATTTTCAAGAGAACTCAAGAGATTCTCCTTCCACCAAGCCAAACCGCCACCATCTTCAAGGAAAGAAACCACCATCATCTTCTTCTTCTTCTTCTCTAGTTTTTGTGCCATTTCTAAGAAAGGTAGTGATCTTCATCTTTTTTGTTTTACACTCAAGGAAGCTTGAAGCTTGGTTCTTTCCATGACCAAGATCTTTGAGTGAAAACTTGAGAAAATCTTTCATGCTCTTCATGAGCAAAAGTTTCTATTTTTGATTAAATATGTCCTTATTCTTCTTCAAGTGTTCTTGATGTTTTTACTTTTGAAAAAATATGTTCTTGTTGTTCTTCAAGTGTTCTTGATATTTCTACTTTTGGAAAATATGTTCATGTTCTTATTCTTGAATGTTCTTGATGTTCTTGGCAGTATTTTGCTTAAAGTTGTTCTTTTTCTTATGATGAGTCTATGCTTAGAAAAGTTTCATCTTCATATGCTTTTCATGATTTGATAAGACTATGAACATCTTAAAAGCTTAAAACTTTAAAAAGTTTGCTTTTTGATTCCTTAAAAGTGGCGCAACTTTTAAGCTTCCATAAAGTTTTATTTTGTTTTGTCTTGAAGGCAAGAATACATGTAACAGTTTAAGTTTTTTGGAATAATAAGCATTTTTAAGTTAGAAAAATGATGGCTTGTCACTTTATGTTTCAAAGATTGATCCTTGGAAGCCAATCCTTTCATAAAATTTGAAACTTGAAATCAAAAAGGTCACTTTTGGATCATAGGAATGCTAACTTTGATAAAGAGCAAGACTTTATAACTTTAAAGGTAATGTCTTATATCAGTAATTGATAAATTAGGAACCTTTTTAATAAAGAGATGACTTTAAGTCATAAAGTTGAGACTTTGATGGTCTTAGAATAATTAAAAGAGTCAACTTTCATAAAGAACAAGACTTTATAGTTAAAAAGCTAGTAACTTGTATCATTATTTCATAAAGATCTAACCTTTAAGATAAGAGCTTAATGTTAAAGGCACTTACTTTCATAAAGAATAAAATTTTATGACTACTTTATAAGAATGATAACTTTTATAATACTTAAGATAAGATCTTGTTATATTAGTGATAAAAGCTTGAAGCTTGGTAACCTGGTTAAGTTAAAAATACCCTTGGTGTTTAGTAAACATAGTGTTGTTGGGTTCATGATGTGGTTATGCGTTGTCATGACCCAAGGATTAGAGGGATCTCGAACTCTTTGGAAACAGAAGTATGATTAGGGCCTCTGAGCATACCATGAACCAAGGAATCACTAAGTGTACTATCTCAAGGAAAGGAAACAAACACTTAACTTAATTAAATTGACCAAGTGTTTCATAAGATATGAACTCAAATAAAGAATAATTTCGTATGAGAACTACGTAACTAAAAGACCACATACATATATCTTAACTACGTGATTTTCTTATGGGTAACCACGAGAAATCATACGATGATTCATAAGATTCTTCACAAAGAGTAACACAACTATAAAGCCCCCTTTTAGGGTATGAGAATATGATGCCATTCGGCATGATGAATGGTGAGTTTGATTGAGCTTTGTCTCATGATTGATTGATTATTGTGATATGATAAACTGCTAGTTGAAAGCTTATGATTGGCATTTTGGGGGAAGCTCTGGTCTAGTCGTTATGCTGTCGAATTTCCGTCAAAATTATGGACTTAGTCATATCATTGCATGTGTCTAGTCAAAGAAGTGTTATGCATGTAAAGTATAATAATAAGAAAAGAATTAATGGGACGTGACCTTTCAATCACTTCGATAAAGGAAGGTAGAGACGACGATCCACAAAGACTCAAGGAACCTCTATGAGGGAGGCAAGGGTGACATGGAGGACCCTCCAACTTAAGGTAACCAATATCGGCTTAGTCTGATTTGGTTTAGTACTGTGTGACGATGGTCACGGAATGACCTCATGTCCAAAAGCAGTCTATTTCAAAGGAAGGTAAAGAATGTTAAGCACATGCTAAAAACGAAAGTAAAGTCAAAGCATAACCATGGTTAAGTCTGTGATGATGCATGTCTTTGCATGTATCTGTATTATCCATTTGCATTGTGAATGTTTATTCTATGCTTTAGTATGTATGTTAGTTATGATGATGCAGTTATGTTGTTAAGTTTAAAAACAACCCGCTTCGGGGTTTAAGTTTTCAAATCATTAAAATTGAACTTATATCTGCCCACTGTTTTTATAATTAAACCCAAAGTGGCTGGGACGATAACGATGACATAGTGTTTATCTAGTCGCAATCCTACTGAAAAATTTAGTATCTCTCACTCCTATGTTTCCGTGTCGTCTTCAGAGGATGTCAACGTAGGGCGTGGTGGTGATCTACGTTGAGTTCTCGGTGTGGCGCTGGTGCTTTGACCCGATGCTGAACGCCTCCGTGCTGTCTGCGAATGCAGCGATGAGGTCTACATCTTCCACAACTGCCAGTTTCAGACTCCCGTGATGAGCCCATTTTTCCGACCGCATCATCCATTCGGTGAGGTTACTATGGATGACATCCACCCCTGCTTTCAGTTACCAAGATAACCCACCGACAATGGTGAGACTGACTCGGATTCCCATTTGACTCCGACTGTTTCATTGGATTTCGATCCCTCGGAGCCATCTTATCCGAGCTACTATGTGGAGATTGATCCCTCTAAGCCCTTCTATCTAACTCGTTCTAGGGGATCTCACCATTCGGGTTCGTCGCAGCCTTCGGTGATTCATCTATCTTCCAATTCTTCTGCTTCATCTACTGGCCCAACTTCACTCCCAGTTCGTGGACGTGGGTTCATTCGTACCCGTGCTTTGCCCCGTGTACGAGCACGTGCTCGAGGAGGAGTACATGGTGATGTTTCTCCTAGTGGATATGGGAATAGTTTCCTCCCGCCTGATGCGTGATGTGATGATTGCATTCGGAGCTGAGCACGAGGATAGCCCCTTTTGGTTGTAGTTATGGGGTTATCATTCTATTGCATGACATGTTTGGGCTACAGGGTTTTCTGATGTATTTCCTTTTATCATGTACTTGGTAGGTTTCTTGTTTAGGGCCGACAGTAGATATCGGACCTATTATTATCTTATGTATGACTCTAGTATGACTATTATTACATTATTATGAATGGTTATGGAATGAATGTTATCTTTATCTAAGATTATGATTATTCTTATTGCTTCTATTTATGTTAAATACGATGTATGTATGAGATAATGACATTTGTATTACATGTTCACGATGCGCTCATAGCTCTTGATTTTCAAAACAGTTTACTCGTTAATGTTCAAAAAAACAATTTACGCTTATTTTCAGGTAAAGTAATTTCAAAAAGATAATGTTAGTTCCGCGAGCAAAAGTAACAACTGGTAATTCCACAATATGACTTAAGCATAGAATGGAACTATTAGGGTGTTACACAACTCCTTACCACTTCTCAAGATAATGGCACTCACATTACTTCTTGGATTGCTCACAATCTGAGAAGGAAATTGGCCAAAACCTTGGGACTTTAGCTCATTAACTGTGGTGGTAAACTAACTAATCTGTGTTTGCAAATTCTGTATATTAGCTTCTATTCTCTGCTGGAACTAAATGTTGCTAGTCACTAATTCCTTCACTAAATTTGCCAAGCTCTGTTGGCCAAGGGCTTGTCATGCTTCAATGGTGCTTGATCCTGCAAAATTTTGCCTGAACTATAAGTGAGGTTGCTGCTGAAACTGGCCAGAATTACCATATCTCTGGTTCAGCTTATCTCTTTAGCCAGGGTTTTCTGTGTTGGAGAACGATTGTAATTATGCTACTACTGCTATTGGTGGGGTCTGTTAGGAAAAATTCCAACAACTGTCTCATTGCTCTCTTGCAGTTCTGGACATTAGTCTGTTGGATGGCCTGGTAGTGAACAAATTCCACAAATACTGGCTGCTGGTGGCATGGCTTGCTAGGGTTCCTGCTGCTTCTAATCAAGAGCCATTTGCCTAACTAATGACGCTAACTCCTCTATTTTGTTCTCCATTCTCAGCTGGTTGGCATCAGATGTTTACATTTATTAACTCCTCTAGTTGAGACTATAGCTCGAGTACCAAATTGTTGTGCATTGGTAGCCATATTAGCTAGTATATCTTCGACTACAGTAGGAGGTTTATCAACAAAAGCACCTCCAGAAGCAGCATCCTCCATGCTTCTGTCCATTGGCAAAAAGCCTTCATAGAAGTATTGGATTAGAAGTTGGTCACTTATTTGATGGCGTGGACAGCTAGCACACAACTTCTTAAATCTCTCCCAATACTCATGTAATGTCTCACCACTAATTTGCCTTATGCCACAAATGTCTTTCCTTATGGCAACAACTCTTGAGGCAGGAAAGAATTTCTCCAGAAATAGCCTCTTCATGTCTTGCCAATAGGCAATGGAACTAGGATGTAGGTAGTACAACCAATCTTTGGCAAATCCATCCAATAAGAAGGGAAATGCTCCAGCTTGATGTGGTCTTCATCTACTTCTTGTGGGTTAATGGTTGAATATACTACATGGAATTCCTTCAAATACATATGAGGGTCTTCTCCAGCCATGAAACTTTGGCAACAAGTGAATCAATCCCGACTTTAGTTCAAAATTTGCATCCAAATCAGGATATTGGATGGCTAGAGCTTGGTAATTAACATGAGGTGCTACAAGCTCTTTCAATGTCCTGTTAACCATATTTTCTGTAGAAACAAAATTGTTAGCACAATTACATTAGAAATAGAATAACTTAAAGCAAAATTGTCAACAGAATTATCCTCAACAAAACTAGTGTCAAACAACCTCCTTCTAGCTATTCTAATCAATCTAAGAGTCCTCTCTATTTTAGGATCAAACGCAGCCAAATTAGGATTTAAAATTGACCTAGTCATGCACTAAAAGACAGCAAATAGAACAATATTACCTATCATGTCACTACCTTACACAAAACACTAAAAATTGCAAACAAACACTCAAAATTAATCAAAAAAATTAAAAACACTACCAAATGATTTTTAAAAATTATGGGATCACTATAGCTCAAATATTTTAACATCAAGGAGTCCAAAAATGTAAAGAAAAATCTTTAAAAATTTAAAAAAGTGGTCCAAACAATGGAATTTGGCTTCCAAATGTGGAGCTTTTCGCATCGCCCAAAGTCTTGCTCAAAAGGTCATTTTCCTTTAGCTTACCAAAATTCAAATCAATCGAAGTACACAACTTTTGTAAAAATACCAGTGACATCCCGAAACAACCAAAAAACTTCAAAAACTCTATCTAAATGAAGGAATTTGGCAAAAATAAGGGGGGCTTAATCCCTCCAAGGATTGAGTTTTTCTTAAAATATGGTTTCCCTTTAGGATGAGGTCTCCTTGAATTGATCTGAAAAGAGTTAATGGTAAAAAAACTATAAAATTGAACAACTAATAAACTAACTAGCACACAAAACTTGCAACCTAAGCAAAGACACACACAAATAGAGTTAGCAATTGTATTCATGTATATTTGCATAATCAAATATCATTAATCATCCCCGGCAATGACACCAAAATTGGACTCGAGTGTTTTAGCTAGATTAAATTATAAATCGAACAATAAAACAATAGTATAGTATGTGCAAGTTGGATTGTTTCCCAAATATGTTAATGCTAGCTAATAAAAAATTTGGGGGGTTTTGTTTATAAATTTAAAACAAAATAAATAGAAATTGGAATGAAATTGAACAGAATTTGGAACTCCAATCCAAGAACTAAGAAAAAATAGTGGCTACTCTATCACTGGATTCTAAAAATAATTCTACAGACCAAATCAACGATTAACATTGAATCTGAATGAAACCTCAATTTGAATACCGCATTACACACGAAAACCTTCATGCATTCAATTAACACATAAGTGATTAAATTCAGGAACCTCTAGAACCTAACCAATTTGTGTTAGTTTCAAGCACCAATGCAGTTAATCTCAATTTCAAACCCAAAACATGATTCTACTCATCAAGTAATTGTCTTACAACATTATTCAATCGAATAGTATGCAAGCAATCAGGTAATCAACCATAATTCTGAATTGAAAACCTTTAAACCCAAAATTGGATCAAGAACAAAGAAAGAAAGGGAGTAGAAAATCGATTGGATTTGATGAAATTCGAAAGCACCAATCCTCAAGATAGCCAATGCTTCTTTGAACCCTTGGATCAGATGTGAAACTACTTCTCCATGGATGGATGATAACAAAAATTCAGAAAATGAGGGAAGGGTGAGAGTAAGAGAGAGAATGAAAACCAAAAATATGATTGTAACTCCCAAAAATCCGTTCAATCCTTACAAGGTTCTAATATTTACTTTTACTCAGCCATCTCCTTTTGAAACATATAACAATAATTCAATCTTATTTAACTACATTAATCCTCTATCCATAAGATGTATCTGAACACCTTATTTGCAAAATTTTTAAATTTAGAAGAAAGCTATGCTAAAAACACTTAATCAAGTTCCCTAAATCAATAAGTGGTGTTATTCAGTGGTTTTGGCCAAGAAGATGCATTCGTTTGGATTTGTGTTCTTAAGGTGAGTTAAAGCTTTGGATGTCAGCTTTCAAATGCCACTATAATAGGCTCAATTGGGCTTTTGTGGACTGAGATATGACCTCTACACTTGACCCTGCTCAAAATCTGCAACTATATCCCTTGAGTTCACTTCCAAACCCATTTGCGGCTCCAAAACATTAGAATTGGCCTCTGAACTCTCATAAGAGTTGTTGCTCTTACTCTCAGCTTTCCTACAAATCAAGAATCACAATGAAATGAGATCTGTAGCTCGAGTTATGGTATAGAAACCAAAATAGTGTCAGAATTAGCCTAATGTTAAAAAAATTAAATCTAGTCCAACCAAAATCTAATCAACATAAAATGGTCTAAATCAATCCAATTAAGTACAAAAGAGGACTAATGAATTAAATATGAGGGAACATAAGTACATAAAAATCCATTCTATCACTTACAAGTTATAAACAATATTTTTAGAGGTCTATGGTTGGAATAAAGTTCAAAACACTAAAATCCAATAAAAGACATGTTTATGTGTTGTTTTGCAATTAACTTGCGATTTAAAACACAAGAAATAGCACATAATTAAGCATTAAGGCCAAAAAAAAAAAATACCAAACATAAGGGGCAAAATTAGTGTTAAATATGTACTTATCAAGCACCTTGACCTTTTTTGTGTTCCACTTTAAGAGCTCAGTGCAGGACAAGAATTTTTTCTTACTCGACAAGTGCTCGAAGAGATAGACAAGGATAACATTCTCATATTGGGAAAACTATGAACCTTCTTCAGGAACCTATCCAGTACAAGGGGAATTTAGCGTGACCCTTCTCATCCAAAAAAAAGGGATACTCATACTCAAAGGCTTTAACCAAAAGAATTGGTCTTTAAAATGTTTGAAGTTGGAGGTAAAAAGGTCAAAAACCTTTCTCTTAGGCTATCCACTTAAGGAAACCCTTTTTCCTTTATCAACATCCTTAACCTAGAATAATGAAAACAAGATTCCTATGCTCAAAACAACACCTAGGAATTCCATCAAAATCTCAAAAGCTTGGATAAAGGCTCAGTTATTCAGATGCAACTACATTAATAAAATCCAGGCATTCAACCTCGGATGGGGTAAAGGGAAGCCTAACGCCCAAGGTGGAAAAGTGAACATTGTAAACAAAGAAGAAGGCGAGCTCTTTCACAACAAAAAAAGAAGTTTATTAAGGCGGTTTTAATGCGGCGATTCTTATTAATCGCCATTATATACTGTAAATTAAGGTGGTTTTTGGATCGCCATCTCTCGAGAGTTTATAACAGCGGCTGATATTCAAAATGGCGCTTTTCAACCCCCAATTTTTTATTTTTAATTCCTGTTAAAAGTTTATTATTGTTCAGAACCCACTAGTGCTTCTTTTACTTTGTCGTGGTAGTCTTCTCGTTTCTTTCCTCTTCTCAGATTCCTTTTCATTTATCTTCTCGTTTTAGGGTTCCATCTCATGTAAACGCTCATCATCAATGACAAACAACCTCACCAAGTTAGCCACTAAGTCACTGGTGAGGGATCCAGCCAACTCATCCTTGGGACAAAGTACTCTGTCTTCCTCTCCTCAAGCACACTACCATTGATTCCCTGATCTGCCAAAAACATTAACAGCACTAATGACTTCTCATTTTAAACTGCCTCCACCATCGACGTCCAACCTATATGGGTTAAGAACCCACCCACAGCCTCGTGCCCCAAAATCGTCAGCTACGGGTTACAAGCATTGCGGCTTGAAGAAGTACCAGTGCTATGGTGTCAAGCGTAGTCGAACAAGCTTTTTTGACATCGTAAATTAGGGGAAAATGGAAACTTTTTTAACTTCTCTAATTTGAATGCTTGTGATTCAATTTCTGGGTTTTGGGTTATGTAAATTGGGGGAACAAACTTCTTTTTTCTTTTGATTTGAATCTTGGGGTTTTGCATTCTATGGATTCAAAAAAAGGAAACTTTTCTTCTCTAATTTTGTTTTCTAAAATTAGGTTTCATAATATTCTTATGGACTTGTTCATTGTTGAAACGTTTTCTCATGATAAATGTTTTCGTGGGGTTGGCTCTTTACTATTTTTCATGACCAAAAGTTTTCGTGGGGGTGGGGTTGGCTATTTACTATTTTTCCCGAATTTGATTGATATATGGATTCATTGACTAACCTTTCTAATTTCATAGGAGAATATCAATGTTTGGTGCTCCATTAAAAAGCTCTTTGGTCTACTATGCTTCGTGCGCGCTCCCTGGTTGCTCCGCAGCCACCTCATGCAAGTTCTCATTTTGAAAGGTGTGTTTTTTATTTTCCTTTGTGGAAGCTTCATGATTTGATGCTTATAACACTGAGATTTATTCATTTGCAATTTTATTAATTATTGTATCCACGGAATGTCATTCTAATTTGCTATCGATGCCCATATTTAAGTGTTTTCCAATTTGTTTATGAACTGAAGTGCTTTTTATCCTGACAAAGATATATAAGATGAGTCCATTTCACTGTTGTTAAATGGCGGCCATGGCGGCGCTATCCCGCCATGGCGTGGCGGATTTTGGCCTGAGCGCCATGGTGAAGCGTTTTGCTGGCGGTTTTGCGTGGTGGCGCCATGGCGGCCGATATGTTCATGGCGCCATGGCGCTTCATGGCGGCCATGGCGGAAATATCGGCTGAATCAATTTTTTTTTTTTTAAAGCTTAAAGGTTAGTATGGGAATTTTGGGTTGAAAATAACCCTATTGCCTCAGACCTCCTTTCACTTTGCTCTCTTATCTTACGCCCTTCAGTCTGCTCTCCTTCATCTTGTTCGCTGCTTCCTCCATTCTGACGGCAGCCACCTTCCGGCGACGACACCACCAGCTGCGGCGGCCTCCTTCCGGCGACAACACCACCACCTGTGGCGGCCTCATTCCGGCGACAACACCACCCCCATAGCAGCCAAGGTTACTGTTTCTGCTTCTTCTATTCTTCTTCTTCTGTTCTTCTTCTTCCTTTTGCTTCTTCTATTTTTTCTTCTTTTTACTTGTTCTGATCTCTTCCCCACCCCCCAACATTTTGGTTATGCTTCAACTTTTTTCTTCCCCCATTTTTTCTATTCTGTTCTGGCTCTATCTCTCTCGGTTTTTTTTTTTATTCCGTTTCAACTCTTTTCTATTCTGTTTTAAGCTCTTTAATCCAAACCTGTTACTCTTTTTTTTTTTTTTTTAACTCTGTTTTAGCTCTTTCTACTCTGTTTCAGTTCTTTTTCTACTCTGTTTTAAGCTACCATGTCAGCCCAACCTTCACAAAGCTCTAGGACGTGACAGATCGGACCCAGGTTGGAAGTATGTCCACCTGCTGCGTAAAAATAACACAAATGATACTGTGTGTAATTTCTGCGGTAAAGTTATGAAAGGAGGAATTACAAGAGCTAAAGAACACTTGAGGGGACAATCTGGTAATGTTTCCAAGTGTCTCAAGTGTCCAAAAGAAGTTAGAGACGAGTTGTTGGCGTTGCATAACCAGAAAAAGAAGCAAAGCAAAGGATGATGAACGAAGTTCAAAATGTAAGGGATCTTGATCTTGAGAATTTGGGTTTTGGATTATCGAAGATGATCTTTGAAGGGATTGATGAAATCCCTAACCCTAAGCCTAAAGAGAGAAAGGGTGCTTTGAAAGGCCCAATTGATTTATTTGTTAGAAAACCCGAAACTGCGATTGCTAGGAAGAATAAGGAGAGATTGAGGCAACAAAATATTAGAGAAGCATGTGACAAGAGAGCAGTTGCTAGCGTTCATCAATACATTGCTCGGTGGTGGTATCAAGCTGGAATTCCATTCAATTGTATCAAATTGAAGAGTTTTGATGATATGTTGACAGCCGTTGGAAGCTTTGGTCCCAATTTGCCTGCTCCATCTTATCATAACATAAGGGTTCCACTTCTCAACAAAGAGTTGGAGTATACTAAAAATATGATGAAGGATCATAAGGAGCAATGGAGCAAACATGGTTGCTCCATCATGTCAGATGCTTGGACTGATAGGAAGCAGAGGTGTATTATTTATTTCTTGGTGAACTCTCCTAATGGGACAATGTTTGTGAAGTCTGTAGATGGATCTAACTTTGTGAAGACTGGTGAGAAGTTATTTGAGCTTCTTGATTCTTTTGTAGAGGAGATTGGAGAGGAGAATGTTGTTCAGGTTGTGACTGACAATGGGAGCAACTATGTTTTGGCGGGTAAGATGTTGGAAGATAAAAGGCCGCATCTCTATTGGACTCCTTGTGCAGCCCATTACTTGGATTTGATGCTAGAAGATATTGGAAAGCTTCCATTGATAAAGAAAACAATCAAAAGAGTAATCTCTCTTGTTGGCTTCATTTATAGCCACTCTAGTACCTTGAGTTTGTTGAGACACTTCACAAACAAGAGGGAATTGGTGAGGCATGCGGTCACAAGATTTGCCACTTCCTTTCTATCATTGGAAAGGCTTCATCAAGAGAAATCAAATCTTAGAAAAAATGTTTACCTCTGATGAGTGGATGAGAAACAAGTTGTCTAAAGAGGCAAAGGGAAAAGAAGCAACAAAGACTACAATTATGCCTTCCTTTTGGAATCATGTGAGATATACCCTTAAAGTTATGGCTCCTCTTGTTCGAGTGCTTCGACTTGTTGATGGTGAGAGGAAACCAGCTATGGGTTATATCTATGAGGCAATGGACAAGGCAAAAGAAGCCATTATGAAGTCATTCAAGAATGATGAAAGCAAATACAAAGATGTGTTTGCAATAATTGATAATAGATGGAATTGTCAGCTCCATCGACCATTACATGCAGCTGGTCATTTTTTGAACCCAGAGTACTATTATGGCAACCCTGCATTGGAGTTTGATTTGGAAGTTACAAACGGATTGTATGAATGTATTAAGAGGTTGGTGCCTAGTCGGGAGGTGCAACAAAATATTGCTTGAGCTGCCAATTTATAAGAGTGCTAATGGTCTTTTTGGAACTGACTTTGCAAAATCACAAATAAAAACTCTTGCACCTGGTGAGGAGAATACAACTTTTAGTTTTCAAATTTCTTTTGATTTTAAGCTTTGAGTGATTTGCTTATATAGCTTTCTTTGGATTTGTAGCTCAATGGTGGAGAATGTATGGGCATTCAGCTCCAAACTTGCAACAATTGGCTATCAAGATTTTGAGCTTGACATGTAGTGCTTGGGATGTGAACGAATCGGAGTGTTTTTGAACATGTAATTAACACTTCTTTATTAGTTAGGTACTTTGTTAATACTTATAATAGTAGTCATTAACACTTAGAGTATATTGATATTGCAGATCCATTCTAAGAGGAGAAATAGGCTTGAGCATAAAAGGTTGCACAATTTGGTTTATGTAAAGTATAACCAAGCGCTCAAGCGGAGATACAATCTTAGAGATGAGATTGACCCTATCTCACTCAATGATATTGATGAGTCTAATGAGTGGTTGGTTGGAGAGCTAGATGAAGGTGATGATGATCTGGAGATGAGTTGGTTTTTGGGGGTGATGACACTTTGAATTGGGAAGCTGTATGTGGCATCTGGGATTGGGGACCCTAGAACATATACTAGGAGGCAAAGTAGAAAAGAAAGGAGCCTTCAAGTGGTGCAACAGCTAGTAGAGCTTCCAAGAAAGGAAAACAAGTAGTGGTGGGTGATGAAGAACCAGAATTTGAAGAACAAGAGGATTCTTCAGAAGAAGAGGAAGAAATTCAATTTGATGACTCAGAATCAGAAGGAGAAGAAGTGGAGGGATATGCCTCACCAGAAAATAATGACAATGATGATTATATTGGAGATGATGATGAGGATTAGTGCCTAGCTTAGCTGATTTTAGTTTCCCTTGGTCTTCATGTTATGACTTTGAAGCTTTGATTATGCTATATTTCTATGTTTGTATCTGACTATGAATATGTTATGTTATGTTGTGACTTTGGTTTTGATTTTGTGATGCATTTGCTGAATTTATTAATCAAAATATGTAATTTCTAATTTTATTGTTCTTGATCTTGTCATCTTGATATATGTTGTTAGTTTTGATTAGTTATTATGTTTAGCAGGTGTTTTTTGGATATTTTTTATATATATATATTTGTATATTTTCAGTCCGCCATGGCTTCCGCCATAACCCGCCATGCTATCCGCCATAACTTTATGGCGGATTTTTGGCTTACCGCCATGAGCCGCCATCCGATATTGACAACTATGGTCCATTTTCCTTTCTCCATATATAGATTTTTTTTTTGTTAAACAAAAAAAAAGATGCTAATATGGGTAAACTCATAATTTGAATAGCTTTATAGATGTGACATCTATTATTTGATCTTCAACCAATAAATTCAAATAATCGTGCACTCATAGTTCGAGGTAATTGAATTGCAATGCTTCTTTTCATGTTAGATTTTTCATTTGAACTTAGAATGATATCCTTATTTGTTATATTAGTTTCAATCTCATGCAAAGTTCTTAGAGGAATCACCAAGAAATGAGGACTTCTACAAAATTAGCTTATTGCAAATAGTTGCTGGTGCTTGCCTTGTGTGCGTTTCTGTTATTATGTTTTCAATTGCATTTTTGGATGTTTGCCTATAGAAAAGGAAGAAACAGGGCCCTCTGCAATAGAATTGTCAATAGTTATTGTCCATTGATTAGAATGGCTTTATTGGCATCTACATGTATAACTTGTGATATTAATTTTTTTGTTTTTTTGGGCTATATGAAAGTGATTTTATTCATTTTTACTTAGTTATGTTGTGCACGCTATTCTTACTTATATTTTATCTATATGTACAGTGCAACAAGGTTAATATTTTATCTTTCAATGAGTCAATTTCAATTGGGTGCAAAGCTACCTGGACATTCACACTACTAATATGTTTCTTCAAGTTCAACTCCACCCAAAACCCAATTTTGATTTGGGCTTTTGACTGCAAGAAAAACTGCAGTTGGGATTGCCATGTATTCATGTCTCTTGATTACTCAAGCACTTTATTTTAAATATGCCTATGTTCAAAGGAGAGTAGGAATTGGAACTATTTATTTTGTTTAGGTTTTATGTTACTATTTTTATGCTCTATTTTTGTGTCAAAAAGAGGCATGTCAAAAGAATGGATATTAGATGTGCTAGAAATATGAACTTAACGATGGTTGGGAGTTTGATGTGTTGTGACCTGTGACTACCATTGCCTAGTAACCCAATGTACAAGCTCTTCTATCTTTGTAGTTTGTTTTCTTAGTGTGTCCAATATGACAAGAATAGAATAAAACTAAGCTTTTATAACTAAAATAATCAACTGCAAATTATTGTATGCTTTGACGTAGATTCAAGGTTGCAAATTCATCATTTTGTTTGGACTTTCCAGATATTGAGAGTTGGAAGGATGACAATTGGGTTGCTATTGAAGTATTTGGTTAGCCAATTCAAGCTAGAGAGCGAATTAGAGGTACTTTTTACCAACCCTTTTGCTTCTTAAAATCATTTATATAAGTACTAGTATATATAAATGATAGTAGAAAAATGATAGTTATACACCAAAATATTTGAATGTTAATTATTAGTATAATATTAATATCAAAAGTAGAAAAATGATAGCTGTGCACCATAACATTTTAATGTTAATTATTAGTATAATATTAATCTATGTATTTATTATTTCATTTAGAATAATAGATAGGGAATTAATTCTAGACCCATTATTATGAGTTAGGTGTAGCCTAATTGTTGAACAGGAGAAACTCAGTTAAAGATTACTACTTACTTCATGGACAACCACTAGTTCTAGCACAAAGTTAATTTCACATAAGGAAGTTAAATTGATCTTCTTTTTGCTTCGACAATAGAACTAACTAGCTAGCCCAAGTTAAATATGGCCGTTTTGTCAGTCTAATGGGAATCCAAAGTGAAGCTGAGTATGACAAAATGTTGCAGCGCTACTTTGTTTACTAGTTTTTTTTCATTTAATAGTGACCAAAATTTATATCTCTGCATTTACTCTTTCATGCTTTTATCCTCTGGTATTGAGTTAGGAATTTGAAGAGGACGGATGGAATCTCTCTAGATATACAAAATAGGGAGTGGTTATTGTTGGCCTATAGTCTTGTTGTGGTGTCTCTGTTGTTTTGTTAATGAGCACTTAACTCTATGTTGACTCAAACTCTACCTTTTTTTTCTGGCAGCAAGAATTGTTACTTCTCATTATGGGGAAACGGGAAGTGGTGGATGCTACTTGCAACTCAGAGTATGGTAGTTGGCACAATCTTTGGTAGGTCTCCAAGTACTCAGGTTCTGTCATAGCAATTGGATGTGTGGGTTTTTAATTTCTTCATGACTTTAGTGTTTGTTAATTCTATGTGAATTATCATGGTAGTAAATGGAAAATATTCTTTTTTAATCTAAATCCTTGCTCTATTTTGGGGTGTTAGGCCTCTTTATGTTTACTAATTTTAAATCAAACAATATGGTATTTTTTGGAGAGTGCAATATCGTAGTTTTGTGATGCTTTCTTCTTTTTCTAATTTTTCTTTTCAGCTGTAGGAAAATTAAGGTGGTTCAAACTGCCATAATAACTCAATTTTTTTTTTCCATGTAAATTGCAGCGGTTCAAACCACCATAATAACTTTATTTTTTTTTTTCAATTCTAAAGTGGATTATGGCGGTTCAAGACTACCATTTTATACCATGTGTTAATTACGGCGGTTTAGTGAAAACTGCCCTAATTTACTGAATGGTGGACGCAATTATGGTGGTTTTGGGAACCGCCATTCATGTAAAAAATGCAAAACCGCCATTCATGTAAAAAATGGTGGTTAAAACCACCATAATTTACCATCCTAGGATTCCCAATGAAGAATCATTTCGATTAATGAAAATTGGGGAAAAATGCGTAATACTTACTCGAAAAGTCCTGAGAAAGCAGTGGAAGGCATCAAAAGATTGGATTAAGCAGAAACCCAAGACAAGAAAGAGTTGCAAAGAACAATAAATGGAGGTATGAGAAGAGGAATAAAAAGAGTGGGAAATTTGAGAATGGTCTTGCAATGAAAAACTTGGAAGAATGGGGCTAAAAACCCCTCTTAGAAAACTTGAAACAATTCGATGAAGCAGAAAATTTTCCCCCATTAAGAATATATCCCTACCATTAACAGAATCAATGAATAGGGGCTCAATCTAATGGCTAGAATTTAAAGGTAGGATTTGAAATGATTACTACGTGGTTACAATATGATAATGGGGGCTTCATAACACAGCACATGTTCACACACATTTTCCAACAAGCATAGAAGGAATTGAAACATTTCCAAGATAACCATTAATAATCTATGTTCGAAAAATAAGCTCGAATGAAGGTCAACAGAACTCAAGCTCAGCCATGAAGCACAAGGTTGAAATTTTGAGTATAAGCATGAATTGTTATTGAATATAACAACCAAGCTTGGGGGCTATGGACCGAACAAATTCACTTGGCCCCAGAGCTAGGCCCAAATGAACTCAAAAATAGCTCTTCTAGAAGGAATTGCCATGATAAGCTCAAACCAAACCAGCGCATAAGAATAGCTAACCCATTACGGGTAGTTATAAGCATGTAGAAAACATATGACAATAGGAGGATAAACATCTACCACGGAATTAGGGGAAGAGGCACACAAAGTCGACTATAAAAGGAAAACTCTGGGTGAGTCGAAGGTAAGTAACTAATCCCTTTTACTCACATTCAAGTAGAACAAAGTTTTGACTTAAGCATTAAAGACCATTATAGATCCCCCACCAGAGGAGCACGCGAAGAGCTCGGATTTGTACGAACAACGTCGGACAGCCTTAGAAATAGGTCAAAACATGATTCATAATGCGATTATAATTCCATATTACTTAGGCCAGCCCTTGAATAAATTAAGGGGAATACGTCAATGTGAGCACCGGGGAGAGTAAACTTGATAGTCACATATAGGAATTAGCTCGATCCTGAAAGCAGGCTATTACCCAACAATTTATATGGCCAAATACTCCCAGGGGACCAAGTATGGATAATTATGACACAAGTTAAGAAAATGGAAAGTCAAGTGCACTTGCATCATTATTCATTTGCATTTATGAGTAAGGTTTAATTGCTTATTGACTTGTTGTGATTATGATAGAATTTCCTTTCTAGTTATTAAGTGTATGAGTAAAATAAAATCTGCTTTGGATAAATATGGTTTCAACCCTATAAAATTGGAATTTATGCTTTATTGTTTATATTGTCCTCATTTTTTTTGAAATAAGCTGAAGTAACTGAGAATGATTGCGATGTCAGTGTGTAATAGTCTAGAAAATTCTACTGAGAATTTTCAAATTTTTATTCCGGTTGTATGTATTTGTGTCATTTTTAGACGATAGCAAGGGTGTTCTTCACTGAGATTCCTATATAGCTGTGACATCATGACCCTGCCTTTTATTCCTTTTTGTTTTCCCATATTTTGATAGGTGTCCCTGCATGGACACTTTTTAGATCTGGTTTCCTTAATATGAGTTAGACAGAGGTCTCACATTAAGTACATATGGAAACTTATAAGTACATACTGAGGAGATGTAATTTATGAAACTAAATGTTATGTCAATCAATTATTCTCAACACATGTATGATTTCCTATTGCAGCTCTTTGTTTATGGTTAACTCCTTATATACATAAAAGTTTGATTAGGTAACGCGCTTCAACAACGTAAATCTCATGTATATTTTTATTTAAACTACACAACAACACTCAAATTTAAGTAATACTAACTTGAGATAACAGGATCTCCATATGTAGCAATTCCTAGTTGTATTATTATGACTTAGGTACAGTACTGGAGTTTGGAGGGTGTTACAAGTTGGATCATGACAGTTTAATTAATATAACTTGTCTCTCTTTTTCAATAAGGAAATGCATATTTATTTCAGTGCCTGTGGCATGCGCGGTCAAAATGTGTATTTGTTAAATAAATGTAGAACGGCATGGTTCATTAAAGTAAAATAAAAATTAACATTTTCTTCTAAAAAATTATTTGGTTGATTCAATGAAGGCAAGTGGATACTCCTAAATTTGCAAGACCCGTTTCCGGAAGCTTACTCCAGCAATTTATATCAAATATTATAAAATTTAGCTTACATACATTTAATTTCATAACATGATCGAGATGACACCATGTCTCTCGGTCTGAAGTTGGCATAACGTTTGATATGATGACCGGTGTGAAAAACAACTGCATTTTTTTAGCATCCAACGATAAAATCGAGTTTTTGAATATTAATAATAAAATGAATAGATAAATATTTGCTAAACGCATTTCCACTGTTGAAGACAAGTGACGGTTGAAACTTCTATCTAAAATCCATATCTCTTTCCAAGACCCATTGAAATGCTATTTAACTATCATATTCCCATTATTTGTTAGATTTCAACCTGTATGTCAATCATTTAATGGAAACTGATTTACTTTGTTTCTTTTTTCTTTTTTCAACCACCTATATCCTCCATGCCCAAGTAATCTGAATGGAGTTAGGTGGATCCACATAGAACTTCTACGAATTTTCTGACAGTATTTTCCACAAATATCCGTAGTTCACTGCCGGCGTCTTTCAAGAGTGATTAAAAGCCTTGCCAAACTAAGGAGTCGTTCGAATTTACTGCTTTTCTTGGCAGAATCTTTTCCCCCTTTTCTGTCCGGGTGGGAAGGAGTATTTGACAATTTCTTGTTGCACACATTTCCCATTTCAATAAATTGATGACTGCATTCTTTGCACAAGTCTGTTCTCTCACAGGATTTGTAATCAGACATTTGTTTCAAACATTTGTCTCTGAGCACACTGATACAATGCTCCAACACTGCATAATATCTTTCATGGGGTTCTGGCGCTAGCTCATACCCATGCCAATAGTAATTATGTGTAATGCCCTGTAAAGGGTGAGTTCGTCGACATGTAGCAGCGTCTATTATCGCACATACGAGTAACATGATTACAAATGACCGCAAATTGTGTTTTATCATGCTTGATAGATTGAGTCACTGCGACATGACAAGTACTTTCAGCGAAATTGAGAATGCAATATAGTTTTGATGTTTACCATGATAATCCACGGAGTATATATATATATATATATATATACACACACGTACACACACACACACACACACACACACACACAAGGAATTGCGATGAAGAAAGAAAGAGTTTATGTTATTATTATTTATAGCACCGTAATTATTTGGTTATTACCTTTTAAAAGTTACTTAACAACTTACACGACTTGCCAATTAAATTGAAGAATCAATTAATAATTAATATATTGGCAGTTTTGTATATTATCGTTGAAATGTTAAATTTGTGCCTGAGGTATGCTATCAGTTGTTGCAACACCCTACAAGTTAATCATTAAGTTATTAGTTTTAATTCCTTTTAATTAATAATTAAGTAGCTTGTGTGAGTACATCCTCTTAATTTTAGGCCACTGTTTTTTACTTTTTCTTTTCTTTTTTTTCTCTTATATGATTTAATCCTTTGCGTTCTACTTGCACTAGCGAAATGATATGATTATCCTATTGCATACTAGTCGGGTAATCATTCCTCAAAATAGAACAGATTGTACTAATAATATCAAATATCCATAATCACATCATATATATATATATATATATATGCATCATGATATAGTCACATTCATATCATCGGAGATATCATTAGGAATCAAGTATGTCTACCATTTACAGTTAGTTGGTTAATACAGCCCCAGATAATATATCCTCTACTTGATCTATATACAAATCAAAAGGATAATAGAGAATTTATTTATCCATCAAGCAGAGAAGGATCCGATATGGAAACCAGGATGAGATGATAATCTTAGTAAGACGTGGTGCTTCTAAAGGTCTATCGACTATCCAAAATCTCCCAGTTTTCAAATAGGCAATTTATAGCAAACATACTATATAAAGCAGTAATTAAAACAACATAGTAGTGATGCAAAAAATTTTATAGAACTTTTGATTGCTAAAAAGTGAATGAAGCAGATATTACTTTTAAAATCAAAGTAGACTGATATGATACATACGACAATTATATAATGCAATAATGCTTGTATGCAGATTGTGCTCTTTTCAATGTTTTCTTTATCTTCTCTTATCTGTGGTCATAGGGTAAGCTTTTATGGCCCATCGCACATTTACCATCTTCAGTCAATGATCTGTGAGAGTTTTCATACTAGGATATCCTCCCAGCTCAAATCCATTATTCTCTAACCGCATGGCCCTTGCCTTGGTACGAATACAACTCATGTGACCCTTGCCTTATTATCACACAGTCCTCATAATTCTGCCAATACGAGACTTTATTGATTGTTTAACATTTTATCGAAAAACACTTCATGCATATGATTCACGCTAAAACCATAGTCTCATTGGTGCACGTAAAACAATCTCATGTCATGCCTTTTCAAAACGCGTGCATGTTTAGGATATGAAAATGATTCTTTCATCACAAATTCCAATATCAAATGAAGCCATAATTCATAACCAAGTCCAACCATCAAGCAATTCACAATATCATATAGAAAGAGCAATTTCTCATTCATAAGCACAGCATGGCGAACTCCATGGACTCAAGGGAGAAGAGAAATCAAAATGCTTGAATTCATGTAAATCTTTAATTGTGAAATAAGAATATATCTAAAACCTCAACTTATGTCCTTAAGCCTTATTCAATTCAAGCCTAACATAGAATCTTTGAAGTCTAGTTCTAAAGAACCTAAAACACCTTAAAACAGATTCATAGCCATAAAACACCAACTTTTTTCCTCCTAGCTTGTGGCCGAATTGTTACCCAAAGATATATAGGAGGATTTTGTCCTAAAGCTATCATGTATAGAATCCATATTCAATCTAAAACATAACCAACATCAAGAAACATGATAATTTATCCCCTTACACTTAGTGTAACACCCTATTGGTTTATTATTAACCTAATTACTTTTAATCTAATTAATAATTAAACTAGAGCGTGTGTTACATTGAAACTTATCAATTTCCTTAATTGGTCGTGTAATAATTACTTATTTTTGCCCATCTTTTTAATTCTCTAATCATTGAGTCTTGTATTGGTAATCGGATATCAGTTACTATAGCATGCTAGTCAGAATAAGAATGCCAAATTTAATTTGAAGTAACATGCATATCATATCAACAACTCCAAAGATCTAAGTCTACAGGTTAAAGTAGCCATATAGGGAGTACAATCATTCAAAATAAAAAGGAAAGTTTAAAGTGGTCAATCAAATAAAGTCCATACAGTCATCCAAGATAAAGAACTCTATTTGATCTATATACAGATGAAATAATGGATAATAGATGGATCTATTTATCTGTCAAGCATAGTAGCAAAAAGATACTACTAAAATCCTGAGTCGTCATCAGATAATCACATAGACCAGATGGCAGATGTCATGGAAGACTAGAAATGCTTGACTCGTGACTGGGCATGCACTACCATCACCTCCGATTCCAGGATGATCATAATGTGTGCCATCACTCAGGGTGCCTGAAAGCACCAAAGAAAATCGAATAAGATTTATAATCCCAGTAGGAGACAATGCTTACAGGGGTTTGCTAGGCACTCAAAAACTTTAAACAAGTAAAGTGAATAAATTAAACAACAATTTCATAAGGATAATGATATATAACTATAGACAATTTAATAAATGAAAACAAATAAAGAGGAATGAGATAAATTATGTGTAACACCCTTCTAATTATAGTACCATGCTTAAGTCATAATACCTAATTAAAAGTTGCTACAACTTTTCTTTTGCTTGCACTTTAAAATACTTTTAAAGAACATAGGGTCGTAAATATGAAAATAGAAATTTTCCAAAAACTGAGCCTGTATCTGAACTATAAAATTCTCATTCCTTGCTATTATATCTATTATAAGGTCGAAAATACGTGTCTCACTCTTTGCAAATATTAATCCTAGAGGATTCATATATGGTATATCTACATAACTATCAAGTATACTCAATAAAATGTACACCTCAAAGTAGTCCTGGTCATGAGCATCCCGCTATCTTCTAGGGTAGGGGAGTGTAACACCCTCCAAACACATACACCATGCTTGAGTCATGGGGCTATATCTAAAAGTTGTTACGGGTGTTGTGAAAAACTTTAAAATAAGAAAATATAATATATGGCCCATAAACTATACACTTTACTGAATAAGAATTTATAACCACAAATATTCGATACACATAAAGTAAAATAATTACAATTCAAAAGAAAATTAAGTTACGTTATATATAATTTGCATCAGCCTACAGTCTTCACTTTGTAGTTATTAGATGCCCACTTTCATTCCCACACTAGGCTCAAGTTTAGGTCTTGCATTGTGTATATGTCCCACGACATCTGTTGCAAACTTGAGGTCCAGTCTATATATTGGAATGTTTACATAAAACATACAAGCAAGTAGTGATAACTTAAAGTCTTCAGTAGGGATACTCAATTCACTAATCATATAGGGTGTCAACATAAACATTCTAGCCGCTTTGATTTATTATGAAAACATGGACACATACACATAAGCACTGTTCAATTTTAAGTTAGAAAATATATTTCTCAAAGTGGATTACTTCTTTTTAACAATTACTTGGCTAATTTCATGGCAAATATAATAGTAGTAATAACATAACACTTCAATCATAATTACAACAGCATAATAGCATAATAAGATGCTTAAATATGCATATGCTGATGCACATACTTGACTTATGCAAGTGCACTTAACTTTCTTATCTCTTTCTTTAAATTACAACTTGTTCTTCTATACTTTGTCCCCTAGAGGTAAATGGCATTTCTCATCTCTGGGTAATAGCCTTTTTCTCTAGATCGAGCTCGGTCCTATATATGAGTTTTAAGTTTACTTTTCCTGACCCTCACACTGGTCTATTCCCCTTAAATCTGGTTAGGGGCTGGGCTAAGTGATTTCTTTTAGACAGTACCATCCTAGCCCACTACGAGTTGAAGGCTCGGCACATCTCTTTACAAGTTCTTATTATCCTTTTTCATTTTTGTACATAGTCATGCATGAATATGCTATATAAACTTATGCATATGCTACATACCTTACTTTCAAACATTCTTCCATGCATGATTTACATGTACATAACATATAAATACTAATAACATTCATATACCTCTACAGAAAATTTAGCAACGTAATAGCTGACACATAGGATCCCAAAATAAGCAGTGTATTCAATCAACTAGCCAATCATCATGGTTAAGACACTAACATAACACTTCTTTGGTATGGAATTTGCATAAGTATTTATGCCATTAACTTTCTCCTAGCTTATGGGACCCCTAGATCAAGACATGCTCAAGTTATTTCATCTCTCTCAAATTTGCCCTATTTTCTAAATTACACCAAAATTCCATTTTAATTCATTCTAATCTATAAATTTAGTAAATCATAGCCTTGTTTGTCTACTTTTGAACCTCCTTGGTTTTACTGAATTTTGAGATGTATGACTTAAGTTATTAAGTTTTTACTCAAAGTTGCCCTATTTTAGGATAAACTTGCACACTTAAACTTAGAAAATCACTAAAAATTCATTTTTCATCATTTTAATTCGAAGTTGGTACCATCATGTAGCTAATTGGACCATCTTTCAATCCGAACAAGTTTCTCTAATTAGGTAAGTAAAGCTCAAGTTATGTGCTCCTCAAGTGGGCTGTAACGTCCCCCCGAATTCCGAATTCTGACCTCCTACCTTATTCCCAAGCTTCAAATGAAATGAAATGATTTCCGATCTCCGACATCGAGTTTCAATTATACTATACATGACTTACGACTTCCGACTTCATCTTTGGAACGAGTATACATGGTTCTGACTTCCGAGTTTACATCCAAGTTCAATGAGAATGAACACAAGTTCCGACATCATAAGGATCTATGCGAGTCCAGATCTCCGAAACTACTTCCAAGAGCTTTTTTCGTTTCTATGGACGATCCCAAGTTTGATCTTAGGACTGACTTCCAATATTTTCGAGTTCCGGGTATAAGTTCCAACTTCCTGATAAATATGGTTAATGTGCTGATTTCTAACTTCCGTGGTTGTGCCTATCTTGACTCCTGGCTTCCGTGGTCATGTTTATCATAGTTCCCCGAGATTGGCTCTTAGCCGAGTTCCAAAGTTACGGCTTAATGAGATGCCAAGTTTAGGAATTTCGGATACGAGTTTGAGCATCCTAATTTCCCGACTTCCGGGATTTGAGTACAAGGTTTTATATTCTGATACTGACTTCCGATTTCCGGTATTAGGCCGTCTTCAAGTTTCAAATCAAATGGACATTATTACCGACTTCCGACTTCACCTAAGTTTCCAATAAAATGACGTGATTCCCTATATAAAGAGAATGTGACCGAGTTCCAATTTAAGATAGAGTGAGGATGAGTTCCACTTTTAGGCGACATGGAGAATGGTTTAGCCACAAAAGAGGGAGACATGGCTAAACTTCACTCACAAGATTTTAGCCAATCAACACTCACAAAGCCACCTACCATTTCAATGTTTAAATCAGATTTTCCTCTCTTCCTTACGCCACTCTCTCCTCTGATTTCAGCTTCCTTTTCTCTCTTTTTCTCAACCAACTCTATCAAACTTTGAAGCTTTGCAAGGTTCTATCAATTCAAACTCTAAGACTTAGCAAAATCCCACTCAAAGAGGTAGGATTCACTTTCTATTCTTGATTTCTTTGAACTGTGGTTGTATGAGATTCCACTTTTCTTCAATTATTTGATGATATATTGGATGTATATGATGGATTATGGTTGGATTAATATGAAATCTTGAGTTGGAATTAAGGTTAGAAGAAGAAAACTAGGAGAAGTGAGAAATTGGGATGCTATTTGAGTAAGAAGCCCCACGGCAGTTTGTATGGTGGAGTGTACGGCTCTACCTACAGCCGTTCAAATCTGATGAAACTATTTTTCGGTGAAACTAGACATTCAGGGCTTTCCATCCATGTATCATATAAGGCCATTGGATTTGTATTGAGGGAGATATGAATTTTGGAAGTTTAACCTAGATTCTAGAGTTTGATATTGGACAGATCTGGTTGTTTAGGACATAACATGCTCTATACAACTCTAAATTGAGTGAATACAATTTTGTTAGAAAGCTTACACATAGGAGAACATCCCATGAGAATTTCCAAGTTTGTTGTGATCCCAGTTACTCCTAGTGATTTGAAAAAATTGCCCTATATCCAAACTGAGCCAAAACGGGATAGTTCAGGAAGGTTAAATTTCGGGGCTTACAACTCAAGTTCCACTAAAGCAAATGAAATGGAACTTGTTGCAAATGAAAGGTTGTTCTGTTAGATTTCATAGGATATCTATTTCGTATGATTTGGACCAGTTTTTGATTTTTAGTGGATTTTTACTTGTAAGTATGTAATTTTGGCTAGCTACAGGGTAGTCCAGGATAGAACTCGAATATCTTGAGCTATACAAGTCTAAATGAGATGGGACCAAAGAGGTTAGAAAATAGACATATAATACTCTAACATATCCAAAATTGAGATCCAGATGAGTTACATAGAAATTATGGCCTAATTTACAAAATCGGGCTAAGTGAAAGTGCTAAGACAGTAACTATGCTTTAAATACAACTAATGTTCCTATGAGGTGAGTGAAGTATTGTAAACTTTCTGTAAAATGGATTGTCTAAATACTAGCACTATTCATGGGAAAACGGACACGTTCCATTATGTTGCCGAATTTTCGACAGAATCGTATGAAGTTATAATAGCTTGTGTTAGGAAGATCTGTAACGTCCGAAAAATTTTATCGTTAACAACTAAGTTGTTCGGTTTTATCAAACAAGTGAGTTTATTCAGGATCTGATTAGATACTTTCTTAAAGCCAATTAAGGTTGCATTGAGAGGGTTAGGCATGATAGAATTAAATTAGAAGCATAGAAAACCTCATAGAAAAATTTCAAGCCAATTTACCGATTTAATGGAAATCGGTAAGATTTCGGTAACTTAAACTGTCGGAACCAGATCAGTAGAATTTTTCTATGAGTGCCCTAGAATCAACAGCTAGGATTTAGTCAAACACTCCACCCAAGTGGCGCCTAGATAGCTATGGATGATGGGGAAGAGACCAGATTTTTTGACCAAGACTCATTCCACCAATCAAATTCAAGCCTTCTTGAAAATATCTTCACTTTTTCCTTGCATCCTCATCCAAAAAATTCGGCCACTTCTCCCAGCTGAACGCTCCTCATTCTTCTTCTCCTCATTATCTCCTCCACTCCATTTTCATCTCTTTTTCAAGCCTCATCATAAACTACTTGCACCAAAGACATAAAATCAGCCGAAACAACTCAAGACAAGGTAGAAAATCCTACTTCTCCTCTTGTTTCTCTGATTTGGGGCTGCATGTAGGGCTTGCATAATCTGAGATGTTGGTATTTTATAGAGTGATGATGATGTTTTATGACTGATATTGCATGTGTGTTGTGATTGTAATTGGATTTGAGGGCAAATAGCTTGAAGGAGGAAGACAAATCTAGAAGTTGTTAGGGTTTTCCCTCGGCGGTCCGTACGGCGGAATGTACGGCTTCTCCTACCGCTAATTAAACTGGATGAAACTATTTTTATATAAAACTAGACATCTAGGGCTTTCCATAAATATATCATAATAGGCCATTGGATTAGTATAGAATTAGTTATATTTTTGAAGTTTACCCTAGAAATCTGGCTTCCTAGCCGGGCAGTAAGAGTTGAGAAGGGTATAACTCACACTATACAACTTCAAATTTAGTGAACCCAGGTTTTTTTGAAAGCTAACATGTAAAGGAATATCTCATAAAAATTTCAAAACCAAAATCTTAGTCGTTTGCTCCCAGTGCACCAAGGAAGTTGGCTTAAGTCTAAACCGGATTGAACCAAAGTAGTTTAGTAAGGCCAAGTTTCGAGACTCATAAGTCAAAATATACTTATGAAAATGACATAAAAATTAGTTCATTTGAAAGCTTGTTCTAATAGCTTTAATTTGACATAAATTCCGTATAAATTCACCTATTTTTCTATTTTTAGTGAATTTTTATTTAAAAGGACCCAATTCTGGCTGAGAACAGGGCAGTCTGAGGTAAATTATTTATATCTAGAGTTATACACATCAAAATGAAATGGGACAAAAAGAGTTAGAATCTAGACATATGAGGCTATGACATATCCAAAAATCAGATTTAAATGAGTTGAATTGAATGAGAAATGAGGCACACCAAATTCGGGCAGAACAGAGGGGGTGAAACTGAAACGCTATTGATGTTCAAATTGAAATTGTTGATTGAGATTATGAATGTATATGTATAATTGAGATTGCTGATTGGTGTTGTGAATGTACATGTATAATTGTTGCTCTATACTGAAATTGTAAGTTGTATAAATGTACTGGTTGTCTGGCACTATTCACGGGGAAGCGGACTCGATCCGTTATGCTTCCGAAATTTCGGTAAGAAGTTTATATGTTATGAAAGTCTATGACAACTTGAGTGCATCATACATAAAGAAACAAGTTAAATGTGCATTCATTTCATGAGATGATAAAGAATTCCATATCACTTGGGCTAGCCCCGGAATAAATTAAGAGGAATAGATCAGTGGGAACGTCGGGGAAAGTAAACCCAGCCATCCTGTATAGGAACGAGCTCGGTCTTGAAAAGCGGACTATTACCCAGGAGCATATGGCCAATGACTCCCAGGGGACCAAGGATGGAAATAAGTTCTAATAGGCGAGAGCCTCTAAGAATAAGATGCATCTTCTCATTGCACATGCATATGTATAGTGTAAAAATTTTCTATTGATTGTTCTAGATCCCTGTTACTTATTCTTAATATGTTATTGTTCCGCTGTGATTACTGTTTGAGTACATTAGTATATTTGTTAATTAAAATTGAACTTGTTTCGGTGTATGCTTTACAAATGAATATTTAAGTTAAATATTATCATTTGACCATACTATTTGAAAATTATTGCAGCCAGAAACAAGCGGAGCAGCAGCGATGACACATGTATAGAACTAGGAATTCCTACTGAGAAATTTCTATTTCTCATCCTACTGTATATTACCATGTCATTCTCAGACTATGGAGCACGCCACGACAGGAGTACTTTTCATTGAGTTCCCCGAGCTTCACATACACCTCGACCCATTCCTAGACTCTGTATATATATCTGGCAGGTGCCAGTTTCGTTTGTATTTCTTCTTTCAGAGAGACTTTGCTGTACCACTGATGCACCCACTATTTGACCCCGCTGTCCCATATATTGCCATACCACTTCATATGGCCCATCCATTTCCACCTCCTCCAGCACCAGCACCAGCACCAGCACCAGCCCCCGCTCCTATGGCCCCTCCTGCATCACCACCGCACCCGATGCTCTCCGCCTCGACATCAGAGGAGGACCCATCGGAGGCAGCTAGTTCCTCCTCATCCTCTACTCTCGGCACGGGCCACCCTCCTGCAGATGCACCCATGGCGAATAGGTTTCTTTCTTCAAAGTCCGATTAGATAGTGGGTTTGCAGTAGTGGTAGTAGACGTACAGGATGGCCCTCTTTTGGCAGTCTGGGTCATGGTTAGATGGATACTACTTGGGTTGCTGTTCATAGAAACTGGCTATTTCATTTTGTCTTAGCGGCCTCATTTTGTCACCTTGTACTTTTGACAAACTTGAAAATTAGATATATATATATATATATATATATATATATATATATTTGTACATATTTGTACATATATATATATATATATATGTACATATTTGTGATGCAGTTTGTAGTGATTCTGCCCTTATTGTATTTTTATTTATGTTGCGTTATTTACAGTATACCGATTAATCCGTATTTATTCTGCCGTCACGCAGAAATTTTTGTTACACGATTAAGTATTCTTATGCGAGTAATTAATACTAATACAGGAAATAGAATTTAACCAGGATCATACGTAATTGCTTATCAGATAATTTATTATGACTTAAGCATAATACTTTGTCTGGTAAGGTGTTACAAGATCTAAGTTATGAATATGAAGTTCTAGATGCAAGAATATGTATGTAGTACTCATGTATGTAAGGTTATATGAAAGTGAATGATGAACCATATATATGAATGCAATCAGCATGACTATGCATGATTATGTATGAGAATGCAATGATATGAATATAATGAATATGGGTCCCTTCAGCTAGAGGCAGTTGCACTTTGAATCTCTCCTTGTGAAGGCAGCTAAATAAGATAAGATTAGGTCCCTTCACTTGGAGGCAGCTGCACATTGGGTCCCTCCCTGTGAAGGCAGCTAAAACTTTTGGGTCCCTCTACGTTAGAAGTAGATGGCCAACTGAGTCCTTCCGACCTAGAGGCACGTGGGTCCCCTTGTGGGACAGTCTGTGTGACGACGGTCACGAGTGGAGTAGACGAGCTCACTCCTAGATCAGACTACCCAAGGGCAATAAAGACTAAAGATTAAAAAAAATATGTAAGCACCCTACTCACATGAGGCATGGCATCGACCCAGCTAGTGTGAGTATAGGGAACAGGACTTACATGAGGCATGGCGTGACCTAGCTAGTGTAAGCAGATGCAAACACCCTAGGGACGACATTAAGTAACGCTTAGGTGTGCCAAGTAAAGAAAGATGAGCAACGCTGCACTTGAGGAGGGCGATATACGCTCAAGTGTAAGCAGATGCAGACACCTTAGGGATGGCGATACATAACGCCTAGGTGTGTTGAATGAAGAAAGTAAAGATAAGTATTAAAAGAAGCAAAGAAAGACAAGAACCCAAATTAAGCTCCCCTCACCCGCGACTCGCATGAGACATGGCATGACCCGGCTATAGTGTGAGTATAGGGGATAGGGCTTACATGAGGAATGGCATGACCCAGCTGGTGTAAGTACCGAGAATCTATGTTTATTGGGTAAAAAGAAAAGGACGTAAAACAAAGTCAAGTTATGAAAAGAGAAGGGACTTCGATCCAAACCCTTGAAGGGAAGAGGTTAAGGGAAGCTTATAGCATAGTCAAGCATGTTTTATGTAATTATACTTGAGCCCATGTATGTTATGATATAAATGATTAGAGGGTATGTTAAAATTGAATCTGCTTCGGATATTCATGTTTTCGAAAACCAAAGAACTAAACCTTATGAATGCTCACATTTTTCACAATAAACTGAAGCAGTTGGAGATAACAACGATGACACGGTATAATAGTATATGGTAATTTAATGAATCCTACTGAGAGTTTTAAAAATTCTCACTCCTATTTCCGTGTTCTCTCTAGATAGTTTCAAAGTTCCGAAGAAGGTCCTTCGAGGCGAAGGTGGCCAAAGGTTGCTGCCAAACAAGGTCCGAGTAAATGACAGTAACAACTCCTAGGTGAGGTATTATGACTTAAACATAGTACCATACTTGGGAAGATGTTACATGGGCTGCCCAATTTCTATCGGAATAGAGCATAGGTCAACTTCAAAGAATTACTAGGAATAATCTACTCATGATCTGATTCTGAAATTTTTATAACATGATTCCTATGTATTAGCTTTCTAACAAAATTGGTTTCACTTAATTTGAAGTTATGTAGGGCAAGTTATGCCCCTCATATCACACTTTGGTTAGGATAGAGAGTGAAATCCAATAGTCAACTTCTAAAAATCACAACTAATTCCTTTTTTAAGTCTAATGGTCTTATAATTCATTTTGCGTAATGAGCTTTACCGTATGAGTGACGCCTTATGGTTTCTCCAACAATTTTCTCTATTTTGGGTTTTTCTTGATCCTTTGATCTAGTTATCAACTTAAACCAAGTTTTCCTATCTTAAATCACTAGAAAAGGGATCATAATACCATCATACAAGAACATAACATGGATGGCACAAAGGAAACCATAACAACCGCACAGCCTTTAAACACAAACAAGGTTGAGGAGTTAAGCTACCTACCTCAAAATTCATGAAACTATAGAAGCAAGGAAGATAAGAGCAACTCCTAGCCTTCCTTTCTCGTCATGGCAGCAGCTCATATGGAGGTGGAGAGACTCCACTTGATGTTTGATCATTGATAGAGGGTTTTTTTGAAGAGGAGAAGGTGAGGATCAAGTTTCATAAAAGGAGCAAGTTGTTTTAAGGCCAAGAAGGTCATCAACTATGAGCTTGAAGCTGATAGCCATGGAGGTGATGATAAGGAAATGAGGATGGAGAAGAAGAATGGAGAATGATGGATTGGACGGGTGGTCGAATTCATCAAGGGCAAAAAAAGAAGGTGTGTTGACTTTCTTACTAAGTTGGATTAGATTGTAACATAATATTTGTGGGTTAAATCTCATTGGTCAGTTTGAAGTAAAATTAAATTATCCTAGAGTTGAATTTGAGTGGTTCATCTTTAGCCTCTAAAAGGATTTGTGTGGTTAATTTCCAGCCACACATCATTAACTGATACTCATGCCCACAGATAATATAGGACTCTTGAGGATTAGTTTAAAGGGTCTAACTATCAATTCGGGTACTCTAAGTCACCCGAGATATTATAACATTGTGTGAGTAGTCCTACACTCTTATTTAAAATTGTGGGTAGAGAATTTTAATTTAAAGTTATTACAAGTATTTTAGTTATCTACCGGTGTTGTAGGACACACAAAGTCTCAAAAATCAGGATTTTTCTACGGATGTCCCTCTTGACAACTGTATGGCCTAAATTACAACTTTGCCATTATAATCTAATAATTATAATTTTGTCCCTACTTTTGCTACAACCTACCTAATTACAATTTGGTTCTTGCCTCGAGGTCGAGCTTCCTTCTATCTCAGTCTAGCCTTAGAGCTCGAGATGTTGTAGGGAGCCCATTGTTCAATGCCATTGCCACCTTTATTGTCTGGAGAAAACACAGGAAAACACATAGGAGTGAGAATTTTCAATCTCGATAGGAATTCTAAGCTAAAAAAACATCAGTGTCAGCGTCACCATCCCAACTACTTCGGTTTGTATTCACAACCTTAGAAATAATGATAAAACCCTGTAATGAGTTATGTTTTTAGTTAGTTTTAATTAATTTTAGGACATAGTTGTTTAGTTTTAGTTAATATTTTGTTTTATTTTAGTTAAGTAGTTTAAATTGGGTTATGCTTTGAGTTTTTGCCATTTTCTTATATTTTGGATACTTATTTTGTGTTTATTTGATAGTTGTTAGGTGACCAGGAGGAAATTGGAAGTAGCCAAAAGAAGAATTCATGCTAAGCATGTAACACCCTAGTTGTTCTAACTTATGCTTAAGTCACATTTGGATTCTAGTAGTTGTTACTTTTTAGCTTTACAGGAAACTTAACCTTTACTTTAGATTACTTTATACACTAAAACAAATAAATCCTAAGGCCACGGTTAAAAAGTGTGGCCATTAGTTATGAAAAGTGTGGCCTTTGATCAAAGACCACACTTTTAAGCCAAAGGCCATGCTTCTCCCGTCATGGCTTATAAAACTGTATCCTATTCTCTATGGCCATGCTTGTCCTCAGTGAAGGCCACGCTTCCCGAGAAAATGTGGCTATTGACGTTAAAAGCGTAGTATTTGGTCGAAGTAATGGCCACACTTTTAACAGTGCTAAGGCCACGCTTAATAATGTTGTCTATGAATTCAATTTAAAACCACGATTCTAAAGCATGCCCTTTTATATAAACTAAAGGCCATGGTTTAAAGCATAGTGTATTTTCTAAACCAAAGGCCACGCTTTCTAAATGTTGTCCTCTTTATACCCTAAAGGCCACGCTTTTTAAACATTGTCTTTTTTTTTTCACCAAATGCCACATTTTTGAATCATGGTCTTTGCTTTTAACTTACTACTATGCTTTTCAACCATGGTCTTTGCTTTGTTCACTTTAGGCCACACTTTCAACCATAGTTTATTTTGTACCCTAAGAACATGGTCACAAAACGTGCCTATTGAGTTAATTAACAATACCCACACTTTCCAATCATAGCATATCAATTCATTGAGTTTAAAAAATAACTACAATTTTGAAATGATTTAAATTTTGTATTAAGCAAAAATTATTTGAAATATTAATTATTTAATAATAATTTGTTACTTTTAATTTTAATTTTAATACATAAATAATTTTAAACAAAGCCAAAATGATTTTCAATTATATACATATTCATATACTCCAAAGATGTATTCTCAAAATAAATTGTTCAAAGATTAATCATTAAACAAAAAAGACACATCTATACTTCATTAACATTGTCTAAATTAATACACTGACATATTAGTTGGTCTACATAAGTCCTAGAAATAGATTTAACATATTGGTCTAATTAAGTAATAGCTAGAAATTAATTAGTTTAACATATAAGTCTAGCAATTAAACAAGATAAAAAGAGACATATAAGTCACAAAATCTATAAAACACCATGATCTTCATAATCATCTTTTCTCACAATGCCAAAGATTAGGATGCTCCACTGCCATCCAATGCACAATTCACATTATCCTACAAAAATTAAAATACAAATTAAAAATGGTATTAGTATATTTGTGTGGTGAGTCAGTGGTGCAATAATTAAAAGCAAAAGAAGTCATAGGAACTAATAGAATTTGTGTGCAAAATGCATAGTAATCTCCCATTGATGCGTATAAAAGCAACATATATCTCCTGAGCTTTCATTCTCCACCAAAAGAGATAATAATAACATAACAACCCGATAGCAAAAGACCAAAAACAAAAGGCACTATTATGGCATAATCAGTAGCACCTAACCATGTTTACCAAGATTTTGAGCCATTTTCTAAATGGACTGAAGACGAAGGAAATGCCACCCTCACCATAATGCTGCCAGGTAACTTGTTTTTAGCTCTAATCCATTGGGATTCTTCTTATTTCAAAATTCTTTTACCCTATCTTTGAAATATATATATATATATATATATATATATATATATATATATATATATATATATATATATATATATATATATATATATATATATATATATATATATATATATATATATATATATATATATATGTCTTTACTTTTCTCTTGATGCACCCTAATATGAGAGAGTCATATTATAACAAAGACACAAATTCTGCTTCAAACTATTTTTTGAAAAACTATATCAACATAAGAATTTAATTCATTTATAAACTAGTACACATGTAATATGCAATGATATGTAGTTCCATAATTGTTTATAATGTTAATTGGTTGAAGTTCGATTTTATTAAATATATAATCTCAATACAATTCAGATTAAATAGGATTTTATTTCTCCCATTCAAAAACTTTACATTTTTCATTTTCATCTATATACACTTTCAACATATACGTACATGATTTAAACCAGATCAATTGAAGGTTCAAGTGAGCTCAGCTCCTGTCCTAAGGATCAACGGTGAAAAAGAAGGGAAGAACTTGAGATTCAATTGCCCCTTCATATTGCATGCATAGCAGTCACAATTTGAGATTCAAGTTAATGGTGATGATGAGATAGGACAGAAATGCATAACCAAGCAAGTAAGGGGAAGGAATAATCAACAATTAATCAACAAAATTTCAACTGCCCCATTTCTACATAATCAAGAAGAACAGCTAGAGAGTGTATATCATCATCAAATTAGAAGACATACATTTTCATTGATTGGAATATGACTTGATCCAGAGGAGTTAGGAACATTTCGTCCTACCATATTTGGTGCACTATTTGCATCAGGTGGAGAAATTTGGAGTAGTTCAATGTTAACATTACACATAGAAGCAAACTATAAATCACATCAATAACAATCAAACCTTTCCTACAAGTATGTTTGAATCATTGTTTCTTGTCATAAATTGTATCTAAAATGTACTACTTAAATATAAATTAAATCTTTTTAAATAGTTTCGTCTATATTTTGCTTAGTCTCCCTCCATTTTTAATTATTAAGCTGCCCTGCTTAATAAAACTTCTAGATGTATTCTCGGAGTGTAACTAACAAGTAATAATAATTCAGTGTTCTGCTACTAGTACATCAATATATATATTGTACAACATACATGCTAAAATAAATTTTTTTTGCCTTGATATGTTGTGAAAAGAAATTTTTCATGTAGAAAATATGGATTTATAGCTGATAGAAAGTTGAAATTGTCAGTCTTCAGATAGTAGTTTAAACAAAAACAGAGTAAGGCAAACTTAGAATCAATTTAAAAGTGAAGAAATAGATTTTTATAAAACCATAGCTCACTCTGTTTTTTCAGGCGACTCAATAGTATATGAGGATTCCCCTCTTGATCTCTTCCTATGGTTGATCACTAGAAAACCTTTGATTTTTCTACTTTATAGAATACTTTTATGAAATCAACTAAAAAACACTGAGAAAACACATGTCATATGGGACCCTCTAGTAAATTCCCTAAAGAAATGCAGAAAAATACGGTTTCCTTAATTCTCTTTATTAGGTAATTAGATTTAGAAAATTGCTTGATAGTACAAAAGGAGACGTGGAGAAAAAAATTGACATAGATTCCATCTTGTTTTCCATTATAATTCTAAATGAATATGTACAAGACCAACAACGGATATAGATAAGTAAATTGAAAAAATGTTGACTTTTTTTTTTTTCATTTTGTTGATTTTTGTACACTTAGCTATTGTAATTATGTCTCATAGACATACAATTTTTTTTTTTTTTAGTTTTGCTGCAACTTATCACCACCACAAAATCCTTGAAATTTGATTTCATTACTCTTAAAGCAGTATTTTCAAACCATAAAACCAGTAGGAGAGGAATCTATAAGCAAACTTTAATTTACACCATAAACCACTTTTACACAGGCTATATATATATATGACAATTACTACCACCCAATTAACTCCTAAAAACTAATACCATAAACTGATAACAATTGACACACATAACTCTTGAAAACTGTAACATCCTCAATTTCATGTCGTGCTAAATTATCTTAGTAACCCTGAGTAATTAGGTACTTAATGAGAAATTTTGAGAATAGGGCTTCATTAAAGGGTTGACTTGGATTAGAAGAGTCAAGAGAATGCTTAATCGAGATTAGATAATCTCTAATTAAGTAAGTCAGAGCCCCTATAGCTCACTTAAGCACTAATCACCTTTAATTAGCCTAATCGAGTTTAATTAAGGTTAATTAAGCTTAATCGCAAGATAAAATTTTTGTTAATCGTGATCTTGTGTGTTAATCACTAATCCTTGCTTAATCATCTTAATTAAGTTGTATGAGCACTTAATCACATGATTAAATTCAAATTTAGTCAACTAGACAATAAAGTAAAGAGTGATGTCATAAAAGCATAAAGCATTAGACAAGAGTGCTTTATATAAGAGTTTGACCATGTTTTGTCTCCCCATCATCCACTTTGTCCCCTTAATCACTAATTAACACAAAATTAAGCAAAATATCTCACTCTCCCTCCCTTAATGAAGACGCCATCTTCTTTCTCTCCTTCCCTCATTCATTTTCATTTTCACTCATCCTATTCTCTCTCTTTAAGCCAAATTCTCTAACTTCTCTCTAAACACTTCTTCATCTTCTTCATCTTCCTCTTCCTTTCTCCACCACCGCCACCCTAAATCACTCACTTAACCCTTCAAAGACCTCATCTTTGGGTCTTTGGAGACAAGATCAAAATAGTACAACCTCCATTTCCACAAGATTTCAAGAGCTTCTCCTTCCTTCTTGCAAAACTGCCACCTTCATCATCAAGAGGAGTCACCATCTTCTTCTTCCATTTCTCTTGTTTTGTGCCATCTTCAAGAAAGGTAGTGATCTTCATCTTTTTCATTTTGTTTACTCAAAAAAGCTTGGAGCTTGGTTCTTTCATGACCAAGATTTCTAAGTGAAAGCTTGAGAAGATCCTTCATGCTCTTCAAGAGCCAAAGTTTTCATTTTTAGCAAAATATGTTCTTGATGTTCTTCATGTGTTCTTATGTTTCCTCTTTTGGAAAAATATATTCTTGATGTTCTTCATGTGTTCTTAAGTTTCCTCTTTTGTTGGTAGCTTACTTAAAGTTGTTATTTCCTTTTTATGATGAGTTGATGACTAGAAAAGCTTCATCTTTTTATATTCCCAAGATTTGATAAGACTTTGAACATTCTAAAAGCTTAAAACTTTAAAAAGTTTGCTTCTTGACACACTTAAAGTGGCGCAAGTTTTAGTGCCATCATAAAGTTTTCTTTTGTTTTGTTTTGAGGACAAGAATGCATGTAAAAGCCTAAGCTTTTTGGCATAATAAGCCTTTTTGAGTTAGAAAATGATATTTTGTCACTTTATGTCTTAGAAATCAAACCTTAAAGAAAAGACCTTTTATAAAGTTTCAAACTTTAATCAAGAATGAGACCTTTAAGTCATAAAAGTGTTGTTTTGTAACAATTAATTCATAAAGTTTAGATCTTGAACCAAAACAATGCTTAAAGGTGAGAGCTTCTATAAAAATTAAGACTTTTTTTAACCTTAAAGTTAATGTTTCATGTCACTAGTTGATAAAGTAGGGACCTTTTTATGTAAAGACAACTTTAAGTCATAAAGTTGAGACCTTAATGGTCTTAGAATAATTAAATGAGTCAACTTTTATAAAAAAACAAGACTTTTAGTGGAAAAGCTAGTAACTTGCATCGTTATTTCATAAAGATCTAATCTTTAAGATAAAAGCTTGAAGCTTTGTAACTTGGTTAAGTTAAAAATCACCCTTGGTGTTTAGTGAACATGGTGTTGTTGGGTTCATGATATGGTTATGCGTTGTCATGACCCAAGGATTAGAGGGATCTCAAACTCTTTGGGAACAGAAGTATGATTAGGGCCTCTGAGCATACCATGAACCTAGGAATCACTAAGTGCACTATATCGAGAAAAGGAAACAATCACTTAACTCAACTAAATTTGAATAAGTGTTCCATAAGACATGAATTCAAGTAAAGAATAATTTCAGGCGAGAGCTAAGTAACTAAAAGACCATATACACATATCTTAACTGCGTGATACTCTCATGGGTAACCATGGGAAATCATGTGATGATTCATAATATTCTTCGCAAAGAATGACACAACTATAAACCCTTTTAGGGTATGAATGTGTGATGCGATACGGCATGATGAATGATAAGTTTGGTTGAGCTTTGTCTCATGATTAGATGATGAGTGTGATGATATAATATAGATATGGTGAACTATTGTGTTGAATGTAGATGATTGGTATTTTGGGGAAGCTTCGGTCTAGCCATTATGCTGCCGGATTTTCGTCAAAATTATGGACCTAGTCATATCATTGCATGTGTCTAGTCAAAGAAGTGTTATGCATGTAAAGTATAAAGATAAGAAAAGAATCAATGGGACATGACCCTTCAATCACTTCGGTAAGGGAAGTGAGAGACGGCGATCCATAAAGACATAAGGAACCTCTATGAAGGAGGCAAGGGTGACATGGAGGACCCTCCAACTTAGAGGTAACCAATATCGGCTTAGTCTGATTTGGTTAGTACTGCGTGACGACGATCACGGAATGAGCTCATGTCCAAAAGCAGTCTATTTCAATGGAAAGTAAAGAATGTTAAGCACGTGCTAAAAAGGAAAGTTAATTCAAAAGTATAACCATGGTTAAATTGATGATGATGCATGTCCTTGCATGTACTTATGTTGCCCAGTTGCATTATGAATGTTTACTCTATCTTTCAGTATGTATGTTAGATTATGATGATGCAGTATGATGTTAAGTTTAAAAGCAACCCACTTCGAGGTCTAAGTTTTCAAAACCATTAAAAATTGAACTTATATCTGTCCACTGCTTTTATAATTAAACCCGAAGTGGCTGGGACGATGACGATGACACTGTGTTTGTCTAGTCGTGATCCTACTGAGAAATTTAGTATTTCTCATTCCTACATTTTCGTGTCATCTTCAGAGGATGTTGACGTCGGGCACGGTGGTGATCTACATTGAGTTCCCGGTGTGGCATTGGCGCTTTGACCCAGTGCTGAATGCCTCTGTGTTGTTGGCGAGCGCAGCGATGAGGGTCTACATCTTCCACGACCGCCAGTTTCAGGCTCTCGTGATGAGCCCATTTTTCCGACCACGTCAGCCATTCGGCGAGGTTACTATGGATGATATCCGCCCCTACTTTCCGCCACCGGGATACCCCACCGATGATGATGAGACTGACTCGGATACCCGTTTGACTCCGATTGTTTCACTGGATTCCGATCCCTCGGAGCCGTCCTATCCGAGCTTCCATGTGGAGACCGATCCGTCTAAGCCCGTCTATCCAACTCATTCTGGGGGATCTCACCGTTCGGGTTCGTCGCAGCCTTTGTGATTCGTCTATCTTCTGATTCTTCTGCTTCATCTGCTGGCCCAGCTTCACCCCCGGTTCACGGGCGTGGGTTCATTCGTACCCGCGCTGTGCCCCGTGGGTGAGGACGTGCTCGAGGAGGGGGACGTGGCGGCACTTCTCCTGGTGGATATGGGAATGGTTTCCTCCCGCCAGATGCTTGATGTGACGACTGCATGCGGAGTCGAGCACGAGGATAGCCCCTTTTGGTTGTAGTTATAGGGTTATCATTCTGTTGTATGGCATGCTTGGGTAGTAGGATTTTCTGATGTATTTCCTTTTATTATGTATTGGTAGGCTTTTGTGTAGGGTTGATGATAGATATCGGACCCATTATTATCTTATGTATGACTTTGGTATGACTATTATTGTATTATCATGGATGGTCGTGGAATAAATGTTATCTTTATCTAAGATTATGGTTACTCTTATGGTTTTTATGCTTGTTAAATGCAATGTATGTATGGAATAGTGGTGTTGCTTTATATGTTCACGATGCGCTCATGGCTCTCGATTTCAAAAATGATTCACTTGTTCTGCAAAAAAATTTACCCCTATTTTCGGTACAAAGTAATTTCTAAAAGGTAATATTAGTTCCGCGAGCAAAAGTAACAACTAGTAATTTCACAATATGACTTAAGCATAGAATGGAACTATTAGGGTGTTACAAAAACTGCTACCCATTGATAACTACTAATATCACCACTAACTTCTAAAATACTTGTACAAATATACTAATATAACATAACAAATCTGACTTTATTTAACAATTACAAGGTATGATATACAAGGTAAATGAGGGTGGATTTAGTGAGATATACAAGGTATAATTTTAGCATACAATATTGTACCAATCTGTAAATATACTGTTTATTTTTATGTGCAAAATTTAGGGCATGCTCCCAAGCATATGTTACAAGTGGCAAGCAAAAATAAAATCCTGGATACCAAAGAACTACCATTCAGAATAAATAACCTCATGAAATCACTATAAATTTCCAGAACAGATATTAAAAAACATCACAACTACTTTTATTCGTGCATATTCCATGAATGAGGTGAACAGGTAAGCCCTACAACTTGACAAAGCAAAGTAATGGTACCTGATGGTAACTCCTCCTGTGCCAGTTATACCGCCACAAGAACAATTTGGAATGATCAGTCTTACTTTTGTTTTAGGCTCAACATCTTTTGCATCCTTGTTATGAAGCTAATCGCAAAAGGCAAACAAATTTTAGGAAATTCTAAGACATATTTTCATTTTCATCATAACTAATTAATTGACATCATTTAGACTACCTCACTAAGCAACTTAGACAGAATAAGTTTCAATAGCTCTTAGTATTTCATTCATTGCACCAGACATTAGAGTTCAGATATTAGATAATAAAAGGAAAACACAAAAATAGTACAATAGCATTAGAGTCTCAACTTGCATGGAATCAAATGCAAGAATGAAGCAAAAAATCCACAAGAACACAAAGATCACGAGAATGCCCAACAGTGCTATTACATTTGAAGTAAGAGTTGCTACAATTTGTAACTATGTAACTATGCATGAGTAATCTAGATATTACATCATTTCAGATTTTTTTTTTCCATGAATAAGAAGATTTCATACTTTATATATGTATCTTACTAAGCAGGAAAGTAGAGAAGTCCTAAGTTACTCACAAGAAGGTCAACAAGTTCCTTTATCTTTCAGTAACATAAGAGGTTGGTAGCAATTTACATTTTGTAATTTCACATAAGCACTCTATAACATAATTCTCTTTTCCAAGCACAAGCATAGCTCATTCTTCAAGATTTAGGGCTTAAAATAGCAAAGCACATACCCAGAACATAGTGTCTCAAAATACACAAAATTTAGGGCCTAATTTCAAATGAGTCAGTCAACAAACTATTCCTTCCTAGCACATAACAATTTAACTCAATCATGATTGTCATGTATTGGTGTAACAAAAACTAGAACCAATACATTTATTTTAGTCCTTAAATTTTTTGAGAAACCAAAAAGAAGAAAGGGGAAAAAGGGAAATTAAAGAAAAAAAAAAAACAAAAGGATTATGAATGGGAGGAACATGCTATACTGGTAATAAGGTAAGTCTCCAACTTTTTATGTCAGATTATTTTCATGTAAATATGAGCACTCCTAAATTCTTGGTTAGCTCTTACTATGTGCCTAACAGGATTCCTTTGCACAACTTGAAAGACCAGATTTGAGAAAATATGCAATGCTACCTCATCATCAGAAATGACCTTCATGGAACTGATCCTGCAAAACTCTAATTCTTGATTTAGTTTAATCAACCAATCAAGTCCACATGTGGCAAGAATCATAGCTAGATATTAGGCTTGTGACTTGATCTTACTATTGCATGCTGTTTTTGGCTTTTCCATGAGATGCGACCACTACCAATAAGGACATGTTAATATGATCTTTTGTTAAAAATATCTAATTACATCTTGAAAAGTTGTCAATGAAAGTGATGAAATGCCGATTTCCCAAAATAGTTCTAACATGACTAAGACCCCAAACATTGGACATGACAAGAAAACATTTAGAAAGACCATGTTCTATATGGTTTTAGCAGTTCTGTAGAAATTTTGGTTCTTGATAGAGCTCAATGGAGTCTTGATTCATGTAGTCAACCTATAAATAAGTCATTATTGTAGTATTATTACTTGATTCTTTATATGCTCTTTGCATACAAACTTCTTTAACTATTACATGGCCAAAGAGCCAAAATAGAAAATGTTAATAGTGAATTTCAACTGTAAAGATCACACGATATTAAGACCCTGAATAGAAGATGTTAGCCCTTACTATGTGCCTAATAGGATGTGCAACATCCTCCCGAAATGTCGTACTATGCTTAAGTCATAGTACCACACTCAGGATTTGTTACTATTACCTGAACGGACCTCTTTTGACAGCACTTTCAGCCGTCTTCGAAACCTCTTGAGCTACCTGTAGATAACACAAAAATAAGAGTGAGAATTATAAATTCTCAGTAGGATTCATTTACTGTCATACATAATGTCATCGTAATCATCTCCAGTTGCTTTGGTTTGTTATGAAAAAGGTGAACATGTTATACGAGCTATTTAATTTTATAGTTTGAAAACATACTGTCCGAAGCAAAGTTCATTTTATTCATACACTGGTAATTTAGGCAAACCAATACAAAATCAATTCATGAATTATACTTTGAATAACAGTTGAAACATATTAACTTATAATAGCACCAATAAACTGAAAACATAAACTTTGTACACCCCTTTACTTGTATTTGGATTTTATGCAGAACACACATACTTTTCCTTTATCTTTCTTCATTTGACACACATAGGCGTTATGTATCGCCGTCCCTAGGGTGTCTACGTCTGCCTATACTTGAGCGTTACGTATCGCCGTCCTCAAGAGCAGCATTACTCCTTTTTCTTTATTTGTCATACATATCCCAGGGTACGATCGCCATGTCATACTCCGTCGGGGTGTGATCGCCATGTCACACTCCTTAGGGATATGTTCATCTTGCCATGTCCCAGAGTATGATCGCCATGTCATACCCCATCAAAGCGTGATCGCCATATCACGTTCTTTAGGAATCTGGACTCATCACAGCATAAATTTCGGTACTTACACTAGCTGGGTCATGCCATGCCTTATGTAAGACCTATCCCCTATGCTCACACTAGCTGGGTCGATGCCATGCCTCATGTGAGTGGGGTGCTTGCATATGTTTTAATCTTTAGTCTTTAATGCCCTTGGCTAGTCTGATCTGGGAGTGAGCTCATCAGCTTCACTCGTGACAGTTATCACACAGACTGTCCCACAAGGGTACCCACGTGCCTCTAGTCTTGGAGGGACCTCATTTTGGTCACGTGCCTCTAAATTGAAGGGATCTCTTCTGGTCATGTGCCTCAATAGAGGGATCTCAGCTAACCACGTGCCTTCAATGTAGAGGGGTCTCATCTGACCACGTGCCTCCAAGGTAGAGGGATCTCATAGTTTTAGCTGCCTTCACAGGGAGGGATTCAAAGTGCAACTGCCTCCAAGTGAAGGGACCCACATTCATTATATTCATATCATTGCATTCTCATACATTATCATGCATAGTCATGCTGAGTGCATTCATACATATGGTTCATCATTCACTTTCATATAACCTTACATACATGAGTACTACATACATATTCTTAACACATAAATGATTATAATTCTACCAAAAATTCGGCAGCATAACGGAACGTGTCCGCTTCCCCATGAATAGTGCTAGTTTCTGCAGACAGTCAGTCACAGTAAGAGATCCATTATAATGCATTAATCTTTCAAGCACCAGCATGGAATTTCAACACTTAGACTTTACTTGAACTTATATGTGAATTAAGGTGCCAAATCCTTTACCTTTGAGAATCTTGCTCATATTCCTTAACTCTGCCTGTTGTTAGAAATTAAGCCTTAAATTCATTTTAACTCATTTAGAATATGTTGAATTGCTATATGTCTACTTTCTAACCTCTTTATTCCCGTCTAATTTCAATAAGTGTAGCTCCAGTTGTTCACGTTTATCTCGGCCTGCCCTGAAGCTGGCCAGAATTGCACACTTACACATAAAAATCCACTAAAAATTGAATACCAATTCAAATCATATGAAATTGGTGTTCTATTAAAGCTAACAAGATAACCTTTTATTTGCAACAAGTTCCATTTCAATTACTTTAGTAGAGCTCGAGTTATAAGCCTCTAAATTTGACCTTCCTGAACTATCCTATTTTGGCCCAATTTAGACATAGAGCAACTTCTTTGTACCACTGGGAGATAATGGGACCATATCAAACCCGGAATCTTTTTGTAAGATGTTCTCCTATATGTAAGCTTTCTAACAAAGTTGGTTTCACTCAATTTGGAGTTGTATAGAGCAAGTTATGCCCTGAACAACCTAGTTTGCCCAATATCAATCTCTAGAATCAAGACAAATCCAATGGCTTTATATGATATATGTATGGAAAGCCCTGAATGTCTAGTTTCATCTAAAAATAGTTTCATCAGATTTAAATGGTTGTAGGCGAAGCCGTATACTCTGCCATACGGACTGCCGTGGGGCTTCTTACTTAGACAGCATCCCAATTCCTCACTTCTCCTAGTTTTCTTCTTCTAACCTTAATTCCAACTCAAGATTTCATATTAATCCAACCATAATCCATCATATACATCCAATATATCATCAAATAATTGAAGAAAAGTGGAATCTCATACAACCACAGTTTAGAGAAATCAAGAATAGAAAGTGAATCCTACCTCCTTTAAGTGTGATCTTGCTGAATTTGAGTTTGGATTGATGGAACTTGGTGAAGCTTGAAGGTTTGATGGAGAATGTTGAGAGAAGGAGAGAACGAGAAGGTTGAAATGAGGGGAGAATGAGGTGTAAGTCAGTAGGGAGAAGAGAAAAATCTGATTTAAATAGTGGAGTGGTAGTTGGGATTGAGAGTATTGATTGGCTGAATTTCTTGTGGACAAAGTTCAGCCATGTCTCCCTCTTTTGTGGCTAAATCATTCTCCACGTCGCCTAAAAGTGGAACCCGCCTCCACTCTATTTGAAATCGGAATTCGTCTCCATTCTACCTAAGGTCGAAACTTGCGTCCATCCTATTTGAACTTGGAGATGAAGTTGGATGTCGGAGTTCGTACCCTTTCTTATTTGAAACTTGGGAATAGATTCGGAAAATAGGATATCAGAACTCATATAAATTCTGGTCGAACTTGGAGATCAACTCAGAGATCTGAACTTGTGTCCATTCTAGTCGAGATCAGCTCTGAGATCGGAGCTCATGTCCACTGAACTCGTGATAATTATTAACACGGAGATCAGAAATTATACATCACACAATCTCCGTAAAATCGGAAATCAAGGATAAAAAGGTGAAGCCTAAAATACTTGATCCCGGAAGTCGGGACCTTGTCATTCATAATCCCAGAAATTGGAAATAAAAACTTTATCCTTATGTATCGAGAAATCAGAACTTACATAATCCCAGAACTCCCAATTCAATATCGGAAGTCAGTCATAAGACAAACTCGAGGACACCAATAGGAATGGAAGGCTCTTGGTGATAAACTCAGAGATCAGAAATGGGTCCGTTTTCTTTGAAACTCGAAGACAAAGTCAGAAATCAGAAATAATGTCCATTTTATGAAGTTGAAATCAGAAGTTGGAAATTGGGAAGATGAAGTCGGAACTTATAGGGGTGTTACAGGATGCCCCTGAACAACTTGAACCCTGAGTTTGAGAGTTGCAAACAGATTGGAAATGGGGTATTTCAAATTAAGACAGAAAAATATAAAAGATCATTCAAACTACTACATCTACTTCAACAACCAGCCCAAATTGCTATATTCACTTAAGTAAGAGTTGTACCTAGTACTTCTATAAGCCTCTACCTCATTCATTAAGCTCATAATCCCACCTAACTAAAACCCAAATTTCACTATCGGGGCTCTCAATCACACAGGATTTTCAGCATTACAGCATACAACTCAAATTGGTTCAACATAAGGTTAAAGAAAAAGGGTGGTCCCCCAACAAAGCTTGGTTTCATACATCATATAGTCATTCATACACAGATAGAGTCCACATATAAATAAAAAAAATTGGGATTTTAGTCCACACAATACAGTCCACATACAGTCTGCACACCATATAGTCCACATAAATAGAATGCAGGAAGACTCATGGTCATGGGCAAAACAAATTGAGGGAGACTCAAACTATGAGAATGGGCTCGTGGTGATGGCATTTTCTGGCGAGCCCTCCAACGACGAGGATGAAAGGAATGTAGTGTCAAAGGATGAAAAGACAATGATGGACGCAGATGCAGATGAACACGCAGACAAGGATGAAAGGAAAGCAGATAATGAAGAAGAATCGAGTAGCTTCAGGAAGCTCAGACGACTGCGTGCAGTGTTCCAGTTGAGAGAGAAACAAATGCCATGTGAGAGAAAAAGGAAGAAACAGGGGTGCTTCAGCAAAAAAGGTGACATGCAATCTGAGAGAGAGAAAGGCAACAACAAGTTTTTTTTTTTTTTTTTAGCTATGGGTTTTCAAGCAAGAGAGAGGAGATCGATTTTCAGGCAAGAGGACAAGAAGCAACAAGGCAATATTTTGTTTCAGAGAAGCAACAAGGTAAGTGTTTGTTTCAATGGGAATTTTTTTTGTTTATGTAAAAGCACTATTATTTTTGTTTGTTTAGTTTTTGATTCCTTTTGGCACACTAAATATAATTGGTGGGAACACTAAAATTATAGCGGGAACTTATAGACCATGATTTTGAAGCGTAGCTCAAATGAAAGATAGAAGCCACAACCTACAAGTGTGATCTATTAATAGTGCAAGTGTAGCTAATTTACTCTAAATAAGCCATATTTAAGAAGTGTGGTCTTTTCAATCTATAGCTACATTTTACAAGCATGGCATTCAAAGCGTGGCCAAAAGTTATGATCTTAGCCCACCCCAATAAAAAAGGTGGTATTTGATAATTATAGAAAGCGTGGCCCAAAATAGTGTGGCTAAAGAATATATTTGTTGTAGTGATATGAAATTAATAGGTAAATTTTTTTTCGAAATCTCTTGTTGAAAACGTGAGCCTTAATTGTGGAATAATAAGCACAAACAATGCAGTCAAATGTAAGAGAAGTGTCAATAAAAGCATGGAAACGATAATCTCAATAACAACAATACATATTAAAGTAATATAAATAACTGACATTACTCATAAATTCAATTGCTCAATAATACCATCGATCATCTTAAGCAACCATAAAATAAGAAATAAACACTCAAACTATTACAAGCATCCATAAATAATCACTGTAGCTACCGAAAGTCCAAAGAAAACCAATCCTCTAACAAAACTCGAAAGGCAAGAAACTTAATGACTATGTCCTTGATGATCACGGCCATAGTGAATGATCAATGTATAAATCCAATGGGGCCCACAAGCACGTCACGTCTGGAGTTGCATTAGGAAACTTGGCTATCTGTTGTAGATGTTTCCTGCAAAGGATTTGACTCAAATGAGTCTGATGCTAGAAAAGGCTCCACTATTGGGGCAAGAGAATCTGACGAGCTTATCTCTATGACTGGTACATCTGGAACTATGGGCTCCAAGGGTGGCAGGTCGAGAGACATAGGCTTGAACTTCAACAGGGAATTGTACATTGGTAAAGGTTTAGGTTCTAGAATGGGCTCCATCTCAGGCATGAGCTTGTACTCTAGTGAGGTTGGGGGAGGCTACGGGAACTCCAAAAAGCCAGCAAGTGTAGGAGTAGAAAGGACCTTAGCTGCATTGTCAAAATGACCGAAGTATAGCAGTGTATAAGTTGTAATGGTGATCGTGACCACTACGGCATCACACTGCCCATCATAATGCCACTTAATAGTTAATGGCATCACGAAGTGCTCCACTGGAGATGACATCTTAATCTAAAGATAATATGGAAAGTAGAGGTGTGAAATTAAAATTTCTCAGTAGGATTCTAACTTGATAGCTAATGCATCTTCATTATTATCCTAGCCACTTTGGGTTTATTATAAAAATGTGTACATACAATCAATTTATGTAATTAAGTTTGAAAATGTGATTAGTCGAAGTAGGTTCATTTTAAATATACCTTTTACTTGAGTTTAGAGCATAGAATGATAAACCATAATTACCATATGATAGTGGTGTAGGAGTAAGTAACAATGCAAAAATAAGGATATATGCAAATGCTTAATGCGTATCTTGATCTTAGGCCTTATGCCTCTTGACTTTCTTAACTTGACTCTTTTAAAGTTTTCTTACTTGGTCCATCCTCTTAGGCCTTGTGCCTCTTTTACTTGGATGGTAATGAGCTCATATCATGGCCATCGCCACCTTGGGGTTCCCTTGTGGGAGAGGGGAAAGCTGGGTTAGGGATCACCTTCCTTTGTGGAAGGATCATATCTATTATCTGGTCTTTGGGGCTCACCTTCTCTTATGGAAGGATCACACCCTCGGTTCTTTTCTTTCTTAGTTAATGTACAACATGTAGCATAATTGTTTCTTCTCACTTAACATGTAAATATAGCATGATGTATAAAGCCAAATTTTCTAGTGGAATAAGGGAAGGCCCTTCAAGAGCTCCATACTAAGGTGAACTAGATGAAATCCTTACAAAGTCAGCCTCAAAGCTCCCCACAAATCCCTTCTCAGACAATTCCTAACTCGGATGGGAATGTCAATGCTATCACTTTGAGGTTTAGGACGACTATCCCAGTTGTAGTGCTGAGTTTTGATACATCTTAGAAGAGTATAGAGCAAGGAATGAAAACAATTGAGCATAATTTTGAATCAGCCACTTCACAGCCAAGAGTAATGATGAAAGAAAAAAAGCTAGCCAATCCTAATCTAAGACTGATCCCATAGAGAGCACCTCCAGTTAAGCGAACAAAGGAGGTTAATAGAGATCTTCTTGACACCTTCAAGAAGGTGGAGGTGAATATTCATCTACTAGATGCCATCAAGTAGATTCCGATGTATGCTAAATTTTTAAAGGAACTTTGCACGAATAAGAGGCGCTTGAAGGGTGATGAGCAAATTAGTATGGAGAGAAATGTTTTTGTTATGATACAACCTATGCCTAGGAAATGTTAAGATCGGGGAACATTCACTAACCTTTGTGTTATTGGTCAGAACCACTTTGAGAACATCGTGCTTGACTTAGGAGCTTCGACCAATGTCATGCCTATGTCCATTTTCACCTCCCCTGGGCTCGGTCCCTTGAGGCCTATAGGTATTGTAATTTAGTTGGAGAATAGAAGTAACACCTATCCAATTAGGGTGATAGAGGATGTCTTGGTCAGAGTGTAGGAGCTAATCTTTCTTGTGGATTTCTATATTCTTGAAATAGAGGCAGACACACCTAGTAGCTCTGCTCCTATTATTCTAGGGAGGCAATTCTTAAAAATAGCCAGAACCAAGATTGATGTTCATGTTGGGACACTTTTTATGGAGTTTAGGGATAGTGTGGTTTAGTTTAGTATTTTTGATGTTATGAAGCATCTTTTGGAGGAGCACTCAATCTTCCATATTAGTATCATTGATGATCTAGCTGCTGAGGTTTTTCATGATTTCCATGTGCAGAATTCCAGGACACTTGCTTTGGAGAGCTTAGTTACTATATTTAATGACCTGGAGTTCCTTGCGACTAATTTGAGCTAGAAACTTGCTGAGTTGGCCAACATCCTACAGGACGATGACTATGAGGCCCTTGATATTGAGGAGGTGAATCGTATGATGTTATCTCCGGAATTTTAAAACGTTTGGTTTATATTATTCATCGAATTTTCGACTAGTTTGTACAAATATGATTGATTAGAGATCAACTTACGATTTATTTGAAATTAAATACATGTTAAGTAGATACATTAGAGTTAGGAAAGTGAGGGTAACTAATTAGGAAACCTTAGCAAAATTTAAAGAAATTGCCGATTTGACAAAAAAACCAGTATAATTTCGATATTTTAAATACCAGAATAAAATAATACAAGAACCCTAGATCCAAGGGCCGAAATTCATCCACCCACACCTCCTAAGTGGTAACATCCAAGGGCTAAGATTGTTTCTTATGGCCCACTTATGAGCCACACAAGCAATAACCAATCATATCCTTTAAAACCAACTACCACCATCCAATTAAACATCAAAATCCCTTTTGTGCCCCATAAAAAAATTTTGCACCTTTCCTCCTTACTTTCTTCCTCCATTTTCTTCTCTCTCTTCCTCCATTGCACACTTCTTCAAGTTCTTACCCACTCATATACCCAAAGACACTAGTTTTAATCAAGAACTTTGCTCATAATAGGTAGGATTCCTTAGATATTATTATATTTTTTGAATTAGTGTTTGATATCAATTCTTTCTTTGTTCATGAAATTGTTGTAATATGTTGTGTATGGGGTGATTTAGGATGGATTTAATAGGATTTTGATGGGTTTAACTCAAAGCTTATGAAGGAGACCACTAAAATCCCCAAGATAGAATCAGAATTCTTAGGAAACCCTGTATTGACATGATATATGACCATTATCTAGCCATAAAAATCGAATGAGACTATTTTTAAATGAAACTAGACTTCTAGGCCTAACCATATAAATTATAGATCTGTTGGATTAGTATTGAAGGAGATATGATTTTTTGAAATTTACCTAGGGATCGCGTGTTCTATTCTTGGCAGTACAAGTTGAGAAGGATATAACTTACCCTATACAACTCGAAATTGAGTGCAACCAATTTTGTTAAGAAGTTTACACATAGGGAAATATCAAAAATTTCACGGTAAATTCATTCTTTATAATTCCCAGTAATTCCTTAAAGTTTCCCCTTGTTCTATTGGAATAGAGACAGGACAACCCAAACCTATCCACTTTGTGAGCTCATAACTTGAGCTTTCCTTAGTCAAACTAAGTGAGAATTTTTTATATGAAAATTTGATCAATAAAATGACATAGGTTTGGTAGGCATCCATTCAGATTTGAATTTTTGGTGGATTTTTACTTTTAGGTGTGCAATTCTGGCTTGCTACAGGGTAAGCCAAAATAAAACCCCAATAATTTGAGCTACACTTATCAAAATTAAATGGGACCAAAGAGTTTAGAAAGTAGACACATAAAGCTCCAACATATAAAAATTCAAGTTCAATGAAATTACATAGAAATTATGGTGAATTTCCAAAACTGGGCAGAATTGAGGTACATAGGCACGAACTTGAATTCAAGTGCAAGTATTATACCTATGAGAATGATATTGATATATGAATGCACTATTGTGATTTTTCTGAATAATTGATTATTTGAATACTAGCATTATTCATGGGGAAGCAGAGATAATCCGTCTTGCTACCAAAATTCAGTAGAAATTATGCATAAATTATGAGATACATATTGATACATGTGCTACTTGCATGTAGCTTACAAGAGTTATGTTATGAGAAAAGTTGCATAATACTTGGGCCAGCCCTAGATTAAAGTTAAGGGGAATAGATTGGTGGAAAGGTCAAGAAAAGTGAACCCGGCATTCTTGTATAGGAACAAACTAGATCCTGAGAAGCAGACTATTACCGAGGAGTTGTATGGCCGCGAACTATCAGGGGACCAAGTATGGAAACATAAGTTATATAAGTGAATTAAGCTTTACAGTTAAATGTACTTACTTCTCTGTACTAGAATTGCATTATATTGTTAAATTACTTCTAGTTAAATGCCTTACTAGTTCTACATCTTTGTGATGATTGCCTTACTTACACTTTGTATATGCCTTATGGTTAGTATTATGAATAGCATTCTTATGTTGAATGTTGCGATCTTACGCTATGTACTGCTGCTTTAAGTAAAACGGAATCTTGCTTCGGATCATGTCTTCTTATCTTAGAAATGAACTGAAATTATATAGGCTAGTCATTGTATTTTTTTTTTTTGGTCAATAAAAACCGAAGCAACTGAGAATGAATACGATAATGCTAAAATACACACACGAATTTTATTGAGAATTTCTTCAAAATTCTCACTCTGTTTCACATTTTCGCGTCATTCTCACACCCTAGTGATGGATACAATGACAAAACTTTTTCATTGAGTTTCCAGAGATAGAGCTTCACTATGATCCAATGTTTGACTCACTATACATAGTTGGCTCCTGTCGCTTTCGACTTTATTTCTTTAGCCATAGGGACTTTGCCATTCCCCTCTTTCACCCTATATTCGACCCTTTTGTACCTTATTTTTCCATGCCACTGCACGTGGCATACCCCGTACTTCCTCCAGCACCTGCAGCCCCAAAGCCACTCTACCAGCTTCACCTCGACAGGTGGCCCAGGACATCCCACTCAGCTCTGAGAGCGAGCTATCCGAGGCTACTGATTCACCCTCCTCCTCCTCTGGACCTAACGTAGACTATGTGTAACATTCACTGGATTTTTTCTTATCGTTTTTGCCTAGTTATTCGATTTTATCGAATAATTGAGATTTTATTAGAATTCGACTAAATATTTATTTAGGATCAATTAATTAGCAATTAATTGAGTTAGATATGAGCGAATTAGGTTATAAGTATAGAAGATTTCACAAAAAATTTCTTAAACCGATTCACCAATTTGAAGGAGATCGGTAAGATTACGGTATTTTAAAACCGTTGGAACCAAATCAATAGAATTACATATCCAAAATCCTGTGCCTTAAGGTTGAGTACTCAACCATTTTAACCTCTAAGTTTGGTGCCACAAAGGCCACAAAATGGAAGAGGGTTGGCTGAAATTTGGCCTCAAAATTCTCAACCAATCAAATGGCCAACTTCCAACTACCCTCTTTATGTTCAAATCAGATTTTCTCTCTTTCTTCTCAAACTGATTTCGCCACTTCCTCCTCTAACTCCAGCCTCCTTCTTCTCTTGTCCTCTCACCCAACCCTATCAAACCTCCAAGCTTAACAAGATTGTATCAATCCAAACTCCAAAATCTAGCAAGATCACATATAAGAAGGTAGGATTCAATTTCTATTCTTAATTTCTCTGAACTGTGGCTACATGAAATTTCACTCTTCTTCAGTTATTTGATGATATATTAGATATATTTGATGGTTTATAGTTGGATTAACATAAAATATTGAGATGGACTTAAAGTTAGAAGGAGAAAACTAGAAGGAGTGGAGAGTTAGGAAGCTATCTAGGTGAGGAACCCCATGGCAGTCCATATGGCGGGATGTACGGCTTTGCCTACCACTATTCAAATTCGATGAAACTATTTTTATATGAAACTAGACATTCAGGGCTTTCCATACATATATTATATAAGGTCATTGGATTAGTATGAGAGAGATATGAATTTTGGAATTTTGACCTAGGTTTTTGAATTTGATTCTAGGTAGACTAGGTTGTTTAGAGCAAACTCACCTTATACAACATGGAATTGAATGAAACCAAGTTTGTTAGAAAGCTTACACATAGGAGAACATCCCATAAAAATTTCAAAGTTAGATCCATTATCTTATTCCAGCACATCGATGAAGTTGACTTAAGTTCAACCTGGGCTGGAATAGGGTAGTTCAAGAAAGTCAAGTTTCGGGGCTTATATCTCAAATTATACCGATGCAAATTATATGCAACTTCTTTCATTTTAAGGCTTGTTCTACTATCTTTAGATTGATATAAATTTCGCATGATTTCACCTAAACTTCTATTTTTGGTGAATTTTCTTTTACTAGGGTTCAATTCTGGCTATGAGTATGGCATCTTGGGATAAAACCCAAATAACTTGAGTTAATCTCAGAAATCGGAAGAGTATACTTAAGGTTGAACTTGAAGGGTATACTTAAGGTTGAGCTTGGAAACTTAGTAGATAGAAAGCTAGATCGGGAATACTTAAGGTTGAGCTCGGAATTTAACAGACAAAGAGCTAGATCGGGAATAGTTAAGGTTGAACTCGAAACATAGTGAAATAGAGAGCTAGATCGGGTAAGATTAGTGTCAAAACTCGAAACATAGGAACTTGGAAAGCCAATTGTGGTTTAATGTCAAAAATCGGAAGTAGGACTAGAATATGAAACCATATGCCCGAATATCAGAAGTTCAGAACTAGACGCTTTAAACTCTTATACACATAGTTCCAAAACTCGGTATCTCCATAAGCATATCACCTCGAAACGCGATCTAGAATTAATCTTCGAGATCAAACACGATCCTGGTAGTCGGGAAACAAGACATTCATAATCCCGAAAATCAGGAATCGAGACATTGACCTTATGTACATAACCTACGTGATTTTGGAACTTGGAAGTAGGACCTAAGCTCGAACTAGGGAACCTTATTAGAAGTTAAAAGCTTACAAGATAGATTAAAACTTAAGAGGTTAAAACTTGCACCTATTGATATTATTGTGTTCTTGGTATGATTACAATGTTCTACATTGAGGTTGCTGTGTGATTAAAGTTTCTTAGTTACTGGCATTATTCGAGGGGAAGCGGACATCATCCGCTATGCTGCTGAAATTTTGGTAGAATAGTAAGGAAGTTATGAGCATTTATATGTTATTACTATGTATGTAGAAATTCCATATGCAAGGATATATGAAAGTAAATGACAAAGCATATGTAAGAGTGCATTCAGTATATCTATGCATGATTATGTATGAAAATGAAAGGATATGAATATATTAAATGTGAATCCCTTCACCTTGAAGCAGTTATGAGATCCCTTCTTGTGAAAGCAACTAAATAAGATAAGATTGGGTCCCTTCACTTAGAGGCAGTTGCACATTGAATCCCTCGCTGTGAAGGCAGTATAAATCTATGAGATCCCTCTACCTTGGAGGCACATGGTCAGATGAGATCCCTCTATATTGAAGGTAGCTGGTCAGCTGAGATCCCTCTATTCTTGAGGCACGTGACCAAAAGAGATCCCTTCAATTTAGAGGCACGTGGCCAAAATGAGATCCCTCCAAGACTAGAGGCACGTGAATTCCCTTGCAGGTTAGTTCTGTGTGACGACAGTCACGAGTTGAGCTGACAAGCTCTCTCCTAGACTAAGCTACCCAAGGGTAGTAAAGACAAAAGATTAAAACATATGCAAGCACCCTAGGGACGGTGATACGTAATGCCTAGGTGTGCTAAGAAAAGAAAGTAAAGAAAGTTAAAGAAGAATGCCAATGTGTTTGTATGAATTCAAGTACGAGTATTTGCATAATTATGTGCCATGTTTTATTGATGTTGAGCTTGTTCTATTTATTTATGCCGTGATGAGTCCATATTTCTAAGAAACGTGACATGGCGATCACGCTCTGATAGGGTATGACATGGCGATCATACTCTAGAATGTGGCATGATGACCCCACACCCTAAGGAATGTGACATGGCGATCACATTTCGATGGAGTATGACATGGCGATCATACTCTAGGATGTGGCAGGATGAATATATCCCTAAGGAATATGACATGGTGATCACATCCCAATGGAGTATGACATGGCGATCGTACTCTGGGATATGTGTAACAAGTAAAGGAAGATAAAGAAAGAAAAGAAAATTATGTGTATTTGCTTAAGTTCAAGTACAGGTAAAGGCATGTGCAGATTCTATGTTTTCAGTATATTGGCGCTATTGTATTTTAATACGTTTCAGTTATTATCCATAGTATAATTCATGATTATATTTTTGTATTGATTCGCCCAAATTACAAATGTATGAATAAAATAAACTTTGCTTCGGAAATTATGTTTTCGAACTATAAAATTAAACAGCTTGTATAACATGTTCACTTTTTTTTCATAATAAACCGAAGCAACTGGAGATGACAACAATGACATTATGTACGATAGTTAATGAATCCTATTGAGAATTTATAATTCTCACTCCTATATTTCTTTCCGTGTTATCTCCAGATAGTTCAGAAGTTCCAAAGAAGGTCCTCCGAGGTGGAGTTGACTAGTAAGACTAAAGGTGGCTAAAGGTTGCTACCAGACAATATCCGATTAAGTGATAGTAATAAATCCTAGGTGAGGTATTATGACTTAAGCATAATACCATGCTAGGGAGGGTGTTACACTCTAGCCGAGCCTGGTGTGGCCAACAGCTACCTAACAGAGTAGACTCTGGCCAGCGAACTATGTTGTATAGCACGACCCTCTTTTGATAGCATACGACACTGGGCCACGAGAGTAGTAGTTTAGTAGAGACATCGACACTAGTTTGAAAAGTCCCTTAGGGACCAGATTGGATTGCACTCTACTGACACGGGCCATATGTCTTTTGTGTGTACTGGCCAAGAATATGTACCCATCTTATGCACCTGTATAAAACTGAAGCTTTAGCTTCTGATATATATATACATAATGGATGTTATACTACTTTAACTCATCTTCTCTGTTATGTTATTTATTTACTTCTAATGCTTTGTGATGCCGATTATGTTTCTTATGTATGAAGCACTGCATCATCTGCCTAGATACTTCATGCACCCAACAATATGCTTCATCAACGTAGAAATAAATGGAATACTAACATGGTAATGCAACTACTAATTTCATACTATGACTTAAGCATAGAATTAAATTAGTAGGGTGTTACATTTTGGTATCAGAGTAATTCATCTTAGTTAAGGCTTGAGGAAATGGACTGGCTATGCTTCTTGCACATTTTGCATCTTTAGATAATATCATGCATTGAGTCTTGTCTGTATGACTGAGACGTAGGAACAAATGTATATGAAATGCCTGACCATGTGAGCTATTATTTACTAGCACACTGAGGTTAGTATTGAGCCTGATCAATTCAATAACTTTTGTTGTGTGTTCAAAACTTAATGGCTTCCGGAAGGCGTGGCCGGCCATGAACAGTACTTGCTCAGAAGGACCTGACTGACTTTATAGACACGATGCGAGAAATGGCTCATGGGATGCAGAAGCAGGCCGCTATAGCCCCCCAGTTGAAGGACTAGTTAGGTAGGTGGTAGCAAGTGTCACAGCCTGCTCCAAATTATAAGTTTAAAATACTTAATTACACTAAATTTGAAGTACAGCACAATCAAGGTCGTCTCACAAGGATATTGTTGCTATCTAGTTAAGTAACAATGGGTTTTGTATAAACATGCAGTAATTAAGCTATAAAAGAAAATTAGGTGAAATATAAAAAAATACTAGTTCAAAGAGTTCCTTAGACATAAGGTGAATCAATCATTAATACACAATATATCAAATGCATGGAGTGTGATTAATTTGAGCTATTAGAAAGACCTCTACTGATAACCCCACGATTCTACCTAGAGACCTCTAGGCATTCAACTAACATACAATTGATTAGACAATTGAGACCTCAACTCTAATTAACCTATGTTGATTTCTAGCCCCTATTATATTAGCCTAGGTTTGAACCCAGACCCAATTCCTAATTCTTTAATTAATTAAGTTCATACCAATTGACCAATTAGCAATCATCCAACTAATTCCTCATTCATAAACCCATATATCAATAGCATTCAATGCAAGTTTAAAAATAAAAGAGGGCAAAGAATCAAGAAAACAAACATGATTGAGATTCAAGTATAGGGTTTCAAGATTACAGCCATAATGCCCTTAGAGTCTCCTTGAACTTGCTTGAAGTCTTACTCCTCCATAGCAATGAAGTTTACGAAATAAAATCCAAAACAAGTATCTTACAAAATGAAAGGTAAAGAAAAGAAAAAGAAGGGGAGAGGAGAAGAGAAGAGAGAAAAATGAAAAATGTTGGAGAGGAGAGCCTTTCATGTCTCAGTTTTCTCCCTTCTTATCAGACCTCAAATATGAATATTCAACATTGCCCTTTAGCCCAAATTATTCCTTTATCTCTTAGCTTTAAGTGGACACCCAATTTGCTTAATTTGGCCTTGAAATGAGAGAGTTTTGGCCCAATCTTTGTAGCATGTCAAGGTTGAACCTCTATTCACGTTAGTCAAATTCAACAGCCAATAAATCTATCAAGATATCATTATTTTGGAGAGTTTTCTTCATATGAATTGAAGCTTCATATCTTAGCTTTCAAATGGCACCGGTTTCACCTCAATCCAATGTCTACAACTCAAGTTATGGCCCAATTAGTGTACACTACTTAGGTTCTAGCGCAACAACCCTATTTTGATTTCATGCCCAATTTGTTCTAATAGACATCTGAATTAGTTATTGACTTCGACATCAAAGTTGTAGATCTTTCTCTCAACTTTCCTATAGTATAAAATTTGAAATTTTTAGAGGTCCACAACTGAAGATATGCTTAAAATACAAAAATAGTATAAATTTATAATAATGCTGAAAAATACAATTAAGCTCAATTAGAGCCCAAACTCATAAAATGTGTCTAATATTGATCAATTAAGCACAAAAGAGGTCCAATAAAATAAATATGAGGGTTAATCCATGTTTCAAAATGTTACTTATCAGTAGGTGGCTCGAGGTTAGCCATGGAGGAAATCCACATGGCCCAGGGGTAGACCTAGGCTACCTTAAGTTTGCTGAGTTCAAAAAAGTGAATCCGCTTAGCTTTAGGGAAGCGTATGACCCTGATAAAGCTAATGTATGGATCAAGGCTATGGAGGAGGTTTTTTCTATCCTGGATTACTAGGACCATCAAAAGGTGACCTTTGCCACCTATATGCTTGAAGAAGACGTAGAGTTTTGGTGGAACGGTGCACGAAGACTATTTGAAGAATCTCAGATGGAAATCACCTGGATGGTGTTCAAAGGTGTTTTCTACCAGAAGTACTTTCCTGCTTCAGTTTGAAATGCTAAAGAGTTGGAATTTATGCAACTTCATAAGGGGAATAGGATGATCTCACAATACATCACTAAATTTGAGGAACTGTGTAAGTTTTCTACAATTTACTAGAGAAACCCCGATGAAGCCTGGAAGTGCATCAAATTCTAGAGGGGATTTTGGGAAGATATTCTCGTGACTGTGGGGCCAATGGAGATTAGATATTTTCCCACACTGGTGAATAATGTCGACTTATAGAAGACTGCAATTTGAAGTTAGCAATAGCCAAGGCATTCGGAGGTAATTTCAAGAAGGGGTTAGCACCATAGGGCTCGAAATTCAAGCCCAACTTTCAACAACAAAGAAGGTTTCAATCAGTGGGCAACAAAGGCAAGTAGCCCCAGAGTCCTTTTCCGAAGCAAACTTGCACAAAATGCAGCAAGAATCATGGTGATCGGCCGTGTTTGGCGGGCCAAAATGTTTGCTTTGGGTGTGGCAAGCCAAATCACAAAATTTATGAGTGTCCAACCAGGAATCTACCATAAACTCCCAGATCCCAACGTCAAGGACGGGTCTTCAAGATGAATGCAGAAGTAGTTGACACATCTGAAGGACTAATTTAAGGTACTTGTGAAGTGGAAAGTGAGACTTTAATTGTACTCTATGATTCGAGTGCCTCGCATTCGTTTATTTCTCATAACTGTGTGACTATTTTACGATTACCAATTTCTGAGTCACCTTATGATTTATTAGTTTCTACTTCTACCAATGAACCTTTCGAAACTAGTCAAATCTGCATGAATGTTTCTCTTCAAATTGAGGGTAGGATCTTGCAGCTAATCTAATCTGCCTCCCTCTATCTGGACTTGATATAATTTTGGGCATGCATTGGCTTTCCGCCAATCGAGTCATGCTCAATTGTTCCGATAAGGCTGTGGGATTCTCCTCTGTCTCATCTTCTGAACCCTAAGTCCCAGCAAACCTCTATTTGAGCTCCTTAGTAGTAAACTGTTATGGGCTAGAAAATCAAGGCTACATCCTTCTATCAACTAATGCGACGAAAGTTGAGCAAAAGTTGGACAATATCCTAGTTGTCAAGGAGTATCATTGTAACACCTTACTAATTTAATGTTATGCTTAAGTCATAGCATGAAATTAGGTAGTTTGTGTTACCGTGTTAACATACTGCTTAAATCTTGTGATTAGTATCACAAAACAGTTGAAACGGCATGCTGTTATATAATGAACGTGAGTAGTATTACAAAACGTAATAAAGTTTAATATAACATAACAGAAAAGATATGAATAAGTGATATATTATCAACTGTATACGTACATATATAGATTGGAAGCCAAAGCTTCAGTCTATACATATATATATTAGGAACATATGAAATAAATGAACAGCAAAATTCCTATTTCTAAAAGCAGAGGCAGAACTAGCAGGAGCGGCTGTGCCCAACGAGTCCAATTCGGAGTCATGGTGAAGCTATAGGTCTGGGATCTCAATGAAAAGAGTGGCCGTTGAGCCCTTCGCCAGCGTTTGAGAACAATGCGGAAATACAACACGGGGTGAAAATTTAAGAAAATTCTCAGTAGAGTTCGTGTCTAGCATTCATCTGACGTCACATTCATTCTCAGTTGCCTCGGTTTCTATTTAATTATAAAAGCATGTGTTCAAACTAAGCTATCCGTTTTAATGGATTTAAGGAAAAGTCTGGTCCGAGGCAAGGTTCAGTTTTACTTTAGTTGACAGAAGAAACAGAATGAATATGCTTCATAGAATAATAAACAGAATAAATAAATAAATGGCAGTAAATAAACTTAATAGACACTGCATCCATCTTGACATAATTATTTCATGTAACCATGCAGTCATGTAATCATGCACACTTAATCATGAACCTTTCTTCATAAGCTTTTCCATTACTTTTCATCATTTTCCATCTTTTGGTCCCCTGGGAGTTCTTGGCCATTTAGACTCCTGGGTAATAGTCTGTTTTTCAGGATTGAGCTCGTTCCTATACAGGAATGCCGGGTTTACTTTCCCCGATCTTTCCACCGATCTATTCCCCTTAACTTCTTATCCGGGGCTGGTCCAAGTAGCATGGAACTTTCATAGTAACATATTCCTTATTATAGCTTTCTTGAAAATGCACATGCATTAACATGTAATTCATAACTTATGCATGGATTCTACCAAAATTTTGGCAGCATAACGGAATGTGTCCGCTTTCCCATGAATAGTACTAGCACATTAGAACATCAATTTGTCACAAAAATCACAACATTACGTACATATTTCAACATGGAACTCATAATGACAATAAGCTCACTAAGGCAAGATTTTTGCCTCAACATAGTCAGCCAACACGGTTCTTCTAAATCATGCCATAATTTCTATTTAACTCATTTGGATCTCAATTTTGGATATGTTGAAGTGTGTCTAGTTTCTAACCTCTTTGGTCCCATCTAATTTTAATATCTATAACTCAAGATATTTAGGTTTTATCCCGGCCTGCCCAATGGCTAGCCAGAATCAGGCAACTAAAAGTAAAAATCCACTAAAAATCGAAAAATAACTTAAATTATACAAAATTGGACTCATATTAAAGCTAACAGGGTAAAGTTTCAATTTCAAAAAGTTCCATTCCATTTGACTTAGTAGGGCTCGAGTTACAAGCCCCGAATTCTGACCTTCCTAAATTGCCTTGTTCTGGCCCAGTTTGGACATAGGGAAACTTTCTTGGATCACTGGGAGCAACTGGTACCTTATCTAGCCCTGAAATTTTTATGGGACATTCTCCTATGTGTAAGCTTTCTAAAAAAGTTAGTTTCACTCATTTTCAAGTAGTATAGGGCAAGTTCTACCCTGAACAACCCAGTCTGCCCAGAACTAGAGTCAAAACCCTAGGTCGAAATTCAAAAATTCATATCTCTCTCAATTCTAATCCAAAAGCTTTGTATGATATATCTATGGAAAACTCTAGATGTCTAGTTTCATATAAAATGGTTCCACCCAATTTAATCGGTTGTAGAAGGAGCCGTACACTCCGCTGTACGGACTACCGAGGGTGTTTAGTTCTCCAACCCATCAGCTCTTCCTAGTTTCATTCTGTCTTGCTTCCAGTTCGGTTTCAATCACACAAACAGCTCAAAACCAATCACATATTATCATAATCATTCATTTAACATATCAAGATTTATGAAAATAATCCAAGCTCAGCCAGTCAAGACCACAAAATTTATGCAAGAATAAAACCCCTAACTTTGTTCTAAGTGATTTTGCTGGATTTTTGAAGCTTAGATGAGCAAGACTTGATTAAGCTTGATGTTGGCTGGAGTTATGTGAGTGAAGAAGAGAGGATGAGGGCTGAAAGGAGAGGAGAAAGTGGTGCTGAAAAAGTGGTCTGAATGGGTGAAGGAGAAGCAGAAAAATCTGATGGAAAGAGTGTATATATAGGTGGCTTATTGGCTTGTGATTGGTCGAGCTTGTATGGCTGAAATTCAGCCAAGCCTCCCCATGAGTTGTGGCCCAAGTAGCACCACATTTGGGGCTTAAGTGGCTGAGTTATCAGCCACTCAAGGTAGGGTAAAGGATTGATATTCTATTGGTTCGGTTTCGACAGTTTAAAATACCGTAATTTTATCGATTTCCTTTAATTCGGTAAATCGGTTTTCAATAAAATTTTATGAAATCTCCTATACTCTTAACTTAATCCTCTCATATCTAAACTCAAGTAATTGTTAATCAATTGATTCTAAATAATTATTTAACCGAATTTTGATTATTCTCAATTATTCGATAAAACCGAATAATTAGGGGAAAAACGGTAGATGTTACATTACCACCCTCCTTAAAAAAAAATTTGTCCTCAAAATTTAGTACCTGAGAATAGTTCAGGATACTCTTTCCTCATATCAGATTCCAGCTCCCAAGTATAGTCCTCCATATCTCCTTTTCCCCATGCTACTTTTACTAGCTGCACGGTCTTGTTCCGAAGTTGTCTGCTACTTCTTTCTATGATCCATGCTGGTTGTACGCAGAAGGTCAGGTCCTCTTTTAACTGTATTGATTCGGGTTTTAGGGTGTGAGTAGGGTCAGGTTGATATTTTCTAAGTTGGGAGACATGAAAAACATCATGGAGGTTTGATAGATGTGGAGGCAAAGCGACTCAGTATGCAATTGATCCGATTCACTTCAAGATTTGAAAGGGGCCAATAAAACGAGGATTTAGCTTCTTGACATTGACTGCTCTACCTATCCCTGTTGTAGGAGTAACCTTCAGAAATACGTGGTCTCCTTCCTGAAATTCTAGAGGTTTCTTCTTGATATCCGCGTAACTCTTCTGGCTGCTTTGAGCGGCAAGCATCTTGCTCCGTATTTTCTTGATCTGCTCGGTGGTCTGTTCGACTAAATCAGGCCCCAATAGAGTTGATTCTCCTGTCTCATACTAGTACAAGGGAGATTGGCACTTTCGTCCATACAATGCTTCGTATGGAGCCATGCCGATGCTAGCGTGATAGCTATTGTTGTATGCGAACTCGGCCAACGGTAAGTATCAATCCCAATTTCCGCGTTGCTCCAGTATATAAGCTCGTAGCATATCCTCCAAGGTTTGAATCATCCTTTCAGTTTGGCCATTTGTTTGCGGGTGATATGCAGTGCTTAGACACAGCTTCGCACCAAACGCCTTCTGTAAAGCTCCCAAAATCGTGAGGTAAACCTCGAGTCTCAATCAGAGATGATAGTTGAAGGGGTCCCATGCAACCTTATAATCTCTTGAATGTACAGTTGAGCTAGTTTTTCCAGCGGATAATTTGCTCGAACGGGCAGGAAATGAGTAGATTTGGTTAATCTATCCACAATAACCCATATAGCATCATATCCCGCTGATGTCCTTGGTAACCCTATTATAAAATCCATGGAGATACTCTCCCACTTCCACTCAGGGATTTCCAAGGGTTGTAACATCCCAGAAGGCTTCTGATGTTCCGCTTTCACCTTCTGACAGACCAAACACTTACCCATGAAGCTTGCTACATCTGACTTCATGCCCGGCCACCAAAACATTTTCTTGAGGTCCTGATACATCTTGGTTATGCCAGGATGTACGGCGAATTCGCCTCTATGTGCTTCTTCTAAGATTCTTTTTCGGAGATCGTTCCTTTCAGGAACACACACTCTGTCGTGGCACCGCCAGATGCCCTCTTTATCTTGGGCAAAACCCATTAGTTTCCCTGATTGCACGAGACTAATTGTATCTTGAAAGTTAGCATCCTGCTACTATGCTTGCCAAATCTGGTCCTTAAAGCTACTGGTTATCTTAATTTGGTGTAACTGAAGGGTCTTGGGAGTTGTAAGAATTCCCAAATTAAGATTTCGGAAGCTTTCAATAAGCTCCGTATCTTTAATCATCATCCAGGCTACCGTCAATGATTTCCTGCTGAACGCATCTGCCACGATGTTTGCCTTACCCGAGTGATATTTCAATTCACATTCGTAGTCTTTAAGGAGTTCCATCCATCTCCGCTACCTCATGTTTAATTCCTTTTGATCAAAGAGGTACTTCAAACTCTTATGATCAGAAAAGACCACGAACTTTACTCCATATAGGTGATGTCTCCATATCTTTAGAGCAAATACTACTGCTGCTAATTCGAGGTCGTGAGTTGGGTAGTTCCTTTCGTGTGGCTTCAATTGCCTAGAGGCATACGCGACCACCTTTCCAGTTTGCATCAACACGCACGCTAACCCTTGTTGGGAAACATCGCAATAGACCTCAAATGGTCTATGAGGGTCTGGTAAAGCAAACACTGGTGTCGTGGTCAATCTCCTCTTCAAATCCTGAAAACTTTTTTCATACTCCGGCATCCACTCAAATGGGACATTCTTTCTGGTTAGCTTGGTTAAGGGCAAGGCTATTCGAGAAAAATCCTTAACGAATCGCTTGTAATATCCAGCTAAGCCCAGAAAACTCCTGACTTTCGAGACTGTGGTTGGCCTTTCCCAATTCAGAACTACTTCTACTTTACTGGGGTCTACAGAGATTCCTCCAGAAGACACTACGTGGCCGAGAAATTTCACCTCCTTCATCCAAAATTCACATTTGGATAAGTTAGCATAGAGTTTCTTTTCTCTTAAAATTTGCAGAACTAGCCGCAAGTGTTACGCATGCTCTTGCTCCGTCTTCGAGTAGACAAGTATGTCGTCGATGAACACCACTGCAAACTTGTCCAGATATGGGCGAAATATTCGATTCATATAATCCATGAATACTGCTGGTGCGTTCGTCAGCCCAAACGACATCACGGTATACTCATAGTGCCCGTAACGGGTTCAAAAAGCTGTCTTAGGGATATCTTATTCTCGAACTCGAATTTGGTGATATCCAGAACGCAAGTCAATCTTGGAGAATACTGTTGCACCCTGTAGTTGGTCCATGAGATCATCAATCCTTGACAGTGGATATTTATTCTTAATTGTCACTTTGTTCAGTTGCCTATAATCCACGCATAAGCGCATGCTTCCATCTTTCTTTTTGACCAACAAGACCGGAGCTCACCATGGCGACGCGCTTGGCCATATGAATCCTTTTTCTAAAAGCTCTTCGATCTGTCTTTTTAGTTCCGTCAGCTCCATAGGTGACATTCGGTATGGAGCTATAAATATTGGTCCCACACTTGGAACCAACTCGATGGTAAATTCAATCTCTCTCTGTAGAGGGAATTCAGGGATATCCTCTGGAAAAACATCCGGATATTCCCTGACAACCGGAATCTCCTCTAGTTCCTGCTCAGCTTCTGCCACATTAGCTGACAAGAGGATATATCCTTGATTCTTTGACCCAAAAGAGTTCAGATAGAAAAGTGTCGCGTTTTGGGACTCAGAAAGTGAGACAGAGGGGAGTACCACCGTTTTATCAGAGCAATTGAGTATGACTCGATTGGCAGAAAGCCAATCCATGCCCAGAATTACGTCAAGACCAAATAGAGGGAGACAAATCAAATTGGCGGTAAAGGTCCTACCCTCAATTCAAAGAGGAACATTGATGCATATTTGACTTGCTCTAATAGGCCCATTGGTAGGAGTAGAAACCAATAGATCATAAGGTAATTCAGAAATTGGCAATTGTAAAGCAGTTACACAGTTATGGGAAATAAATGAATGTGAAGCACCTGAATCATAGAGTACAGTTAGAGTCTCACCGTCCACATCACAAGTGCCTTGGATTAGTCCTTCCGACTTATCAGCTTCTTCTATGCTCATTATAAAGACCCGTCCTTGTCGCTGGAGTCGAGGCGGCTGTGATGGATTCCTGGTCGGACACTCATAAATTTTGTGGCCTGGCTTGCCATATCCATAGCAGACATTCTGGCCTGCCAAACACGGCTGATCACCATGATTCTTGCCGCATTTTGTGCAAGTTGGATCTGGAAGAGGCCATTGGGGCTGCTTGCCCTTGTTGCCTACCGACGGAAATCTCCGCTGCTGTTGTATATTGGGCTTAAATCTTGGGCCTTGTGGGGCCAACCCCCTCTTGAAATTTCCACCAGATGCCTTGGCTGCAACTAATTTCGAGTTGCAATCTTCCACAAGCTGGCATTTGTTCACCAACGTAGGGAAATCCCTGATCTCCATTGGCCCTATCGTGGTAAGAATGTCTTCTCGTAACCCTCCTTCAAATTTAATGCACTTCCACGCTTCATCCGGGTTCCTCTGATAAATTGTGGAGAATTTGCATAGCTCCTCAAATCGGGCAATATATTCGGACGTTGTCCGATTTCCTTGACGCAGCTGCATAAACTCGAGTTCCTTAGCGTTTCGAACCGAAGCAGGAAAGTACTTTTGGTAGAACACATCTCTGAACACCATCCAAGTGACTATGGTCTGAGATTCTTCAAACAGTCTTCGTACACCGTTCCACCAGAACTCGGTGTCTGCCTCGAGCATATAGGTGGTAAAAGTCACTTTCTGATGATCTGAGTAATCTAGGACAGAGAAAATCTTCTCCATTGCTTTGATCCACTCATCGGCTTTATCAGGGTCATACGCCCCTCGGAAGCTGGGCGGATTCGCCTTTCTGAACTCAGCAAATTTGAGATAGTCCCGGTTAGCCTCTGGGCCATGTGGGTTCCCTTCACAGCCTGCTGCAGGTCGCCTGCCTAGCTGTTCCATCATCTGGTGAGCTGCCCGGCTTGCTCCCGCATTGCATGGGCCATTTCTCGCATTGTAGCCATAAAGTCAGTCGGGTCCTCTGGAGCAGGTTCTGCATGTGGTCTGCCTCGCCTTCCGGAAGCCATTAAGTTCTGAGCACACAAAACAAAAGTTATTGAGTTGATCAGGCTCAATACTAAGTCTAATGTGCCAGTAAATAACAGCTCACACAGTCAGGCACTTCAAACACATGCACAACTATATCTCAACCATACAGGCAAGATCTGGTGCATATTATTAGCTAAAAGTACAGAATATTCGCGAAGCATAGTCGGTCCAATCCTCAGGCCTTAGCTAGGACGAACTGCTCTGATACCAAAAATGTAACACCCTACTAATTTAATGTTATGCTTAAGTCATAGCATGAAATTAAGTAGTCTGTGTTACCGTGTTAACATACTGCTTAAATCTCGTGATTAGTATCACAAAACAGTTGAAACGGCACGCTGTTATATAATGAACATGAGCAGTATTACAAAACGTAATAAAGTTTAATATAACATAACAGAAAAGATACGAATAAGTGAAATATTATCAACTATATACGTACATATATAAATTGGAAGCCAAAGCTTTAGTCTACACATATATATATTAGAAACAAATGAAATAAACGAACAGCAAAATTCCTATTTCTAAAAGCAGAGGCAGAACTAGCAGGAGCGGCTGTGCCCAACGAGTCCAATTCGGAGTCATGGTGAAGCTACAGGTCTGGGATCTCAATGAAAAGAGTGACCGTTGAGCCCTTTGTAACATCCCCATTTTCACCTAAGTTAATTAGCTCGGTGTTCCCGGCTAATTAGAGGGGTTAGTGATTAATTGAGAATTAATCGATTAATCTGGAGACCAAGGACTTAGTAAATTAAAAGTAAGTCAATAATTAAAATATAATACATTAAAGGTTAAAATTAAGAACATAATTGCCTAATCCTTATTAACCCATGATTTAGAACATAAAAATCAAGGTGACCTAACCTTATTAACTAAATGCATGTCAAAACACCACATCCTACTCACTCAAAAATTAATCCTCACACCTTCTTCACATAATTAATGAGGAAAAACCCTTTTCAATAAAAATGTGTTACGGTATAATTGAACCAATCAAATTAATTAACATTTAGATAATTGTAATAATTATAAAGATGTTGAAACTTCCCTTTAATTATTGTTTGAAAGTTTGGTCAAAGCAAGAGTCATATCCAACCATCCATTTGCCTTCTCATCATACACCCCTAGATCAAGAGTCTATGCTAGTAGTATTCCTTAAGTCAAGACAAGAAATGTATTCTCCTCCATCAAGATGGTGACACTTGGAGTGATCATAGCCATCCAAGCCAAATCCTAAGAGAGCTCATGCTTTTAACCACTTGAAAAACACTACATGGTCTTTACCCAAATTGCCAAGACTCAAAGGAAACACAACTCTCTCTTTTGCCCCAAGGTTTTTCCACTCTCTTGCTTGTTGTAAGAAGCAAAGTCACCTCACTCCCTCCCTTATTTTGTGCGCCACCTTCATCCCCCTCTCTCTCCTCATTCCATTTTTCATTTCCTCTCTCAAGACACACCAAGCTCTCTCCTCTTTCTAAGTCTCATACTCACTCTGTTCTTCTTCCAAGCTTCATTATTCTTCTTCCAACCTTCTTACTACTTCCTACCTCATCTCCATCACCACACTCATAATCCCTTCAAGGACTACCATTTTTGGTTCTTGGAGAAACAAAGCCACTCATACACAAGCCCCATTTTCAAGCTTTCAAGAAGGAAGGCTCTCTTCAACTTTCTCCTCATCCCAAATCCTTCAAGAAAGCTCTTTTTGGTAGTGACTCTTACCTTTCTTCTCCATGTATTTTTCAAGCTCTAGAACCCCTAAGTTCTTCATAGCTAGGTGGTTTTAGGACTTGTTCAAGGTCTCATGACCATATCTTGCTTTATGAGTTTTCTTGCCTTGTTGAAATTATTGTCTTAAAATGAGATTTTGTGGTATGATGGTTTTTATGTGTCTTGCTTTATTTTGTTTTAAAATACTGATTTGGTAACTAAAACATTGAATATGATGGGGAGATAAAACATGAAAATGGTGATTTGAAGTGATATAACAATTTCTCCATAAGCCTGAAGTGAAGAACATAAAAGCTAGTTAAGCTGGATTTCTGGCGGTCTGTAATGCATATAGTATAACTCATTCTAAAAAACTCGAAATGTAGTGAAACTAATTTTTTGTGAAACTAGACCACATATAAAATATGTGAGATTTGACCTTAAAACGAGAGAGATATGAATTTTCAAAGCCTGCTATTCCCGAATGGGTTTCTATTCGGGCAGTAAGTAATAAAATGTGTATAACTCAAGTTATACAGAACATTTTTGAGTGGGACCAAGTTTGTTAGAAAGCTAAGACATATAGGAACATCCCCATAAAATAGTTTTGGCAGATTCTTTGTGAGGAGTTCACAGTAATGTTTAAAATTCACTGACCCGAGATGAACTTTCAAGTCTAAACAGTCAGAATAAAATGTGGATAACTCAAGCTACAAAATGAATTTTTGACTGGGGTTTATTTTTTTCAAAAATAGACTCAGAGAAGTATAATCATACCAAAAATCGAAATAAAAGAGTAAAAGATGAAATTATGGTGAATTTTTGAAGTTACTGCCCCACTATAAAAGTAAAACTGGTTATGGTAAAAGTTAAAGGTTAACGAGGAATAAGCTTTAAGACATTAAAACCCTTACATTAAGTATTAGAAAACCTTCACAATTTAACTTAAAAGTTTTCAAAGAGATAATAGATAAATTGGCCCTATGCCTAATAAAAGAGTCTACACAAGAGACAACCTCAATTAAAAGCTTGCACCAAATTTACTAAGCTAAGTTCATAAAACTTTGCTTGAGAATATGCCTATGTTTATGTGCAAGCATGATGTTATGATGATGATCATGATGATGATGATATGATAATGATGATATGATATGATGCTTAATGATATGTGATATTGGTTTCTCTGTTTGGCAAAATTTTGGGAAGCTTCGGTCTAGCCGTTATGCTGCTGAAATTTTGTAAAAATTGTGGACTTGAAAATATTTTGCATCATAAGCTTTAATAAAGTGAGTGGTCCTTCAAAAGGGAAGATGACCTCATTTAAGCTCCTTTCACCCACGACTCACACGAGGTATGGCATGACCCAGCTAGTGCGAGTATAGGGGATAGAGCTTACATGAGGCATGGCATGACCTAGCTAGTGTAAGTACTGAAATTCTATGGTGGCGACGGCCACGGTATGAGCTCATTACCACTTATGTTTAGTGGATGAAAAGAGAAAAAGAAAAAGACCTCAGATAGAGGTTATGTGAAGAAGAGGAAAGAACCTCGGTCCGACCCAAGTAAAGAATGAAACTCATAAGATGTGCATGCATGCTACAAATTGTCATACAAGTTCTTATGTATACCATGATGTTAGCATATGAGAAATACGTACTTAAAATGGAACCCACTTCGGACATTGATATTTTCGAAAACCTAAGAATTGAATCTATTGAATGCTCACTATTTTCATTTATAAAACCGAAGTGGCTGGGACGATGACGATGACACTTATGTGTCAGGTTCGAGTCCTACTGAGAAATCTTATTTCTCACCCTAGTTGCTTTTCCGTCTCGTCACCAGATACCTATGGCGCACCCCATGGAGTGGAGCATGGACCCTCCCCACCATGAGTGGGCCTACAATGGGGATACTCATGCTATTGTGGCCACGACCACCACAGTAGTTCGCACATATTTTTACCTGGGTCGAATGTTTGAGGAAGAGGAGCTAGATGTCCCGCCAGCCCCTATAGATGTTTTGTCGGCTCACCTTGGACCGCTGCTGGGTCCTTGGGATTTCCCGCCTGAGCCGTTGCCAGACATCGAGATGGAGCCGATGTCTCCGGGTCTGCCCGCAGTCGATCCTGTGCCACCACCGGAGATACCTGTGATTGATATGAGTTCCACGGCCACTCCTAGGGCCGCAGCCACTTCACCACCGCTCCCTGAGTATCACCCCGCCGCGTCTGAGGAGGATCCCTCCGAGGAACATTCTTCGGTGGCCAGCTATACTTCTGGTCGTTGCATCCGTCACGTTGAGGTGATCAGTAGGCACCCTCGTATCATCCGTACTCCTCATGTTCCCCAAGGGTGAGGAGCAAGGGGGACCAGGCACTCGAGAACTTGAGTCCATCTGATTAAAGGGCGCGGAAGGGGCAGAGAAGCCAGTACATGTCTACGTGGGCCTATTCCATTATTGCTCCCTATCCTTTGTATTTCATTTTGTAATGAACCTTGTCAGACTTGTGTACGTTTGATATTTTGGGGCCATGGCATGACCATGAGTTTCCTTTCTATGTATTATTGGATATTATGAGACTATTTATATTTATATAGTTATTGTAGTAATTTGAATGCATGGTATTTTGATTTGTCCCTTGTTCCTTTAATTTATACTGAAATATTTGCGATGCGCTCGTTTATTGCTATCTTCTCGCGCAAGGCTTTACTTTCCAAAGTGATGACGTATTTCAAAAAAAAAAATTTTACCGTATTTTCCGCGTAATTTAATTTCAAATGAAGTTTAGATATTCACGAGCATAAGTAACAACTAATAACCTGCCGTAATATGACTTAAGCGTAGTATGGACTTATTAGGGTGTTACATTATGGTATCAGAGCAGTTCATCCTGTTAAAGCCTGAGGTTGGATTGACTATGCTTCTAAGCATAACTCTACATGCACTATGTTAATTCATGCTATGGATCCTGTCTGGATGATGGGATGTAGGACTTAGAATGCATGATCGTTGTGTGGGATTGCCTTTAGTTGTTGTCATGTTTATGGTTGATATTGGGCCTGATCAACTCGATATTTTTGTTTTGGTGTTCAGGAACTAATGGCAACTCGCAGACGTATTGCTAATGAGCCCAGCGGCAGCACGAACGTCGCTGATTTCATGAGAACATTTCAGCAAATGGCGAATGCCATGCAAGCTCAAGCTACAGCCACTGAACACATGATGGATCAGCTAAACCGAAGGTCGGAAGAGTCCATCGGCGGAAATGGAGCAAGTGCTGAGTATCAAAAGTTCTCAAAGTTTCGCAAGGCCAACCCGCCCAGTTTCAAAGGGGCTTTCAACCCTGAAGAAGCTGATGAATGGATTAAGGAGATCGAGAAGATCTACTCTGTGCTGACTTGCTCGGAAACCCAAAAGGTAGCCTTTGCTACTTATATGCTGAAAGCGAATGCCGAATTTTGGTGGAAGGGAGCGAAGAGCTTAATGGAGAGTGACCAAAGAGAAATCACTTGGGACGTCTTCAAGACAGCTTTCTATGAGAAGTACTTCCCAATGTTTGTGAGGAACGCAAAGGAAATGGAGTTCCTGAGGCTTTACCAGGGAAGTATGAGCGTTGTTGATTACACAGCAAAGTTTGAGGAGCTGTGTAAGTTCTTCACACTTTATCAGTGAAACCCCGACGAGCACTGGAAGTGCATGAAATATGAAGGAGGTTTGAGGGCCGACATCCTGGCATCTGTTGCCTCGTTGGAAATTCGGAACTATGCGGCCCTTGTCAATAAGAGTCGCGTAGTGGAGGAATGCAACCGTAAGCGGGCAATCCAGAGGTCGGAGGCCCATAAGAGAAGGCAAGCATCTCAAGGGCGACACCCGAAGCAACCCCCGCAAAAGAAGCCCTACTATGGTGAAGGTTCTAGAAGCAAGCAGCCACAAAGGTCTTCCGCCAATCCTCCAAGACCCGCCGGCCAACCTCCGAAGCCTGCAACAAATTTCGTCTGCCCTAAATGTAGGAAGCAACATAAAGGGGTTTGCTATGCCGGACAAAATGTTTGCTTCAAGTGTGGACAGCCCGGGCATTTCGCCAAGAACTGCACCAAGGACACACCTGCCCCTAAACCGCAACAACGCAAAGGGAGGGTTTTCACCATGAATGCCGAGGAGACCACGGAGTCTGATGATCTCATTCGAGGTATATGCGAAGTGAATAGTAACATCTTAACTGTACTGTATGACTCTGGTGCTACGCATTCTTTTATTTCCCATGATTGCGTAAGTAGATTGGGGCTGTCTGTTTCTGAAATGCCTTATATGTTCCTTGTTTCTACTCCCACTGGAAAACCAGTTAGAACTTGTCTGTGTTGTTTGAAATGTCAAATTCACATTGATGGTAGAACCTATGAGTCTGATTTAATCTGCCTTCCTTTATCTGGTTTAGATCTAATCTTAGGCATGGATTGGCTCTCAGCCAACCATGTTATGTTAGATTGTGCTACCAAGTCAATCGTATTCCCTTCTTTACCTTCTAAACCTGTTAGTTTAAGCTTGAAACCTGTTATGTTATACTATTGTAAGACTGAGAATCAAGAATACGTTCTCCTATCGACTAGTGAGGTTGAACTAGAGCAAGCTCTTGATGAGATTCCTGTGGTGAATGAGTACCCTGAAGTCTTTCTTGAGGATATCCCTGAGTTTCCCCCTGAGAGAGAGATAGAGTTTTCCATAGAATTGGTGCCAGGAACTGGACCAATATCTATTGCACCCTATCAAATGCCCCCTTTGGAGTTGGAGGAGCTGAAGACCCAATTGGAGGAGTTGCTGGAAAAGAAGTTTGTGAGACCAAGTGCCTCACCTTGGGGAGCCCCGGTGTTGTTTGTCAAGAAGAAGGATGGAAGCATAAGGCTGTGCGTGGATTATCGGCAGTTGAACAAGGTCACAGTGAAAAACAAGTACCCCTTGCCAAGGATAGATAACTTAATGGATCAACTTAGAGGAGCAGAAGTGTTTTCAAAGATAGATCTGAGGTCGGGATACTATCAAATTAGAGTGAAGGAGGAAGATATTCCCAAGACAGCCAGATATGGGCACTATGAGTTTAGAGTAATGTCATTTGGATTGACCAATACCCCGGTTGTGTTTATGGATTATATGAACAGGATTTTTAGGCCATATCTGGATAAGTTTGTGGTGGTCTTTATAGATGACATCCTCATCTATTCAAAGACGAAGGAGGAACATGAAGAGCATCTTAGGATTGTGTTGGAAATCTTAAGGGATGAGAAGCTTTATGTGAAGTTGTCGAAGTTTGAATTTTGGCTGGAAGAAGTGAAGTTTTTGGGTCACGTCGTGTCTAAGGGAGGGATATCCGTAGATCCAAGCAAAGTGGAAGTTGTAATGAACTGGGAGAGGCCTACGACGGTGACGGAGATTCGAAGTTTTCTCGGCCTAGCCGGATGTTATCAAAGGTTTATAAAGGGATTTTCTCAGATATCCCTACCTTTGACTAAGCTCACTAGGAAGAATGCTGCTTTTGTGTGGACTGAAGAGTGTGAGAAAAGTTTTTAAGAGTTGAAAGCGAAGTTGACTTCCACACCTGTACTAGTTTTGCCCGACCCTAAGGGAGCCTTTGAGGTTTATTGTGATGCCTCTGGAAGAGGTTTAGGTTGTGTTCTGATGCAAGATCGTACTATGGTAGCGTACGCCTCTAGGCAACTGAAACCTCATGAAGTTAATTACCCAACCCATGACCTGGAATTAGCGGCCGTGGTGTTTGCCTTGAAGATATGGAGGCACCATCTATATGAAGTTAGGTTTGAGGTATTCTCGGATCACAAGAGTTTGAAGTACTTGTCTGATCAGAAGGAGCTTAACATGAGGCAGAGAAGGTGGATGGAATTTTTGAAGGACTATGATTTCGGGTTGAACTACTACCCTGGTAAGGCTAATGTGGTGGCAGATGCACTGAGCCGCAAGTCATTGCATGTGTCATGGATGATGGTCAAGGAAGTGGAGTTAATTGAGAGCTTTAGAGACTTGAACGTCAGAGTTACCTTGACCCCTCGTAGCATAAGGTTAAATCTGATCAAGGTGACAAGCGAGTTCAAAGGACAAATTATGCAGGCTCAGGAAGAGGATGAAGAGTTCTTGAGGATAGTAGCCCAGGTGAAGGAAGGAAAGCTGAAAGAATTTACTCAAGGTGTTGATGGCATGTGGAGGTATCAAGGGAGGATATGTGTACCTGCTAAGAATGAGTTGAGGAGGATGATTGTAGAAGAAGCTCACAAAGGTCATTTCACCATGCATCCTAGCATGACAAAGATGTACCAAGACCTCAAGAGGATGTTTTGGTGGCCAGGCATGAAACGAGACGTAGCAGATATGGTGGGTAAGTGCTTAGTTTGTCAAAAAGTGAAAATTGAGCACCAAAAACCCTCAGGCATGCTGCAGCCATTGGAGATCCCTAAATGGAAATGGGATGGAATCTCTATGGATTTCGTGATGTGTTTACCCCGAACACAAGCGGGATTTGATGCCATGTGGGTTGTTGTGGATAGGTTGACAAAGTCTACCCACTGCTTACCCATAAGAGCGAATTATCCTTTGGATAAGCTAGCCCAGCTATACATCCAAGAGATTGTAAGACTGCATGGAGTACCTGCAACCATTGTGTCTGATAGAGACCCAAGGTTTACCTCTAGGTTCTGGGGAGCCTTGCAAAAGGCATTTGGGACGAAACTTTGTTTAAGTACAGCTTACCACCCCCAGACTGATGGATAATCAGAAAGAACCATACAAACCCTAGAGGATATGTTGAGAACATGTGTAATGGACTGACCCGAAAGTTGGGACAAACACCTACCCCTCATCGAGTTCGCCTACAACAATAGTTTCCATGCTAGCATTGGGATGGCGCCTTATGAAGCCCTGTATGGCAGAAAGTGCCAATCTCCACTTTGTTGGTATGAACTGGGTGAGCAAAGCCTCTTAGGGTCTGATCTGGTTAGACAAACTACCGAACAAGTTAAGAAGATAAGGGAAAGGATTCTCACTGCACAGAGTCGTCAGAAGAGCTATGCGGATAAGAGGAGAATGCCAATCGAGTTCCAAAAGGGAGAACACGTATTCTTGAAAATCACTCCTACAACAGGCATTGGTAGAGCCCTTAGAGTCAAAAAGTTGAGCCCTCATTTTCTTGGCCCTTTTGAAATCTTGAAATGAGTAGGGACAGTTGCCTACCAAATAGCATTACCACCCCATTTGTCAAACCTTCACAATGTTTTCCATGTCTCCTAACTGAGAAAGTACAACTCCAACCCCAATTTCTTGAGCCAGAAAGTGTACAGTTAAGGGAAGACTTAACCTTCGACCTACCACCTATAAGAATCATAGATAGGAAGGTCAAGCAGCTGAGGAACAAGTCTATGCCCTTGCTAAAAGTGGCCTGGGGAAGAGGAAACTTGGAAGAGCATACGTGGGAACTCGAGGCAGAGATGCAAAGAGATTTTCCCCACTTGTTTTCAGGTAACGAATTTTGAGAGCAAAATTCTTTTCAAGGAGGGGAGAAATGTAATATCCTCATTTTCACCTAAGTTCATTAGCTCGGTGTTCCTGGCTAATTAGAGGGGTTAGCGATTACTTGAGAATTAATCGATTAATCTGGAGAGCAAGGGCTTAGTAAATTAAAGGTAAGTCAACAATTAAAATATAATGCATTAAAGGTTAAAATTAAGAACCTAATTGCCCAATCCTTATTAACCCATGATTTAGAACATAAAAATCAAGGTGACCTAACCTTATTAACTAAATGCATATCAAAACACCACATCCTAATCACTCGAAAATTAATCCTCACACCCTCTTCACATAATTAATGAGGAAAAACCCTTTTCAATAAAAATGAGTTAAGGTATAATTGAACCAATCAAATTAATTAACATTTAGATAATTGTAACAATTATAAAGATGTTGAAACTTCCCTTTAATTATTGTTTGAAAGTTTGGTCAAAGCAAGAGTCATATCCAACCATCCATTTGCCATCTCATCATACACCCCTAAATCAAGAGTCTATGCTAGTAGTATTCCTTAAGTCAAGACAAGAAATGTACTCTCCTCCATCAAGATGGTGACATTTGGAGTGATCATAGCCATCCAAGCTAAATCCTAAGAGAGCTCATGCTTTTAACTACTTGAAAAACACTACATGATCTTTACCCAAATTGCCAAGACTCGAAGGAAACACAACTCTCTCTTTTGCCCCAAGGTTTTTCCACTCTTGCTTGTTGTAAGAAGCAAAGTCACCTCACTCCCTCCCTCATTTTGTGTGCCACCTTCAGCCCCCTCTCTCTCCTCATTCCATTTTTCATTTCCTCTCTCAAGACACACCAAGCTCTCTCCTCTCTCCAAGTCTCATACTCACTCTGTTCTTCTTCCAAGCTTCATTGTTCTTCTTCTAACCTTCTTACTACTTCCTACCTCATCTCCATCACTGCACTCACAATCCCTTCAAGGACTACCATTTTTGGTCCTTGGAGAAACAAAGCCACTCATACACAAGCCCCATTTTCAAGCTTTCAAGAAGGAAGGCTCTCTTCAACTTTCTCCTCATCCCAAATCCTTCAAGAAAGCTCTTTTTGGTAGTGACTCTTACCTTTATTCTCCATGTATTTTTCAAGCTCTAGAACCCCTAAGCTCTTCATAGCTAGGTGGTTTTAGGACTTGTTCAAGGTCTCATGACCATATCTTGCTTTATGAGTTTTCTTGCCTTGTTGAAATTGTTGTCTTAAAATGAGATTTTGTGGTATGATGGTTTTTATGTGTCTTGCTTTATTTTGTTTTAAAATACTAATTTGGTAACTAAAACATTGAATATGATGGCGAGATAAAACATGAAAATGGTGATTCGAAGTGATATAACAATTTCTCCACAAGCCTAAAGTGAAGAACATAAAAGCTAGTTAAGCTGGATTTCTGGCAGTCTATAATGCGTACAGTATAACTCATTCTACAAAACTCGAAATGTAGTTAAACTAATTTTCTGTGAAACTAGACTCAAACAGCTTTCAACACATATAAAATATGTGAGATTTGGCCTCAAAACGAGAGAGATATGAATTTTTAAATCCTGCTGTTCCCGGATGGATTTCTGTTCGGGCAGTAGGTAATAAAATGTGCATAACTCAAGTTATACAGAACATTTTTGAGTGGAACCAAGTTTTTTAGAAAGCTAAGACATAGAAGAACATCCCCATAAAACAGTTTTGGCAGATTCTTTGTGAGGAGTTCACAGTAATGTTTAAAGTTCACTGACCTGAGATGAACTTTCAAGTCTGAACAGTTAGAATAACATGTGCATAACTCAAGCTACAAAATGAATTTTTGACTGGGGTTTACTTTGTTTAAAAATAGACTCAGAGAAGTATAATCATACCAAAATCGAAATAAAAGAGTAAAAGATGAAATTATGGTGAATTTTTGAAGTTACTGCCCCACTGTAAAAGTAAAACTGGTTATGGTAAAAGTTAAAGGTTAATGAGGAATAAGTTTTAAGACATTAAAACCCTTACATTAAGTATCAGAAAACCTTCACAATTTAACTTAAAAGTTGTCAAAGAGATAATAGATAAATTGGCCCTATGCCTAATAAAAGAGTCTACACAAGAGACAACCTCAATTAAAAGCTTGCACCAAATTTACTAAGCTAAGCTCATAAAACTTTGCTTGAGAATATGCCTATGTTTATGTGCAAGCATGATATTATGATGATGATCATGATGATGATGATATGATATGATGCTTAATGATATGTGATATTGGTTTCTCTGTTTGGCAAAATTTTGGGAAGCTTCGGTCTAGCCGTTATGCTGCCGAAATTTTGTAAAAATTGTGGATTTAGAAATATTTTGCATCATAAGCTTTAATAAGAAGAGATTTAATAAAGTGAGTGGTCCTTCAAAGGGGAAGATGACCTAATTTAAGCTCCCCTCACCCAGGACTCACATGAGGCATGGCATGACCCAGCTAGTGTGAGTATAGGGGATAGGGCTTACATGAAGCATGGCATGACCCAGCTAGTGTAAGTACCGAAATTCTGTGGTGGCGACGGCCACAGTATGGGCTCATTACCACTTACGTTTAGTGGGTGAAAAGAGAAAAAGAAAAAGACCTAAGATAGAGGTTATGTGAAGAAGAGGAAAGGACCTCGGTCCGACCCAAGTAAAGAATGAAACTCATAAGATGTGCATGCATGATACAAATTGTCATACAAGTTCTTATGTATACCATGATGTTAGCATATGAGAAATACGTACTTAAAATGGAACCCACTTCAGACATTGATATTTTTGAAAACCTAAGAATTGAATCTATTGAATGATCACAGTTTTCATTTATAAAACCGAAGTGGCTGGGACGATGACGATGACGATGACACTTATGTGTCAGGTTCGAGTCCTACTGAGAAATCTTATTTCTCACCCTAGTTGTTTTTTCGTCTTATCACCAGATACATATGGCGCACCCTGTGGAGTGGAGCATGGACCCTCCCCACCATGAGTGGGTCTACGATGGGGATGCTCATGCTATTGTGGCCACGACCACTACAGTAGTTCGCACATATTTTTACCTGGGTCGAATTTTTGAGGAAGAGGAGCCAAAAGTCCCGCCAGCCCCTGTAGACATTTCGTCGGCTCACCTTGGACCGCCGTTGGGTCCTTGGGATTTCCCACCTGAGCCGTTGCCAGACATCGAGATGGAGCCGATGTCTCCGGGTCTGCCCGTAGCCGATCCTGTGCCACCACCAGGGATACTTGTGATTGATGTGAGTTCCACGGCCACTCCTAGGGCCGCAGCTGCTTCGCCGCCGCTCCCCGAGTATCACCCCGCCGCGTCTTCGGTGGCCAGCTATACTCCTGGTCATCGCATCCGTCGCATTGAGGTGATCAGCAGGCACCCCCGTATCATCCGTACTCCTCATGTTCTCCGAGGCCGAGGAGCGAGGGGGACTAGGCACTCAAGAATTGAGTCCATCTGATTAAAGGGCGCGGAAGGGGTAGAGAAGCCAACACATGTCTACGTGGGCCTATTTCATTATTGCTTCCTATCCTTTGTATTTCATTTTGTAATGAACCTTGTCAGAGTTGTGTACGTTTGATATTTTGGGGCCATGGCATGACCATGAGTTTGTTTTCTATGTACTACTGGATATTATGAGACTATTTATATTTATACGGTTGTTGTAGTAATTTGAATGCATGGTATTTTGATTTATCCCTTGTTCCTTTAATTTATGCTGAAATCTTTGCGATACGCTCATTTATTGCTATCTTCTCGCACAAGGCTTTATTTTCCAAAGATACGACGTATTTCAAAAAAAAAAAAATTTTACCGTATTTTCCGCATAATTTAATTTCAAGTGAAGTTTAGATTTCCACGAGCATAAGTAACAACTAATAATATGTCGTAATACGACTTAAGCGTAGTATGGACTTATTAAGGTGTTACACCCTTCGCCAACATCTGAGAACGATACAGAAATACAACACGGGGTGAGAATTTAAGAAAATTCTCAGTAGAGTTCATGTCTAGCGTTCATGTAACGTCACATTCATTCTCAGTTGCCTTGGTTTTTATTTAATTATAAAAGCATGTGTTCAAACTAAGCTATCCGTTTTAATGGATTTAAGGAAATGTCTGGTCCGAGGCAAGGTTCAGTTTTACTTTAGTTGACAGAAGAAACAGAATGAATATGCTTCATAGAATAATAAACATAATAAATAAATAAATGGCAGTAAATAAACTTAATAGACACTGCATTCTTCTTGACATAATTATTTCATGTAACCATGCAGTCATGTAATCATGCACACTTAATCATGAACCTTTCTTCATAAGCTTTCCATTACTTTTCATCATTTTCCATCTCTTGGTCCTTTGGGAGTTCTTGGCCATTTAAACTCCTGGGTAATAGTCTGCTTTTCAGGATCGAGCTCGTTCCTATACAAACATGCCGGGTTTACTTTCCCTGACCTTCCCACCAATCTATTCCCCTTAACTTCTTATCTGGGGCTGGCCCAAGTAGCATGGAACTTTCATAGTAACATATTCCTTATTATAGCTTTCATAGCTTTCTTGAAAATGTACATGCATTAACATGTAATTCATAACTTATGCATGGATTCTACCGAAATTTCGACAGCATAACGGAACGTGTTCGCTTCCCCATGAATAGTGCCAGCACATCAGAACATCAATTTGTCACAAAAATCACAACATTACGTACATATTTCAACATGGAACTCATAATGACAATAAGCTCACTAAGCCAAGGTTTCTGCCTCAACATAGTCAACCAACCCGGTTCTTCTAAATCAAGCCATAATTTCTATTTAACTCATTTGGATCTCAATTTTGGATATGTTGAAGTGTTATGTGTCTAGTTTCTAACCTCTTTGGTCCCATCTAATTTTGATATCTATAACTCAAGATATTTAGGTTTTTTCCCGGCCTGCCCAATGGCTAGCCAGAATCAGGCAACTAAAAGTAAAATCACTAAAAATCGAAAATTGACTCAAATTACACAAAATTGGACTCATATTAAAGATAACAGGGTAAAGTTTCAATTACAAAATGTTCCATTCCATTTGACTTAGTAGGACTCAAGTTACAAGGCCCAAATTATGACCTTCCTAAACTACCCTGTTTCGGCCTGGTTTGGACATAGGGAAATTTTCTTGGATCACTGGGAGCAACTGGGACCTTATCTAGCTCTGAAATTTTTATGGAACATTCTTCTATGTGTAAGCTTTCTAACAAAGTTCGTTTCACTCATTTTCAAGTAGTATATGGCGAGTTCTATCCTAAACAACCCAATCTCCCCAGAACCAGAGTCAAAACCCTAGGTCAAAATTTAAAAATTCATATCTCTCTCAATTCTAATCCAAAAGCTTTATATGATATATCTATGGAAAGTACTAGATGTCTACTTTCATATAAAAATTATTCCACCCAATTTAATCGGTTGTAGGCTGAGCCGTACACTCTGCCGTACGGACTGCCGAGGGTGTTTAGTTCTCCAACCCATCAGCTCTTCCTAGTTTCATTCTTTCTTGCTTCCAATTCGGTTTCAATCACACAAACAGCCCAAAACCAATCACATATCATCATAATCATTCATTTAACATATCAAGATTTATGAAAATAATCCAAGCTCAGCCAGCCAAGACCACATAATTTATGCAAGAATAAAACCCCTACCTTTGTTCTAAGTGATTTTGCTGGATTTTTGAAGCTTAGATGAGCAAGACTTGATTAAGCTTGATGTTGGCTGGAGTTATGTAAGTGAAGAAGAGAGGAAGAGGGCTGAAAGGAGAGGAGAAAGTGGCACTGGAAAAGTGGTCTGAATGGGTGAAGGAGAAGCAGAAAAATCTGATGGAAGGAGTGTATATATAGGTGGCTTCTTGGCTTGTGATTGGTGGAGCTTGTATGGCTGAAATTCAGCCAAGCCTCCCCATGAGTTGTGGCCCAAGTGGCGTCACATTTGGGGCTTAAGTGGCTGAGTTATCAGCCACTCAAGGTAGGGTAAAGGATTGATATTCTATTGGTTCGGTTCTGACAGTTTAAAATACCGTAATTTTACTGATTTCCTATAAATCGGTAAATCGGTTTTCAATAAAATTTTATGAAATCTCGTATACTCTTAACTTAATTCTCTCATATCTAAACTCAAGTAATTGCTAATCAATTGATTCTAAATAATTATTTAACCAAGTTTTGATTATTCTCAATTATTCGATAAAACCGAATAATTAGGCGAAAAACGGTGGATGTTACAATCACAGTGCCTTTCCCAAAGATATTCCCAAGTTTCCTCTTAAAAGGAAAATTGAGTTCATCATTAAATTGGTGCCAAGAACAGGACTAATATCCATAGCCTCGTATCAGATGTCACCTTTAGAATTAACGGAGCTCAAGAGGAAGATTGAAGAACTTTTGGAGTAGGGATTCATTCGGCCAAATGCATCACCACGAGGAGCCCCCATTCCTATTGGTCAAGAAGAAAGATGGAGGCATGCGACTATGCGTAGATTACAGACAGCTGAATAAGATTTGAAGACATCACCTTTATGGGGTAAGATTTGAAGTCTTTTCTGATCATCAGAGTTTGAAATACCTCTTTGATTAGAAGGAAATAAATATGAGGCAACAGAGGTGGATGAAACTTCTCAAGTATCCTGATGGCGCATTTGGTGGAATGGATAATGGATCCACCAGAGTTTGAGTGGGCCTATGATGAGGATGCACAAGCAATCTTAGCAATGACTACCACGGTTGTTCACACCTATTTTCATCTTGGTCGCATGCACAAGGTGGTAAAGCCAGACCCTTTACTAGGCCCAGCCGTCATACCCGAGGCACCCCCTGCTCAACCTTTAGCTCCTTGGGATTTTCCAATGACTCATTTGTCGAACATTGAAATGGAGCCTATGTCCCCTGGTTTATCCTCTATGGAGATATTGCTTCAGCCTACCATCCTAGTAATTGAATTGAGTTCCACTAACACCCCGATCCCAATGATAGCCTCACCTCTGATTCCTGAGTACCATCCAGATGCCAATCCCATCGATGAAAAGGACCCTTCGTAGGAGGCATCCATCACCGCAAGTTGCACCCTAGACATTGCTGGTCCTAGCCATACTCATCTAGTGGAGGTGATTAGTAGGCATCCGCACATCATTCGCACTCCTATCTTCCTCGAGGCCTACGAGCTAGTGGGCACAGCTATTCTGAACCTCGATACTCTTAGGGCAAGGAGACGAGATTGAGGATGATGATCGTCACGATTATATTTAGTGCTAAGCTAGTCGTTCAGTTTACATTCTGCCATCCTGTGCATTGTATTTTACCTTCTGCTGTTCTTTTGAAACTTAGTGGTATGTAACTGTTGAATATTTCAGACCATGGCATAGCCATGTGACCTATTATGTAACCTATAACATTATGACTTATGAAATATGGTGTGCTTGTTTTATTCCTGCTAGGTATTAGTATTCTCTCTTGACTGCCCTTATGTTTTATTGCTTTCCTTTGAGACTCACATATGCAATTGCTTATATAATATTTCTTTCACGCTCCTGGCTCAAGTTTTTAATGCTCCAAAAGCATCGATGTATTCAAAAAAAAAAAATATTACCCTATTTTCCACATAAAATATATTTTTTGAAAGAGTAAAGTTTTATGTAAGCATAAGTAACAACTAATAATCAAACGTAATAGGACTTAAGCATAGTATGGGGTTATTAGAGTGTTACACGAAGGATCTTTGTAATATCCCCCCAAGTATAGTACTATGCTTAAGTCATAATACCTCACCTAGGAGTTGTTACTATCACTTAATCAGACCTTGTCTGGCAGCAACCTTCGACCACCTTTAGTCTTATTAGTCAACTCTGCCTCGGAGGACCTTCTTTAGAACTTCTGAACTATCTGAAGATAACTCGGAAAGAAATATAGGAGTGAGAATTATAAATTCTCAGTAGGATTCATTAACTATCATACATAATGTTATCGTTGTCATCTCCAGTTGCTTCGGTTTATTATGAAAAAGTGAACATGTTATACAAGCTGTTTAATTTTATAGTTCGAAAACATAATGTCCAAAGCAAAGTTCATTTTATTCATACATTTGTAATTTGGGTGAGCCAACACAAATATATAATCATGAATCATACTATGGATAATAACTGAAACGTATTAAAATATAATAGTGCCAATATACTGAAAACATAGAATCTGCGCATGCCTTTACCTGCACTTGAACTTATGCAGATACACATAAATTTTCTTTTCTTCCTTTATTTTTCTTTACTTGTTACACATATCCCAGAGTACGATCGCCATGTCATACTCCATTGGGGTGTGATTACCATGTCACACTCCTTAGGGATATATTTATCCTGCCACATCCCAAAGTATGATCGCCATGTCATACTCCATCGAAATGTGATCGCCATGTCACATTCCTTAGGGTGTGGGATCATCATACCACATTCTAGAATATGATCTCCATGTCATACCCCATCAGAGTGTGATTGCCATGTCACGTTCCATAGGAATATGGACTCATCATGGCATAAATAAATAGAACAGGTTCAGCATCGATAAAACATGGGATATAATTATGCAAATACTCATACTTGAATCCATACAAATGCATTGGCATTCTTCTTTAACTTTCTTTACTTTCTTTTCTTGGCACACCTAAGCATTACATATCGCCGTCCCTAGGGTGCTTGCATATGTTTTAATCTTTTGTCTTTATTGCCCTTGGGTAGTCTGATCTAGGAGTGAACTCGTCAGCTTAACTCGTGACTATCGTCACACAATACTAACCCGCAAGGGGACCCACGTGTCTCTAGTCTTGGAAGGGTCTCATTTTGGTCATGTGCCGCTAAATTGAAGGATCTCTCTTGGTCACGTGCCTCAAGAATAAAGGGATCTCAGCTGACCATTTGTCTTCAATGTATAGGGATCTCATCTGACCACGTGCCTCCAAGGTAGAGAGATCTCATAGTTTTATACTGCCTTCACAAGTAAGGACCCAATTAACTACCTCCAAGTGAAGGAACCCAATCTTATCTTGTTTAACTGCCTTTACAAGAAAGGATCTCATAACTGCCTGTAGGTGAAGGGACTCACATTTTATATATTCATATTCTTTTATTCTCATACATAATCACGCATATACATGCTGAATATACTCATACATGTGCTTCATCATTTGCTTTAATATATCCTTGCATATGGAATTTCTACACACATATTCATAATATATAAATGCTCATAACTTCCTTACTATTCTACCAAAAATTCGGCGGCATAACGGAATATATCCGCTTTCCCATGAATAGTACCAGTACTCAGACAGTCAATTGTATAGAGAAATCATAACATTTCATTTATAATTCAATCATCAATCTCATAGGAATAAATATTGCATTTAAAATATAATTACTATCTCAGCATATTCATAAGTATAGCTCAAGATATTTAAGTTTTATCTCAGCCTACCCTGCAGGTAGCCAGAATTATACACTCAAAAGTAAAAATCCGCTAAAAATCGAAAACCAGCTCAAATCATATGAAGTTGGTATCATATTAAAATTAACAGGACAAGATTTCATTTTCAACAAATTCCATTTCATTTGCTTTAGTAAAGGTCAAGTTATACGCCCCGAAATTTGACCTTCCTGAATTGTACTGTTTTGGCCCAATTTGGGCATGGGGCAAATTCTTTGAATCACTGGGAGCAAAGGGGACCATATCTAACTTGGAAATCTTTTATGGATGTTCTCTTATGTGTGAGCTTTCTAACAAAGTTGGAATCACTCAATTTGGAGTTGTATAGGGTGAGTTACACTCTTCTCAACTCGCACTGCCCGGATGAAAGTCCTAATTTCTAGGTTAGACTTCAAAAATTCATATCTCTCTCAATACTAATCCAATGGCCTTATATGATATATGTATGGAAATCCATGAATGTCTAGTTTCATCTAAAAATACATCAAATTTGAATAGCTATAGGCAGAGCCGTACATTCTGCCGTACGGACTGCCGAGGGAAATTTGGTCTTCTATCCCCTCACTTCTTCCTACTTTCACCCTTCCTTACTTCTAACATTAATTCCAACTCACAATTTCATGTTAATCCAACCATAGACTATCAAATACATCCAATATATCATCAAATAAGTGAAGAAGAGTGAACTTTCATGCAGCCACAGTCTAGAGAAATTAAGAACAGAAATTGAATCCTACCTCCTTTAGGTTTGATCTTGCTGAATTTGAGTTTTGATTGATGGAACCTTGACAAAGCTTGAACATTTGATGGAGTAGGTTGAGAGAGGAAGAAAAGAAGAAGGCTAGAACAAGAGGGAGAAGGAGGCACAAGTCAGCAAAAAGTAAGAAGGAAAAAGTCTGACTTAAATATAATGATGGTAGTCAGAATTATGAGTGCTGATTGGCTGAATTTCTTGTGGGTAAGGTTCAGCCATGTTTCCTTCTTTTGTGGCTAAGTTATTCTCGAACTCGCTCCCACTCTATCTGAAATCGGAACTCGTCTCCATTCTGCTTGAAGTCGGGAATCGTGTCCATTTTATTTGAAACTTGGAAATAAATTATGAGATCGAAACTCGTATCCATTTGAAACATCAAGTCGGAGGTAGGAAATCAGTTGGAGATCGGATTCATTTCCATTGTATTTGAAACTTGGAAGTAAAGTCAGACCGGAAAAGCATGTAACTTGGAAATAAAGTCGGATATGGGGAATCACATCCATTTTGTTTGGACCCTGAAGATTAAGTCGGAAGTCAGAAATTATGCCCATTTTTTTTGAAACTCAAAGATGAAGTCGGATAAAGTCGGAAGTCGGAATTAATTCCATTTTATGTGAAACTTGAAGATGAAGTCAGAAATTGGAAATAATTCCATTTTATGTGAAACTTGAAGATGAAGTCGGAAGTCGTGGTGGATGTTACAATCTTCCTAAACCTCTAGGAAAGAATAGCAGCAACTGGAAGATTTGATGCGTCACACATAAGCTCGAACGGGTACTCTCGAATTGGCAGCTAAAGTACAAGGCCAGAAATCAGGTGCCGCCTCAACTGGTCAAAAGCTCTCCTATAATCATCATCAAACTGGAAGTCTACATCTTTCTATAGCAGCTTGGATTGTGGAAAAGCAATCTTGCTAAAGTCCTGGATAAATTGCCTATAGAAACCTGCATGTCCAAGAAAGGAACGCACTTCGCGCATGCATGCGGGATAAGGTAAAGAAGTAACATCAATCTTGGACCTATCAACAGCAATACCCTCGCTAGAAATAACATGTCCTAAGACTACACCCTGCCTAACCATAAAATGACATTTTTCAAAATTCAAAATAAGGCCTGCCTCAACATGTAACATCCCCACTTTCGTAAATAAAACATAATGGAAACTTTGAATTATTTCCCATAGGCAGTGTGAGAATTTCTCAGGCAGCGTTATGCCATAATGATCTTTACCCTTAGAATTATAGGGTAGTGTAATACTGCCGTTGAAAATACGGCACTGCCGTATGTTAAAAATTAGGAAATGACAAAAGTGACCGTATAAATTTTTGTTAATTGTAGTGATGCCTAGAATTTTTAGAAATTATATTTTGACCCCAAAGACATATTCCCATAATAACCTTAGAACTTTTCTTGAAATGACCTTTATGTCCCCACATCTGTGGAATTAGCAGAATGGGATTTTAAATAGAGCAGAATCACAAGGTGAAACCGTAGAAGTTTAAATCTCTACTGATTGGGCCATGGAGGCAATGAAATGATGTGGGGTGCCCCTAGACTTGCTCAAAATTACGGATATGCCATCAGTTATGGAAAATAAAAACAAAAAGGCTCCGAATTTGTGAAATTGTCTAATTTATGCCGTTAATCTATTTATTCGATTTCAATAGTTATGTAAAGGTAACTAGAAGTTAATTAAATATTAATTAGGAGTTAATTAGATGTTAATTAAAGAGATTAGACTTGAGATGATTAGAATAGAGATATAGAAAATATCACAAATTTACTTAGTAATGTTTTACCGATTTGAGGGAAATCGGTAAAGATTCGGTATTTTAAATTGTCAGAGCCAAATCAATGGAATTTTATACCCAAAACCCTATGTTTAGTGGCTGAAAATTTAGGCACACACCCATCTAGAAGTGCCGCAAGGCAGCCACAAATTTTCAAGCCATGTTGGCTCATTTGTGAGCTAAGTGAAGCATTAACCAATAAGAGACCAATTCCTCAACCACCCTCATTTACTATCAGATTTTTCCCCTTGGCTTCCTTCATGTTGCACCTAAGAGAAGGCAAGGAAAGGACAACCAGCTGCTCCCTCTTATCTTGTGCTTGAACTTCCATCATCTTGATTTCTTCAATCTACAACTCACATCTAGCAAGACTACACCTAAAGGAGGTAGGAACTTCATCCTTTCTCTTATTTTCTCTGATTTGGGGCTGCCTAGGGTTCCCCCTTCTTCCTTTGTTTTGATGTTATATTGGTTGGATATGATGGATTATGGGTGGTTTAAGATGTATGATTGAGTTAGGATTGAAGATTTGATAGATTGATTCAAGGAAAATCATGAGTTCAAGATGCTATTAGGGTTTTTCCTATGGTGGTCTATATGGTGGAGTGTACGGCTCTACCTACAGCTATTTAAATTTGATGAATCCATTTTTATATGAAACTATACATTCAAGACTTTCCATACATATAAAATATAAGGCCATTGGATTAGTATAGTATTAGTTATGAATTTTTGAAATTTGACCTAGAAATCTAGATTCTCATCTGGGCAGTATGAGTTGAGAAGGGTGTAACTCATGCTACACAACTCTAAATTGAGTGAAACTGAAGTTTTTTGAAAGCTAACATATAAGGGAATATCTCATAAAAATTTTAGAGTTAGATTCATTGCCAATTATTCCTAGCACATCAATGAATTTACCTTAAGTTCAAACCAGGCTAGAATAGAGTAGTCCAGTAGGGTCAAATTACGGGACTTATATCTCAAAATATGCTCATACAAATTATATGAAGCTTATTTCATTTTAAAGCTTGTTCAGTTAGCTTTAAATTGATATAAATTTTGTATGATTTCACCTAGATTTCTATTTTTAGTGAATTTTCACTTATAAGAGTGCATTTCTAGCTAAGTACAGGGCAATCTGAGGTAAAATGCCTAATAACTTGAGTTATATAAATCAAAATGAGATGGGATCAAAAGAATTGAAAACTATCCAAAATTTAGGTTCAAATGAGTTAAATAGGAGTAAAGGTGCATTTTACAAAATTCGGGCAGAAGAGGGTAGAGTGAGCAGAAAACTATGTGGATATTTCTATTGATTTTGACATATCATATGATTAATAATGTCACTGTAACTTGCTGTTTTACATTGAATTGCATACTAAATTGATTGTATTGGTAGCCTGGCACTATTCACGAGGAAGCAGACTCGATCCGTTATGTTGCCGAATTTTCGACAGGAGTTTATGAGAACTTATGCTATGGGTTATTATGCTTTGGATATATTTACATTTACATGTCATGTTCATATCCGTTTGGATATATTTACATTTACATATCCGTGAATGAGCAAAGCATCCGCATGCATGATAAGATATGGAAAGGAAAAGATAATAAGAATTTGCAAGAGGGACGTACTAAGCAACCACGTGAGGCATGGCATAGACCCAGCTAGCGTGGGCCAGAGTAGTACTGTCTAAGACTTGGGCCAGCCTTCGACCATAATTAATGGGAATAGACCGGTGTGAGGGTCGGGGAAAGTAAACCCGTCACTCATGTATAGGTACAAGCTCGGACCTGAAAGCAGGCTATTACTGAGGGGTGAGAAAGGCCGTTCACCTCCGGGGGACCAAGCACAGAAGAGCAAGGTTAAGTTGCAAGTTAAAGAAAGAGATGAATTAAGTCAAATGCACTTGTATGCAGTCCAGTATAAGCATCTATATGAGCATCTTCAATTATCTTGTTATGTCATAATATTATTATGATTCTTGTTGAAGCATATTACACTATTTGTGTTTCTATGTCTGTCATATAATATGACAAGTGATTGTTAAAATATAACCCGTTTTGAGAAAGATGTTTTCAACTTAAAATTGAACCACTGGTTGTGTATATGTGGTCATATTTTATAAGAAATTGAAGCAGCTGGAATGTTTATGATGACACTGTATCGTTCGAATTTACCTATTGAGAACCTTAGGTTCTCACTGCTTGCTTGTATGTTCTTCTTTCCATAAACATTTCGGATCCTAGGCTAAAACTTAAGAACGAGGAAGAATCCTAGGATGTTCATCATGCAAGGCTAAGGCTTAAGTTAGCCGGGAAGACTATAGAGGCCGGCTGAAGTTCAGAAAGGGCGACAGCTGCAGTGTGGAAGTAGTTTCTATGTATAATGTTAGCTACAAAACTTTTCTTAAATTGTAATTATTTTATTCTCTATGTATCAAAGATGACAAAATTTATGAACTATATTCAGTAATAAAGTGTACAATTAAAGGGCCATGTATGGTATTTTTTTTGCATTTTAAAGATTTTCTTAGCATAGTGACAACCTCTTAATATAACTCCATGACTCGAGCATAGCTTATATAAGAGAGGGTGTTACACAACACATCTACCCAATACCCTAGCAAGGCTATCCAAGCATGCATCGAATAAAAAGCCATAGATAGTAAAATTATCCATAAAGATTTCCATATAATCCTCTAGAAAATTAGAAAAGATACTCACCATGCACCTCTGAAATGTGCCTGGGGCATTGCATAGATTGAAAGGCATCCTCTAGTATGCAAATGTGCCAAATTGATAGGTGAAGGTTATCTTCTCTTAATCTTTTGGTGCAATAGGAATCTGGAAGTAGCCAAAAAATCCATCAAGGAAACAATAATATGACTAACCTACTAATCGCTCTAGCATCTAGTCAATGAAAGGTAAAGGAAAATGATTATTCCTAGTGGCTTGGTTTAACTTTCTGTTGTAACATCCACCGAAATTTTCTTATTGTTTTTCACCTAATTATTCAGTTTTTATCAAATAATTAAAGTTAATTAAAATTTGACTAAATATTTATTTAGGATCAATTAATTAGCAATTAATTGAGTTTAGATATGAGGGAATTAGGTTAGAAGTATAGAAGATTTCATAAAAACTTTCTTAAACCAATTTACCTATTTAAAGGAAATGGGTAAGATTTCGGTATTTTAAACTGTTAGAACCAAATCAATAAAATTGTGCACCCAAAACCCTATGACTCAAAGCTGATTTCTCAGCCATTCTGCCTTCTTTGAGGAATGCCACTAAGGCCACAAGGGGAGTAAGCATGGCTGAAAGTTAGCCACAAAATCTCAACTAATCAAAATCCACAATTCCACCTACCCTTCTTTATACTTGAATCAGATTTTCTCTCCTCATTTCCAGCTGACTTGCGCCCCCTCTCCCCTTGCTTCAGTTTTCTTCTTCCCTTCTCCTCTCAATTTACTCCATCAAACCTTCATGCTTGATAAGGTTCCATCAATTCAAACTCTAAAATCTAGCAAGACCACATGCAAGAAGATAGTTCAAGAAGTTGCAAAGATAGCTAAAGTTGCTGTCAAATAAGGACCGCTCAGGTAATAGTAACAACTCCTGAGTGTGTATTATGACTTAAGCATAGTACTATATAGAGGAGGATGTTACACCTATAATTTATGCAAACTCTCTAGCTATTATGCACTCTTGTGGGCACTAATTCATCCTTGGAGTTCTTCTCCAAATGCCAATCTTCTTAGGAACTACTTACATTAGGCTCACCCATTTGCTATCTGCGATTGGAAAAATAATTCATGTAGCTAGCAACTTGCTAACTTCTTTTTTCACTATATCCAAAATCAGAGGGTTCAGTCTTCTTTGCGGTTGCCTTACTAGTTTCGCTCCTTCGTCCATCTGTATTCTGTGCATGCATGTGGAGAGGCTAATTCACGGAATGTCTGCAAGTGTCCAGCTTATAGCCTTCATGTTCTGCCTCAGGACATTCAGCAACTTCATTTCTTGTTTAGGTTGCAAATCTTTGGCGATAATGACTAGCAGTTTTTGATTTGGTGACAAGAATGCATACTTCAAATTTTCTAGTAGTGGCTTAAGCTCCAATGTTGGTGGCTCTATCACGGAAGGTGCTAATCTTGGTACCGCCTCTGCTGGTTTGGCTTCAGCACCTGCAATTTTGTGAAAAGTTCTACACAACAGCATCATCATATCCTATGGAAACAAAATCAACAGAAGTAGAATGGTGTGCAGAAATCATAGAATGATTAAAATTAATTGAACCAAAAACTGCAAAATTAGAACCTTTAGAAATTAAAACTGTAGAGTTTAAAACTGGAAAAACAAATCAGCATATGTGGAATCATAACAAATAGAATCAGAAAATGTAATAGGAGAATTGGACTGAATTAGATTTATCAGAAATAGCATATGCAAAAGCAAAAAAATGAAGAATCTACACAAGTAGAATCAAATTTAATAAACTCAGAACCTGCAAAGTTTAAATCAGCAGAAACAAAATTTACTGAAATTGACTCAGAAATTGCAGAATTTAAAATTTTAGAAATAGAATCAGTCATGATAACAGCAGAATTGGCAGAAACAAATGCTGCAAAATTTAAATTAGAACCATAATTCATAGCATGTAAGTTAGCAAAAATTTTTTTTTTTCCAGAATTTGAACCATGTAGGCATGCATCAATCTCAGCACAAACAACACATACATCATGAATTCTATCACAATCAGAACGTTGAAATTCATCTCTAATGCCTACAATTTTAGGGAAATAAGCCAACAGATTTTCATGCACATCATCAACCAATAAATTAATAATGTCTAAATGAAAAACAGAATGCTCCTCTAGTAGATATCTCATGACATCAAACAAATTGAAATGCACTTTACTATCTCCAAACTCCATGGATAAGGTACTAGAATGCACATCAATCTTAGTCTTAATAGTTTTAAAAAATGGCCTACGTAAGATCAATGTAGGTTGACTAGCATGTATGTCATTTTCTATATTAAAAACATAAAAATATGCCGGGCAGATTAAATTATTTACTCTCACCAACACATTTTCTAAGACTCCCTCAGGGTGAATTATGCTCTGGTTGGCCAGTTGAATCACCACTCTCGTTGGCTTGAGCTCTCTGATGAATTGGATTTTTATACTATTTTTATCCTTCATACATGTCTCATTAATCCTCCTTCGCGCTTAATTGGTTGAGTTTAGATCATTTTCCTTTTTTGGATCTTAGTGAGACTTAGTTAATTTTTGCAGCATTTCGGTTATTTTGACCTGTTTCAGTGTTTAGATCATATCTTGAGCTCTATACCTCATTTTATTATGCTTCTTGATTTGTAGGAAAGCTAAGAGATAGAGCTACAATTTCTGTGAAGAGGGCAAGGGCTAACTCTGAGATCTTAAAGCCGAAATTGGGCTCGGAACTGAACTGAAGCGTTTGGGCGCGGTTTCTAAGCAGCCTTCAATGATTGGACATATCTTGGGCTACAGGGACTCAATTGAGCCCATTCCAGTGGCATTGGAAAGCTAACATCCAGGGCTTCATTTTATGTTCAGAACACTAAGCCAAGAAGAACCGTTATGAGGCCCAAAAACGTGTTGGAAGTCGCTGCTGAGTCTAAGAGAGCCCACTCAACTTGTTTTGGGCACAACTTTCTCTCTAAGCATCCAAATTGGGCAATTGAGCTATCCAAATTTAGCTTAGGAAAAGAGGATTATTTTAATTAAGTAATTAGTGACTTTTAATTAGAGGTATATATAGAAATTCTGATTATGCTTCAGTACTTTGGACCTTCTTTGGAATAAGAAAACTCTTTCTCTCTCTTTCTCTCTCTTTCTCTCTTTTGCGTTTTCCTGCATTAATGGAGGGGTGATCCTCCTCTGATCCAAGGCATCAAGAGAAGCATTCAAGCTCTTGAGGATTGGTGCATCAAGACATGGAAATTCCAATTTCGGTTTCACTCCTCTTCTCTTCTTCTTAATCTCGTAATTGAATTGGAGGTTTTCATTCATGCATGTTGATTAAGAGTCAATCAAATCATGTGTAATTCGGTTGATATATGTGATTCGATTGTTCAAGAGTGTGATTCATAATTCGGTTTTGAATATGAGATGAGAGCATTGGTTTAGAAGCTAATCCAAAATCAATTCGGTTTTAGAGGTCTCTATACCGAATGGCTTGAGTGATTAGTTGAATGCATGGAGATTTTCATGTGAATGCTAGGTTTGATTTGAGGTTTCAATTAAATCTAAAATGAATCATCGAATTGGAGTGTGCATGTACATTTGAATCCAATGATTGAGTGTTGATTGCTCTCTTCTTGTGTGTCTTGGATTAGAATTTTAATTCGGTTTACCTTTTTTTTTTTTTGTTTTCTGTTTGCTTTGGAATTCAGTATTGCATTTTAAGTGTTTGTTATAAAAACCCCCCTGAATTTTCTGATCAAATAGTGTGTTCATCTTTGGGAAACGATCCGAGTTGGCTACTATACTATAGTCGCTATTCGGTTTAATTTGCTCGTGTTACGACGCGCGAGTCACTCTCCAATGTGCAAGGATTGATAAACCTGATTTGGGCATCACATTGATTGAAGCCCCAAGGTCTAGCATGGCTTGACTGAATTGTTTATTGCTGATGATGCATGGAATGGTGAAAATGCCAAGGTCTTTGCACTTTGGAGGAATGCTTGGCTGAATGATGGCAAATGCATTTCAGCTTATGGTTACCTTCTCATATCCTTTCAACCTCCTTCTATGAGTGCACAAGTCTTTGAGGAACTTGGCATATTTTGGAATATACTTGATTAGTTCCAGAAGTGGGATATTGACCTCTACTTTCCTGAAAGTCTCCATAATCTCTTTGTCCAATTCTGCCTCAATCACCTTCTTATTCTGTGTCACTCTATTTGGGAAGGGCAGTGGGATGCTTGGGGAAATTTCCTTGCTGCTGCTGTTCTTGGATGGTTTTGTTTCATTTTTAATCTACATAATCCAATTTTTCTACAAAATCTGCTTGGTCTTTATCTGCAGAATTTGGAATTTGTAGCTCCTTGCCATTTCTCAAAGCAATGGCACTAGCATTCCTTGGATTACTCATGGTTTCGAATGGAAGTTGGCCAGAACCTTGTGATCTTAGCTCATTAATAGTGGTGGCTAATTGATCAATCTGTGTTTGCAGATTTTGTAGACTAGCTTTTGTTCTCTATTAGAATTGAATAGTGCTAGTTGCCATCTACTTCACCAATTCTTCCAAGTTTGGTTCTGCTTTGCTGGTCTGTGGCTTGTCATGCTTCATTGGTTGCTAATATTGTCATGTGCTTGGTCCTGCAGATTTTTGCCTGAATTATTAGTGAGGTTGCTGTTGATGAAAGTGGTCAGGATTACAATATGTGAGGTTTGGGTTATCTCTCCAACCAAGGTTGTATATATTGGAGAATGGATTGTAATTTTGCTACTGTTGCTGTTGGTAAGGTCTGCCAAGAAAAATTCCAACAACTGCCTCATTACTCTCTTACAATTCTGGACATTGGTCTGTTGGATGGCTTGGAAAAGAGCAAATGCCATAAATACTAGCTGCTGGTGGCATGGTTTGCTAGGTTTGCTTCTGACCAAGTGCCAATTGTCTGACCAGTAATGTTAACTCCTCTATTCTATTTTCCATTCTTTGTTGGTTTACATCAGAGCTCTATAGCTCATTGACTACTCTTTTTGAGACTATGGCTCGGGTACCAAATTGTTGTGCATTGGCAACCATGTTGGCAGTCAAATCTCTAGCTGCAGTAGGAGTCTTGGCTACTAGTGCACCTCTAGAGGCAACATCCACCATGCTTCTATCCATTGGCAAACGGCTTTCATAGAAGTATTGGATTAGAAGCTAGTCACTCATTTGATGGTATGGACAGTTTGCACAAAGCTTCTTAAATCTTTCCCAATACTTATGTAATGTCTCACCATTAATCTACCTTATGCCACAAATGTCTTTCCTTATGGCAGCAACTCTTGAGGTAGGAAAGAATTTCTCCAGAAATAGCCTCTTCATATCTTGCTAGCATGTAATCAAACCAAGATGTAGGTAGTACAACTAATCTTTGGCAGATCCATCCAATGAGAAAGGAAATGCTCTCAGCTTGATGTGGTCTTCATCCACTACATGTGGCTTCATGGTTGAACATACCACATGGAATTCCTTCAAATGCTTGTAAAGGTCCTCTCCAGCCATGAAACTTTGGCAGTAGGTGAATCAATCCAGACTTTAGCTCAAAATCCGCATCCAAATCAGGATATTAGATGGCTAGAACTTGGTAATTAACATCAGGTGCTGCAAGCTCCTTCAATGTCCTATTAGCCATATTTTCTGCAAAGATAGAATTGTTAGCACATTAGGATTAGAAATAGAAATAGGTGAATTTAAAGTAGAATTGTCAGTAGAACTACCCTCAACAAAACTAGTGTCAAACAACCTCCTTCTAATCATTCTAACCAATTGAGGAGTCCTCTCTATTTTACAATCAAATGTAGCCAAATTAGGATTTAAATTTGACCTAGTCATGCACTGAAGAATAGCAAATAGAACAATATCACCTATCATGTCACTACCTTACCAAAACTTAATCAAAAAAAAAATTAAAAACACTACCTAATGATTTTTAAAATTATAGGACCACCACAACTGAAATATTTTATTATCAGGGAGTCCAAAAATGCAAAGAAAAATCTTTAAAAATTAAAAAGTGGCCAAAATAAAGGAATTTGGGCTCAAAATAGGGGAGCTCAAAGCATAGCTATGAATCTTGCTCAAAATGTCCTTTTTCTTTAGCCTACAAAAAATTAGATTAATCAAACAATAAAAAACTTCAAAAAAAATATAGCGACATGCCGAAAGGATCGAAAACCCTAAAAAACTCTATCTAAATGAAGGAATTTGGCAAAAACAATAGGGGCTTAATTCCACAAAGAATTGAGTCTTGTTTAGAATATGGTTTTCCTTTAGGATCAAGTCCCCTGAAATCAAGCTAAAAAGAGTCAATGGTCGAAAACTGTAAAATTCAAACTTATAACCTAAGCAAAGGCAGACTAAAATAGAATTAGCAATGATATTCACACATATTCACATGACCAAATAGCATCAATTATCCCTAGCAATAGCGTCAAAATTTGACTCGAATGTCATAGCACGATCGAATTATAAACCGAATAACAAAACTATAGTATAGTATGTGCAACTCGGATTGTTTCCCAAAGATGTTAATGCTAGATGATCAAAAATTTGGGGGCCAGGTTTGTTTATAATTTAAAAATGAAATAAATAGATAATGGAATGAAATTGAACAAAATTTGAAACTCTGATCCAAGAATCAACAAAAATAGTGGCTACTCTATCACCAAATTCTAAAAATAATTCTACAAACCAAATCAATGATTAACATTGAATCCGAGTGAAACCTCAATTCGAATACAACATTACACATGAAAACCTTCATGCATTCAATTAACACATAAGTGATTAAATTCAGAGACTTCTAGAACCTAACCAATTCGTGTTAACTTCAAGCACCAATGCAGGTAATCTCGATTTCAGACCTGAAACATGATTCTACTCATCAAGTAATTGCATTACAACATTAGTCAACTGAGTAATATGCAAGCAATCATGTAATCAACCATAATTCCGAATTGAAAACCTTCGAACCCGAAGTTGGATCAAGAACAAAGAAAGAAAGGATGTAACATCCTCAATTTCTTATCGTGTTAAATTACCTCAGTACCCCTAAGTAATTAGGCACTTAATGAGAAATTACGAGATTAGGGCTTAATTAAGGGATTAACGAAGAGTTCATGAATTAACTCGGATGAGAAAAGTCAAGAGAATGCTTAATTGAGATTAGATAATCTCTAATTAAGCAAGTCAGAGCTTTTATGGCTTAATTAAGCACTAATCGCCCTTAATTAGCTTAATCAAGTTTAGTTAAGGTTAATTAAGCATAATCGCAAGATTAATTTTTGTTAATCACTAATCCTTGCTTAATCATCTTAATTAAGTTGTATGAGCACTTAATCATATGATTAAATTCAAATTTAGTCAACTAGACAATAAAATAAAAAGTGATGTCATAAAAGCATAAAGCATAAGACAAGAGTGCTTTATGTAAGAGTTAGTATATGCTTTGTTCCCCCATCATCCATTTTGTCCCCCTAAACCTTAATTAACACAAAATTAAGAAAATATCTCCCTTCTTCCCTTTATGTTAATCTCTCCTTTATGATGAGGATGCCACTTTCTCTCTCTTTTACCCCATCCATTTTCATTTTCACTCATCCTATTCTCTCTCTTCAAAGCCAAATCCTCTAACTTCTTTCTAAACACTTCTTCATCTTCTTCTTCTTCGTTTCTTCACTACCACCACCAAAACCACTCACTTAGCCCTTCAAAGACGTCATCTTTGGGTCCTTGGAGACAAGATCTAAATACTGCAACCTCCATTTTCACAAGATCTCAAGAGCTTCTCCTTCTAACAAGCCAAACCGCCACCATCTTCAAGGAAAGGAACCACAATCATCTTCTTTCTTTTCTCTTGTTTTAGTGCCATCTTCAAGAAGAGGTAGTGATCTTCATCTTTTTATTTTGTTTACTTAAGAAAGCTTGAAGCTTGGTTCTTTTCATGGCCAAGATTTTTAAGTGAAAACTTGAGAAGATCCTTCATGCTCTTCATGAGCAAAAATTTCCATTTTTGGAAAAATATATTCTTGTTGTTCTTCAAGTGTTCTTGATGTTTCTACTTTTGGAAAAATATGTTCTTATTCTTCTTCAAGTGTTCTTGATGTTTCTATTTTTGGTAAAATATGTTCATGTTCTTTTTCTTGAGTGCTCTCGGTGGTATCTTGCTTAAAGTTGCTCTTTTTCTTATGATGAGTTTATGATTAGAAAAGTTTCATCTTTACATGTTTTTCATGATTTGATAAGACTATGAACATCCTAAAAGCTTAAAACTTTAAAAAGTTTGCTTCTTGATTCCTTAAAAGTGGCGCAACTTTTAAGCTTCCATAAAGTTTTATTTTGTTTTATTTTGAAGGCAAGAATACATGTAAAAGTCTCAGCTTTTTAGTATCATAAGCCTTTTTGAGTTAGAAAAATGATATCTTGTCACTTTATATCTTAGAAATCAAATCTTAAAGAAAAGACCTTTCATAAAGTTCCAAACTTTAATCAAGAATGAGATCTTTAAGTTATAAAAGTGTTGTTCTGTAACTTTTAATTCATAAAGTTTAGATCTTGAACCAAAATAGTGCTAAAAGGTGTTAACTTTTATAAAGATCAAGACTTTTTAACCTTAAAGTTAATGTTTCATATCACTAGTTGATAAAGTAGGAACTTTCTTAATGTAGAGACAACTTTAAGTCATAAAGTTGAGACCTTGATGGTCTTAGAATAATTAAATGAGTCAACTTTCATAAATAACAAGACTTTTTAGTTAAAAAGTTAGTAACTTGCATCATTATTTCATAAAGATCTAATCTTTAAGATAAAAGCTTAATGTTAAAGACACTTACTTTCATAAAAAATAAAACTTTATGACTACTTTATAAGAATGATAACTTTTATAATATTTAATATAAGATCTTGTTAGGTTAGTGATAAAAGCTTGAAACTTTGTAACTTGGTTCAGTTAAAAATCACCCTTGGTATTTAGTGAACATGGTGTTGTTGGGTTCATAGTATGGTTATGCGTTGTCATGACCCAAGGATTAGAGGGATCTTGAACTCCTTGGGAATAGAAGTACGATTAGGGCCTCTGAGCATACCATGAACCTAGGAATCACTAAGTGCACTATCTCCAAGAAAGGGAACAATCACTTAACTTAATTAATTTGAACAAGTGTTCCATAAGACATGAACTCAAGTAAAGAATAATTTCATATGAGAACTAAGTAACTAAAAGACCCCACACATATATCTTGACTATGTCATTCTCTCATGGGTAACTACGAGAAATCATGTGATGATTCGTAAGATTCTTCACAAAAATTAACACAACTATAAACCCCTTTAGGGTATGAATGTATGATGCCATTCGGCATGATGAATGACAAGTTTGATTGAGCTGTCTCATGATTGAATGATGAATATGATGATATGATACAGATATGATGAACTATTGGTTGAAAGTTGATGATTGGCATTTTGGGGAAGCTCCGGTCTAGCCGTTATGTTGCTGAATTTCCGTCAAAATTATGGACTTAGTCATATCATTGCATGTGTCAAGTCAAAGAAGAACTATGCATGTAAAGTATAATGATAAGAAATGAAAGAATGGGACATGACCCCTCGATCACTTCCGGGAAGTGAGAGATGGCGATTCACAAGGAACCTCTATGAGGGAGGCAAGGGTGACATGGAAGACCCTCCAACTTAGAGGTAACCAATATTGGCTTAGTCAGATTTGGTTAGTACTGCGTGATGATGGTCACGAAATAAGCTCATGTCCAAAAGCAGTCTATTTCAAAGGAAAAGTAAAAGAATGTTAAGCACGTGCTAAAAACGAAAGTCAAAGTAGGACCATGGTCAAGTTGATGAGTTGCATAGTCATGCATGTTATTATATTCCTTATGTGCATTATGAATGTTTATTATGTATATTAGCATGTATGCCTATGTATGACACTATGGATATGATGATAAAGTTTAAAGTAACCCACTTCGGGATTTACGTTTTCCGGAACTATTAAAATTGAGTCGATATCTATCCACTATTTTTATATTAAACCCGAAGTAGCTAGGATGATGATGATGACACTGTGTTTGTCTAGTCGTGATCCTACTAAGAAATTTAGTATTTCTCACTCCTATGTTTCCATGTCATATTCAGAGGATGCCGGCATCGAGCATGGTGGTGATTTTTGTCGAGTTCCCAGTGATGCATTGGTACTTTGACGCGGTGCTAAATGCGTCCGTGATGACTGCTCAGGCAGCGATACAGGTCTACATGTTCCATAGTCGCCAATTCCATGCACCCATGATGAGTCTGTTTTTCCACCCTCATGAGCTGTTCGAGGACATCACTATGGATGTCATTTGCCCGCCTTTCCATCCTTCGAGGTACCCCACTGAAGGAGATTCTGACTCAGACACCCGCCTGACACTAATAGTTTCGTTGGATTCCGATCCTTCAAAATCATACTATCCGAGCTACCACGTGGAGACGGACCCGTCTGAGCCTTCCTTCTCGTCTGTAATTGGCCTGTCGTCAGATTCGTCTTCTTCTTTAGCAGCCCTTCATCATACTCCAACCCCCGATTTACGGTTGTGGGTTCATTCATACTCATGCCATACCTCATGGACGTGGCCATGCTCGAGGAGGAGGATGTGGTGATGTTTCTCCTGGAGGATTCGGGAACGACTACCTCCCATCAGATGAGTGAGGTGTTGATTTGCATGCGAAGCTGAGCATAAAGATAGCCCCTTTTTGGTTGTAATGAAGGTTATTATTTCCATTCAGCATGTATGGGCGGATTGGGATTTCTTATATATTTCCTTTTATCATGTATTTTGTTAGGATATTTTGTAGGGCCGACAATAGGTATCAGACCCATTATTATTTTTGTGTATGACTTCTACTATTACTACTATTATATTAACTATGGGATGACTAAGGAATGAATGTTGTCTTTATCTAAGATTGTGGTTATTCTCATTGCCTCTATTTATGTTAAATGCGCTGTATGAATGAGATAGCGACGTTTGTATTACACGTTCACGATGCGCTCATGGCTCTTGATTTCAAAAACGGTTTACTCATTATTGTTCAAAAAAAAATTTCCCCTATTTTCGTTAAAAAGTAATTTCTAAATGGTAATGTTAGTTCTGCAAGCAAAAGTAACAACTAGTAATTCCACAATATGACTTAAGCATAGAATGGAACTATTAGAGTGTTACAAAGGAAGTAGAAAATCGATTGGCTTTGATGAAATTCGAAAGCACCAATCCTCAAGATAGCCAATGCTTCCTTAAATCGTTGGATCATATGTCAATTTACTCCTCCATAGATGGAGGTGAAAGCAAATTCAGAGATAAAGAGGGAGGGAGTTCATGGAGAGAGAAAGCAAAGAAAAAGAAAACTAGAAATAATTTTCTTCCAAAATCAGTTACCTTTGCAAGGTTTCGGCCTCTAAATTTTAACTCCACCTTCTCAAAATAAAAACTTAAATACTAACTTAATAATCTTTAATTACATTAATCCTTTGTATCTTAGCTGAATTTGGACATCTTATTTGCATAGTTTTGAATTCTAGAGAGGAAGTTATGCTTGAAATAGTCAATTAATTTCCTTAGATCATTTAGTAGTGTTATTCTGCAGTTTTGGATGAGAAGATGCATCCGTTTGGATTTGTGGTCCGAGGAAAAGATATAGCCTTGGATGTCAGCTTTCTAATGCCACTAGAATGGGCTCAATTGGGCTTTCATAGATTGAGAAATGGCCCAAACACTTCACCCTGCTCAAAATCCACGATTGCATCTCTTGAGTTCACTTCCAAGCCTAGCTGCAGCTCCAAAACGTCAAAATTGTCTCTAACCTCCATCTAAGAGTTGTAGGTCCAGCTCTTAGCTTTCCTACAATTTAAGAATCATAATGAAATCAGGTCTATAGCTCAAGTTATGGTCCAGAAATCAACGTAGTGTCAGAATTAGTCTAATGGTGGAAAAATTAAATCAAGCCCAACCAAACTCTAATCCACATAAAATGATCCAAATCAATCCAGTTAAGTATAAAAGAAGATTAATAAACTAAATATGAGTGACAATAAGTATATAAAAATCCATTCTATTAGCCACATAGCCAAAACACAGAGACATGGGCCGTACACCTAGCATGGTGAGTCACCTAGGTGAGTCACGATTGCTTTTATAAATATCTCCCCAAAATGCTAAAGAATCTATCATTTTCTTTTCTGCTCAGCCCCTATCAGCTGAAAACTCCCTTCTTCCCCTTTTCTTGCATTTTTTCTTAAAAGAGCTCCCAAACTCATGGTTCCTTCTTGTTCTTTTACCCTATACTTGATTCTTGAGCTTATTTGTGATTTTCTACACCATATAAAAGCCAAAATCTCTCTTCTTAAGCCATATGAAGCTTAAGCCAAGGAAGATAAAGAAGAAGTCTAGATGTGATTTTGTGATTCTATGGAGGTTTTAGAGTTGGTGGAAGCAAGATTTAAAGCACCCATAAGCTTGGAAGTGAGGTAGGCTCTTAAATTGTCTTATATGTGGTCATATGAATAGAAAAACTAGGGTTTTATTTGTTTTGTTTCTCATGAATCTTGGTGGATCATGATGTTCTTTAGGTCGATATTAATGAGTTAGAATTAGCAAAACTCAAGTTAATAAGGGAAATAAGTTAGGAATTCAACAATGTATGCAAATAGAAAACAGGACAACTAAGATAACATTGGGCAGAGTTGAATATGTGAACCATTTCTGGAACTAGAAAACTTCAATTAAAGTGAAACCAATATTAGATGAAACCTAACTCATCGAGAGTATACCAACCAAATTTGAGGTCTATTGGATTTAACATGAATGAGTTATGAATTTTGCATGGAGGTATAGGCAGAGTGACCTGGGATTAGAGTAAGGTGTGCTCTAATGGGCATATCTTGCCCTATGCAACTTCAAAGCGAGTGAAAGTTACCTTTTTTAGAAAGCTAACATATAAGATCCTGCCTATACAATTCCAAATTTAGATCCTTACTGGATTACTCTAAGTAATTCCATGAAGTTGTCCCAGGTTCGGTGATTATTGAAGCAAGGCAGTCTTAATATAAAGCTTATAACTTAACCTCTACTTAACTAAATTGAGTAGGACTTGCTTGTTTGGAAGAAGATTTAAATGAGAATAAGCATACAAAATTTTAAAGCAAAAGGATAAGAAATGGATTTTTAGTAATTTTCCCAAGTTTTGATGTCCAATCTGCCTAAGATAGGATTAGTGTCCTAAGTTTGGGACTGGTGTCCCGGGTTCCAGTTTCATATAGTGAATGTTACCTTGTAACTAAACTAGGACCAGGTTCTAGGATCCAAGGTCCGAGATAGAAGTATTGATGCAACTCTAGCAAATATATTGGGTCATACAAGTAATAAAGTGATAAGAAAAGTACCATTCTCACGAGGATAGATCAAATACCAGGAAGTTTAAGGGAATAACTATTTAGACGAAATGATTTCATGAGTGCTTAAAATTAAAATAAAATTCGTAATGCAAGCAGACACAAATAGGGTGGATAAATGCAATGGGATGGACACTAGGAGGGCTAATTAATTTCACCTATTATAGATGCATTTACTATAATTTTCGTTAATCCATTTCTATCCTAATTGACTTGCGGTCAATTCCCTTTAATTTATTCCTAGCCTCTCTTGAGGTCAAGCAATATTCTTTATCCTAAACTAATTGCTTAATTTCTTAGTACAAGCTAATCTAGGTAGAGGTTGAAGCATTCTAGGTACCTATGTTGATTGCATGAATTGTGTTTGTCTATTTTTAGTTTTCACTCAACTTATAGTGTTTATGCTAAGAGGCTCTATTCACAAACCCTCTCTCAAGTTATTATAAGTCCCCAGATCAATTAATTGGTGATCAAGCAATCAATGGCATTAAACACAAACAAAAACACTAAGCAATTGGGATAAAAACAAGATTAATATTAATTCATAAGTAAAATTATCATACAAAAAGGTTCATTAACATCCTAGCAAAAGAAAATTAGTTCATCACCAGGGAAAAGAAAACAACAAAAGAGCATGAAGATGAAAAGACAAAACAACAAAAAGCCATAAGGAATTCAAGTTAGAGACAAGAGATCTAGAAGAATGTGGATCTCTTCGCAATGAATTTGGGCTCTGGAATCCTTGAATCCTCGCCTTCAATCTCTCTAGAAGAAGTCTTCTATCTTGGGAAGTGTGTAAATTTGTTTAGAGATCTTTTCTGATCTTAAGTGTTGCTTTTTATAGTCCACAGATCCCTTTTGCCTGGGCTCATTAATTGCTACAATTGTGGTTGCACTAAAGCGCAAGGTGTAACACCTTACCAGATAAAGTACTATGCTTAAGTCATAATAATCTATCTGATAAGAGATTACGTGTAACACTGAATAAATATCTCTTTCTCAGTATTAGTATTAATTGCTCGAATAAGATTACTTGATCTTATCACAAAATTTTCTGCAGAATGGTGGAACAAATACAAATCAATCGGCAAACTGTAAATAATTTAATACATAATAAAAATTATGATAAGAACAGAATAATTGCACATGACGTCATAGGTATGTATGTAGATTTCTGATTTCAAGATTTGTTAAAAAGTACAAGGTGTCAAGATGAGGCCGCTAATACAAAATGAGATGGCCAGTACCTATGGACAGCACCCTAACTGGTCCCCATGGGACATTTCATGTACATTTCTAATACCTACCCATCCCATCATGACCCAAACTGTCAAAAGAGGGTCATTCTGTACATCCAATCCCACTACAGCATGCATGCTATCTAAGCAGAGTCTGAAGAAAGGAAACCGTTCGCCATGGCGGCGTCAGCTGGAGGGTGCACAGCACTGGGAGCAGATGACGACGAAGAACTAGCAGCCTCGGACGGATCCTCCTCTGAGGCCGAGGCCGATGACATCGGCTGTGGCGGCGAATCTGGGGGAGCCATGGGAACTGGAACTACTGGTGCGGCTGGTGGTGCTGCTGGTGGTGGTGGAAATGGATGGGCCACATGAAGAGGTATAGCAATGTAGGGAACAGCAGGATCAAAAAAAGGATGCATAAGGGGTACAGCAAAGTCCCTCTGGAAGAAGAAGTATAAACGAAACTGGCATCTACCTGATATGTATACAAAATCTAGAAAAGGGTCGAGGTGGATGTGAAGCTCAGGAAACTCAATAAACAGAACTCCGGTTGCCGCGTGCTCCATGGTCTGAGAATGACGCGGAATATACAAAAGGGTGATAAATGAATATTTCTCAGTAGAGAATCCTAACTTTCATACATCTGTCATCGCTGTCATTCCCAGTTGTTTCGGTCGTACAAAATGTTCACATAGTATAGTAAAATGATACTATTTAACTCTAATATTCATTTGTAAATCATACACCGAAACAAGTTCAATTTTAATCAACGGATATACTAGTGGACTCACACAGTAATCGGAGTGGAACAATAACATCTTATAAATAATAAACAGAGATCTAGAACTATCAATAGACAAGTATTACACTGTACGTATGCATGCATATAATGAGAAGATGCATCTTTTTATTGGAGGCTTTTGCCTTTTATAACTTATTTCCATACTTGGTCCCCTGGGAGTCATTGGCCATATACTCCTGGGTAATAGTCTGCTTATCAGGATCGAGCTCGTTCCTATACAGGAATGCCGGGTTTACTTTCCCTGACCTTCCCACCAATCTATTCCCCTTAACTTCTTATCCGGGGCTGTCCCAAGTAGCATGGAACTTTCATAGCAATAAAATCCTTTTCATAACTTTCATGGCTTTAATAAGAATGTATATGCACTAACATGGAATTTATAGCTTGTACATGGGCTCTACCGAAATTTCGGCAGCATAAAGGAACGTGTCCGCTTCCCCATGAATAGTGCCAGCCAATCAGTATATCAATTTATCACAAAGAACATTACATCACATTTATATTCCAACATATAATTCATATCATCATCAAATTCATTAAGGCAGAATTCCTGCCTTAGCATATCCAACCAACCCGGTTTTTATAATTCAGGCCATCATTCCTATTTAACTCCTTTGGACCTCAAATTTTAGTATGTTCAAGTGCTATGTGTCTATTTTCTAACCTCTTTGGTCCCATCTAATTTTGGTATCTACAACTCAAGATATCTAGATTTTATCTCGGCCTGCCCATTGGCTAGCCAGAATTAGGCAACTAAAAGTAAAAATCCACTAAAAATCAAAAACTGACTCAAATCATACGAAATTGGTCTCTTATTAAAGCTGATAGAACCATCTTTCATATGCAAAAAGTTCCATTCCATTTGACTTAGGGGGGCTCGAGTTATAAGCCCTGAATTTTCACCTTCCTGAACTGCTCTGTTTTGGCTTAGTGTGGACATAGGGTAAATTCATTAGTTCACTGGGAACAATTGGGACTACAACAAACTCAGAATTTCATACTAGTATATTCCCCTATGTGTCAGCTTTCTAACAAAACTGGTTTCACTCAATTTGGAGTTGTATAGGGTGAGTTACACCCTTTTCAACCCCTACTGCCCGGATGAATGTCTGGATTCCTAGGTCGAACTTCAGAAATTTGTATCTCCCTCAATACTACTCCAATGGTCTTAAATGATATATTTATAGAAATCCCTAGATGTCTAGTTTCACATAAAAATGGTCTCATTAATTTTAAACGGCGGGAGGCGAAGCCGTACACTCCGCCGTACGGACCGCCGAGGGTTTTGAGTTTTCCAGCCTCTCAACTTTTTCATATCTTCATCCTTTCCCTCTTTCAATTCAAGTTTTAACCTCATAAACAACCCATAGTTCAGCTATAATTCATCATAATTATTCAATCAACACATCAAAATAAAATTAGACCACCATCAATACTTCAAGAATCTAAAAGTCAAGTAAGAATTTAGAACCCCTACCTCTTATTGTGAATGATTTTGGTTTAAGTTTGTAGCTGCAACTTGGTAGAATTTCAAGGTATGATGGAGTTGGGTGAGAGATGAAAAGAAAAGAGAGAGTTGGAGTGAAGTATGCAACGTGAAAGAAAAAAAATCTGAAGAAGAGAAGGAGAGTGTGTTAAATAAGTATGAGTAGTAGTTAACTTGGAAGGTTTTGATTGGCCTCTAAACATAAGGCTGAGTTTCAGCCAACCTTGCCCTCTTCTTGTGACCAAACTACTCTTCACGTTGTCTTATTTGTGCGGTAGATTTGCTCTCCACGTTGCCTAAAGTGGAACTAGTTTCCAGTACATTCTGAAAATGAAATCGGAACTCGTACTCTTTATAAAATCGGAATTCGTGAACATCCTGCATATGAAGTCGGAACCCGGGAAACGTATTTCAGTTTATTTCGAAACTTGAAAGCAAAGCCTGATGTGAAGCCAAGCACTCAAAGTCGGAAGTCGTGAATTGTAGGACCTCGATATCGGAACTCGGTAGGATAGAGAAATGAGAACTCTTGGTATTAAACTCGAGACCGGAACTCATGAAAATTTGACTCAGACCTGTAGACAAGTTCAAAAAAATTTGATTCTCATGTCCATTTCTGGTCCGATAAAATCGGACATCGGACTTAGTGTTAAGTCGGAAGTCTTAAGATCGGAAATTGGAAACATCAGCCACTTAAAATTAAATCGGAAATCGGAATTCAGACTGATGAGGTGGAAATTCATACATGCTTACACAAGGTCGGAAATCGGAAAATTTCAACACCAAATTAGGTTGGAAATCGGAAATAGGACGTTACACAAGGGTTCCGCTATAACACACCTAAAATTTCTTGAGCCAAAATGGCGTTGCGCTATACCTAGTGTCAATTGCAAAAATGGAAGTGTGCTATAGCCTAACACAAAAATTGGATAAGTGGCAAAATGGCAACATGCTATAGCACTCAAGGTTGTGCTATAGTGCAACACAAAATCTTGGTCTTCTTTCTTCTACAACAGTATGCTATAGCATATTGCCTTGCACTATACCGTAAGGTGTTCATGTTGAGTTTTTCCTTTGGTCGCTTCCAACTTCCTCTGGGTCCGCTTGCACCTAATAATGATCAAATAAACCAAAATAAGTATCCAAAATAATTGAAAATAATAAAAAATAAAAGTACCTCCTAATCTAAACTATTTAACTCAAATAAAACAAAATATTAACTAAATTGAATAATATGTCCTAAATTAAATAAAAATAACAAAAAATATAATTCATTATAGAGAGTTATCACAACCCCCAACTAAAGAACTTACTTGTCTCCAAGTAAGACTCAAAACAAGGACTAAAAATTGGGAAAAACTAAGGACTCAAAAACAAAAAAACACTTAAAACAAAATGAATCACTACACAAAACGGTCAAGATAGAAGTTGTTGCCTACAGAATTTCTTATCACTACTCCATAACTTAACTCAAAAGTTACCAATAATTCAAGTTTAAGTATTAAGACCATCTAATTGCGCAACCACATTGTCAAAAAAAATGGATCAAGAGTGTGTGTGTGTGTGTGTGCGTGTAAGGGAAAAGTAATGAAGAATTGACAAAAAAATGCTTATGCAATGTTTAAGAAAAGACAAAGGCATCACAATATCCATAATCCTCTCTCTTTATTTCCACATGAATGTCACTTAGCCAAAGATCAAAAGGAACTTTTTTTTAGCTTGTAATGGTAGGCCAAGGTAAGGGGTTTGGTGGAATAGTCATTTATACTCAATATTTCTCTCAACTTAAGGAACCTTCACCCTTAACTCATTCTCCTTGGGGTACCCCCAACTTAGCTGCTTTGCAGTTTTCATGCTTTTCTAGTTGAACTTTCTTTCTCTTCTTTTGTTTTTGTCAAAGTTTTTCCAATCCACTTATGACTTTGGAAAGCATGAGGTTATGGTAATGGAGGTATTACCTATTCAAATGAGTCTAGAAGCTAAGGCTTGAGGGTAAACCATGGGATCAAAGAGGGAGAAGAAATGGAGGGTATTAGGCTCATAACGTAGTTCAATCCAAGAATAGGCTTTAAGGCCTAAGGATCAATGACAACAGGTGGGCAATAAGGCTCAATTGTGGCTACCAAACATGGCCTAAATCACTTCCAAGGCTAAGATTCACTCACATACATTTCAAGAGAGATTCAAATGAATAACAATGCATGTCTCAATGTAAATAAAGCACAAAAGCATAAAGATCACCTATCCTAAGTTGCTAATTCTTATCAAAGTGCAATGATATGATCCTTCTTAATTCAATAGTGAAAGCACAAGAACATTTTCAAGACTCAAATCAAGATCCCCGAGTTACTCAAGAAGTTAACAAGTGGGGCAATATTCATATCATAGGCATAGGTATACAACAACCAGTTGACTAACAAAAGACACTAGGAAAATGGACTAAAACTGAAAATCCTTTTGGGTTTTATTTTTGTATATATAATATTCATAAGAGAAGAAAACTAGCAACTACAAAAGCAATAGCCTAGTGAACTAATTAACGAAAGAAAAGACAAACAAGAGCGACAAGCAAGTACAATCATAGACTTTCCTAACCCTTAACTTAAAAAATGTGCATTGTTCCCAATACACTCAATAAAATCAAAAGACGGAAAGGAAAGTTACTCCCCAAGTCTAGTCATCATCCTTAGAGGCCTCAAAGTCCTCTACATCTTCTTCCTCGGACTCCTCCTACGCATCTACCTCCTCATTATGAAGTGCTCGAGCTCTGGATATGCAAGAAGTAAAGGTGGAATCTGTTGTAGAAGCTCTGGTGATAGTTGATGCCTCATAAGCATCTCTAGACCCTAAATACCTCTATAAATAGAGGAACATTGCCTACTTGCCTAGTTGTGGAGAATGACCCGTGTGCTTCTCAAGTTAAGGCACAAGTCATCAATCTAGGCTTGTAGTTGAAGCCATGAAGGTTGGAATGCAATAGTGTCTCTGGCATGTGGTTATGGTTGTGGAAGTGCATTTCCCTGTCTCTCTGCCTATCAAGTCCTCTTAGTCCTTCGAGTTGCTCTGTTTAGTGTCATAGAGAGGCTTACATCAGAAATCCTTAGACCTCTACTCATCATGCACTCTGTAGGATCTACAGTAATACCTATTTATAGTGCCAATGCAGTAATCAAGGAGGGATAAGGCGGTGAATAATTGTTGTTCGGTATGGTCATCATCTGGTCCTTCATCAGTTGCCCCAGGCTTACCTCTTTTTGAGTGATGAGGCAATAAAGGAGAATGCACCTCTCCTTTCTCATAGAATAGTTGTATTTGTTAGGCATAAGATGTGAGAACATGATTCGGGCCCATACTTTGGCTGTCGAGTTCAAATACTTATTCATCAAATGCTTCAGCCCAGCAAGCAAAGTCTCATAGTAAGTCCACTCGCTATTTGGCAAAGCTATGGTTTGGAGTTTGGAGTGTCTTGTCCCAATCTACATTTTACCTCTCAATCTAGAGAAATCATCCTGCTGGATGTCTAGAGTACACAAGAAGGCGTTGATACTGGAAGGACAGACATCTACCTAATGGCCTCTCACCCAAAAATGACCTTTAGGTTAGCATGGAATTCTCTGACTAGATTAACACAACCCAATGATGGCACATCCAACAGGCTGTGCCATTGTCTTCTCTCTATTTCCTCCTCATGTTCTCTGAACATGTCAGAGCTTAATTGTATGCCCTTCTTTATCACTAGCTCCCACTTGTAGAGTGAGGTGCTGTATCATTGCTAACAATTCTCCTAGAAGAATCAGTGTCTGTCAAAGTCTATAGAAGCATAAGAGGGCTGGGAGGAAGATAAGGCTCTGATTGCCTTAGTTCTCTTCCTGGATGCCATCTGCAAGCATAAATAATAAAATTAAAAAAAAATCCAAAAAGGTAATCTAGTCACGAACAATAAACCGCAAAAGAAAACTCCAAGAGACAACCCCTAACTTACTTAATGGCACAATCAAGAATAATCCAAAAATCAATAGTCCAAGTATTAACAGTCCATTAAACATAATGAAGCACATGCAAGGATTATAAATAAAAGCAATGAGAAATCAAATCCTAAGCATACCGAAATGTGGTCAACGAAAAGTAAAGCACCTACCTCCAACTTAAAACTCAACTATCCATAATCAAATGTGCATAAAAGCCCAACTAAACTAAAATCAAAGCCAAGCACTTAGGCTCAAGCCAAGAACATCATATAGCAAGGAATAATCAAAATTAACTCAAGTAATTGCATCTAATAAAATGAAAAAATCTATGTTATTCACAGCAAATTTAAGATAAGAACCAAATATAACCAAATATCAATATTCAAAATAAAAATGGGAGAGTAAGAATGTGCAAACTAGGTGAAGATGACTCTCAACAACCTAAAGGAAGCAAACTCCTTCCAAAAATGGTGAGGATTCAGCCTCCTACCCAAGAAACCGCAAATTTGTGAGTTAGGGTTCAAATGGGAAAGAACCCACAGCTATGGTGTGTGAATGAGTGAGAATATGAGAGGTAAGGGATGGTTTTGAGGTGAGTAATGGATTTGGATGGAAGAAATTGAGTAGAAAAGTGAAGGTTTGTGTTTGGGTGTATGAGAAAGTGAGAGGAAGAAGAAGAATGTGTGTGTCTTTGAGCATGCTTATATTTAGTCTAGACACAAGCTCGTGCTATAGCACAAGCTGCATGCTATCGTGTAGCCTAAAACCCTATTTAACGTTCTATAGAATCAAGCTTGCACTATAGCATAGCCTAACTTTCAAAACAGTGTTGTTCCTTTGACAGCGCGCTATAGCACAAAGTAGTGCACTGATGCAGATTTTGCATTTTTTTTAGTATATGCCCAATGTGAAAACAAAAATAAAGATTGAATGAATTAAAATTATTCAAAGCTAAAATTCTACCTAAATCAAAAGAAGAACTAAAAATACTCAAAATAAGAAAAATTAAAAGAAATCTAAGAAAGGCTAGAAAATTTGGGTTGTCTCCATATAGGCACTCTAGTTTAATATCCCTAAGATAGACATGGCTCTATCCATTAGTGAAGACTAGAGAAAGGAGTTGAAGCCTTGAGTTTGTCATAGGTCCCATCAACATATGGCTTCAACCTCTGGCCATTGACTTTGAAAGTGCCCTTTGTAGGAAGTGTGACCTCAATAGCTCCAAAAGGCAACATTTTAGTGATCTCAAAGGGTCTCGACCACCTTTACCTCAGTTTCCCAGGAAATAGCTTCAATTTGGAATTGAAGAGTAGGACTTTCTAGCCTATGTGGAAGTCTTTTCTCAGAATATTCCTATTATGCCACTTCTTTGTCTTCTCCTTGTAAAGCTTGGCATTCTCATAGGCTTCGTATCTAAACTCATCCAATTCATTGAGCTGTAATAATCTTTTCTCACTTGCCTCCTCATAATCAAAGTTGAGCAGTTTGGTTGCCCAATAGGCCTTGTGCTTTAGCTCAACTATCAAATGGCATGCCTTTCCCAAAGACCAATCTATATGGGAACATCCCAATAGATGTTCTGAACACTATCTTATATGGCCAGAGAGCATAATCCAGCTTAAATGTACAATCCTTCCTTAAGGAATTAATAGTCTTCTCTAGGATCCTTTTTAGCTCTCTGTTAGATATCTCCACTTGGCCACTTGTTTGAGGGTGGTAGGGAGTGGTAACCTTGTGAGTCACACCGTATTTTCCAAAAAAGGCTTCAAATTGGCAATTACATAAATGTATGCCTCCATCACTTATTATTGCCCTTGGGGTGCCAAATCTTGAGAAAATATTCTTCTTCAAGAATCTTGTGACAACCCAAGCATGATTGGTTGGTAAAGCCATGGCTTCCTCCTATTTGGACACATAGTCCATAGCTACCAGGATGTATTTGTTACCAAAGGAAGTAGGAAAAGGCCCCATGAAGTCAATGCACCAAACATCAAATAATTCAACCATGAAAATGTTATTCAATGGCATCTCATGCTTCCTAAAGACATTCCCAGTCCTCTGGCACTCATTGCACCTTCTCACATAGTCACTAGCATCTTTGAAAATGGTAGGCCAATAAAACCCACAATGTAAGGCCTTAGTAGCTATTGGGGTGGGTCTAAAGTGACCCCCAATTGGTGATGTATGATAGTGGTAAAGAATGTTGGGCACTTTTTGTTAAGGAACACATATTCTAATAATCTGATCTGAGTAGTGTCAACAAAGAAATGGCTCTTCCTAGAGGTAGTAATTAAGATCAGAAAAGAATTTTTTTTTCTAGGAGTATGAGAGGCCCTCAAGCAGAATTCTCTTCACCAAATAATTGGGATAGTCTGCAAACTATGGTGCTACCTGTCCTACCCATAGCTGCTCATCAAGGAAGTTTCTCTAATCTCTTCCTCTTCATACAAAGTAGGAGGGGTCAATCTGGAAAGATGGTTAGCTACAAAATTCTCTACTTCCTTTTTATCTCTAATCTCTTTATCAAATTCTTGAAGTAGTAGAATCAATCTGAGGTGCCTGGGCTTGGCATCCTTCTTGTCTAACAAGAACTTGAGGGCTGTGTGATTCGTGTAAACAATCACTTTAGCAGCTATCAAATAAGAACGGAACATGTCAATAGCAAATACAACAACCAAAAGTTCTTTTTCAGTGGTAGCGTAATTAAGCTGTGCTTTCTTCAAAGTTCTACTAGCATAATAAATAACATGCAATTGCTTATATTTCCTTTGTCCTAAAATAACACTTATGACATAGTCACTAGCATCACACATAAGCTCAAATGGTAAATCCCAATTGGGTGCAACAATAATGGGAGGTAAAACTAATATACTTTTCATAGTTTCAAAGGCATGCAAACATTCATCATCAAAATTAAAAGGAACATCTCTAACTAATAGATTAATCAAAGGCTTAGTAATTTTAGAGAAATCCATAATAAATCTCTTATAGAATCCAACATGTCCTAAGAAACTTCGAACTCCCTTTATATTGGTTAGTGGAGGTAGCCTCTCAATGACTTCAATTCCTTTGGCTGAGATCCGATGTCCAAGGACTTTGCCTTCCTACACCATGAAATGACATTTCTCCTACCTCAAAACAAGGTTAGTTTCCTGACACCATTTTGAAACCAAAGATAAATGATATAAACAATTATCAAAAGAGAAACCAAAAACAAAAAAATCATCCATAAAAACCTCAATGAACCTCTCCACCATATCATGAAAAATAGCTAACATGCATCTTTGGAAGGTAGTTGGTGCATTGCACAACCCAAATTGCATCCTCCCATAAGCAAATGTCACATATGGGTAGGTGAATGTGGTCTTATCCTGATCCTTTGGGGCAATGTGTATCTGGTTATACCCAGAGTATAGCCATCCAAAAGGCAATAGTAACCATGGCCTGTTATCTTCTCCAGCATCTGGTCCACGAAGGGTAGTAGGAAGTAGTCCCTATTGTAACACCCTAATAAACCCATACTACACTTAAGTCACATTATGACGTTTTATTAGTTGTTACTTATACTTGCAGAAGACTTAAACATCACTTTTTAAATTAAGTTACGTGCAAAATAAGGCAAAATTATTTTTTTTTTTACGCTTTGCAGCATTTTGGAAAATGAAGCCTTGAGCGAGAATGTGGGTATAGAGAGAAAGTGTGCCGTACACAAATCATAACACAATATCATAACACATGCGAAAGATAAATAATTAGTAATCATAAATAGATCGCATTACATAGTTAATCATTTCACCCATATGGGTTCATAATTTTAATGAATACATGAAAGAAGGCTCATGGTCATCCTACGGTCCAAATACTAAATACAAAGTAAAATGACATAGATCAACACAAAAAGAAATACATGAAGGTGCATAGCGATGGTAACTACAAGTCCAAAATAGCATAGTCTAGCATCCATACTCCGATTGCTCCTCTCGGTCTAGGAAATACAACAGGAACATTAGCTGGGGCAGGCGAGACATCAGCCTCCATTCCTTCATATATCTGACCAGGGTAAAAGTAGGTGCGAACCACCATGGTGGTTGTTGCCACGATAGCTTGTGCTCCCTCATCATACGTCCATTCACAGTGGGGTGGATCTATGCTCCACTCCACAGGATGCGCCATTGGAATCTAGTGGTAATACAAAAAATAAGTACGGTGAGAAATGATATTTCTCAATAGGACTTGAACTCGACACGAAAGTGTCATCGTCATCGTCCTAGCCACTTTGATGTTATTAATGAAAATAGTGCGCATTCATAAAGTCCAATTATTAGGTTTTCGAAACATGAATATCTGAAGCGGATTCAATTTTTAAGTACATATTCTCATTATAACAATAATATCATGGTGTACATAAGAGTTTATATAACAATTCGTATCATGCATGAATGTCTTGAGAGTTTCATTCTTTACTTGGGTCGAACTGAAGTCACTTTTTTTCATTAGACTTGACTCTATCATAATTCTTTTATTTACCACCCACTAAACATAGTTGGTAATGAGCTCATACAGTAGCCATCACCACCAAAACTTCTTGGTACTTACACTAGCTGGGTCCTTTGTCATGCCTCATGTAAGCCCTTCCCTGGTACTTACACCAGCTGGGTCCATTGCCATGCCTCATGCGAGTCCGTGGGTGGAGGGGGAGTTTCTTATTACAGGCCACCTTCCCTTTTGAAGGATTACACCCTTAGTTCAATCACTTCTTTTTAAGGCTTATGATGAAAAATTATTCTAAGTCCATAAATTTTGTAGAATTCTGGCAGCATAACGGCTAGACTGGAGCTTCCCCAAAATTGCCAAACAGAGAGTTCAATCTCACATATCATTAAGCATCATTATCATCATCATGTCATCATCATATCAACATTATCATCATCATATCATCATCATGTTGACACATAGAGGCATACATAACACACAAAGTCTTATGAGCTTAACTTAGTAAATTTGACGCAAGCTTTTAATTGAACTTACTTCTTGTGACGATTTTTTTATTATGCATAGGGCCAATTTCATCTATTATCCTTTTTGAAACTTTTAACTTGAATTATGAAGTTTTCCAATATCTTAATTTGAGGGTCTTAATGTCTTCAAGCTTGTTTCTCATTAATATTGTAAAGTTAACCATAACTAGATTTACTTTTATAGTGGGGTAGTAATTTCAAAATTTCATCATAATTTCATGTTTTACCATTTTGACTTGAATTTTGGTATGATTATATTTCTCTAAGTCTATTTTTAAACAAAAAAGCCTCACTCAAAAATTCATTTTGTAACTTGAAATATGCATGTTTTAATCAGACTGCTCAGTCTCTTAAATTCATTTCGGAACCATGACTTTTAGGCTTTACTGGGAGCTCCGCACAAGGAATCTGCCAAAATTTTTTTTGTGTGTTCCTCTATGTCTTTTGCTTTCTAACCAACTTGGTCCCACTCAAAAATATTTTGTATAGCTCGCGTTATTAAGATTTTTGTACAGCTTGACTGAACATAAACATATCCGTGGACAGCCCACTTTGAAAATTCGTATCTCCCTCATTTTAAGGCCAAATTTCTTATTTTATATGTATAAAAATATTTATGAGTCTATTTTCATTTAAAATTAGTTTCATTGCATTTGAAGTTGTATTGAATGAGTTATTAGTCATGCAATATAGACTACCAGAATTTCTAGCTTCAATAGTTCTTATTTCAATTAGTTTTCTTATAAAAACATTAAGTCCTTTCTTCAAGTGCCCACTTTTATCTTCCAAACCACTTTTATACTTTGAGATCTTGACGAAAAATCAATATTTTGGGTTCTAAAATGTTGGGTTCAAGCAACATATGTGCATAACTAAAAACATATTACAAGGAAAGAGCCATAACACAAGAAAAACACTTGATAACAAGAAATATGGCCATGAGACCTTGGAGTGAGTCCTAGAACCACCTAGCTATGGAGAGCTTAGGAGTTCTAGAGCTTAAAAACACATAAAAAGAAAAGGATTAGAGTCACTACCACAAAGGTTTCTTGGAAGGTTGAAGGGTGAGAGTGGTTGGAGATGGTTGATGTAACAACCTCTGTCATATAAGCCATGCCCGAGTCATAGAGTTATATTAAAAGGTTGTCACTATGTTAAGAAAGCTTTAAAATGTGGAAAATATAATACATGGCCCTTTAACTGCACACTTTATCTGAATAATAGTTCATAAACTTCATCATCTCTGATACATAGAGAATAAAATAATTACAATTTTAAAGAAATTGTGACTAATATAATACACAGAACTTGCTTTCGACTAGTCATTAGCGAGCTTTAATAGTCTTTTGGTCTGGTTTGTGACCGAGTCTTACTTAATAAATGTCCCAATACTCTGCCTCGCACTTGATTTCTAACCTAGGTGCTGGAATGTTTATGGAAAAAAAAAATATACAAACAAGCAGTGAGAACCTAAGGTTCTTATTAGGTAAACTCGAACTATTACTCATACAATGCCATCATAAATATTCCAGCCGCTTTGATTTCTTATGAAAATGTGAGCACATATATGTAAGCAGTGGTTCAATTTTAAGTTTAAAATATCTTTCTCGAAGTGGATTATATTTTAACAACCACTTGGCATATTATGTAACAGACGTAGCAATAAGAATAGTGTAACATACTTCAACAAGAATCATAATAATATTATGACATAATGAGCGAATTAGAGATGCACATGAAGATGCTTGTACTTGACTTAATTCATCTCTTTCTTTAACTTGCAACTTGATCTTGCTCTTTGGTACTTGGCCTCCCAAAGGTGAATGACCTCTCTCACCCCTGGGTAATAGCCTACTTTTCAAGTCCGAGCTCGTACCTCTACATGAGTGACAGGTTTACTTTCCCTGACCCTGACACCAGTCTAATCCCCTTAAATCTGGTCAAGGGCTGGCCCAAGTCTTAGACAGTACCGCTCTGGCCCATACTAGCTGGGTCTATACCATGCCTCACGTGGTAGCTTGGTATGTCTTTCTTGCAAGTTCTCATAAATCTTATTCTTCTTTGGACGTGATTATACATGCATATGCGACATGCATTCATTCATATACTTCATAGCATACTTAAATCATTCTTGCATATATGAATCATATGAGTATAATATATAAATGTTTATAACATTCATATAATTCACATATTTCTGCCGGAATTTTGGCAGCATAACGGATCGAGTCCGCTTTCCCATGAATTGTGCCAGACTACCAGTAAAATCATTCAAACATGCAAATCAATATGGAACAGCAATTATATATTCACAATATCATTCATCAAAGTCAATACAAACATCAATAGAGTTTTCTGTTTACTTCATCCTATTCGACCTGAATTAGTATAATCCACCTTTAGTCCCATTCAACTCATTTAAACTTGAATTTTGGATATGTCATAGCTCTCTTTGTCTAGTTTTCAACGCTGTTGGCCCAATCTCATAATGATTTGTATAACTCAAGTTATTAACATTTTACCTCAGACTGCCCTATTCTTAGCCAGAATTGTACCCCTATAAGTGAAAATTCATTAAAAATAGAAATCTATGTGAAATCATACGAAATTTATATCAAATTAAAGCTAACAGAAAAGCTTTCAAATCAAATAAGTTTCACATCATTTCCATGAGTATATTTTGAGATATAAGCCCGTAATTTGACGCTACTAGACTACCCTATTCCAGCTCGATTTGAATTCAAGATAAATTCATTGATGTGCTGGGAATAATTAGCAACGAATCTGACTCTAAATTTTTTATGGGACATTCCTTTATATGTTAACTTTCAAACAAAGTTAGTTTCACTTAATGTAGAGGTGTGTAGGGTGCATTACACCCCTCTTAACTCACACTGCCTAAATGGGAATCTAAGACTCTAGGTCAAACTTGAAAAATTCATAACTAATTATATACTAATCTAATGGCCTTATATTTTATATGTATGGAAAGCTCTGAATGTCTAGTTTCATATAAAAATGGAGTCATCGAATTTAAGCGGCTGTAGGCAGGATCGTACACTCCGCCGTATAGACTGTCAAGGGGAAAATCCTAATAGCTTCTTGAATTCTTCTTGAATTTATGTTGTCCTTAAATCAATCCATCCAATCTTCAATTCAAACTCACATATACACCTTAATCCAACCTTAATTCATCATCCCCACCCTTCACAACATCAGAATCATGGATGAACAAGGGACCCTAGGTAGCCCCAAATCAAAGAATAGAAGGACAAATTTGAAATTCCTACCTTGGTGGTGTGAAATCTTAGTGGAACTTGATCTTGGAGTGAAGTTGATGGTTGGAGCTTGAACTTAGGGATGAGAGGAAATGGAAGAAGATGAAGGAAAGTGGGAAAATGAGGTTGGTCTGCATCTATTATGGGGAGGCCAAAAATTTAGGGGGAGAAGGAAGAAAAAAATGAAAACTTATGAAGGAAGCTAGCTTTTGATTGGTGGACTTCAATCCTTATTCAAACTTGGCTTAGCTTCCCTCTTCATGGCTGTTGGTGGCACCACTTGTGAGGCTGTAGTGGCTGAATCTTGGCCCTCCATCCTAGGGTTTTCATAGTATAATTTCTATTGGTCCGGTTCCGATAGTTTAAAATACCAAAATTCTACTGATTTCCTTCAAATCGGTAAAATGGTTTTAGAAAAATCTGATGAGGCTTCCTATGGTTCTAATCTAATTCCATCAAGTCTAATCCTTCTAAATCACACTTAATTGGCTTTAAGTGAATGCTTACTCGAATTCTATTTAATCCCAACTATTCGATGAAAATCGAACAACTCGGTTAATAACCATAAAATCTTTCGGACGTTACATTCTCCACTCGCTTGGCAGCCAATTGGCGCCATCCATAGGGGTAGAAGTGGCTCAATTTTTAGCCATTCAAACTAGTGGTGTTAGTGTGAAATTGTAACACCCTAATAGTTCCATTCTATCCTTAAGTCATATTGTGGAATTACTAGTTGTTACTTTTGTTTGCAGAACTAACATTACCTTTTAGAAATTACTTTTTAATGAAAATAGGGGTAAATTTTTTTTTTGAACAAGACGAGTAAACCATTTTTAAAATCGAGAGCTATGAGCGCATCGTGAATGTGTAAAACAAACATCGCTATCTCATTCATACATCACACTTAACATACATAGAAACCATAAGAATAACCACAATCTTAGATAAAGATAACATTCATTCCATGGCCATCCATAATAATATGATAATAGCCATACTACAGTCATACATAAGATAATAATGGGTTTGATATCTACTGTCGGCCCTACACAAGAAACCTATCAAATACATAATAAAAGGAAATACATCAGAAAACCTTACCACCCAAGCATGCCATACAACAGAATGATAACCTTATAACTATAACCAAAAGGGGCTATCCTGGTGCTCGACTCCGCACACAATCGTCACATCAAGCATCAGGCGAGAGCAAACCGTTCCCATATCCGCCGGCAAAAACACCACCACGTCCCCCACCTCAAGCACGTCCTCGCCCATAGGGCACAACGTGGTTACAAATGAACCCACGCCCATGAACCAGCGGTGAAGCTGGGCCAGCAGATGAAGCAGAAGAATCAGAAGATAGATGATGTAACACCCTAATAAATCCATATTACGCTTAAGTCGTATTACGGCGTTTTATTAGTTGTTACTTATGCTCGTAGAAAACTAAACTTCACTTAAAATTAAATTACGCGGAAAATACAGTAAATTTTATTTTTTTTTGGAAATATGTCGTTGCTTTTGAAAAGTAAAGCCTTGCGCAAAAAGATAGCAGTAAACGAGCGTATCGCAGAGATTTCGATATAAATGGAAAGGACAAGAGGTAAATCATAATATCATACATTCAAATTATAACATCAACTACATAACATACTTAATCTCATAATATCCAAATAAATACATATAAAGGAAACTCATGGTCATGCCATGGCCCCAAACATCAAAGGTACACAAGTCTGATAAAATCCAATACAAAATGAAATACAAGAGTTAAGGAGCGCAAATCAAAATAAGCCCACGTAGACATATGCTGACTTCTCTGCCCCTTCCATGCCCTTCCATCGAACGGACTCAGGTCCTCGAATGCCTAGTCCCCCACGCTGCTCGGCCCCGGGGAACGCGAGGAGTACGAATGATGCGGGGGTGCCTGCTAATCACCTCGATACGACGAATGCGACGGCCAGGAACATAGCTGCCCACCGAAGAACGTGCCTCGGAGGGATCCTCCTCAGATGCGACAGGCCGATACTCGGGGAGTGGCGGCGAAGCTGCTGCGGCCCTAAGGGTGGCCGTCGAACTCACATCAACCACGAGAACCTCTGGCAGCGGCACAGGCTCGGCTACGGGTAGACCGGGAGACATAGGCTCCATCTCGATCTCGGGCAATGGCTCGGGCGGGAAATCCCAAGGACCCAACGGCTGTCCGAGGTGTGCTGATGATACGTCCACAGGGGCTGGCGGAATCTCTGGCTCCTCCTGCTCAAAAACTCGACCCGGATAGAAGTATGTGCGAACTATCGTGGTGGTCGTGGCCACGATAGCGTGGGCGTCCTCATCATAGGCCCACTCATGGTGGGGAGGCTCCATGCTCCATGTCACGTGAGGCTCCATGAGTATCTGGTGACGAGACGGAAAAACAACTAGGATGAGAAATGAGATTTCTCAGTAGGACTCGACCCTGACACGCTGGTGTCATCGTCCTCGTCCCAGCCACTTCGGTTTTTAAAATGAAAACTGTGGGCATACAATAGGTTCAATTATTTGAATTTCGAAAACATTACTATCCGAAGTGGATTCCATTTTTAGTACTTATCCTAGTTATATTAACAACATCATGGCATACATGAAAGCTTATATGATTATTCATAACATACATAAACAGGTCGAGAGTTATATTCTTTACTTGGGTTGGACCAAAGTCCCTTTCTTTCCTTAACTTGACTTATCTTAAGTCCTTTCTTTCCACCCACTAAACATAAGTGGTAATGAGCTCATACCATGGCCGTCGCCACCATAGAATTTCGGTACTTACACTAGCTAGGTCATGCCATGCCTCATGTAAGCCCTATCCCCTATACTCACACTAGCTGGGTCAAGCCATGCCTCATGTGAGTCGTGGGTGAGGGGAACTTAAATTAGGTCACCTTCCCTTTTGAAGGATCACACACTTTATTGAATCTTTGCTTATTAAACTTATGATGCAAAATATTTCTAAGTCCACAATTTCTACAAAATTTCGGCAGCATAACGGCTATACCGAAGCTTCCCAAAATTTTGCCAAACAGAATACCAGTATCATAGCATCATATCATATCATCATCATCATTTCATCATTGTCATGGCATCATAATCACATCATCATCATAACATCATGCTTGCAACATAAACATAGGCATATACTCAAGAAAAGTCTTATGAGCTTAGCTTAGTAAAGTAGGTGCAAGCTTTTACATTGGCTTTCGTTTTATTGATTCCTTCTTCTCAATTATTCTAACTTGACTTATATGATTTTCATATTTTAATTTGGAAGATTTATAGTTTAGGTTTTGCATTATAGTATGGTGAGAATCTTATGAATTTAATCTAGTACATTAACTACATTTACATTCGGTTTTTCGTTTTATTCGCTTCTTTTGTTAAGGATTAGGTGAGCTTAGTATTTTATTCTATCTAGTCTTCATTAAGTAAGTTATGAAGTTTCATTACTTTAGGCTAAGGCCTTTTACCTTTTTAAGTCATTTATGCATAGTCTTACTTAAGGTTAAGTTTTGACAGTTTTACTTTCACCCTAGGCAGTAAAGTTAAAAATTCACCATAATTTGGTATTTTATCATTTTAATGCGAAATTTTATATGCTTATAGGGTTCTGAGTCTAGTTTTTAACAAAACAAGTCCCACTCAAAAATTCGTTGTCTAACTCCAGTTATGCATATTTTATTCTGACTGTTCAGTTTCTAAGTTCACTCCCCGTACAGTGGATTGTTATCTCTCATTATAATTGCTCAGAAGGAATCTGAGAAAACTGTTTTATGGGTTTGTTCCTCTATGTCTTATCTTTCATTTAAACTTGGTCTCGCTCAAAAATCATTTTTGTAGCTCGAGTTATACACATTTTAGTGTAGACTGCCCAGACAGAAACCAATCCGAGAACAGTCCACTTTGAAAAATCATATCTCACTCATTTTAACTCCGAATCTTATGTATTTTATATGTATGGAAATCTCTCTGAGTCTATTTTCATATAAAATTGGTTCCACTAATTTCTGAGTTTTCTGGAAAAAGTTATACCGTACGATTTATAGACTGTTAGAAAAATCCAGATTTCACGTTTTGATTTTTCTCATGTTTTCTCCAAAACACTCAACCTCACTTTCAAGAAACCATTCTCAAGTTATAAAACACTCATATACCATGAAAGATTAGTGAAAAACTAACATGTTGGAGTTCAAAAATATTGAGTTCAGCCATGCATCACACCAAACCGAAAACATGTTTTCAACAAACAACCATACAAGCAACAACATCTCATTTTATGACAAGAATGGCTATGATGCCCATAATCAATCTTTAAAATCACCTAGCTATGGAGAGCATAGGAGTTCTAAAGCTTGAAAAACAAGAGAGAAAAAGAGTTTAGAGCCACTACCAAGAAGCTTTCTTTGAAGGAATTTGTGATGGAAGAAGGTGATGGTGGTGGTATTCCTCCTCTTGGATGTTGAAAGAGGCTTGATATGTGATTGTCTTACTTTTGTTTTGGCACCTTCGAGTAATTAAGGATTAGACGATTAAGGTTTTATTAAAACGCTTAGGACATTATGATTGAATTGTTGGCTAGACTTAATTTACTAAGCTCTTGCTCTCGGAATTAATCGATTAGTTCTCAATTAATCGCTAATCCCTCTAATTAGCCGGGAACACCGAGCTAATTAGCTTAGGTAGAAATGGGGATGTTACAGATGACTAGCCGAAGGTTGCGATGAACCCGAACGGTGATATCCCCCAGAGTGAGTCGAATAGAAGGGCTCAGATAGATTGGTCTCCACATGGTAGCTCGGATAAGATGACTCCGAGGGATCGGAATCCAGTGAAACAGTCGGAGTCAACAGCGTATCCGAGTCAGTCTCATCATTATCGGTGGGGTATCTCGGTGGCTGTAAATAGGGACGGATATCATCCATAGTAACCTCGCCATATGGCTGATATGGTCTGAAAAATGGGCTCATCACGGGAGTCTGAAATTGGCGGTCGTGGAAGATGTAGACCCTCATTGCTACACTGGCCGACAGCACAGAGGTGTTTAGCACCAGGTTAAAGCACCAATGCCACACCGGGAACTCAATGTAGATCACCATCGTGCCCGATGTCAACATCCTCTGAAGATGACACGGAAAATGTAAGAGTGAGAAATACTAAATTTCTCAGTAGGATCGCGACCAGACAAACACAGTGTCATCGTCATCGTCCCAGCCACTTCGGGTTTAAGTATAAAAATAGTGAACAGGTATAAGTTCAATTTTTAATGGTTTCAGAAAATGTAAATCCCGAAACGGGTTACTTTTAACTTTATCATCATATCCATAGTGTCATACATAGGCATACATGCATAATATACATTCATAATGCACATAAGGAATATGATAACATGCATGGCTATGCAACTCATCAACTTGACCATGGTCCTACTTTGACTTTCTTTTTTAGCACGTGCTTAACATTCTTTTACTTTTCTTTTGAAATAGACTGCTTTTGGACATGAGCTCATTCCGTGACTATCGTCACGCAGTACTAACCAAATCAGACAAAGCCAATATTGGTTACCTCTAAGTTGGAGAGTCCTCCATGTCACTCTTACCTCCCTCATAGAGGTTCCTTGTGGTTGGCCATCTCTCACTTCCTGGAAGTGATCGAGGGATCATGTCCCATTCTTTCGTTTCTTATCATTATACTTTACATGCATAATACTTCTTTGACTAGACACATGCAATGATATGACTAAGTCCATAATTTTGATGGAAATCCGGCAGAATAATGGCTAGACCGGAGCTTCCCCAAAATGCCAATCTAAAACTTTCAACCAACAGTTCGTCATATCTATATCATATCATCATACTCATCATTCAATCATGAGACAAAGCTCAATCAAACTCATCATTCATCATGCCGCATGGCATCACACATTCATACCCTAAAGGGGTTTATAGTTGCGTTATTCTTTGTGAAGAATATTATGAATCATCATATGATTTCTCATGGTTACCCATGAGAGAATCACATAGTTAAGATATGTGTATGTGGTCTTTTAGTTACTTAGCTCTCATATGAAATTATTCTTTACTTGATTTCATGTCTTATGGAACACTTGTTCAAATTAATTAAGTTAAGTGATTGTTTTCTTTCCTTAGGATAGTGCACTTAGTGATTCCTAGGTTCATGGTATGTTCAAAGGCCCTAATCATACTTCTGTTCCCAGGGACTTCGAGATCCCTCTAATCCTTGGGTCATGACAACGCATAACCACGTCATGAACCCAACAACACAATGTTCACTAAACACCAAGGGTGATTTTAACTTAATCAAGTTACAAAGCTTCAGGCTTTTATCTTAAATATTAGATCTTTATCAAATAATGGTTCAAGTTACTAGCTTTTTAACTAAAAAGTTTTGTTCTTTATGAAAGTTAACTCATTTAATTATTCTAAGACCATCAAGGTCTCAACTTTATGACTTAAAGTTGTCTCTACATTAAAAAGGTTCCTACTTTATCAAATAGTGATATGAAACATTACTTTAGGGTTAAAAAATCTTAATCTTTATAAAAGCTAACACCTTTTAGCATTGTTTTGGTTCAAGATCTAAACTTTATGAATTAAATGTTATAAAAAAACACTTTTATGACTTAAAGGTCACATTCTTGATTAAAGTTTGAAACTTTATGGAAGATCTTTTCTTCAAGGTTTGATTTCTAAGATGTAAAGTGACAAGATATCATTTTCTAACTCAAAAGGGCTTATTATGCCAAAAAGCTTAGACTTTTACATATATTCTTATCTTCAAAACAAAACAAAAGAAGACTTTATGATTGCACTAAAACTTGTGCCACTTTTGGGTATATCAAGAAGCAAACTTTTTAAAATTTAAGGCTTCTAGAATGTTCATAGTCTTATCAAATCATGAAAAACATAAAAAGATAATACTTTTCCAATCATCAACTCATCATAGGAAGAGGAAGAACTTCAAACAAGATACCATCAAGAATAAGAACATACTTTCCAAAAATAGAAACTTAAGAACACTTGAAGAACATCAAGAACATATTTTTCTAAAAGTAGAAACATAAGAACACTTGAAGAACATTAAGAACATATTTTTCTAAAAGTAGAAACTTAAGAACACTTGAGAAACATCAAGAACATATTTAACCAAAAATAGAAACTTTTGCTCATGAAGAGCATGAAAGATTTTCTCAAGTTTTCACCCAAAGATCTTAGTCATGAAAAGAACCAAGTTTCAAGCTTTCTTGAGTAAACAAAACAAAAAGATGAAGATCACTACCTTAAGCTTGGAAAATGGCGTCTTCAAGGAAGGAGAAGAAGATGAAGAAGACTTCTCCTTGGTTGATGATGGTGGCAGTTTTGAATGAGCAAGGAGAGAACTCTTGAGTTCTCTTGAAAATGAGTCTTGTAGTGTTTAGATCTTGTCTCCAAAGACCAAAAGATGTGATCTTTGAAGGTCTTAGTGAGGAAGGTTTGGTTATGGAGGTGGAGAATGATGAAGAAGATGAAGAAGAAGAAGAGAAATTGTAGAGAGAGGTTGGAGAGTTTGAGAACTTTAGAGAGAGAATGAGAAGTTGAAAATGAAGTGAATGTGTATGTGTTGTGTTGTTGTGGCCGTAACTTGTAATGGCATGGCGTGAGATTTTTTTGCTTCACTTTGTGTTAATTTAGGTTTAGGGAGACAAATTGGATAATGGGGGAACAAAGCATGGTCAAACTCTTACATAAAGTAGTCTTGTCTCATGCTTTATGCTTTTATGACATCACTCTTTACTTTATTGTTTAGTTGACTAAATTTGAATTTAATCATGTGATTGAGTGCTCATACAACTTAATTAAGATGATTAAGCAAGTATTAATGATTAACACACAAGAGCACGATTAATAAGAATTAATCTTGCAATTAAGCTTAATTAACTTTAATTAAACTCGATTAAGCTAATTAAGGGCGACTAGGGCTTAATTAAGCTATCAAGAGTCTGATTTGCTTAATTAGAGATTATCTAATCTCGATTAAGCATTCTCTTGACTTTTCTCATCCAAGTTAACTCATAAACTCTTCGTAACCCCTTAATTAAGCCATAATCTCATAATTTCTCATTAAGTGCCTAATTACTCAGGGTTACTGAGGTAATTTAGCACGACATGAAATTGAGGATGTTACATTTCTCCTCACCTTTAAAAAGAATTTTGCCCCCAAAATTCGTTACCTATAAACAAATTCGGATACTTGTTCTTCATTTCGGCCTCCAGCTCCCACTTATATTCTTCCATATTTCCTCTACCCCAAGCCACCTTGACCAACTGTTTTGTCCCATGATCCACGATCCGAGACGGCAGTAGATTGAAAGTTAGTTCCTCCCTTAACTGTACGCTTTCGGGCTCAAGTAGATGACTAGGATCGAAATGGTATTTTCTCAATTGAGACACATGGAAAACATCATGAAGTTTGACAAATTTGGAGGTAAGGCCATTTGATAAGCAATTGTCCCAACACGTTTTAAAATTTGAAATGGGCCAAGGAAACGGGGGCTTAACTTTTTGACCTTCATGGCTTTACCTATGCCGGTCATAGGAGTGATTTTCAGGAACACATGTTCTCCTTCTTGGAACTTTAGAGGCTTTCTCCTCTTGTCTGCATAACTCTTTTGATGGCTCTGGGCTATAGGGATTCTGTCCCTAATCCTTTTGACTCGCTCTGTGGTCTGCCTCATAAGATCAGGTCCTAATAGGCTTTGCTCACCAGGTCCAAACCAACATAGGGGAGATTGGCATTTCCTTCCATATAAAGCTTCATAGTACTATACCAATACTTTCATGATGGCTATTATTATAGGCAAACTGGATCAACAGTAAGTAGTTGTCCCAACTTCCTCGGTTATCCAATACACAAGCTCTCAACATATCCTCCAAAGTTTGGATAGTCCTCTCCGACTGTCCATCTGTCTAGGGGTGAGAAGCCGTACTTAGGCAAAGCTTCGTCCCAAATGCCCTTTGCAAGGCTCCTTAGAATCTATAGGTAAACCTCGGTCCCTATCTGAGATTATGGTTGAAGGTACGCCATGCAGTTTTACTATCTCTTGAACATATAGCTGGGCTAATTTTTCTAAAGGATAAGTAGCTCGAATAGGCAAAAAGTGAGTAGACTTGGTTAATCTGTCAACAATTACCCACATTGTATCGAAACCAGCTTGCATTTTGGGTAAACCCATCACGAAGTCCATAGAGATACTTTCCCATTTCCATTCTGGGATCTCCAATGGTTGCAACATACCAGAGGGCTTTTGGTGCTCAATCTTTACTTTCTGGCAAACTAAACACTTGCCTACCAACTCCGCAACATCCCTCTTTAATCCTGGCCACCAGAACATCTTCTTAACATCTTGATACATCTTTTTCACACCAGGGTGTATGGTGAAATGGCTCTTATGAGCCTCCTCCAAAATCCTTCTTCGAAGCTCACCACTTGCGGGTACACAAACTCTTCCTTCAAATTTCCGTAGTCCATCTGCACCTTACACAAAACCCTTCAACCTTCCTTCTTTCACCAACGCTAGGGTTTTCAAGAATTCCTCCTCCTTGCCTTGGGCTTGAGCAATTTGACTCTTGAAATTGCTCTTCACCCTAAGCTGATTCAATCTTAAACTATAGGGGGTCCTCATAACTCCAAGGTTAAGGTCTTTAAAGCTCCTTACTAGCTCGTCGTCCATGACCATCATCCACGATGCATGCAATGATTTCCGACTTAATGTGTCAGCCACTACATTGGCTTTCCCAGGATGATAGTTCAACCCAAAATCATAATCCTTCAGAAACTCTATCTACCTCCTTTGCCTCATATTCAGCTCATTTTGAACAAAGAGATACTTCAAGCTCTTATGATCAATGAACACCTCGAACCTCGCACCGTACAGATAATGCCTCCATATCTTTAAGGCAAACACTACGGCCGCTAATTCCAAGTCATCAATTGGGTAGTTCACTTCGTGAGGTTTCAACTATATAGAGGCATAAGCCACCATGTTCCTATTCTGCATCAAGACACAACCTAAACCTCTCCCAAAGGCATCATAGTAAACCTCAAACAGTCCACTAGGGTCCGACAAAACTAATACTGGGGTTCACGTTAACTTACTTCTTAGCTCCTGAAAACTCTTCTCACAGTCCATCATCCACCCAAACAGGGCATCCTTCCTCATCAACTTGGTTAAGGGTAAAGATATCTGGGAGAACCCTCTTATAAACCTGCGGTAGCAACCGGCTAAACCCAAGAAACTCCTTATCTTAGTCACTAAGGTCAGCCTCTCCCAATTCATCGCAGCCTCAATCTTACTTTGATCCACAGCAATACCCCCTTGTGACACCACATGCCCTAAGAACTTTACTTCCTCCATCCAGAATTCACACTTAGATAACTTGGCATAAAGTTTCCTTTCCCTCAAGATCCTTAACACATCTTCAAATGTTCTTCATGTTCCTTCTTTGTTCTCGAATAGATGAGAATATCATCTATGAAAACAACTACAAACTTGTCCAAATAGGGCCTAAAGATCCTGTTCATATAATCCATGAAAATAGCAGGGGTATTAGTCAATCCAAACAACATCACCGTAAATTCATAATGCCTATACCTTGCCCTAAAAGCCATCTTGGGTATATCCTCCTCCTTCACCCTTATCTGATGATATCCAGATCTCAGATCAATTTTAGAGAACACAGCTGCACCTCGCAGTTGGTCCATGAGGTCATCTATCCTAGGCAAGGGATACTTGTTCTTGATAGTCACCTTGTTTAATTGCTTATAATCCATACACAGCCTCATACTGTCATCCTTCTTTTTCACAAATAACATTGGGGCTCCCCAAGGTAAGGCACTAGGTCTTACAAACTTCTTTCCCAACAACTCTTCCAATTGTCCCATCAACTCCGATAACTCCAGTGGGGACATCCTATAGGGTGTTATAAAGATTGGCCTTGTACTCGGCACCAACTCTATAGAAAACTTGATTTCCCTTTCCGGGGGAAACTCGAGTATATCATCAGGGAACACATCCGGGTATTCCCTAACTAGGGGGATCTCATCCAATACCTAGTCGAGTTCCACTTTACTTGCCATAAGGAGAACATACCCCTGATCACCAAACTCACTACTTCCTACCCTAACAGAGTTCAAAAACAAACTAACAGGCTCCACGGGCTTAACAGGTATAAGGGGAAGAATAACAGATTTTTCAGCGTAATTTCTCATAGCATGGTTAGCCGAAAGCCAATCCATGCCTAGAATCAAATCCAAACCAGACAAGGGCAAACAAATCAAAGTCGCTACGAAAGACTTACCATCAATTTGGAATTGACAACTCAAGCAACAATGACAAGTCTTAAATGGTTTCCCAGCAGGAGTAGAAACGATTAATGTATAAGGAAATTCAGACATAGACAATCCTAATCTATCTATACAATCATGAGAAATAAAAGAGTGTGTAGCTCCAAAATCATACAGCATAGTTAAGGTCCTACCATTGACCTCGCACTTACCTTGGATCAAATCGTCGGACTGAGTGGCCTCCTCAGTATTAAGAGCAAAGACCCTTCCTTGGTGTTGGGGCTTGTTGGCAGGGGATAACAGCTTGACAGTGCAGTCTTTAGCCATATGCCCAGGCCTTCCGCATCAGAAACATGCATTTGGCCAGTTAAACAAGGGAGTCCTCCATGATGTTTGCCACACTTAGGGCAAGCTTGGCCATTCACCACCTTGGTCGGATTCCCAGTAGGCTTCTAGGGTTGCTTGCTTTTGAAACCTCCACCTTGAAATGGTTTCCTCAGGGGTTGGGGCTTGAACTTCTGCCCTTACAGTGCCAACTTCTTCTTGTAGGCTTTGGACCTTGCCATCGACAGCTTGCAGTTGTAGTCCTCCACCAAACGGCACTTGTTGATGAATGCAGCATAGTCACGGATCTCCATTGATCCTACAGATGCCAGTATCTCTTCACGCAATCCCCCTTCAAACTTCACACATTTTCAACGCTCATCCGGATTCCCTTAATAAATTGTCGAGAACTTGCACAACTCCTCGAACTTAGCAGTATACTCAGCAATATTCATGGTCCCTTGTAGCAAACTCATGAACTCCAGCTCTTTCACATTCCTCACGGATGCGGGAAAATACTTCTCATAAAAGTGCATCTTGAAAATCTCCTAGGTGATGTGGGTTTGGGCTTCTTCCAATAGCCTCTTTGCGCCTACCCACTAGAACTCAGCATCAGCTTCCAACATATAAGTAGCAAAGGCTACCTTCTGCTCCTTGGTGCAGGCCAAAACCGTGAAAATCTTCTCAATGGCCTTGATCCACTCATCAGCTCGATTGGGGTTGTACGTCCCTCTAAAGCTCGGCGGATTTGCCTTCCTGAAGTTAGCAAACTTGAGGTACTCAAGATCTACCTCAGCTCCTTCATTGTGCCCTTTGGGATTCTCTTCATCCCTTTGCTCCATTCGCTCCATTATGCGATGAGGAGCAGCAACAGCTTGCTCCCTCATGGTAGCAGCCATTTCACGAAGTGTCCCCATGACTTCCTTGGGACCTTTCGGCTCGTTACGGGGCCTACCATGTCTTCCTAAAGCCATTAGTTCTTGGTACACAAGATAAAAGACATTGAGTTGATCAAGCTCAACATTTATGTTGAGTGAACCAGCAACTAACCACATTCAGAACAAACGATCATGCACATCTAATTCCTACGTCTCATCATACAGATGAGACTCAAAGCATGACTTAACTAACACGTATGCTTGAAGCATAATCAGTCCATCCCCAGGCTCTTCAAGGATGAACTGCTCTGATACCAAAATATAACACCCTAATAGTTCCATTCTATGCTTAAGTCATATTGTGGAATTACTACTTGTTACTTTTGCTCACAGAACTAACATTACCTTTTAGAAATTATTTTTTAATGAAAATAGGGGTATTTTTTTTTTTTAATAGGATGAGTAAACCATTTTTGAAATCGAGAGCCATGAGCATATCGTCAATGTGTAAAACAAACATCACTATCTCATTCATACATCACACTTAACATACATAGAAACCATAAGAATAACCACAATCTTAGATAAAGATAACATTCAATCCACGGCCATCCATAATAATATGATAATAGTCATACTAGAGTCATACATAAGATAACAATGGATCTGATATCTACGGTCAGCCCTACACAAGAAACCTACCAAATACATAATAAAAGGAAATAAATCAGAAAAGCATACTACCCAATTATGCCATACGACAGAATGATAACCCTATAACTACAACCAAAAGGGGCTATCCTCGTGCTTAGCTCTGCATGCAATCGTCACATCAAGCATCAGGCGAGAGGAAACCGTTCCCATATGCACCGGGAGAAGCACCACCACGTCCCCTTCCTCGAGCACGTCCTCGCCCACGGGGCACAGTGCGGGTACGAATGAACCCACACCCGTGAATCGGGGGTGAAGCTAGGCCAGTAGATGAAGCAGAAGAATCAGAAGATAGATGAATCACCGAAGGCTACGACAAACCCGAATGGTGAGATCCCCCAGAGTGATTCGAATAGAAGGGCTCAGATGGATCGGTCTCCACATGGTAGCTCGGATAAGACGGCTCCAAGGGATCGGAATCCAGTAAAACAGTTGGAGTCAAGCCGGTATCAGAGTCAGTCTCGTCATCATCGGTGGGGTATCTCGGTGGCTGAAAATAGAGGCGGATGTCATCCATAGTAACCTCGCCAAATGGCTGATGTGGTCAGAAAAATGGGCTCATCACGGGAGTCTGAAACTGGCGGTCGTGGAAGATGTAGACCCTCATCGTTGCGCTCGCCAACTGCACGAAGGCGTTTAGCACCAGGTCAAAGCACCAATGCCACACTGGGAACTCAATGTAGATCATCACCGTGCCCGATGTCAACATCCTCTGAAGATGACATGGAAAATGTAAGAATGAGAAATACTAAATTTCTCAATAGGATTGCGACCAGACAAACACAGTGTCGTCGTCATCGTCCCAGCCACTTCGGGTTTAAGTATAAAAACAGTGAACAAGTATAAGTTCAATTTTTAATGGTTTTGGAAAACGTAAATCCGGAAACGGGTTACTTTTAACTTTATCATCATATCCATAATGTCATACATAGGCATACATGCATAATATACATTCATAATGCACATAAGGAATATGATAACATGCATGGCTATGCAACTCATCAACTTGACCATAGTCCTACTTTGACTTTCGTTTTTAGCACGTGCTTAACATTCTTTTACTTTTCCTTTGAGATAGACTGCTTTTGGACATCAGCTCATTCCGTGATCGTCGTCACGCAGTACTAACCAAATCAGACAAAGCTGATATTGGTTACCTCTAAGTTGGAGGGTTCTCCATGTCACCCTTGCCTCCCATATAGAGGTTCCTTGTGGTTGGCCGTCTCTCACTTCCCAGAAGTGATCGAGGGGTCATGTCCCATTCTTTCGTTTCTTATCATTATACTTTACATGCATAATACTTCTTTGACTAGACACATGCAATGATATGACTAAGTCCATAATTTTGACGGATATCCGGCAGAATAACGGCTAGACCAGAGCTTCCCCAAAATGCCAATCTGAAACTTTCAACCAACAGTTTCTCATATCTATATCATATCATCATGCTCATCATTCAATCATGAGACAAAACTCAATCAAACTAGTCATTCATCATGCCGCATGGCATCACACATTCATACCCTAAAGGGGTTTATAGTTGCATTATTCTTTGTGAAGAATATTATGAATTATCATATGATTTCTCATGGTTACCCATGAGAGAATCACATAGTTAAGATATGTGTATGTGGACTTTTAGTTACTTAGCTCTCATATGAAATTATTCTTTACTTGAGTTCATGTCTTATGGAACACTTGTTCAAATTAATTAAGTGATTGTTTCCTTTCCTTGAAATAGTGCACTTAGTGATTCCTAGGTTCATGGTTTGCTCAGAGGCCCTAATAATACTTCTATTCCCAAGGAGTTCGAGATCTCTCTAATCCTTCGGTCATGACAACGCATAACCACATCATGAACCCAACAACACCATGTTCACTAAACACCAAGGGTGATTTTAACTTAATCAAGTTACAAAGCTTCAGACTTTTATCTTAAAGATTAGATCTTTATGAAATAATGGTTCAAGTTACTAGATTTTTAACTAAAAAGTCTTGTTCTCTATAAAAGTTGACTCATTTAATTATTCTAAGGCCATCAAGGTCTCAACTTTATGACTTAAAGTTGTCTCTATATTAAAAAGGTTCCTATTTTATCAAATAGTGATATGAAACATTACTTTAGGGTTAAAAAATCTTAATCTTTATAAAAGCTAACACCTTTTAGCATTGTTTTGGTTCAAGATCTAAACTTTATGAATTAAATGTTATAAAACAACACTTTTATGACTTAAAGGTCTAACTCTTGATTAAAGTTTGAAACTTTATGAAAGGTCTTTTATTTAAGGTTTGATTTCTAAGACGTAAAGTGACAAGATATCATTTTCTAACTCAAAAAGGCTTATTATGCCAAAAAGCTTAGACTTTTACATGTATTCTTGTCTTCAAAACAAAACAAAAGAAGATTTTATGATGGCACTAAAACTTGCACCACTTTTGGGTGTATTAAGAAGCAAACTTTTTAAAGTTTAAGGCTTTTAGAATGTTCATAGTCTTATCGAATCATGAAAAACATAAAAAGATAAGGTTTTTCCAATCATCAACTCATCATAAGAAAAGGAAGAACTTCAAACAAGGTACCATCAAGAACACTCAACAATAAGAACATACTTTCCAAAAATAGAAACTTAAGCACACTTGAAGAACATCAAGAACATATTTTTCTAAAAGTAGAAACTTAAGAACACTTGAAGACCATCAATAAACAAAACAAGATCCTTAAGCTTGGAAAATGGCATCTTTGTGGAAGGAGAAGAAGATGAAGAAGACTCCTCCTTGGTTGATGATGGTGGTGATTTTGAATGAGCAAGGAGAGAACTCTTGAGTTCTCTTGAAAATGAGTCTTGTATTGTTTAGATCTTCTCTCCAAAGACCAAATGATGTGATCTTTGAAGGGCTTACTGAGGAAGGTTTGGTTATGGAGGTGGAGAATGATGAAGAAGATGAAGAAGAAGAAGAGAAAATGTAGAGAGAGGTTGGAGAGTTTGGGAACTTTAAAGGGAGAATGAGAAGTTGAAAATGAAGTGAATGTGTGTGTGTTGTGTTGTTGTGGCCGTAACTTGTAATGGCACGGTGAGAGATATTTTTGCTTCACTTTGTATTAATTAAGATTTAGGGAGACAAATTGGATGATGAGGGAACAACGCATGGTCAAACTCTTACATAAAGTAGTTTTATCTCATGCTTTATGCTTTTATGACATCACTCTTTACTTTATTGTCTAGTTAACTAAATTTGAATTTAATAATGTGATTAAGTTCTCATACAACTTAATTAAGATGATTAAGCAAGGATTAGTGATTAACACACAAGAACACGATTAACAAGAATTAATCTTGCAATTAAACTTAATTAACCTTAATTAAACTCGACTAAGCTAATTAAGGGCGACTAGTGCTTAATGAAGCTATCAAGAGTCTGACTTGCTCAATTAGAGATTATCTAATCTCAATTAAGCATTCGCTTGACTTTTCTCATCCGAGTTAACTCATAAACTCTTCGTTAACCCCTTAATTAAGCCATAATCTCATAATTTCTCATTAAGTGCCTAATTACTCAGGGTTACTGAGGTAATTTAGCACAACACGAAATTGAGGATGTTACAGAAATTCTACTGATTCGGTTTTGGCGGTTTAAAATACCGAATCTTCACCGATTTTCTTCAAATCGGCAAAATTTTACTAAATGACTTTAAGCGAATCTCTATATCTCTATTCTAATTGTTCCTAAGCCTTATCCCTCTAATTAACATCTAATTAACTCTTAATTAATATGTAATTAACTTCTAATTGCCCTTACATAGCTATCAAAACCGAATAAATAGATTAACGACGTAAATTAGACAATTTTGTAAATTCGGAGCCTTTCTGTTTTCTATTTTCTATAACTAATGGCATTTCCCTAATTTTGAGCAAGTCCAGGGACACCCCACATCATTTCACACCAGACTGCCTCCATGGCCCAATCGGCAGAAATTTAAACTTCTACAGTTTCACCACGTGATTTTGCTCTATTTGAAATCCCATTATGCTAATTCTACAGATTTAGGGATATAAAGGTCATTTCATAAAAAATTTTAGGGTTATTGTGGGAATAAGTCTTTGGGGGTCAAAATATAGTTTCCAAAAATTATGGACATCACTGTAATTAACAAAAGTTTACAGGGGCACTTTTATCATTTCCTAATTTTTTACATATGGCAGTGACATATTTTCTACAGCAGTGTTACACTAGCCTATAATTCTGAGTGTGAAGATCGTTATGGCATAACACTGCCTGAGAAATTCTCACACTATCTAAGAGAAATAATTCAAAGTTTCCATTACGTTCTATTTATGAAAGTGGGGATGTTACACTTGACCTCCTTCCTTAGAGCTTGGAAGAATGGGGCTAATGTATGTTTACTTTGCTTCTCCAAAGACCAAAGAAGGGCCTGTGAGGGTGGTGATAGGAAAGTGGGTTGAATGGGGTGAGAAAGTGAGAAGAAGAACAAGAGAGATTGGAAGAACAAAAGAGCTAGGATGAAGTTTAGAGAGAGGTGAGAGCTTTTTGCCTTGAAGTGAGAGGATGAAAGTTGGCAAATGGAGGAGAGAGAGGGGCAAGAGGGCATCCCCTTCAAGTGAGTAGGCATGAGGTGACTTTGCCTTCTTCAACAAGCAAGAGGGTTAAGAACCTTCGGGTAAAAGGGTAGTTGTGTTTCCTTTGAGTCTTGGTGCATAGCAAAGACCATTTTGTGTTTTCTCAAGGAGCTAAAGGGAGGCACCATTCTTGGGATTTACTTGATGGAGTATGATTTATCCATGTGGCATGATCCAAGTGGTGAATAGCCTTTCTTTGGTCTTGCCTAAGGTGATGCTACTAACACAAGCTTAGATCCAAGGGTGCAAGATTTAGGAGACAAATAGAGGGTTGGATTTGGCTCTTCCTTGGCCAAAATTTTCATGCAATAATTAGGAATGATCTATCCTAGGGAAAACGATACTTTTGTCATCACTTTATTACTTGTATGACCCAGTATACTTGTCGGAGCTACAACAAGTTTTTAGGGCCGTTGTCGAGGATAGTATCAATATCATTCTTAGTTAACGAGATACTAGATTGGATTTTTTATTTTATTTTTGTCTTGTTTCTTTATATTTATTTTTTATTTCATTTTTTTTGTTATTTAGCTTTTGTTTTACTTTGTTTTAGTCCTACTTTCACCTGTTCTTATGTTCTGTTTTGTAGTTTATGCGAAGGAGTCAATCCACGAAAGACTTACATTTTGATCTAGAGATCGAGCATTCCTTGCGTCAACTCAAAAGATAATGAAGAGCAGTTGAAAGAATCTCTGAAAATACCATGGTTGATGAAAACGAGCAAAATGACAAAGCCATGAAAGAATACTTGGCACACACTCTTCAAGGGTGATCATCCAATATTGTGAGGCCGCCCATCCAAGCAAACAACTTTGAGCTAAAGATGTTGCTCATTCATTTCGTAGAACAGAATTGCCAATTTGTTGGACTGCCTAGTTAAGACCTTAATAAGCATCTCAGCAATTTTTTAGAGATTTGTGACACCATAAAAATTAATAGTGCCATGGATAATGCTATTCGACTGAGATTGTTAAACTTTTCATTGAGAGAAAAGGTAAGAGCTTGGTTGAAGCCTCTGCCTCAGGGAACATTCACTATCTGTGAGATAGAGACCAGAAAATTCCTAGAGAAATACTTTCCTCGTGCCAAGTCTGCCAAGATGAGAAATGACATCACTTTTTTCACCTAGGCAGAGGGTGAATCTTTTTATGAGTCCTCGGAAAGATACAAGCAACTATTAGCTAAGTGCCCACATCATGGCATCTTACTTTAGATGCAAATCCAGACAATCTACAATGGTATTCTAATGTCTACTCAGATCACGATTGATGCAATAGCTGGTAGTTCTCTAAACAATGAGACACCTCAGCAGTCTTGGGAGCTATTTGAAGTAATGGCTAGTAATAATTACCAAAGGCCTTGTGACAGCACTTAAAAGAGGGGAGTTCTAGAAATTGACACTACCACTACCCTCTTGGCCCAGATGCAAGCCGTCTCTATCTAGAATGCAGTCATTCAAAGCAATTGGACATGCACAGTACCACTTCACTTGCACTAGTCTTGCAGTGGGACTTTTGCCAAGGAAATCATCCTAATGGAGAGTTTGCTATAGAGCCTACTTCTGATGAACAAGTTAATTACATGAATTGTCAAAGGCACAATTTCTATTCCAACAATTATGTTCTTAGGTATAGAGATCATGGTCATTTCGGCCAATACTATGGGAATTAGGGTTCTCCTAGGTACTCATACAATCCACCTATTCAAGAGAAGAAGTCTAACGTGGAGGATATGTTCCAATAATTCATGCAGACCCATACTAATTTTGTGGATAGAACTGAAGCACAGTTAAAGTAGTATGATGCTTAATTCAAGAACTAGGAGGCTTTCATCAGGAACATTGAGACTCAGTAGGGACAGACATCCCAACAGCTAGCTGAAAGACCTCAAGATACCTTGCCTAACAACACAGTGAAAAATCCAAGAGAAAAGGTCAAGGAAATTACTCTAAGGGCCCGTTTGATATGCCTGATAATATAAGGCCTGATAAAAATTTAATACTATGCAGTGTTTGATACATCACTATATAAGATATTGTATTATATAAAATAAAACTAGAACAACATATTATAATAAATATATTTTTTAAATAATTATTATAATTATTTTAGCTATTTTTTATTATATATAAAAATTATTTATATTAAAAATTATTTATTTATTTATTTTTAATATTTTTTCATAAATATAAAAAATATGAGAGAAAGAGTGAGTGAGTGAGTGAGTGAAATAGAGATGGAATTTTTATACATCAGAATTGAAGCAGGCTTAGTTTTATATTCTTATATTTAGCTGTGTTTTGTATTATATATAATTAAATTTATATTACTATTTATATATTTTAATAATAAATTTTTATTCCTATATTTTTATTTTAGTTTGAATAATGACTTTATAATTTTTTAAAAAAATATTTATTTATTATTAAATAATATTATTTTTATTTATATATATTTATTTTTATTATTTATTTAATAATTAATTTTTTTAATAAAATATATCAAAAAATAAAAAAATGAAAGAATCCTTATACATTAAAAGCTAATCAGCCTAATACGGCCTCCCTAAACTGGATTAAGTTATCCATCATTATAACATATAAGGGATGTTTGATGGATCAGCTTATACAATACGTTGACTGTACCAAACAATAGATAAGATCATAATGTATTGTATTACTTTATCTTATCATGCCTAATCAAGTACGCCAAACACCCCTTAAGAAGTGAAAAGAATTGGGAGAACCTAAGAAGCCAGAAGTGGAAGAAGAGCCATCTACTGAGCTGAAGTGTAGACTACTAAGGGAAAGAGGTATAAGATCCCTATGAGGTGTAGCAAGGGTGTAGGAGAAAAAGAGAAAACTCTAGAGTATGTGGCATCACTTGCTTATGACCCTCCCATTCCTTATCTACAAAGGATGAAGCAATTGAAGAAGGAGCAGCAAGACAAATAGTTTGTAAATTTTCTAGAAGTATTCAAGAAGCTGTAGATTAATATACCCTTTGTGGAGGCTTTGACTCAGATGCCTAGCTATGCCAAAGTTTATGAAGGAAATCCTTTCACAGAAGGTGGAAATCAAAGATAATGAGACTGTCCTACTTATTGAGGAATACAGTGCCATCTTGCAAAATAAGCTACCTCATAAGCTTAAGGATCCAAGGACTTTTAGTATTCCATGTGTTATTGGTGACATTTATTTTAATAAGCTCTTTGTAATCTTGGTGCCAATATTAACTTAATGCCTTTGTCTATTTTCAACATGCTTGGAGCTGGAGAAGTTAAGCATAACACAATATCATTACGGCTAGCTGACAGATCCCTCAAGCACCCAAGAGGCATTATTGAAGATGTTTTGGTAAAGGTGGACAAGCTCATATTCCTAATGAATTTTGTGGTTCTTGACATAGAAGAAGACAAGGAAGTCCCCCTCATTCTTGGAAGGCCTTTCTTAGCCACGGGGAGAGCTCTAATAGATGTCCAAGAGGGAAGCTAGAGTTGCAAGTACAAGATGAGAAAGTCATTTTCAATGTTTTTGATACAACTAAGTTTCCCCTAGAAGCTGATTCTTGGCTTAGAGTGGATGTGATTAAAGAGGTGGCAGCTTCTTCCTTTGGAGCTATTTCCACCACCATTCCCTTAAAGGCAGACTTGATGAACTCTAAGATGGCAGAAGAATTAGAAGATAGCAACCTGCAGTTGTGCCATGATCTTTTGGAAGCTTAGCCTATAGTTTCCTAGCCTATATCTGACATTCTGACACGAGACAGGGAACTACAGCCAATTAGTGAGGAGCCACCCAAGTTAGAACTCAAGCAGCTACTTATCCATTTGAGATACCATATTATCATCAGTGCCTCACTGAGTAGAGTAGAAAAAGAGAAGCTGCTTAGAGTACCCAGAGATTATAGAACAACTATTGGGTGGTAGATTTCAGACTTGAGGGGCATCAATCCCATCTTTTGCATGCATAAGATCTTTATAGAAGATAACTTTAGTCCACTGGTCCAACCATAGAGAAGACTAAACCCAACCATGAAAAGAGTTGTAAAGAAGGAAGTGATGAAGCTCCTAGATGCAAGGATTATATATCCCATTTCAGACAATGCTTGGGTGAGCTCAATTCAAGTGGCACCCAAGAAATGAATGATTACAGTGGTAAAAAATGGGAATAATGAGCTCATTCCCACTAGTATAGTCACAGGATGGCAGATGTGTATTGACTACCCAAAGCTCAATGATGCTACTGGCAAGGACCACTTCCTATTACCCTTTATGGACTAGATGTTGGAAATGATAGCAGGCCATACTTACTATTTCATTTTGGATGGCTACTCTTGGTATAACCAGATACACATTACCCTAAAGGATCAGGAGAAGACCATATTCACCTGCCTATATAAGACATTTACTTATAAGAGGATGCCATTTGGGTTGTGTAATGACCCAACTATCTTCTAGAGATGCATGCTAGCTATTTTTCATGATATGGTGGAGAGGTTCATTGAGGTTTTTATAGATGATTTTTCTATTTTTAGTTCCTCATTTGATAATTATTTATATCATTTATCTTTGGTTTTGAAATAGTTTCAAGAAACTAACCTTGTTTTGAATTAGGAGAAGTGTCATTTTATGGTGCAGGAAGGGATAGTTCTTGGACATCGAATCTTAGCCAAAGGAATTAAAGTGGATAAAGCCAAAATTGAAGTCACTGAGAAGCTACCTCCACCAACCAATATAAAAGGAATTAGAAGTTTCTTAAGACATACTGGTTTCTATAGGAAATTTATTAGAGATTTCTCTAAAATTTCTAAGCCTTTGAGTAATCTGTTAATTAGAGATGTTCCTTTTAATTTTGATGATGAATGTTTGTATGCCTTTAATACTTTGATAAGTAAATTAGTTTCAGCTCCCACTCTTGTCACACCTAATGAGGATTTACCATTTGAGCTCATGTGTGATGCTAGTGATTATGCCATAGGAGTTATTTTACGACAAAGGAAAGATAAGTTGTTGCATGTTATTTATTATATCAGTAGAACTTTAAATGAAGCACAACTTAATTATGCTACCATTGAAAAAGAACTTTTACCTGTTGTATTTGCTTTTGACAAGTTCCATTCTTATTTGATAGGTCCCAAGATGATTATTTACATGGACCATGTAGCCCTTAAGTTCTTGTTGGACAAGAAAGATGCCAAGCCTAGGCTCCTTAGATGAATTCTACTGCTTCAAGAATTTGATCTGGAAACTAGAGATAAAAAAGGAGTAGAGAGTTTGTTACTTGACCATCTTTCCATACTGACCCCTCCCACTTTGTATAAGGAGGAAGAGATTAGAGAGACCTTTCCTGATGAGCAACTATGGGTAGCACAGGTCGTACCATGGGGGCTTCTTACACTCCTAGAAAGAAATTCTTTTCTGACCTCAAGTACTATTTCTAGGAGGAGCCATTTTTGTACAAACATTGCTCAGATGCAATTATTAGAAGATGTGTCCCTTAAGAAGAAGTGGCCAACATCTTCTACAACTGTCATACATCACCAGTTGGGGGCCATTTTGGAGCTACTCGAACAGCTGCTAAGGTCCTATAGTATGGGTTTTACTGGCCTACCATTCTTAGAGATGCTAATGACTATGTGAGAAGGTGCAATGAGTGCCAGAGGACTAGGAATGTCTCTAGGAAGCATGAGATCATACTAAATAACATTTTGGTGGTTGAACTATTTGATGTATGGGGCATTGACTTCATAGGGCCCTTTCGTACTTCCTTTGGCAACAAATACATATTGGTAGCAGTGGATTATGTGTCCAAATGGGTAGAATCCATGGTTTCACCTACCAATGATGCTCGGGTTGTCACAAGATTCCTGAAGAATATTTTCTCAAGATTTGGCTACCCAAGAGAAATAATAAGTGATGGAGGCATACACTTCAACAACCATCAATTTGAAGCCCTTCTTGGAAAATATGGTGGGTTAATACTCCGTACCATCCTCAAACAAGTGACCAAGTGGAGGTATCCAATAGAAAGCTAAAAACGATCCTTGAGAAAACTGTTAATTCCTCAAGGAAAGATTGGTCAGTTTAGTTGGATGATGCTCTTTGGGCCTATAGAACAACTTTCTAGACGCCTATTGGGATGTCTCCATACAGATTGATTTTTGGGAAAGTATGACATCTACCAGTTAAGTTAGAGCACAAGGCCTATTAGACAACCAAACTACTCAACTTTGACCTCAAGGAGGTAGGCGAGAGAAGACTGCTACAGCTCAATGACTTGGCTGTGGTTAGACAAGAAGCCTATGAGAATGCCAAGCTTTACAAGGAGAAAACAAAAAAGTGGCATGATAAGAATATTCTAAGAAGAGACTTCCACATAAGTCAGAAAATCCTACTCTTCAATTCTAAATTGAAGCTACTCCCTGGGAAGCTGAGATCAACGTGGTAAGAACCCTTTGAAGTCACTAAAGTGTTCCCTTTTGGAGCTATTGAGGTCACACATCCTATACAGGGCACTTTTAGCGTCAATGGCCAAAGGTTAAAGCCATATGTTGATGGGAGCTATGACAAGCTCAAGGCTTCAACTACTCTCTCTAATTTTCACTGATGGATAAAGCCATGTCCAACTTAGAGACATTAAACCAAAGTGCTTATTGGCAAACAATCCAATTTTTTTTCTTTTTTTTTTTCTAGCCTTTCTTTGTTTTCTTTTAATTTTTCTTATTTGGAGTCTTTTTGGTTCTTCTTTTGATTTAGGTAGAATTTTAATTTTGAATGATTTTAATTTAGTTTATCTAATTTTGTTTGTTTTGTTTTGTAGGTTTATTAGAGCAAGTAAGAAGTGCATAAGTGGAGAAAGAAGCCATATTGGGCATGTAACAGATAAAATGCAGAATTCGTAGCAACGACAACGCACTACTTTATGCTATAGCGCGCTCTTGGAGAACAATACTTATTTGAAAATTTGGCTATGCTATAGTGCGAGGCTTGTGCTATGCCACAACCCTAATTCTACAGATATGAGAAAGGAGTTTTAGTCAGTGCTATAGCACAAGTGTAACATCCTCCCAAGTACAGTACTATACTTAAGTCATAATACCTCACCTAGGAGTAGTTACTGTCACTCAATCGGACCTTATCTGGCAGCAACCTTCGGCCACCTTCGCCTCGGAAGGCCTTCTTCGGAAACCTCTGAACTATCTGGAGATAACACGGAAAAAGAGTGAGAATTTTTAAATTCTCAATAGGATTCCTTTAACTACCATATGTTGTGTCATCATTATTATCTCTAGCTGCTTCGGCTTATTATGAAAAAGGTGAATATGTTATACAAACTGTTTAATTTTATGGTTTAAAAACATATTGTCCGAAGCAGAGTTCATTTTATTCACGCACTTGGGTCACATTGACAATGTCCCATATCTAGAGTAAATATCACTATATAAATAGATAGAATAGGTTCAACATCAATAAAACATGGTATATAATAATGGTGAGCATTCATAAGGTTCAGTTTCTTAGGTTTTCGAAAACATGATTATCCGATGTAGATTTGGCAGCAAGTGTGGCAGCCTGCTCCAAATTACAATTTTAAAATACTTAATTACACTAAATTTGAAGTATAGTGCAACCAAGGTCGTCTCCCAAGGATGTTGTTGCTATCTAGTTAAGTAACAAGGGGGTATGTGCAAACATGCAGTAAATAAGCTATAAAAGAAAATTAGATGAAAATAAAAACACTAGTTCAAAGAGTTCCTTAGGCATAAGGTGAATAAATCATTAACGCAAAATATATCAAACACATGGAGTACGGCTAATTTGAGCTATTAGAGAGATCTCTACTAACAACCCCACAAGTCTACCTAGAGAACTCTAGGAATTCAACCAACACATAATTGATTAGATAATTGGGACCTCAACTCTAATTAACCTATGTTGATTTCAAGCCCCAAATGTATTAGCCTAGGTTTGAACCAAACCCAATTCCTAATTCTTTAACTAATCAAGTTCATACCAATTGCCCAATTAGCAATCACCCAACTAATTCCTCATTCATAAACCCACATATCAATATCATTCAATGTAAGTTTACAAATAAAAGACGGCAAAGAATCAAGAAAACAAACATGATTGAAATTCAAGTATAGGGTTTCAAGATTACAACCATAATACCCTTGGAGTCTCCTTGAACTAGCTTGAAGCCCTACTCATCCATAGCAATGAAGGTTACAAACTAGAACCCAAAACAAGTATCTTACAAAATGAAAGGAAAAGAAAAAAGAAAAAAAGAGGAGAGGAGAAGAGAAGAAAGAAAAATGAAAAATGTTGGCAATGAGAGTCTTCTCCCGCGTCTCGGTTTTCTCTCTTCTTATCAGACCTCAAATCTCAAAATTAAAAAATACCCTTGAGCCCAACTTAATCCTCTGCCTCTTAGCTTTAAGTGGACACCCAATTTGCTTAATTTGGACTTAAAATGAGAGAGTTATGGCCCAATCTTTATAGCATGTCTAGGTTGTATCTCTATTCGCGCCAGTCAAATTCAACAGCCAATAAGTCTATCAAGATGTCATTTTTTGGGAGAGTACTCTCATATGAATTGAAGCTTTATGTCTTAGCTTTCAAATGGCACCAGTTTCACCTCAATCCAATGTCTACAACTCATGTTATGGCGCAATTAGTGCACACTGATCAGGTTTCAGCGTGATAGCCCTGTTCTGATTTCATGGCCCAATTCGTCCTGACAAACATCTGAATTAGTTTTTGACTTCTTCATCAAAGTTGTAGATCTTACTCTCAGCTTTCCTACAATATAAAATTTGTGATTTTTAGATATCTACAACTCAAGATACAGCCATAATACAAAAATAGTATAAATCTATAATAATGCCGAAAAATACACTTAAGCCCAATTAGAGTCCAAACTTATAAAATATGTCCAATATTATTCAGTTATACACAAAAGAGGTTCAATGAACTAAATATGAGGGTTAATCAATGTATCAAAATGTTGTTTATCAAGATTCAAATTTCACATATCCTCTGATCATTTATATTATAATGAGCATAGGTACAATTACAATTAAATAAAACATGTATGGCTGTGCTATAAGCTTCTCTTAACTTGTCGCCACCATAACTTCTCGGTACTTACACTAGCTGGGTCATGCCATGCCTCATGTAAGCCCTACCCCCTATACTCACACTAGCTGGGTCATGCCATGCCTCATGTGGGCGAGGGTTACTTGTTACATATATTCCACAGTACGATCGCTATGTCATACTCTATTGGGGTATGATCACCATGTCACACTCCTTAGGAATACATTCATCCTACCACATCCCAGAGTATGATCGCCATATCATACTCCAGCAGAATGTGATCGCCATGTCACATCATCATGCCACATGCCAGAGTATGATTGCCATGTCATATCCCATCAGAGCGTGATCGCCATGTCACGTTCCCTAGGAACATGGGGCCTTCATTATATCTTTTAACTGCCTTCATGGGGAGGGATTGAAGGTGCAACTACCTCCAGGTGAAGGGATCCACATTTAATATATTCATATCCTTTTGTTCTCATACACAGTCATGCATAGACATGCTGAATGTACTCATACATATGCTTCATCGCTTACGTTTACATATCCTTGCATACATGATTTCCACATACATATTCATAACCTATAAAGGCTCATAACTTCCTTACAATTCTACCGAAAATTCAACAACATAACGGATCAGATTTGTTTCCCCATGAATAGTGCCAGTCTCAATAGACAATCAATCACAGTAAGAGATCAAATGTAATGCATCAATCTTTCAAGCACCAGCATGGAATTTGCAACACTTAGACTTTAATTGAACTCATATATGCATTAAGGTGTCAAATCCTTTAATCTTGGAAATCCTACTCATATTCTTCAACTCTACCCGTTTTTAGAAATTTAGCCTTAAATTCATTTTAACTCATTTGGAACTGAATTTTGGGTATGTTGAAGTGTTATGTGTCTATTTCTAACCTCTTTAGTCCCATCTAATTTTGATAAATATAACTCAAGTTATTTAGGTTTTATCCCAGCCTGCTCTGAAGCTAGCCAAAACTACACACTTAAAAGTAAAAATTCATAAAAAATCGAAAACTAGTTCAAATCATACAAAATTGATCTCATATTAAAGTAACAGGAAATCTTTCATTTGTAAAAGGTTCCATTCCATTTGCCTTAGTAGGGCTCAAGTTATAAGCCCCAAAATTGGACCTTCCTGAACTGCCCTATTTTGACCCAGTTTGGGCATAGGGAAACTTTCTTGGATCACTGGGAGCAAACGGGACTTTATCTAAATTTGAAATTTTTATGGAACATTCTCTATGTGTAAGTTTCTAAAAAAGTCAATTTCATTCTTTTCCAAGTAGTATAGGGTGAGTTTTATCCTGAAAAACCCAGTCTGCCCAGAATCAAAGTAAAAAACCTAGGTCGAAATTCAAAAATCCATATCTCTCTCAATACTAATCCAATGGCCTTATATGATATATGTATGGAAAGCCCTAGATGTCTAGTTTAATATAAAAATCATTTCATCAAATTTAAACAGTGGTAGGTGGAGCCGTACACTCCGCCGTACAGACTACCGAGGGATTTTAACCTCTCAGCCTCTCCCTGCATCCTACTTTCGATCCTTTCTACTTCTAAATCGATTTTATCATCAAAAACAGCCAAGAATCATCATATACATTGAATCATCACATCAAGAAATGAGAAGATAAAGCCCAAAATCAGCCACCCATAATCAAAAGAACAAGAACAAAGTGGAATCTCTACCTTTATTTTGATGTAACAACTAGCTAGTCTTGAGTTCTAGTGAAGGGTATGAATGCAAGAAGCTTGAGGGAGGCTGAAAGTGGAAGAAGGAGATGAAGAGGATGAAGAAAAGAGGAGAGGAAGGCTGCTAGAAGAGGGAGCTTAAACTTGGGTGGAGAAAGAAGGAAAAAATCTGATTTAATGGTGGTGGTAGTTCGCTCCTTGCAATATGATTGGTTCAAAATACAAGACTGAATTTTAGCCAACTTTCCTCCTTTCTTGTGGCCTTCTTTGCGCCATATTCAGGTGTTAAGTGGCTGAGTTCTCAGCCGCTTAAAGTAGGGTTGATGAGTTGAAATCCTATTGGTTCGGTTCCGACAGTTTAAAACACCGAATCTTTACCGATTTCCTTCAAACCGACAAATCATTATTAAATAGTTTTGTAAGAATTCCTATATATCTATCTTAATCTTCTCTAAACTTAATCCTTATAATTAACACGTAATTAAATCTTAATTAATCTCTAATTAATTTCTAATTAGCTTTACTTATCCACTAAAATCGAATTAATCGATTAAAGGTGTAAATTAAACATTTTGCAAATTGATGGCCTTTCTGTTTTCTGTTTTTCATGGCTAATGGCATTTTTGTAATTATAGGCAAGTCTAGGGGCATCCCACATCATTTCACATGTAGACACCTTTGTGGCCCAATTGGCCAAGAAGTGGGCTTCTACGTTTTTGCTACGTGGTTTTGCTTCGTTTAAAACCTTATACTGCTAATCCAATTGATATAAGGACCTAAAGGTTATTTTCTAAAAAGTTTAGGGGCAAGGTTGTAAATAATAAAAGTTTGCCCAAAAACATTTTCATCATTTCCTATTACGTTGTATGAGGATGTTACAATAAGCCCGTGTTTGTGTTAATAAAATGCAAGCACTATAGCAATGCCACAGCACAAACACAAACACACAACTCACGTTCCTCCTTATATTCTCACTCCCTCACACACCCAAACACAAACCTTCACTCTCCACTCAATTTCTTCCACCCAAATCCATTCCTCAAAAACCACTCCCTACCACTCACATTCTCACTCACTCATACACCATAGCCACGAGTTCTCTCCTATTTTAACCTTAACTTGTAGATTTGGGGCTTTTTGGGTAGGAGGCCAAATCGTCACCATTTTTGGAAGGAGTTTCCTTTCCTTGAGTCATTGAAAGTCATCCCTACTTGGTTTGCATATTCGTGCTCTCCTATTTTTTATTTTGAATTTGCATGTGATACCTATTTGGCTATGTTTGATTTGTGTCTTAAATTTGCCATGAACAACATATGCTTTTTATTTTCTTAAAAGCATTTACTTGGGCTAATTGTAATTATTGCTTGCTATATGATGTTCTTGACTATGCCAATAAGTAAGTTGGGGGTCATTTCTTGGAGTTTCTTTTGTGGTTTATTGTTCCTGAATGGATTTGCCTTTGGATTTTTGTTTGGTTATATTAATTGTGCTTACAGATGGCATCCAAGAACTGCACGAAGATGACCACAGCCTTATCTTCCTCCTAGCCCTCTCATGCTGCTGTAAACTTTGACAAACATCGGTTTATTCATGAGAACTGCCAGTAGCATTATGCCTCCTCCTTCTATAAACAGGAGTTAGTGATTAAGAACGGCATTCAGCTGAACTCTGACACATTCAGAGCATATGAGGAAGAGATAGATAGGAGATATTGGCATAGCCTGTTGGATAGTGGTGAGCAGAGCCAACCAACCTGAAGGCCATGTCTGGGTAAGAGGCCACTAGGTAGATGTCTATCCTTCCAACATCAATACCTTCCTATAGACTCTAGATATCCAACAAGATGACTTCTCTAAACTGAGAAGGCAACATGTGGATTAGGACAAGATACTCCACACCATAGGTAGGCCAAATGGCGAGTGGATGTACTATAAGACTTTATCTACCAGGTCGAAGCATCTAATGAACAAGTATCTGAACCCGATGGGCATATCCATTCCATCACAAGGGAGAGGTGCATTCTCCTCTATTACCTCATCGCTCAAAGCGAGGTAAACTTAGGATAGCTAATTAAAGACCAGATGATGACCATACCAAGCAACAACTACTCCTTAACATTCCTCTCCCTAATCACTGCATTAGCCCTATAGGCGAGAGTTGTTATGGATCCCATAGAGCACATGATGAATAGACGTTCCAAAATTTCTTATGTGAGCTTCTCTATGACACTCAATAGAGCAACCAAGAGAACCAAGAAGACTTGGTGAGCAGAGAGGCAGGAAGATCCACCACCACCACAACCATGGCCACAGCCACAGCCACAGGCCAGAGGCACTGCTGTATCCTAGCCTCCATTGCTTTAACTTTAGGTCCAAATTGATAAGATGCGCCTAGACATGAGAAGCACATGGGCCACTTTCCAAAACCAAGCAAGCAAGTAGTATTCTTCTATCTATAGAGGTATCCAAGGTTTGTAGGCGCTTATAAGGTAGCAGTTATCACCAAAGCTCCTCCAACAAATCCCTCCTTTACCTTTTGTGGATCCAAAGCTTGAGCACCTCACTGATGAGGAGACATATGCACAAAAGGAGTCAAAGGAAGAAGTAGAAGGGCAAGCTAAGGACGAAGATACAAAGGATTCTAAGGCTTCAGAAGATGATTAGATCTGGTGAGTCCCTTTCTTTTACTTTCCTTTTTCGATTTTATTTGAGTGCATTAGGGATAATGTAATTTTTAAAGTTGGGGGTTTGGAAAGTCAATGATTGTACTTGCTTTTTGCTCTTGTTTGTTTTCTCCTTCATTGTCGTTTATTAGTTAGTTCACTAGACTGGTACTTTTGTAGTTGTCAGTTTTCTTGCTCTTATATATATGGAAAAAAAAAGTTAAAAAGATTTTCAGTTTTTAGTCTGTTTTCCTAGTTTCTTTTTATGAATCAACTGGTTATGGTAATGCCTATGGCTATGATATAAAGATTACTCTGTTTGTTAACTTCTAAGTAACTTGGATCCCAATTTGACTCTTGAAAATCTTTTTGTGTTTTCACTATTGGATTGAGAAAGATCATATTCTTGCACTTTGATAAGAGTAGCAACTTAGAAAATGTGATCTTTATGCTTTCACGCTTTATTTAAGTTGAGACATGCCTTCTTGTCCATGTGAATCTTTCTTGAAATATATGTGAGTGAATATTATCCACAGAGATGATTTAGGTCATATTTTGCAGCCATAATTGAGCCTATTTGCTACCCTTGTTCATTGATCCTTGGTCACCCCATTTGAGCCTTAAAGCCTGTTCTTGGATTAAACCATATTATGAGCCTAGTCTTTGATCCCATGGTTTACCCTCAAACCTTAACTTCTAAACACATTTGAATAGGGTACCCCCTCCACCACCACAACCTCATGCTTTTAAGTCAAAAGGTGGAGTGAAAAATTATCCAAAAAAAAGAAAAAGAAGAAGAAGAAAGAGAAAGAAGGAAGGAGGAATGAAGAGTAAAGAAAGAAAAAGAGATAAGTTGGCAATATAAGGAAAATATAATGCCAAGGTTCAACAAGGAAAGAATGATGGTTGCCAAGCAACTAAGTTGAGGTTACCCCAAGGAAAATGAGTTAGGGGTGAAGGTTCCTTAAGTTGAAGGTATTAATTGAGCCTAAATGACTATTCCATCTACCCTTACCTTGTCCTACTGTTACAAGCTAAGGAAAAAGTCCTTTTGATCTTTGGCTAAGTGATATTCATGTAGAAATAGAGAGAAAGGATTGTGGATATTGTGATATTTGTCTTTTCTTAAACATTGTATAGGCATAGGGTAAGTCAACTCTTCGTTGCTTTTCCCTTATACACACACACACACACTAGATCCATTATGTGATTGCACAATTAGATGATCTTGATACTTAGATTTGGATTCTTGGTAACTTTTAAGTTAAGTTATGGAGCAGTGATGAGAAATTTCATAGGCAACAACCTCTATCTTGACCGTTTTGTCTAGTGAGTCCTTTTGTTTTAAGTGTTTTTGTTGGAGTCCTTTGTTTTTCTATTGTTAGTCTTTGTTTTGAGTCTTGCATAGGGACAAGCAAGTTCTTAAGTTGAGGGTTGTGATAACTCCCTTTAGTGAGTTATATTTTTAGTTAGTTTCTGTTTATTTTAGGATGTTCTTGTTTAGTTTAGCTAATATTTTGTTTTATTTTACTTAAATAGTGTAGATTAAGTGGTATTTTGAGTTTCTGTTATCTTCTTATATTTTGGATACTTGTTTTGGGTTTATTTGATTATTGTTAAGTGCACGCGGGCCCGAAGGAAGTTAGAAGCGGCCAAAGCAAGAATTCAGGTTGAAGTACAAGGCATTGTGTCGCAAAAGAGTGAAGATCAAGATTTTGTGTTTTGCTGTAGCGTAACCCAGCGCACTACCATTTCACCATTTTTGGTGGTGTGCTATAGCGCAACCTTGCACACTATAACACACCCCCATTTTGCAGGTTCCCTCAATTTTTGGATGCTGCATTATAGCACAGCCTTTGCGCTATAACACAGTAATCGAGTTGGCCCAAGAATTTTAGTTATGCTATAGCGTGACCCCATTTATAGCCATTAATGGGTTTAGGCTGAATATTAAAAATAAGGATCCGCACACTATAAAAGGCAACACTTTGGAAATAGATCCCTAAAGACATCTATACACTTCCCAAGATAGAAGACTTTGATCGGAGAGATTGAAGGTGAAGATTCAAGGATTCCATAACTTAACTTTAACCCGAAGAAATCCATATTCTTCCGAATTTCTTGTCTCTAGCCTGATTTCTTTATGGCTTTTAGTTCCTTTGTCTTTTCATCTTTAAACTCTTTTGTTGTTTTATTTTCCTTAGTCATGAACTATTTTTTTTTTTTTTGCTAAGGCGTTAATGGACCCTTTTTGTATGACAATTTTACTTATGAATTAATGTTAATCTTGTTTTTATCTCAATTACTTATTGTTTTTGTTTATGCTTAATGTCTTTGATTGCTTGATCACTAATTAATTGACCCAAGGATTTACAATAACTTGAGAGAGAGTTTGTCAATAAAGCCTGTTAACATGAATACCATGAGTTGAGCGAAAACTAGAGATAGATAAATACGGTTCATGCATTCAATATAGGAACCCATAGAGCTACAATCTTTACCTAGATTAGTTTGTGCTAAGAGATTAGGCAATCAGTTTAGGATAAAGTATATTGCTTAACCTCGAGAAAGGTTAGGAATAACTTAAGGGGAACTAACCGTGAGTCAATTAGGATAGGCATGGATTAATGAAAGTTAATAGTAAATGCATCTACAATAGGTGAAATTAATTAGCCCTAGCATCCATTCTATTACATTTGTCCACCCCATTAGCATCCGTCTACATTATTAAATTTTTTTCTTGTTTATTTTATTCTATTTTTATTTTAATTTTCTGCATCCATGAATTTATTCTGTCTAAATAATTATTTCCTTAAACTTTCTGGTATTTGATCTATCCTCATGAGAATGATACTTTTCTCATCACTTTGTTATTTGTATGACCTGTTATACTTGTCAAAGTTGTAGCAACCCGCCACCACCATGAAAATTTTCTCTACGTTGGGGTTGAAATTGTGAGGTCAAGATAAAGAGAAAGAGGACAAGAAGAAGAAAGATTCTACTACTACTGCTAAGGTGCCAAGCACTGAGAGGGGAAAATCTAAGCCTGATAAAGAAGGCTAGAAGAATAAGAAGAAAAGAAAAGCAAAAAGCCTCTCACCAATTCTTGAGGAAAGAAGAAATAGCAAGATAAGAGTCATGAGAATTGCTGAGCAATCCTCTTCCTCAAAGGCAGAAGATGAGATCTCTGCAGTTGCTACAGAACCTACCAACTTGGTGGACACTGTTGCAACTATTGTTATCCCTCCCGTTTCTTGAATTACAAGATCTACTCTGAGAAGGAGTATGATAAGGGAACCTGTATCTCAAGAAGAATATTCATAGACAAAGGTTCTAGAAGGAAAAAGGAAAAAGAAAATGAAGAAATCCCTTGCTACTCCTTTTAGAGAATCCACACCTTCTCCCCTTAGAAGAGCAAGAAGAAAGGTAGAAAAGAACAAGTTAAGAGAGGAGGCATGGTTCCAGAGATAGAGAAACCTAGCCATTGGAGTTGGAGCATCATAAACCCGAAGCTTTTTTATCTCTCAAAAGGTAGAATAATATTTTGTGGTGATAGAGGAGGCAAACCTTCCTTCCAAATAAGAAGGATAGTTGTGCCTTCTGAGCAATAAGCTAGATATGCTGCAACTTAACCTTAGATCTTGTAATTGGTCTCTGCTAGCCCAGAAGGACTTTGGTTGAGACAACTGAAATAAGAGCAAAGACCGCTGCAGCAAAAGGAACTATGGTGGCAGAAACTTAAATTGGTGCTATCCATGCTTTTCAGCCTGCTCTCATGTCAACTCTTGTGAAAAATCAAGCAACTGCCACTGCCATTACTTCTCAAGACATTCTGACAACTCCATTTACTACCAAAACTCTCTTGCTATTGACAACTAGTTCACAATTTGAAATAATAACAATTGAAGCTATTTCTGACTCGGGGAAGTCATCAGCTGCCCACATTGAGAAATGGCCTTTTGAAGAACCATCCACTACCGATGATCCCTATTCATCTTTGCAGATGTCAAAAGGGGGAGAAGAAGAGAAAAGCTTTAATTAAAAGGGAGTAAGAGCTGCAAATTTGTAAGAGTTACATTACATTCATAGCATTTGTAGAACAATTTCAATTTTTGAAAATTACATTCATAGCACTTATAGATCAATTTATTTTGTTTGCTCTAATTCCTAATTATGATCATTCTTTTCTTTTCTTTTCTTTTCTTTTTTTTTTGCTTTGATGTTTATCTTAGTATATTTTATTTTCTACTCTAATATTTACCTTAGAATATCTTATTGTTTTGCTCTGATATGTCTTTTAAGCTATTCCTACTCTATTTATGCTCTAATATTTCTGATTTCTAATTATGCATTCTCTGCTCTATTGTATATAATAATCTTGTTGCTCTGATTTTTTATCACAGCTTTATTGATCACTTTATTGCACTGATTATGCATATTTTGTTCTATGTGAAGTCTTAATTATCATATATCATGCTTTGGTTAATATATTAAAATTCTCATAAGTTATGATCTTGAAGTACTTTATTTGTTTTCAACAATGAATATTTTTGAACCATATACAAAGTGATGACTTTGCTCAACTTGCTTTGATATATTATAATATTTTTTAATGGTATATAATTCTTGATCAATATTTGCTCTGATTACCTTTTTTTTAAGTTTTTATATAACACAATATTTTTTTAATTAACTTCAGATAGTATAAATTCAAATTAGATAGATCAAAATTAACACAAACTGTATGCTTACGCACTTTTAATTCTTTATAGAAAGCAAAAGCTTTTCTTAAGTATTGGTTTGCCAACATCAAAACAAGGGAGATTGTAAGCTCTAATACCTTTCAGAACCCACTAAGTGGTCTAAGCTATACCAAGCTAAGAATTTTAATGAGCAATAAATCAATTCTTAATAAAACTTTTTATATGGACTAATGGTTTGTTCAAGTATTTGTTCTTATTTACACTAGATCATGTTATTAACACATTGATAAGAGTTGAATCATACAAATTTTCTTCATTAAACAATTTCTTTAAGAAGTATACATACATATATATATATATATATATATATATATATATATATATATATATATATGTTTTCTCAAAAGGATTCTATGATTCTAAAATTCTCTCTTATAAAAAGTGTATCGAAAGCATCAAAAGGATGTATCTACATCATCAAAAGGATACCAAGCAATTAGAAAGATCCCGAGCACATCAGAAGAATGATCTATCCGTAAGGCTTTGACCAGAAGGATGACCTTTAGAAATATGATCTTCATGAAGTACCTTGTAACACCCTCCCAAGCATGGTACTATGCTTAAGTTATAATACCTCACATAGGAATTGTTACTATCACTTAATCGGACCTTGTCTGGCAGCAACCTTCGCCCACCTTTAGTCTTACTAGTCAACTTTGCCTCGGAGGACCTTCTTTGGAACATCTGAACTATCTAGAGATAACACGGAAAGAAATATAGGAGTGAGAATTATAACTTCTCAGTAGGATTCATTAACTATCATACATAATGTCATCGTTGTCATCTCCAGTTGCTTCGGTTTATCATGAAAAAAGTGAACATGTTATTCAAGCTATTTAATTTTATAGTTCGAAAACATAATATCCGACGCAAAGTTCATTTTATTCATACATTTGTAATTTGGGTGAACCAATACAAAAATATAATCATGAATTTATACTATGGATAATAACTAAAACGTATTAAAATACAATAGCGCCAATATGCTGAAAACATAGAATTTGCACATGCCTTTACCTATACTTAAACTTACGCAGATACACAAAATTTTTTGTTCTTCCTTTATCTTCCTTTACTTGTTACAAATATCCTAGAGTATGATCGCCATGTCATACTCCATTGGGATGTGATCAACATGTCACACTCCTTAGGGATATATTCATCCGGCCACATCCCAGAGTATGACCGCCATGTCATACTCCATTGGAATGTGATCGCCATGTCACATTCCTTACGGTATGGGATCATCATGCCATATTCCAGAGTATGATTGCCATGTCATACCCCATCAGAGCGTGATTGCCATGTCAAGTTTCTTAGGAATATGGACTCATCACGGCATAAATAAATAGAACAAGCTCAGCATCAATAAAACATGGGACATAATTATGCAAATACTCATACTTGAATTCATACGAACGCATTGGCATTCTTCTTTAACTTTCTTTACTTTCTTTTCTTGGCACACCTAGGTGTTATGTATCGCCGTCCCTAGGGTGCTTGCATAGGTTTTAATCTTTAGTCGTTACTGCCCTTGGGTAGTTTGATCTCGGAGTGAGCTCGCCAGCTTAACTCGTGACCATCGTCACACAGAACTAACCTACAAGGGGATTCACGTGCCTCTGGTCTTGGAGGAATCTCATTTTGGTCACGTGCCTCTAAATTGAATCTCTCTTGGTCACGTGCCTCAAGAATAGAGGGATCTCAGCTGACCACCTACCTTCAATATAGAGGGATCTCATCTGACCACGTGCCTCCAAGGTAGAGGAATCTCATAGTTTTATACTGCCTTCATAGGGAGGGATTCAATGTGCAACTGCCTCCAAGTGAAGGGACCCAATCTTATCTTATTTAGCTACCTTCACAAGGAGGGATCTCATAACTGCCTCCAGGTGAAGAGATTCACATTTAATATATTCATATCCTTTCATTCTTATACATAATCATGCATAGACATGCTGAATGCACTCATACTTATGCTTCATCATTTGCTTTCATATATGCCTACATATGGAATTTCCACATATATATTCATAATATATAAATGCTCATAACCTCCTTACTATTCTATCGAAAATTTAGTAGCACAACGGATCATGTCCGCTTCTCCATGAATAATGACAGGAACCAAGAAACTTTAATCAAACAGAAACCTCAATGTAGAACATTATAGCCATACCAAGAATATAACAATATCAATATGTGCAAGTTTTTAACATCTTAAGTCTTAATCTATCTTGCAAGCTTTTAACTTCTAATGATGTTCCCGAGTTCGAGCTTATTACAGACTTCCGAGTCCCGAGATCATGTAAGTTATGCACATAAAGTCAATGTCATGATTCTAACTTTCGGGATTATGAATGTCTTGATTCCTGACTTCCGGGATCATGTTTACAATCGATATCCGAGATTGATTCTGGACCAAGCTTTGGAACTATGTGTATAAGAGTTTAAAGTGTCTAGTTCCCAACTTCCAAGATACAGGTATCAGGTTTCGTATTCTAGTCAACCTCTAATTTCCAACATTAAGCCACAATTGGCTTCCCAAGACTTTCATAAATGTGTTTCCTATGTTCCGAGTTCCGACATTAACCTTACCCAATCTAGTTCTCTACTTCACTATGTTCCAGGTTCAACCTTAAGTATTTCCTATCTAGCTCTTTGTCTGCTAAGTTCCGAGTTCAACCTTAAGTATTCCCGATCCGGCTCTCTGTCTGCTAAGTTCTGAGTTCCGATATTAACTAAACTTGACCCAGTATTCATATATGTCTCTAGCCAAACTTGCACTCTTATGAGAGAAAATTCACCAAAAATAGAAATCTAGGTGAAATCATATGAAATTTATATCAATCTAAAGCTAACAGAACAAGTTTTCAAATGAAAGAAGTTGGATATCATTTGTATGAGTATAATTCGAGATATAAGCCCCAAAACTTGACCTTCCTAAACTACCCTATTCTAGCCCGGGTTGAACTTAAGTCAACTTCATTGACATGCTGGGAATAATCGACAATGGATCTAACTCTGAAATTTTTATGAGATATTCTCCTGTGGTAAGCTTTCTTACAAACTTAGTTTCATTCAATTCCATGTTGTATAAGGCAAGTTTTGCTCTAAACAACCTAGTCTGCCCAGAATCAAACTTAGAAACCTAGATCAAACTTCCAAAATTCACATCTCTCTCAATACTAATCCAATGGCCTTATATGATATGGAAAGCCCTGAATATCTAGTTTTATTTAAAAATAGTTTCATCAATTTTAAATGGCTATAGGCGGAGCTATACATTCCACCATACGGACTGCCGTGGTGTTCCTCACCTAGATAGCATCCTAATTCTCCACTCCTTCTAGTTTTATCCTTCTAACTTTAATTCCAGCACCAAATTTCAAGTTAATCCAACATAAACCATCAAATACATCCAATACATCATCAAATAAGTAAACGAGAGTAAAATTTCATGCAGCCACAGTTCATAGGAATTAAGAACAGAAATTGAATCCTACCTCCTTTAGATGTGATCTTGCTGAATTTTGAGTTTAGATTGATGGAACCTTGACAAAGCTTGAAGGTTTGATGGAGTTAATTGAGAAGAGAAGAGAAGAAGAAGGCTGGAAGGGAAGAGGGAGGCACAATCAGTATGAAAATGAGGAGAGGAAATATGATTTAAGTATCAAAAGGGTAGTTGGCTAGGTGGGTTGTGATTGGATGATGGTTTGTGGCCAATTTTTCAGCCAAGTCTCCCTCTCTTTGTGGCCTTTGTGGCACCACCAAGTGATGAGCAAGTGGCTGAGTAGTCAGTCCTAACATAATAGAATTTGGGTGTATAACTCTATTGATTCGGTTCCAATAGTTTAAAATACCGTAATCTTACCGGTTTCTTTTAAATCGGTAAATCGGTTTTGAGAAATTTCTATGAAATCTCCTATGCTTCTAACCTAATTCCCTTATATCTAAGCTCAATTGATTGCTAGTTAATTGATCCTAAATAAGTATTTAGTCGAATTTTAATTAACTTTAATTCTTAGATAAAAATCGAATAATCGGCCGAAAAATGATAAGAAAAATTTTGGTGGATGTTACATTACCACCCTCCTTAAAAATATTTTGTCCTCAAAATTTAGTCACAAAACTAACTATTTATTATCGTAAGAGTTTGAAGAAAAAGTTCACACATAAGCACGCTAAAGTTGAATAATCATGGTCAAAGAAAACACAGTAAACCCAGTTATATAATTCAACATAACATAGTTAGCAAAAAGTGAATCCTTGTCCTCGGTTATTCCTAATTTTGCTTCAGTTCCTTTGGGGAAACAGCCTCTTCAACATTCAAGGTGAAGACCCATCCTGGTCATTGCGGTTTAGGGGTAGACGGCTGATGCGTATATAAGCAGCTCTGATCATGTGGCTTAGCTTCCCACTCCTAAAACATACATTTTGTTCAGCTAAACAAGGTCTATCTTCATGAGGCTCTCCATACTTAGGGCATACTTGCCCTACGCTTGGCCCCTAAAATTGTTTATCCTCATGTCCATTAAATTGACGCAGCTTCTTTGGTGGTGGGGCAAAATGAAAGTCCTGACTCTCAGGTGCTAGCCTCTTCTCAGAAGCATCAAACTGAGCAGTCTGTAATTTCTTACTGTACTTCTCGACGAGTCTGCATTTATTTATTAGAGTAGCAAATGCACTACCACCAAAATATCCTCTCATAATCCTCTCTTAAACTTAACACATTTCCAGACCTCATCTGGATTATATTGACAAATGGTGGCAAATTTACACAATTCTTCAAATTTGGCGATATACTCTGACATGCTTTTACTCCCCTGTTGGAGTCGTAGAAATTCCAGCTTCTTAGCATTTCGGACAAAAGCGGGAAAGTATTTCCAGTAAAAAGCATCCTTAAATGCATTCCATGTAATTTTCTAATGGGATTCTTTTATTAATCTCCTTATACCATTCCACCATAATTCTGCATCTGCTTCCAGCATATAGGTGGCAAAGGCTACTTTCTAGTGACCTGTACAATCCAAAACAGAGAAAACCTTTTCCATCGCCTTAATCCATTCATCAGCCTTGTCGGGGTTGAAAGCTCCTCTAAAGTAGGGTGGGTTTGCCTTTCAAAATTCAACAAATTTAAGATAGTCCAGGTCTATTCCTGAGCCATGTGGATTTGCTGCACAACCGGCCTCGGGTCGCCTACCCAACTGGTCCATCATCTGATAAGCTGCAGCGGCCTGTTCCCACATTGCATAAGCCATTTCACGCATCTTGTTCACAAAATTAATAGGATCTTCTAGAGTGGGTATAGTTTGTGGCCTGCCACGCCCCCTAGAAGCCATTAGTTCCTAATCACACATAACAAAACATTGAGTTAATTTGGCTCAACAATAAGTTAAGTGTGACAGCAACTAATAACATTCACAGTTAGGCGGTCATGCATATCTAACTCCCTATATCTTATCTGAACAGATAAGATTTGTCGCATGACATTTTCTAAGGATTCTAGAGTGCTCTAGAAACGTAGTCAGTCCAAATCCTCAGGTCTAGGGATGATCGAACTGCTCTGATACCACTAATATAACACCCTCCCAAGCATGATACTATGCTTAAGTCATAATAGCTCACCTAGGAGTTGTTACTATCACTTAATCGGACCTTGTCTGGCAGCAACCTTCGGCCACCTTCAGTCTTACTAGTCAACTCCACCTCGGAGGACCTTCTTTGGAACTTCTGAACTATCTAAAGATAACACAGAAAGAAATATAGGAGTGAGAATTATAAATTCTCAATAGGATTCATTAACTATCGTACATAATGTCATCGCTGTCATATCCAGTTGCATCGGTTTATTATGAAAAAAGTGAACATGTTATACAAGCTGTTTAATTTTATAGTTCGAAAACATAATGTCCGAAGCAAAGTTCATTTTATTCATACATTTGTAATTTGGGTGAACCAATACAAAAATATAATCATGAATTATACTATGGATAATAACTGAAATGTATAAAAATACAATAGCGCCAATATACTGAAAACATAGAACCTGCACATGCCTTTACCTGTACTTGAACTTATGCAGATACACATAATTTTCTGTTCTTCCTTTATCTTCCTTTACTTGTTAAACATATCTCAGAGTACGATCGGCACGTCATACTCCATTGGGGTATGATCACCATGTCACACTCCTTAGGGATATATTCATCCTGCCACATCCCAGAGTATGATCGCCATATCATACTCCATCGGAATGTGATCACCATGTCATATTCCTTAGGGTGTGGGATCATTATGCCACATTCCAGAGTATGATCGACATGTCATACTCCATCAGAGCATGATCGCCATGTCACATTCCTTAGGAATATGGACTCATCACGGCATAAATAAATAGAACAGGCTCAACATTAATAAAACATGGGGCATAATTATGCAAATACTCATACTTGAATTCATACGAATGCATTGGCATTCTTCTTTAACTTTCTTTACTTTCTTTTCTTGGTACACCTAGGTATTATGTATAGCTGTCCCTAGGGTGCTTGCATATGTTTTAATCTTTAGTCATTACTGCCCTTGGGTAGTCTGATCTCAGAGTGAGCTTGTCAGCTCAACTCGTGACCGTCGTCACATAGAACTAACCTACGAGGCGATTCACGTCCCTCTAGTCTTGCATTTTGGTCACGTGCCTCTAAATTGAAGGGATCTCTCCTGGTCACGTGCCTCAAGAATAAAGGGATCTCAGCTGACCACCTGCCTTCAATATAGAGGGACCTCATCTGACCCCGTGCCTCCAAGGTAGAAGGATCTCATAGTTTCATACTGCCTTTACAGGGAGGGATTCCTCGATGTGAAGGGACCTAATCTTATCTTATTTAGCTACTCTCACAGGGAGGGATCTCATAACTGCCTCCAGATGAAGGGATTCAGATTTGATATATTCATATCCTTTCATTCTTATACATAATCATGCATAGACATGCTGAATGCACTCATACTTATGCTTCATCATTTGCTTTCATATATGCCTGCATATGAAATTTCCACATACATATTCATAACATATAAATGCTCATAACCTCCTTACTATTCCACCGAAAATTTGGTAGCACAACGGATCATGTCCGCTTCCTCATGAGTAGTGACAGTAACCAAGAAACTTTAATCAAATAGCAACCTCAATGTAGAACATTATAGTCATACCAAGAATATAACAATATCAATAGGTGCAAGTTTTTAACATCTTAAGTCTTAAATTTATCTTGCAAGCTTTTAACTTCTAATGATGTTCCTGAGTTCGAGCTTATTACTGACTTTTAAGTCCCCAGATCATGTAAGTTATGTACATAAAGTCAATGTCGTGATTCCCGACTTCTGGGATTATGAATGTCTTGATTCCTGACTTCCGGGATCATGTTTACAATCGATATCCGAAATTGATTCTGGACCGAGCTTTGGAACTATGTGTATAAGAGTTTAAAACGTCTAGTTCCCGACTTTCGAGTTTTGGGTATCAGGTTTCATATTCTGGTCCAACCTCCAATTTCCGACATTAAGCCATAATTGGCTTCCCACGACTTTCATAAATGTGTTTCCTATGTTTCGAGTTCCAACATTAACCTTACCCGATCTAGTTCTCTAGTTCACTATGTTCCGGGTTCAACCTTAAGTATTTCCTATCTAGCTCTTTGTCTACTAAGTTTGGAGTTCAACTTTAAGTATTCTCGATCCAGCTCTCTGTCTGCTATGTTCCGAATTCCAATATTAACTAAACTCGAACCAGTATCATACATGTCTCTAGCCAGACTTGCACTCTTATAAGAGAAAATTCACCAAAAATAGAAATCTGGATGAAATTATGCAAAATTTATATCAATCTAAACCTAATAGAACAAGATTTCAAATGAAAGAAGTTGCATATCATTTGCATGAGTATAATTTGAGATATAAGCCCAAAAACTTGACTTTTTCTGAACTACCCTGTTCCAGCCTGGGTTGAACTTAAGTCAACTTCATTGATGTGCTGGGAATAATCGACAACGGATCTAACTTTGAAATTTTTATGGGATGTTCTCCTATGTGTAAGCTTTCTAACAAACTTAGTTTCATTCAATTCCATGTTGTATAAGGTGAGTTTTGCTCTAAACAACCTAGTCTGCCCAGAATCAAACTGAAAAATCTAGATCAAACTTCCAAAATTCATATTTCTCTCAATACTAATCCAATGGCCTTATATGATATGTGTATGGAAAGCCTTGAATGTCTAGTTTCATTTAAAAATAGTTTTATTGATTTTAAACGACTATAGGTGGAGCCGTACACTCTGCATATGGACTATCGTGGGGTTCCTCACCTAGGCAGTATTGTAACACCCTAATAAATCCATATTACGCTTAAGTCGTATTACGGCATTTTATTAGTTGTTACTTATGCTCGTGGAAAACTAAACTTCACTTGAAATTAAATTACGCGGAAAATACAGTAAAATTTTTTTTGAAAAATGTCGTCGCTTTTGGAAAGTAAAGCCTTGCGCGAGAAGATAGTGGTAAACGAGCGTATCGCAAAGATTTCGGTATAAAAGGAGAAACAGGAGATAAATCATAATATCATGCATTCAAATTACAACATCAACCATATACTTATACTTATCCTCATAATATCCAACAAATACATAAAAGAAGACTCATGGTCATGCCATGGCCCCAAAATATCAAGAGTACAAGTCTGACAAGGTCTAATGCAAAATGAAATACAACAGATAAAGAGCAATATTGGGATAAGCCCACGTAGACATATACTAGCTTCTCTGCCCCTTCCACGCCCTTCCATCGAACGGACTCAGGTCCTCGAATGCCTAGTCCCCCACGCTGCTCGGCCTCGGGGAACATGAGGAGTATGGATGATGCGAGGGTGCCGGCTGTTGACCTCTACGCGACGAATGCGACGGCCAAGATTATAGCTGGTGACCGAAGAACGTTCCTCAAAGGGATCCTCCTCGGACGTGGCAGGATGGTACTCGGGGAGCGGCGGCGAAGCGGCTGCGGCTCTAGGAGTAGCGGTCGAACTCACTTCAATCACAAGGACTTCTGGCAGGGGCACGGGCTCGGCTGCGGGTAGACCTGGAGACATAGGCTTCATCTCGATCTCAGGCAATGGCTCGGGCGGGAAATCCCAAGGACCTAGCGGCTGTCCAAGGTGTGCCGATGATATGTCTATAGGGGCAGGCAGGATCTCTGGCTCCTCCTGCTCAAAAACTCGACCCGGGTAAAAGTATGTGCGGACTATTGTGGTGGTCGTGGCCACAATAGCGTGGGCGCCCTCATCATAGGCCCACTCATGGTGGGGAGGCTCCATGCTCCATGCCACGTGATGCTCCATGAGTATCTAGTGACGAGACGGAAAAACAACTAGGATGAGAAATAAGATTTCTCAGTAGGACTCGACCCTGACACACAGGTGTCATCGTCATCGTCCCAGCCACTTCGGTTTTTAAATGAAAACTGTGGGCATTTAATAGGTTCAATTATTTGATTTTCGAAAACATTACTACCCGAAGTGGATTCAATTTTTAGTACTTATCCTCGTTGTAGTAACAACATCATGGAATACATAAAAGCTTATACGGCTATTCATAACATACATCGACATGTTGAAAGTTGCATTCTTTACTTGGGTCGGACCGAAGTCCCTTTCTTTCCACCCACTAAACATAAGTGGTAATGAGCTCATACCGTGGCCGTCGCCACTATAAAATTTCGGTACTTACACTAGCTGGGTCATGCCATGCCTCATGTAAGCCCTATCCCCTATACTCACACTAGCTAGGTCATGCCATGCCTCATGTGAGTCGTGGGTGAGGGGAACTTAAATTAGGTCACCTTCCCTTGTGAAGGATCATACACTTTATTGAATCTTTTCTTATTAAACTTATGATGCAAAATATTTCTAAGTCCACAATTTCTACAAAATTTCTAAGAAAGATAACAAACTAGATCAAGCTTTCCAAAATTTTGCCAAATAGAAAACCAGTATCACAGCATCATATCATATCGTCATCATCATATCATCATTATCATAACATCATGCTTGCAACATAAACATAGGCATATTCTCAAGCAAAGTTTTATGAGTTTAGCTTAGTAAATTTGGTGCAAACTTTTAATTGAGGTTGCCTCTTGTATACATTCTTTTATTAGGCCTAGGGCCAATCTTATCTATTGTCCTCTTTAAAACTTTTTATGTTGAATTATGAAGGTTTTCCAATACTTAATGTAAGGGTATTAATGTCTTAAAGCTTATTCTTTATTAACCTTTAACTTTTACCTTAACCAGTTTTACTTTTACAGTGGGGCAGTAACTTGAAAAATTTACCATAATTTCATATTTTACCCTTTTATTTTGAATTTTGGTATACTTGTACTTCTCTGAGTCTATTTTTAAACAAAAGAAACCCCACTCAAAAATTCATTTTGTAGCTTGAGTTATACACATTTTATTCTAACTGTTCAGATTTGAAAGTTCATCTCGGGTCAGTGACTTTTAACATCTACCGTGAACTCCTCACAAAGGATCTGACAAAACTGTTTTATGGGGATGTTTCTCTATGTCTTAGCTTTCCAAAAGACTTAGTCCCACTCAAAAATGTTATGTATAGCTTGAGTTATACACGTTTTATTACCTACTGCCCGGACAGAAACCCATCCAGGAACAGCAGACTTTAGAAATTCATATCTCTCTCATTTTAAAACCAAATCTCGCATATTTTATATGTATGAAAAGCTCTTTGAGTCTACTTAAACAGAAAATTAGTTTCATTGTATTTTGAGTTTTGTAGCAATAAATATACCGCACGCTTTACAGGCTGCCAGAATTCCAGATGTACTAGTTTTTGAGTTTTTCACTTCAAGCTTATGGAGAAATTGTTATATCACTTCAAAACACCATTTTCATGTTTTATCTCAACACTATAATCAATGTTTCAGTTACCAAATCAGTATTTTGAAACAAAATAAAGCAAGACACTTAAAACCATCATGCCACAAGATTTTCTTTCAAAACAACACTTTTCAACAAGACAAGAAAGCTCATAGAACAAGGAATGGTCATGAGACCTTGAAGTAAGTCCTAAAACCACCTAGCTATGAAGAGCTTAGGGGTTCTAGTTCTTGAAAAATATATGGAGACGAAGGGTTAGAGTCACTACCAAAAAGTTCCTCTTGAAGGCTTGGAAGATGAAGATGGTTGGAGATGGCCTCCTTCTCCTTGAGCTTGATATTGGGGCTTGTGTAACACCCTACTAATTTTATGTTATGCTTAAGTCATAGCATGAAACTAGTCAGGTCGTGTTACCATGTTGATACTTTATTTACCTTTCTTGTTTTTAATTTCTTTTTAAATCATCTCTATTGACGAAACGACGTACTGTTATATTAAAAGCAAAACGAATCGAACAAAATATCATCAAGATAAGTATAGTACAATAATGTTACTGCGTACGTGTAAACATATATATATATATATATGAAGCCACTGCTTCGGTTTATGTACAAAGTTTTAAAGTAGAAATACATACGTGGGCTGGTGTATCAAAAAGACCATAATGCCCTCATCTGCCAAAATACCCTATGGTCCTTAAAGGACATTTCGTAACCTACTGCTAACCCTACAGTCAAACCCATGACCCAAGACTACATGCTGTCCAAAAGAGGGTCATACTGTACAACATCCCCTGCCGCTAAGCTACTCCGTCAGGTAGCCGTTAGCCATGCCAGGCTCGGCCGGGGTATAGTCTGCGCTAGGTCCCGAGGAGGAAGGGGGCGACGAGCCGGTGGCCTCGGAGGGGTCACTCTCGGAACTCAGCGGGATGTCGGGGGCTGCTTGCGGTGGTGACTCAGGGGCAGGGTCAGCGGGTGAAGCGGGTGCAGGAGGTGCAGGATGTGGGTGCGCCATATGTAGAGGGATGGCAATATAAGGGGTAGCAGGGTCGAAGAGGGGATGGTGTAAAGGAACATCAAAGTTCCTGTCGCTGAAGAGGTATAAACGGAAGTTGCATGAACCAGCTATATACAAAGAGTCCAACTCCAGATCATGGTGGAACTGTAACGCCAGAATCTCAATAAAAAGGGTGGCTGTGGAGTCCATCACCAGTGTCTGAGAATGATGCGGGAGACACAAAACGGGGTGAGAATTTCAAGAAAATTCTCAGTAGGGTTCGGTTATACTGGAACTGACATCACATACATTCTCAGTTGCCTCGGGTTTTACTTAATTATAAAAATACGTGTTCAAACTAAAAAAGTCCATTTTCATGAGTTTAAAAAACATGTCTAGTCCGAGGCAAGGTTCAGTTTTACTTTAATTGGCGAAAGAAACAAAATAGATTACTAATACTGATGCATAGAATGATAAACGAAATAAATAAACGAATAGCAGTAAGCAATTGTAATAGACAATTGTAAACATCTTAATGTAACTAGTCCATGTATTCATGCATTCATGTAATCATGTAGACTCATTCATGATATTTCCTTCATAATCTTTTTCATTATTTTCTATCATTTTCCATCTCTCTTGGTCCCCTGGGAGTTCTTGGCCATTTTAGACTCCTGGGTAATAGTCTGCTTATCAGGATCGAGCTCGTTCCTATATAGGAATGCCGGGTTTACTTTCCCCGATCTTCCCACCGATCTATTCCCATTAACTTTCTATCCGGGGCTGGCCCAAGTAGTATAGAACTTGCATAATAACACAATTCTTTTCATAACTTTCATGGCTTTCTTAAGAATGTATATGCGTTCACATGTAATTCATAACTTGTACATGGGTTCTACCGAAATTTCGGCAGCATAACGGAACGTGTCTGCTTCCCCATGAATAGTGCCAACCAATCAATACATCAATTTATCGCAATGAACACAAATTCATATTTATATTCCAACATAGAACTCAAATCCATATCAAATTCATTAAGGCAGAAATCCTGCCTTAGCATATTCAACCAACCCGGTTTTTGTAATTCATGCCATAATTTCATTTTAACTCATTTGGACCTCAAATTTGAGTATGTTACAGTGTTGTGTGTCTATTTTCTAACCTCTTTGGTCCCATCTAATTTCGGCATCTATAACTCAAGATATCTGAACTTTATCTCGGCCTGCCCATTGGCTAGCCAGAATCAGGCAACTAAAAGTAAAAATTCACTAAAAATCGAAAAATCACTCAAATCATACGAAATTGATCTCATGTTAAAGCTAACAGAACAAAGTTTCATTTAGAAAAAGTCCCACTCAATTTGGCTTAGTGGGGCTCGTGTTACAAGCTCCGATTTCGGACCTTCCTTCACTGCCCTGTTCTAGCCCGGTATGGACATAGGGCGAATTGCGTGGAGAACAGGGAGCAATTGGAACCTTATTAAATTCTGAAATTTTTATGAGATATTCTCCTATGTGTAAGCTTTCTAACAAAGTTAGTTTCACTTATTTTCATGTATTATAGGTCGAGTTCTACCCTAAATAACCTAATCTGCCCAGAGCCAGAGTCAAAACCCTAGGTCGAGATTAAAAAATTCTTATCTCCCTCAATTCTGATCCAAAATCCTTATATGATATGTCTATGGAAAGCCCTGGATGTCTAGTTTCATATAAAAATAGTTTCATCGGATTTTACTGATTGTAAGTGGCGCCGTACGCTCCGCCATACGGACTGCCGTGGACTCTCCACCAAGACAGCACCCTCATCCATTTACTTCTCTTAGTTTTCTTCTTCTAATTCTACTTCTAACTCAAAATCTTCTATTAATTCAAGCATAATTACTTAATCCACACATTAAATAAGGTGAAAATAATTCAGCTCAGTCAGCCAAGTGCATGGATTTGATGCAAGAAATCAGAACTCCTACCTTTGATTTAAGTGTTTTGTGTTGAATTCTTGGAGTTTGGATGAACAAGGCTGGAACTTAGCTTGGGTTTTGGGTGTGTGAGCAAGAGAGAAAGAGAGCTGAAGGAGAAGAGGAAAGCAACGTGAATGAGGGTTTGAATCAAAGGAGGAGGGTGTGTTATATAGGCATGAGTGGGAGTTAACTTGGAAGGTTGTGATTGGCCTCTAAACATAAGGCCAAGTTTCAGCCAACCTTGCTCTCCACGTTGCCCTCTTTGTATGGTAGAATCACTCTCGACGTCGCCTAAAGTGGGAGTAGTTTCCAGTATATTCTGGAAACGAAATCGGAACTCATACGCTTTATAAAGTCGGAACTCGTGAACCTCCTGTATATGAAGTCGGAACTCAAAAAATCCAGTTTAGTCGAAACTTGAAAGCAGAGCCTGGTGTGAAGCCAGGCACTTAAAGTCGGAACTCGGGAATTATAAAATTTCTATCCCGGAACTCGAAAAGATATAGAAATGAGAGCTACTAATATTGGACTCGAGCTCGGATCTCGTACATTTGTGAATCATAATGTCGGAATTCGGAATATAGCCAGTTCATTTGAGCCTTAGAGACGAAGTCGGAAATCGAACATTTTGCTCTTTGATCGCTAAGGTCGGAAGTCGTAAATTGTGCTGAAGTCGAAGACGAACTCGTAAGTTGGAAGCATCAGTCACTTCATTTCAGCTCCTGAAATCGGAAATCGGAATTCATACTGACGAGGTCAAAATTTATACATGCTTACACAAGGTCGGAAATCGTAAGCTACATGCATTAAGTCATAGATCGTAAGCTGCATGCATGAGGTCGGAAATCGGAAGAAATCCCTTGTAAGCCTTGGAACGAAGTCGGAAGTCGAAGCTAATATTGAGATCGGAAGCTGAATCATAAGACAAACTCGGAAATCGTAAATCCTTGTCTGTCTAGCCTTGAAGATGAATTTGGAGGTTGGGAATACTATGATCTCGGAAGTCGGAAGTCGTGGATGTTACAATACCACTCCCCTTAAAAAATTTTGTCCTCAAAATTTAGTGCTAGAGAATAGTCCAGGATACTCTTTCCTCATGTCCGATTCTAGTTCCCAAGTATAGTCCTCAGCACCTTCTTTTCCCCATGCTACTTTTACTAGCTGTACAGATTTATTTCGGAGTTGTCTGCTGCTTTTGTCTACAATCCGTACTGGTTGAACATGGAAGGTCAGGTCCTCCTTCAACTTTATTGATTCGGGTTCAAGGGAGTGCGTAGGGTCAGGTTGATACTTTCTGAGTTGGGAGACATGAAAAACATCATGGAGGTTTGATAGATGTGGAGGCAAAGCGACTCGGTACGCCACTGACCCGATTTGCTTTAGGATTTGGAAGGGGCCAATAAAACGAGGATTTAGCTTCTTGATTTTGACAGCTTTACCAATCCCTGTTGTAGGAGTAACCTTCAGAAATACGTGGTCTCCTTCCTGAAATTCCAGAGGTTTCCTCCTGGTATCTGCGTAACTCTTCTGGCGACTCTGAGCGACAAGCATCTTGTTCCGTATTTTCTTGATCTGCTCGGTAGCCTGCTCAACTAAATCGGGCCCCAATAGAGCTGATTCCTCTATCTCATACCAGCACGGGGGAGATTGGCACTTCCGTCCGTACAATGCTTCGTAAGGAGCCATGCCAATGCTAGCGTGATAGCTATTGTTGTATGCGAACTCGGCCAATGGCAAATATCGATCCCAATTCCCGCGTTGCTCCAGTATATAAGCTCGTAACATATCCTCCAAGGTTTGAATTGTCCTTTCTGTTTGGCCGTCCGTTTGCGGGTGGTATGCAGTGCTTAGGCATAACTTAGCACCGAATGCCTTTTGTAAGGCTCCCCAAAACCTTGAAGTAAACTTTGGGTCTCGATCAGAGATAATGGTTGAAGGGGTCCCATGCAGCCTTATAATCTCTTGAATATACAGTTGTGCCAATTTTTCCAACGGATAATTCGTTCGGATGGGTAGAAAGTGGGCAGACTTGGTCAATCTATCCACGATGACCCATATGGCATCGTATCCTGTTGGTGTTCTTGGCAATCCCATCACAAAATCCATGGAAATACTCTCCCACTTCTACTCAGGGATTTCCAAGGGTTGTAGCATCCCAGAAGGCTTCTGATGTTCTGCCTTCACCTTTTGACAAATCAAGCATTTGCCAACAAAGTTTGCTATATCTGACTTCATGCCTGGCCACCAAAACATCTTCTTGAGGTCTTGATACATCTTAGTTATGCCAGGATGTACGGCAAACTCGCCTCTATGCGCTTCTTCTAAGATTCTCTTTCGGAGATCGTCCCTTTCAGGGATACATACTCTGTCGTGGCACCGCCAGATGCCCTCTTTATCTTGGGCAAAACCTGCCAGTTTCCCTGATCGCACGAGACTGAGCGTATGTTGAAAGTTAGCATCTTGCTGCTGTGCTTGCCGAATCTGGTCCTTGAAGCTACTGGTTATCTGAATTTGGTGTAGCTGAAGAGTCTTGGGAGTTATGGGAATTTCCAAATTGAGATTTCGGAAACTTTCAATAAGTTCCGTCTCTTTAATCAGCATCCACGCGACAATCAATAATTTCCTGCTTAACGCATCTGCCACGATGTTCGCCTTACCTGGGTGGTATTTCAATTCAAATTCGTAGTCTTTAAGGAGTTCCATCCATCTCCACTACCTCATATTTAATTCCTTCTGATCAAAAAGGTACTTCAAACTCTTATAATCAGAAAAGACCTCGAACTTTACTCCATACAGGTGATGTCTCCATATTTTCAAAGCAAACACTACTGCTGCTAATTCAAGGTCATGAGTCGGGTAATTCCTTTCTTGTGGCTTCAATTGCCTGGAGGCGTACGCGACCACCCTTCCAGCTTGCATCAACACACATACTAACCCTTGTTGGGAAGCATTGCAATAGACCTCAAATGGTCCTTGAGGAGTGAAAGAATGAAATGAGGAGAGAGGAGGGCTGATGGGTGGCGCAAAAGAAGGAGGAAAGGTGAGGTGACTTTGGCTTCTTACACAAGCTAAGGAGTGGGAAAAACCATGGGGCAAAAGGGGGTGTTGTGTTTCCTTTGAGTCTTGGTACTTGGGTAAAAGGCTTTGTGGTGTTTTTGTCAGTTGGTTAAAAGCATGAGCTACCTTAGGATTGGCATTGGATGATTATGATCACTCCAAGTGTCACAATCTTGATGAAGGAGAGTACAACTTTTGTCATGACTTAAGGGATCTACTAATATGGACCCTTGACCTAGTGGTGTATGATGAGAAGGCAATTGAATGGTTAGATGTGGCTCTTGCTTTGACCAAACTTTCAATCAATAAGTAAAGGGAAGTTTTCTACATCTTTATAATTGTTACAATTATCTAAATGTTAATTAATTCAATTGGTTCAATTATGCCACTAATGCATTTTATCGAAAAGGATTTTTCCTCCTTAATTATGTAAAGAAGATGTGAGGGTTAATTTGATTAGCATGTGATACTTATATGCTTTTAGTTAATTAGGTTTGATCACCTTGATTTTATGTTCTAAGTCTTGAATTAATAAGGATTGGGCATTTAGGCATTTAATTGTAACGTTTAATGCATTAAGCTTCAATTGTTGACTTGCCTTTGATTTACTAAGCCCTTGCTCTCGAGATTAGCCGATTAGTTCTCAATTAATCGCTAATCCCTCTAATTAGCCGGGAACACCGAGCTAATTAACTTAGGTAAAGTGGGGATGTTACAAGTATCCTAATTCTCCACTCCTTCTAAATTCAATTCCAACTCCAAATTTCAAGTTAATCCAACTATAAACCATCAAATACATCCAATACATCATCAAATAAGTGAATGAGAGTAAAATTTCGTGTAGCCACAGTTCATAGGATTTAAGAACAGAAATTGAATCCTACCTCCTTTAGGTGTGATCTTGCTGAATTTTGAGTTTGGATTGATGGAACCTTGACAAAGCTTGAAGGTTTGATGGAGTTGGTTGAGAGGAGAAGAGAAGAAGAAGGCTGGAAAGGAAAAGGGAGGCGCAATCGGTATGCAAATAAGGAGAGGAAATCTAATTCAAGTATCAAGAGGGTAGTTGGCTAGGTGGGTTGTGATTGGATGATTGTTTGTGGCCAATTTTTCAACCAAGTCTCCCTCTCTTTATGGCCCTTGTGGTGCCACCAAGTGATCAGCAAGTGGTTAAGTAGTCAGTCCTAACACAATAGAATTTGGATGTATAATTCTATTGATTCGGTTCCGATAGTTTAAAATAACTCGATCTTACTGATTTCTTTTAAATCGGTAAATCGGTTTTGAGAAATTTCTATGAAATCTCCTATGCTTCTAACCTAATTCCCTCATATCTAAACTCAATTGATTGCTAATTAATTGATCTAAATAAGCATTTAGTCAAATTTTAATTAACTTCAATTATTCGATAAAAACTGAATAATGGGGCGAAAAACGATAAGAAAAATTTCGGCGGATGTTACATACCTCACTCTCAAAACTTACTCTACATGATTCATGGATCGTTCCTACAGATCAAACTTGACATGACATGATCCAAAAGAAGTATTTACAGCAAAAGTTGATGGACCCAAACAACTAGTTTTCCTCTTTGGTGATGTACTTGCTTGTTGAGAAAGAAAGCAACCTACTTCTCTCTCTAATCTTTGACTAGTGGATTGAAAAGCCCTGGGCTCAAGGTTTGAAGTCACAACAACTAGATTTTGAAGTCTATATAAACCTTGAAGATAATGGAGAAACAATTGGAGCTCTTCACATTTGAATATTATCAAGCTTTAATCTTTCCTAACCTTCTAGACATCCAACAAGTTACTTATTGTAAATTCTTGTGAAGAAAATCTTCTTATTTGCTTTGTAATAGCCAAAATCCTTTTAGTGAGATTATTGACAAGTCATTACATAGTAAACTTAATTGTTTCATACACCTTTGACTGCATGTTTGGTAACTCTCTAAAATCATGTTTGGGTAACTTTTATTGAAATGGATTATAATCACTTTCAAAGAATTTAAGCTATTTTTGGGGAAAAAAGTGGAAGCTAGAATTTGGACATTTTTTGATTAAAAGTTGTTTGTACAGTACACACAATGTTATATTTTTACCAAATTGACCCTAAATATTAAATATTATATAATATAAACAATCATTTTATACCCTTTAGTAATTTTACTATATAAAAGCAACTTTTTTCATAAAATCCAAATAAAAATAAATTATCTTAAAATCGCTTTTCTGCTAAAGTATCCAAACATAATTTGATTCTCAAATAATCGATTATATAGAAAAGCAATTATACAAATAAGCGATTATTAAAATAATTTTAATTTTATAGTTTTCCCAAACACACACTTAGTGTGAGTGTTGTTCAAACACAAACCTTTCAAACTTATCTTTGGAACCTAACCTAGTAGTAGTCATTGTGAGCTTAGAGATGCTAGGATAAAATACAACTCATTTTGTTAGCTTTGAGAGGCTAGGTCAATACTACTCAATTTCATAGCTTGGAAAGGCTTTGTAAAAACTACTCAGTTGTAAGCCTAGAGAAGCTTGGACAAAAGAATACTCAAGTTTATAAAATCTCAACTAATTTGTTGGAGACTGGACATAGACAAGTGCTTTGGCCAAACCAGTAAACTTCTTTATGTGATCTTCTATCCTTATTACTCTTTACAGTTTTCATATTTTGTGCATTATTCTGTGTGCTTATTTTATTCACTGCCTAAAAAAGTTGTTATAAAAACAATAACTTCTATTTCTAACCCAAAATGCTTCCGCATTCCAAGTTCAAAGACTTGAGAAAGTTTGTTTAAAGCTTCAAGAATAACAAAGGTTTTAAGAAGCACGATTCAACCCCTTTTTCATACTACTTCTACCATCACAATGCTCAGAGTATATAGCTTTTATGTCATTCTTCGCATGTAGTTGCAGAGGGAGGCATAAGAATGGGAAGAACCCCCTCATGTAGAGTTGTTGGAATTACTAAAAAAGCGGATGCTGGAGAGTGGAAACGAACTCTCTCTTTAAAAGCAATAGTATGGCTTGAAAGAAAATGGTGCTACGTCACAACTACTTGATTAGCTACAGCTGATGTAAACTATAACATCCCATATATTCATTAGTTAAATATTTGGATTAATTATATTGAGGCATAAATTCATTCATGATTTAATGTTAATATAAAGAACCAATAATTCAATATAATTATAAAAAATTCATATTAATAATTTTTCTTGCCAATTTAATCCTAAGTAATAAACACTAGAAAATTTACTAAAATTTTTCTAGATAATTAAGGGATTATTAGTCAAATTATTAGTGCCTAAAACTCAATAAAAATTTAGAAAACGTAGAAATAAATTTCAAAAAATTATTAAAAAAACTTTTTGAAGGCTAATTAGGGTGATAATAGCTTGCAAAATTAAAATCAAAATTTTTAGAGCTTGTTTTAATTTTTTGTAATTTTTGGGTAAATATTAGTAAATTGTAGGATTAGGAAAAATAATTTAAAAATAGGTAAATGATTGAGAAAAATTCTGAAAAATTAGGCATGCTTAGAATAGCTAGAAGGATCAAATAAAATTTTGTGAGCAATTATAAGTTAGGGAAAGTTAATTAACTAAATCTAGCCCAATTAACATAAGTTAAATCCATAGAATTAGTAATGGCAAACTGGTCAACCACCCCGCCCTACCGCGGGTCAAGCTTTAAGTAGGGCGGAGCGGGCCAATCCACATTAGTAATTTGGGTTGAATATGCCAACCCGTGCCGCCTGTCGTGGGTTAGCCCACTAAAATATGGAAAATAAAGAAAAAAATATTTTTTACATAAATTAATTTATCTAAATTTTTTAAAAAAATAAAGAAATTTTTAATTAAATGCAATAAAAGAACATCCATACAAAGAATCTCATTTCATTTACTTATCAAGTATTAAATCATATACTCAACTCTAAAATAGTAAAAAATCACAATTTTCAATAAGAATAAGATAGAACTTCTAACCAAAATAATCATAACAAAAAAGCTCACAAGCCAATATTCAGACCCAAACACGTTAAAATATTCACACTCTACAAGTTAACCATGTTCATAATAAAATATAAATGTATAATCATCAAGACAACAACATAGTCCATAAAAGCATAAATATAATCAATACTATAGTCCAAAAAAAAAATTATGAAGTCCATCAATATTACATAAACACCAACAAAAAAGGCCTAATATCGTATGTATTGTGTGGAAAAAGAAAAGAAGAAAATAAAAAAATTTGACTCGCGGGCCAAACCTACCCTGCCCCGCCCCACTTCAACCCGCGGGTTAAGTGGGGCGAGCTATGTGGGTTGAATTTTTTTTGCGGATTGAAAATACCAATCCACCTTGCCAAAAATTGCGAGTTATACTGGTCAATCCGGCGGGTCCGACCCGTTTTGCCATCTCTACATAGAATTACAAGAAAAATTGCCAAATAAAATATTGCTCACATAAATTCTAAAATAATGATAGCCATTGATCTTGGACACAAGTCCAAACCAAAATCAAACTTGGAGACCAAATTGTGTTGAAAATATTAAACAAGTACAAGTAAGAGTGAATTAGGTAGTAATGTGTGAGTGTGAGTTAGTGTGTAAGTGAAGCAAAAAAAAAAAAAAAAACAACAAAATAAAAATTAAAACACTTATTTCCTTCCTCAAGAAGCAGTAGCTGCGGCAAATGTAACGTCCTCCTCTACACAGTACTATACTTAAGTGATAGTATCACACTCTGGAGTTGTTATTGTTACCTAAGTGGACCTTATCTAGTAGCGACTTCAGCTGTCTTTGAAACTTCTCGAATTATCTGGAGATAACATGGAAATAAGAGTGAGAATTTTAAATTCTCAGTAGGGTTCACGAAGAAATTTCATACCGCGTCATCATTATTATCTCCACTGCTTTGATTTATTATGAAAAAAGTGGATATGTTATATAAACTGTTTAATTTTATAGTTCGAAAACATATTATTCGAAGCACAGTCCATTTTATTCATGCACTTGTCATTTGGGAGAGCCAATACAAAATCAATTCATGAATCATACTATGAACAATAACTACAACATATTAAAATATAATAATACCAATATACTAGAAACATAAAATCTGCACATGCCTTTACTTATACTTGAATTTATGCATATATACGTATTTTGTTTTCTTCCTTTATTTTCCTTTACTTGTTATACATATTCTAGAGTATGATCACCATGTCGTATTCCATAGGGGTTGATCACTATGTCACACTCCTTAGGAATATGTTCACCCTGCCATGTCCCAAAGTATGATCTCCATGTCATACTCCATCGGGGTGTGATCGTCATGTCATATTCTTTAGGGCATGGGGTCATTATGCTATATTCCAGAGTATGATCGCCCTGTCATACCCCATTTGAGCGTGATCACCATGTTATATTCGTTAGAAATATGAACTCATCATCATATCGTGCATCATAGACTCTTAAATACATAGGCTTTGTACCTTATTCTCAAATGATAATACTTGTATGGTATTCTTGTACGTCGCATGATAATATTAACACACCAACATTTAGAACTATCTCTAATTCCTGCCAGAAATTTGGCAGCATAACGAATCATGTCTGCTTCTCCATGAATAGTGCTAGGCTACCAGTACAATCAATTAAGTATGCAATTGAATGTAAGACAGCAAGTTACAACAACATTATTAATCATATGGTATGTCAAAATCAATAGAAATATCAACAAAGTTTTCTGCTCACTCTACCCTCTTCTACCTTAATTTTGTAAATTCCAACCTTACTCCTATTCAAACCATTTAAACCTAAATTTTGCCTATATCATAGCTTTACGTGTCTAGTTTTCAACCCTTTTAGTCTTGTCCCATTTTAATTTGTATAGCTCAAGTTATTTGTATTTTACCTCAGACTGCCCTACACTTAGCCAGAATTGCACCCTTATAAGTGAAAATTCACAAAAAATAGGAATGTAGGTGAAATCATATGAAATTTATATCAAATTAAAGCTAACAGAACACAATTCCAAATAAAGCAAGTTTCATATCATTTGATGAGTATATTTTGAGATATGAGCCCCGTAACTTGACCCTGCTAGACCACCCTATTCTAGCTTTGTTTAAGCTTAAGGTGAATTCATTGATGTGCTGGGAATAATTAGCAATGAATCTAACTCTGAAATTTTCATGAAATGTTCCTTTATATGTTAGCTTTCAAATGACGTTGGGTTCACTCAATTTGGAGTTGTATAGAGTGAGTTACATCCTTCTCAACTCATACTACCCAAATAAGAATCCAAATTTCTAGATCAAATTTCAAAAATTCATAGCTAATTCTATACTAATCCAATGGCCTTATATTTTATACGTATGGAAAGTCCTAAATATCTAGTTTAATATAAAAATATATTCATTTAATTTAAATTACTGTAGGCAAAGCCATACACTCTGCCGTACGGACTACTTGGGAAAACCCTAATAGCTAATTGAATTCTCTCTATTCTTCAAGTTCTTTCATACCAATTCCAATTCTAATCACAACATACATGCAAAATCAATCATAATCTATCATCATCACTCCAAATCACATTAGTATCATGAGGAAAACAAGATCCCTACATAGCCCCAAATGAAGGAAAACAAGAAAAGAAGTTGGATTCCTACCTTGTCTACTTGAATTCTTGGTGGTTTGGTGTCTTACATTGATGAGACTCTTGATGAGATTTGAAGAGAAATTGAAGATGGAGTAGAGATGAGTGTGAGTGGAAGAGAAATGAAGAGGGGTTAGCTCCTTATGTTGGCTGAAATTCACAAGGCCAAAGAAGGGATTGAACACAAACTTGTGAAGCAAAAATTCATGTGATTGGTGGATGTGTGTTGGAGTTTCAACTTGATTTTGTGGCTGCCATCTTTGGCTGAAGTCGCGCCACATATAGAGATGTTTTAGCTAAATCCTATTCATCCTAGGGTTTTCACAATATAATTTCTATTGGTCCGATTCTGACAGTTTAAAATACCAAACTCTTACCGATTTCTCTTAAATTGATAAACCGATTTTAGAAAAATTCTATCAGGTTTCCTATGTTCCTAACCTAATCCCATCAAACTTAATCCTTCTAAATGTTACTTAAATGGCTTCGGATAAATACTTAATCGAATTCTAATTAATCCCAATTATTCGCTAAAAATCGAACAACTCGGTTAAAAACGATAAAATTTTTCGAACATCACAGCAATGGGCAGTGAGGAGAAGTGAGTGAGTGTATGATCACCTTGTTCTTTTCTTCATCTTTAAGAAGAAGGACTCCTTGAGTGAAACACCTATAAGGCTTTGGTGGGTGTTGTAATCTCTTTGTTTCTCTCTTCCAAGCATCAAGATCATCATCATCCTACTCTTCCTTTAAGCCCTCTTCTTCTCTTCACAAAGGTAGGGTTTTTCTTTTTTTAACTCTCCCATGGACCATATATTTTGATTAATTCTAATGGATTGTTCTTGTTGTTGGTAATGCTTGAAAAACCTTGGCTTCACTCTCTTTCTTGGCCACACTGGACACACTTTTGTGGGAGGAATTTTTTTTGTTTTGTATCATAACTAAGAGTGTTACTTGATGTAAATTTGGTGAGGAAATTTCTTTTGAGGTGGAGTAATGGTTTGTAACTTAATATAGGCTTCTTTGAGGTGGAGTAATGGTTTGTGTTTAGGAGTTACTACTAAAGATTTAAACAGACCTTGATTTGTAGTGCATTTTATTCCCCACGAAAATAACATAATATTCGCTTATATGTTTCAAATATTAGCTTTACAAACCAACCAATCAAATTAAGTAAGTAACTCTGCTAGGAGCTTGTAACTAAGAGAATAGTAACCTAAAACATATCCGTCAACTATCTTCAGTAATTAATCTAGCATTGGACGAGTTCTTTTTTTGCTTAGTCCTCATCAAGATTCTTTGGAATTGCTTGGAGACGACACGGGACCACACATAGGCACGAGAATTTTTTATTCATAATAGGACTACTAGGCTACATGACAATTTATGTTATCGTCGCCATCTCAGCTGCTTCAGTTTATTCAAGAAAAAGGTGATTACTGTAACAGCTTTATCATATAAGCTATGCTCGAGTCATGGAGTTATATTAAAAGATTGTCACTGTGCTAAGAAAATCTTTAAAATATGGAAAATATAATACATGGCTCTTTAACTACTCACTTTATTACTGACTAATAATCTTTGATACATAGAGAATAAAATAACTACACTTTTAAAGAAACTATATCTGACATAGTACACAGCGTTTACTTCTGACTAGTCATTAGCTAGCTTCAATAGTTTCTTGACCTGGTTTATGCCCGATCCTTGCTCAATGAAAGGCTCAGTACTCCACCTCGCACTTGATTCCCAACTTGGGTGCTGGAATGTTTATGGAAAAGAAAAACATACAAGTAGGCAGTGAGAACCTAAGGTTCTCAATAGGTAAACTCAAGCCAATCTTACAGCGTCATCATAAACATTCCAGCCGCTTCGGTTTATTATGAAAATATGAGCATATATAAACAAATAGTGGTTCAATTTTAAGTTGAAAACACCTTACTCGAAGCGGGATATATTTTAACAGCCACTTGCCATTTCATATGACAGACATAGAAATATGAATAGTATAATATACTTCAACAAGAATCATAAAAGCATTATGACTTAATGGGAAAATTGAAAATGCACATAAAAATGCTTGTACTTGTCTGTATGCAAGTGCACTTGACTTAATTCATATTTTTCTTTAACTTGCAACTTGATCTTGCTATTTTCTGTACTTGGTCCCCCGGAGGTGAATGGCCTCTCTCACCCCTAGGTAATAGCCTGTTTTTCAGGTCCGAGCTTGTGCCTATACATGAGTGACAGGTTTACTTTCCCCAACCCTCACACTGGTCTATTTCCTTTAAATCTGGTCGAGGGCTGGCCCAAGTATTAGATAGTACTGCTCTGGCCTACACTAGCTGGGTCTATGCCATGACTCATGTGGTAGCTTGGTAGATCCCGCTTGTAAGTTCTTATTATTTTTCCTTTCCATATCTTATCATGCATGCCAATACTTTGTGCATTCATGGATATGTCTCATACCTTATTTCTCATATCATATTCTAATTATGCTTGCATGCATGACATACATGGACATGACATGTAAATGTAAATATATTCAAAGCATAATCACCCACAGCATAAGTTCTCATGAATTCTTGCCGAAAATTCGGCAGCATAACGGAGTCCACTTCCCCATGAATAGTGCCAGACAGCCAGTACAATCTTTCAAACTTTCAATTCAATATGGATCAGCAATTATATAGGTATTCATAACATCATTCATCAAGTTCAATTCAAGCATCTATGGGGTTTTCGGTTTTCTCCCTCCTATTCTGCCTGATTTTGTTATAATCCACCCTTTGCCCAATTCAACTCATTTAAGTCTAAATTTGGGATATGTCATAGCCTTATGTGTCTAGTTTCCAACCCTTTTTGTCCCATCTCATTTTGATTTGTATAACTCAAGATATAAGTATTTTTCCTTAGGCTGCCCTGTTCTTAGCTAGAATTGTGCTCTTATAAGTGAAAATTCACTAAAAATAGAAATCTAGGTGAAATCATATGAAAAAATGAAAGCTAACAGAACAAGCTTTCAAATGAATTAAGTTTCATGTCATTTGCATGAGTATATTTTGAGTTATCAGTCCCGAAACTTGACCCTACTGGACTACCCTGCTTCAACCAGGTTTGAACTTAAGTCAACTTCATTGGTGTGCTGGAAACAAATGGTAATGAATCTGGTTCTGAAATTTTAATGGGATGTTTCCTTACATGTTATCTTTCAAACAACTTTGGGTTTACTTAATTTGGAGTTGTGTAGGGTGAGTTATACCCTTCTCAACTCATACTGCCCGGATAAGAATCCAGATTTCTAAGTTAAACTTCAAAAATTCATAACTAATGCTATACTAATCCAATGGCTTTATATTTTATATGTATCAAAACCTCTAAATGTCTAGTTTTATATAAAAATAGATTCATCCAGTTTCTATGGCTGTAGACAGAGCCGTATACTCCACCAGTACGGACGCTGTAGGGTTTTCTCACAAAAATAGATTCTGCTTAGCTCCTTTTTGAGTTTTTGATAAATTCCTCAACTTAAACCAAGTTTCCTCACCTCAAAACACTAGAAGAACATCAAAGCACTATCAAACAAGTATGGTATAAGAGGAACATAGCAGCCACATAGTCACATGATACATCAAACAACTAATAATTTGAGCTACCTACCTTTAAATCCTTGAAACTATGGAAGCAAGAAGTCCAAGAACCAACTCCGAGCCTTCTTCCTTCATCATGGTAGCAGCTCATATGAATGTGGGGAGGCTCTATTTGATGCTTAATCATTAAATTGTTAGATGGGTTTTGTAGAGAAGGAGGTGAAGATCAATTTTCATAAAAGGAGTAAGAGGATTTGAGGTCAAGAGGGCTTCCAATCTTGAGCTTGAAGTTCTTGTCCATGGAGGTAAGGAAAGAAAGGAAGAAGAAGAAGAAGAAATGGAAGGACGCTGAAGCATGGTGGAGGGCGCAAATTAAAAAGGAGATGGGTGAGATTTTTCTAAGCTTTATGACATAGATAAGGATGGCTTCAAATATTTGGCTTTAATGGTCATGATTTGGCCAAATCTTCCCATCATATGGCTGCTATATGCCACCATCTATGGTAGTGGAGGTGGCTAAATTTCAGCCCTTCAACCAAAGGTTATCAGTGTAAAATTCTACTGATTCGACTCTAGCAATTTAGAGCACCGAATATTTACCGATTTTCTCCAAACCGGTAAAACGTTACTTAATAGTTTGTAAGATATCTACGTGTTCATTTTAATTTATCTTAAGCCAAATCTCTCTAACTAATATCTAATTAACTCTTAATTAATATTTATTTAACCTGTAATTGCCCTTACATAACTATTGAAACCAAATAAGTGAATTAACGGCGTAAATTAGACATTTTCGTAAATCCAGAGCCTTTTTGTTTCCTATTTTCTGTAACTAATGGCATTTTCATAATTTTGAGCAAGTCCAGGGGCACCCCACGTAATTTAACACCAGACTGTCTCCATGGCCCAATCGACAGAGACTTAAACTTCTACGGTTTCACCATGTGATTCTGCTCCACTTAAAACCCCATTTTGCTAATTCTACAGATGTGGGGATATAAAAGTCATTTTATGGACAGTTCTAGGGTTATTGTGGAAATAATTCTTTAGGGTCAAAATATAATTTCTAAAAATTTTGGGCATTTCTGTAATTAATAAAAGTTTATAGGGGCACTTTTGTCATTTCTTAATTTTTAACATATGATAGGGCCATATTTTCAATGACAGTGTTACACTACCCTATTATTCCAAGTGTGAGGATCATCATGACATGGCGCTGCCTGAGAAATTCTCACACTGCCTAAGGGGAATAATTCAAAGTTTCCATTATGTTTTGTTTACTAAAGTGGGGATGTTACATTCTACCCACCTTAAAAAAATTTTGTCCTCAAAATTCTAGGATTAAGAAGGGTCAAGGAAAAATTCTTTTTAACTTATAGAGATATTCCTCTTTTTGTGTTTGCATCTTATCTTAAGATTACTTGCCAATAGCTATGAGGTAATGTTTTAATATATATAAAGGATCTATAAGGGTTATGTTGGTGTCCGAGCTGGCCTTGTCCCTATGACGCTCTAAGTCATTGTTCAGTTTATTGGAGATTCTTACTCATCTCCCTTGCTCTATACCCCACTAGTCCTGCTTTGTGGTAGCCGCTAAATCTTCCACCACTTGTACATGAGACCCCAGATATTCAACTCATGAAGATTTACAATTGCAAAGTTTAGCAGTTATCATAGTAATTGACGTCAATATGTAGTGACGATAATGCCTATGTCAAGGAGGTCTATATATTCTTTTCCAAGATTTTTATTTGTTCAGCTACCCTTAGTTCAATAATAAATGCACCTTCGATACAATTCTTTAGAAACATAGGCTTAGGCCTTTTCTCAAAATTATTACTAGGAGCCTTATCTTAAAACTCATTCTTCTTGGTAAAATTTGCCTCGTGCCTAATACCTGTAGGAAAATTTTAGGTCACTCCCACTATATGGATTAAGTTCTAAGACTCATGACTCTTCCTATTAGTTTGATGTCCTCCTTGACTCCTAGTTATTGAGATATAGGCAGTTTAATGTGAAAACCAAGGTTAAAAGTCAAATCTTTCCATCGAAGCTGCAGAGTTTCCTTACCATATTGCCTTACAAGATGGCTTTCTAATATCTAAGCAGAGAGTTGTCATGGATTATAGGGGTGCCAAAATATACTTTATTTCACTGACGTTCTGATCCATCATCGAATTCATTGAGTAAATTCCTCATCGTGCATGCAATGTGTCTGACTACTTGTGCACTATGTTCTCCGATAAACTTTCTATTACTTGTGTCTTGGGTCCCAAATACCAACTGAAGAAGTTCTTGCCATTATGAAAACTAACAGCTACAGCAGCGATCAACTTCGACAAATAGTGGCCATAATGGCTTCGCCGAAGTTTTTCGAGAAATTGACCAAGCTATATCCAAATTCTCGCCTACCTGATCCTCTTCGATCAGTGATGAATCCCCTTCCATTAGGTTTTAGGTGTAATGCTAGAGCTTCCTTCTAAATATATCTATAGTCCTTGCCTCAAAATCTCTCCTTCTTTTGTGGACTTTACTCCATTTCTCATTATTTGCTAATCGGATCTCGTGTCGTTCTTGTTGAACTTCTCAATGATTGTTGTGATACTTGCTCCCTCAAAATATGATTAGTTTCCCGTAAGGAAAGGATTGTAGGACAGTAGAAGTTCCTGCCACTTTTCTACTTTCTTCAATTGGTTAGCATGGAGATTCCTCGACTATTGTGTTGATGTCCACCTCTCACTTTTGTGGGTACCTTAACTGCTGAGCCTTCTGGCTATTCTTCATAATATCTTACTCCTAAGATGTAATCCATTTGCTGTGTGAGATGGGAATGATGGTCTTGCTTCCCTGTTAAAGTTACAATATGCGGACTTCCCAGAAGATCACCCACCATAACATTACCCTCATTCGAGCACGGTTAACTACGGAACTCTAATGGAACCTAGTGCGTTAGTGATGATCGCATTTAATTTGGCCCAAGGTATAGAGACTCTTCTGACTGCCTCTAATTCCGATATCGTAACCTTGCCCCTCATGGGGCACATTTCCTAATCCTTTTTGATCCTATATTGGCCCATCATCCAGTCTCGCTTAGGGTACATTAGGTCTGTTGCACTTATGACTGGTGCCAAGGAAACCCTACTTGGCATTTCGTACACAATCTTTTCTGCACCGTAATCTCATACTAGGTAGTTTTTCTCTCTTTAGTAGGCCAGCCATAAATCTGGACTTCCTCTTTTCCTACTGTGTTTTGTTGTTACTGTAGAAACTTGTATGTTTTCCCTCGTTAGAACCTACCTTGCCGTTGTTCCCCCGGTCTTTTGGAATTAGTTGCATACTTTAAACTTTTATTACTCTCGCCTGAATCCGAATACATTCCTTATCGAATTACTCCCCCCATTGCATATATAATGGTACCTAACTTCTCTGAAGAGCCTCATTCCTCTACTAATAACATGTTGAAGATAATTCCATCATCCAGTTCCTGTGGTGGTTGAGGTTGATAGAATTTGAACATGACTAAATTTTTTCTAACATTTTCTTTACCCCTAAAAGGTAGGAAAATTACACTTGATTCATATACCATCTCTAGTCTGAAAGTGTTTCTACTTCAGGTTAGTAGGAGATATATTGTCTCTCTCTCTTGTTACACTGATAATTTCATCTGCTTTCCATACCGAGTATAGCCGTATCTCCATCTTGATTCAATGTAAGTTAGATGGGTCTCTTAACAGTTTGCTCAACTGTTTCCCTTTTGAAGCCGAGATTCCACTTAGTACTCTTCCAATTTACAATCGCTACAAGGTTAATTCCCTGTACCCTTGAGGGAGATGTCACTCTATCTCTGGATGGGGACTTAAAAAAGTTTCTAGTGTACCTAACTGAAGCTTCTGCCCTTAGCTTCTTTCACTGATCCTCTGCTTCATACGTTCACTCTACAAGTTTCTTAATGAAGGATTAGGTCTTTATAATGTAGTATTATCACAATCCAAAATAAAAACCATTAACTGAATTTGTTGGCGAGGTACCTCCGGGGTAATCTCATTTATGAAGAAAATAAGGACACTATCCATGCCACATAGGATAACCTCATCAGCGGGTAATCACCTTGCTCCTCTCGAGTATTAAAGTTACAAGACTAGGTAGAAGAATCCCCTAGATTCAAGCTAGAGAAGATAGTCTGGATTGGGTAATTGCAATAAAGCTGGAAACAAGCCCCATCAGGGTGAAGAAGATTCTTACTCAGCTCATCTCCAACTAAGATCCTACCCTTGATGATGAAAAATCTTCGGCTAGCTGGCAACACTTTACAAACAACCTTTTTCGGTATAACTAGGTTTACTATGTCTATAACAAACCATCCAACACGATTCCCTTGATTGAATCCCCAACTCTCTGCACTCCTTGACTTGCTCAATTGTCTACCCCTTTATGTCATCGCTACTTTCTAGGAGTTTTATCTCTAATAATTATGTATAAAAGGTCCCTAATAAGCTTGCTGGGTGTTTTAGGCTTCTGTTTACACAAAACCTTATATTGAGGTGATCAAGGTCAACATTCAGTCAAGTGCAATAGGTAGTCCACAACACTCACAACAAGGCCACCATGCATAATGTAACATCCCCAATTTTTGTCTAAGCTAATTAGCTCTATGATCCTGGCTAATTAGAGAGGTTAACGATTAATTGAAAAATTAATCGATTAATCTCGAGAGCAAGGGCTTAGTAAATTAAAGGCAAGTCAATAAGATAAGTGCAAGTCAACGATTAATTAGAAAATTCAACAATTGAAGCATAATGTATTAAAAATTATACTTAAAAGCCTAATTGCCCAATCCTTATTAATTCATGAATTAGAACATAAAATTAAGGTGATCTAGCCTAATTAACTAAGAGCACATAAGTATCACACCTTAATCACATTAACCCTCACATCTCCTTTACATAATTAATTAGGAAAAATCCTTTCATTGAGAATGTGCTAATGTGTAATCAAACCAATTGAATTAATTAATATTTAGACAATTGTAACAATTGTAAAAATTTAGAAATTTCTCTTTAATTATTGTTTGAAAGTTTGGTCAAAGCAAGAGCCATATCCAACCATTCATTGGCTTTCTCATCATACACCACTAGATCAAAAGTCCATATTAGTAGCTTCCTTGAGTCATGACAAAAATCTACTCTCCTTCATCAAGATTGTGACACTTGGAGTGATCACAACCATCCAATGCCAATCCTAGGATAGATCATGCTTTTAACCACTAGAAAAGAAACACTACAAAGTCTTTACCCAAGTGCCAAGACTCAAAGGAAACACAACACTCTCTTTTGCCCTATGGTTTTTCCCACTCCCTAGCTTGTGTAAGAAGCAAAAGTCACCTCACTTTTCTCCCTCATTTGCGCCACTTTCAGCCCTCCCTCTCTCCTCATTTCATTCTTTCACTCCTCTCCCAAAGACACACACACAAAAGCTCTCACCTCTCTCTAAACCTCTCTTTGTTCTTCCTACTCTTCTTCTTGTTCTTCTTGTTTTCCTACCCTAAGTCCTTACTTTTCTACCACCATCACCCTCATCTCCTATCATCACACTCACCATCCTTTCAAGGACTACCATTTTTGGTCCTTGGAGAAACAAAGCCACTCATACACAAGCCCCAATATCAAGCTCAAGGAGAAGGAGGCCATCTCCAACCATCTTCATCTTCCAAGCCTTCAAGAGGAACTTTTTGGTAGTGACTCTAACCCTTCCTCTCCATATATTTTTCAAGAACTAGAACCCCTAAGCTCTTCATAGCTAGGTGGTTTTAGGACTTGCTTCAAGGTCTTATGACCATTCCTTGTTCTATGAGCTTTCTTGTCTTGTTGAAAAGTGTTGTTTTGAAAGAAAATCTTGTGGCATGATGGTTTTAAGTGTCTTGCTTTATTTTATTTCAAAATACTGATTTGGTAACTGAAACATTGATTATAGTGTTGAGATAAAACATGAAAATGGTGTTTTGAAGTGATATAACAATTTCTCCATAAGCTTGAAGTGAAAAACTCAAAAACTAGTAAATCTGGAATTCTGGCAGCCTGTAAAGCGTGCGGTATATTTATTGCTACAAAACTCAAAATACAATGAAACTAATTTTCTGTGAAATTAGACTCAAAGAGCTTTTCATACATATAAAATATGCGAGATTTGGTTTTAAAATGAGAGAGATATGAACTTTTAAAGTCTGCTGTTCCTGGATGGGTTTCTGTCCGGGCAGTAGGTAATAAAACGTGTATAACTCAAGCTATACATAACATTTTTGAGTGGGACCAAATTTGTTGGAAAGCCAAGACATAGAGGAACATCCCCATAAAACAGTTTTATCAGATTCCTTGTGAGGAGTTCACAGTAAATGTCAAAAGTCACTGACCCGAGATGAACTTTCAAATCTGAACAGTCAGAATAAAATGTGTATAACTCAAGCTACAAAATGAATTTTTGAATGGGGTTTCTTTTGTTTAAAAATAGACTCAGAGAAGTACAAACATATTAAAATTCGAAATAAAAGGGTAAAAGATGAAATTATGGTAAATTTTGAAGTTACTGCCCCACTATAAAAGTAAAACTGGTTAGGGTAAAAGTTAAAGGTTAATGAAGAATAAGCTTTAAGACATTAATATCCTTACATTAAGTATTGAAAAACCTTCATAATTCAACATAAAAAGTTTTAAAGAGGATAATAGATAAGATGGACCCTAGGTCTAATAAAAGAATTTATACAAGAGGTAACCTCAATTAAAAGCTTGCACCAAATTTACTAAGCTAAGCTCATAAAACTTTGCTTGAGAATATGCCTATGTTTAGGTTGCAAGCATGATGTGATGATGATGATGTGATGATGATGATATGATATGATGCTGTGATGTTGGTATTCTGTTTGGCAAAATTTTGGGAAGCTTCGGTCTAGCCGTTATGCTGCCGAAATTTTGTAGAAATTATGGACTTAGAAATATTTTGCATCATAAGCTTTAATAAGAAGAGAAAGTAAACTAAGGGTGTGATCCTTCAAAAGGGAAGGTGACCCAAAGTAAGTTCCCCTCACCCACGACTCACATGAGGCATGGCAAGACCCAGCTAGTGTGAGTATAGGGGATAGGGCTTACATGAGGCATGGCATGACCCAGCTAGTGTAAGTACCGAAATTCTATGGTGGCGACGGCCACGGTATGAGCTCATTACCACTTATGTTTAGTGGGTGAAAAGAAAAGGACTTAAGATAAGTCAAGATAAGAAAAGAAAGGAAAAGGGACTTCGGTCCAAACCCTTAAAGAGAAAAAGTTAAGAGAAGCTTATAGCACAGTCATGCACGTTTTATGTGATTATACTTATGCCCATATATGTTATGATATAAATGATTAGAGAGTATGTTAAAATTGAATCCATTTCGGGTATCCATGTTTTCGAAAACCTAAGAACTGAACCTTATGAATGCTCACTGTTTTCATTAATAAAACCGAAGTGGCTGGGACGATGATGATGACACCTCCGTGTCAGGTTCGAGTCCTACTGAGAAATCTTATTTCTCACTCTAGTTACTTTTCCGCATCGTCACCAGAATTCGATGGCGCATCCGGTGGAGTGGAGCATGGATTCCCCACACTGTGAGCGGATGTATGATGTTGCGTGCCAGACGAAGCTGTTTTGGGACTTATAGCGATCGTTGTTCTGTATCTTCGCATATTCCTTTTTGAAATGAGCTTTGTCATTGGAGTTTATCTTTAGTATCTTGTAATTGGATCATGGCACGACCATGAGCATTCTTCGATGTAATGTTTATATATATATATATATATTATGAACTCATATGGATGTAATGATTAGTTAATTAATGCAATGTATTTGTGAATTTCTATTTATTTACCTTTCTTTTGTCTTATGATATTTGGGTATTTATGTTATGCGACACGCTCTTTCTCTATCTACCTTCTCGCTCAAGGCTTTACTTTCCAAAGCGAGGACATTTTTCAAAAAAAAATCTTACCGTATTTTCCGCGTAATTTAATTTCAAGTGAAGTTTAATTTTCCACGAGCATAAGTAACAACTAATAAAACGCCGTAATACGACTTAAGCGTAGTATGGGTTTATTAGGGTGTTACACATAATATTTCTATGCCCTCTTCATGCGAGGACCTAAAGCATGGTGCATTTAGATTCTCAGAGTATGCATTAGAAGCATAATCAGTCCATCCACCGGCCTATACAGGACGAACTGCTCTGATACAAAAAATGTAACAGCCTCTATCATATAAGTCATGCTTGAGTTATGGAGTTATATTAAAAGGTTGTCACTGTGCTAAGAAAATCTTTAAAATATGAAAAATATAATACATGGCCCTTTAACTACTCACTTTATTATTGACTAATAATCTTTGATACATAGAGAATAAAATAACTACACTTTTAAAGAAACTGTAACTGACATAGTACACAGCGTTTACATTCGACTAGTCATTAGCTAGCTTCAATAGTTTCTTGACCTGGTTTACGCCTGATCCTTGCTCAATGAAAGGCTCAGTACTCCACCCGCACTTGACTTCCAACTTGGGTGCTGGAATGTTTACGGAAAAGAAAAACATACAAGCAGGCAGTGAGAACCTAAGGTTCTTAGTAGGTAAATTCAAACCAATCTTATAGCATCATCATAAACATTCCAGCCGCTTCGGTTTATTATGAAAATATGAGCATATATAAATAAATAGTAGTTCAATTTTAAGTTGAAAACACCTTACTCAAAGCAGGATATATTTTCACAGCCACTTGCTATTTCATATGGCAGACATAGAAATACGAATAGTATAATATGCTTCAACAAGAATCATAAAAGCATTATGACTTAATGGGAAAATTGAAGATGCACATAAAAGTGCTTATACTTGTCTGTATGCAAGCACTTGACTTAATTCGTATTTTTCTTTAACTTGCAACTTGATCTTGCTCTTTTCTGTACTTGGTCCCCCGGAGGTGAATGGCCTCTCTCACCCCTCGGTAATAGCCTACTTTTCAGGTCCGAGCTCGTACCTATACATGAGTGACGGGTTTACTTTCCCTGACCCTCACACCGGTCTATTCCCCTTAAATCTGGTTGAGGGCTAGCCCAAGTCTTAGACAGTACCACTCTAGCCCACGCCAGCTGGGTCTGTGCCATGCCTGACGTGGTAGCTTGGTATATCCCGCTTGCAAATTCTTATTATCTTTTCTTTCCATATCTTATCATGCATGCCGATACTTTGTGCATTCATGGATATGTCTCATACCTTGTTTCTCATATCATATTCTAATTATGCTTGCATGCATGATGTACATGAACATGACATGTAAACATAAATATATTCAAAGCATAATCACCCACAGCATAAGTTCTCATAAATTCCTACCGAAAATTCGGTAGCATAATGAATCAAGTCCGCTTCCCCATGAATAGTGCCAGACAACCAGCACAATCTTTCAAACTTGCAATTCAATAAGGATCAGCAATTATATAGGTATTCATAGCATCATTCATCAAGTCCAATTCAAGCATCTATGGGGTTTTCGGTTTTCTCCCTCCTATTTTGCCCGATTTTGTTATAATCCACCCTTTTCTCAATTCAACTCATTTAAGTCTAAATTTTTGATATGTCATAGCCTTATGTGTCTAATTTCCAGCCCTTTTTGTCCCATCTCATTTTGATTTGTATAACTCAAGATATAAGTATTTTTCCTCAGGCTGCCCTGTTCTTAGCCAGAATTGTGCTCTTATAAGTGAAAATTCACTAAAAATAGAAATCTAAGTGAAATCATACAAAATTTATATCAAATGAAAGCTAACAGAACAAACTTTTAAATGAATTAAGTTTCATTTCATTTTCATGAGTATATTTTGAGTTATGAGTCCCGAAACTTGACTACTGGACTACCCTGCTTCAGCCTGGTTTGAACTTAAGTTAACTTCATTGGTGTGTTGGAAACAAATGGTAATGAATCTGGCTCTGAAATTTTAATGGGGTGTTTCCTTACATGTTATCTTTCAAACAACCTTGGGGTCACTCAATTTAGAGTTTGTGTAGGGTGAGTTATACCCTTCTTAACTCATACTGCCCAGATAAGAATCCAGATTTCTAGGTTAAAATTCAAAAATTCATAACTAATGCTATACTAAACCCAATGGCTTTATATTTTATATGCATGGAAAGATCTGAATGTCTAGTTTCATATAAAAATAGATTCATCTATTTTCTACGGCTGTAGGTGGAGCCGTACACTCTGCCGGTACGGATGCTGTAGGATTTTCTCACAAAAACAGATTCTGCTTAGCTCATTTTTGAGTTTTTGATAAATTCCTCAACTTAAACCAAGTTTCCTCACTCAAAACACTAGAAGAACATCAAAGCACCATCATATAAATATGGCATAAGAGGAACATAGCAGCCACATAGTCACATGATACATCAAACAACTAAGGATTTAAGCTATCTACCTTGAAATCCTTGAAACTATGGAAGCAAGGAGGCCAAGAACTAACTCCTAGTCTTCTTCCTTCATCATGGCAGCTGCTCATATGAATGTGGGGAGGCTCTATTTGATGCTTAATCATGAAATTGTTAGAGGGGTTTTGTAGAGAAGGAGGTGAGGATCAATTTTCATAAAAGGAGCAAGAGGATTTGAGGTCACGAGGGCTTCCAATCTTGAGCTTGAAGTTCTTGTCCATGGAGGTAAGGAAAGAAAGGAAGAAGAAGAAGAAGAAATGGAAGGAGGTTGAAGCATGGTGGAGGGCACAAATTAAAAAGGAGATGGGTGAGATTTTTCTAAGCTTTATAACATAGATAAGGATGGCTTTAGATATTTGGCTTTAATGGTCATGATTTGGCCAAATCTTCCCATCATATGGCTGCCATATGGTGCCATATATGGTGGTGGAGGTGGCTGAATTTCAGCCCTTCGACCTAAAGTTATCCGTGTAAAATTTTACTGATTCGGCTCTAGCAGTTTAGATTACCGAATATTTATTGATTTCCTCCAAACCGGTAAAATGTTACTTAATAGTTTGTAAGATATCTACATGTTCATTTTAATTTATCTTAAGCCAAATCTCTCTAACTAATATCTAATTAACTCTTAATTAATATTTAGTTAACCTCTAATTGCCCTTACATAACTATTGAAACCGAATAAGTGAATTAAAGGCGTAAATTAGACATTTTCGTAAATCCAGAGCCTTTTTGTTTTCTATTTTCTGTAACTAATGGCATTTTCATAATTTTGAGCAAGTCCAGAGACATTGCACGTAATTTAACACCAGACTATCTCCATCGCCCAATCGGCAGAGACTTAATTTTCTACGGTTTTGTCATGTGATTCTGCTCCGCTTAAAACCTCATTCTGCTAATTCTACAGATGTGGGGACATAAAAGTTATTTTATGAAAAGTTCTAGGGTTATTGTGGAAATAATTCTTTAGGGTCAAAATATAATTTCTAAAAATTCTGGATATTTCTATAATTAACAAAAGTTTATAGGGGCACTTTTGTTATTTCTTAATTTCTAACATATGGTAGTGCCATATTTTCAACGGCAGTGTTACACTACCCTATAATTTCAAGTGTGAGGATCGTCATGGCATAGCGCTGCCTAAGAAATTCTCACACTGCCTAAGGGAAACAATTCAAAGTTTCCATTATGTTTTGTTTACTAAAGTGGGGATGTTACAATTACATATGTAACATCCACCAGAATTTTCTTATCATTTTTCACCTATTTATTCGATTTTTATCAAATAATTGAAGTTAATTAAAATTTGACTAAATATTTATTTAAGATCAATTAATTAGCAATTAATTGAGTTTAGATATGAGAGAATTATGTTAAAAGTATAGAAGATTTCATAAAAACTTTTTTAAACCAATTTACCGATTTAAAGGAAATCGGTAAGATTTCGGTATTTTAAACTGTCGGAACCAAAATCCTTTGACTCAAGGCCAATTTCTTGGCCATTCAACCCTCTATGGGTGGCGCCACTAAGGCCACAAGAGGGAGTAAGCATGGTTGAAAGTTGGCTACAAAATCTCAACCAATCAAAATCCACAATTCTACCTATCCTTCTTTATACTTGAATCAGATTTTCTCTCCTCATTTCCAGTTGACTTGCGCCCCCTCTTCCCTTGCTTCAGTCTTCTTCTCTCGTCCTCTCAATTTACTCTATCAAACCTTCAAGCTTGATAAGGTTCCATCAATCTAAACTCCAAAATCTAGCAAGATCACATACAAGAAGGTAGGATTCAATTTCTGTTCTTAATTTCTCTGAAATTTGGCTGCATGCAATTTCACTCTTTTTCATTTATTTGATGATATATTGGATGTACTTGATGGTTTATAATTGGATTAACATGAAATCTTGAGATGGAATTAAAGTTAGAAGGAGAAAACTAGAAGAAGTAGAGAATTAGGATGCTGTCTAGGTGAGAAGCCCTTCGGTGGTTTGTACGGCGGAGTGTACGAATCCGCCTACAGCTGTTTAAATTCCATGAACCTATTTTTATATGAAACCATACATTTAGAGCTTTCCATACATATATAATATAAGGTCATTGGATCAGTATAGAGGTAGTTATGAATTTTTGAAGTTTAACTTGGAAATCAGGACTTTCATCCGGGCAGTATGAGTTGAGAAGGGTGTAACTCACCCTACACAACTTCAAATTGAGTAAAACCAATGAAGTTTGAAGTGATGGAACATCCCATAAAAATTTCAGGGTTAGATCCATTGTCGATTATTCCCAGCACATCAATGAATTTGACTTAAGTTCAAACTAGGCTGGAACAGGGTAGTTTATTAGGGTCAAGTTTTGGGGCTTGTATCTTGAATTATACTCATTCAAATGATATGGAACTTATTTCATCTGAAAGCTTGTTCTGTTAGCTTTAGATTGATATAAATTTTGCATGATTTCACCTAGATTTCTATTTTTGGTGAATTTTCTCTTATAAAAGTGCAATTCTAGCTAGAGATGTAAGAATACTAGATCAAGTTTAATTAATATTGGAACTCGGAATCGAAACTCGGAACTTAGCAAACAGAGAGCTAGATCGGGTATACTTAATGTTGAACTCGGACATAGTGAAATAGAGAACTAGGTCAAGTAAGGTTAATATCGGAACTCGGAACATAGGAAACACATTCATGTAAGTCTTGGAAGGCCAATTGTGGCTTAATGTCGGAAATCGGAAGTTGTTATCAAAATATGACACCTTATACCCGAATCTCGGAAGTTAAGAACTAGGATACTTTAATACTTTTGTACCCGTAATTCCTAACTCAGTATCTCAGTAAGCATATAATCTTGGAACTCAGTCCAGAATCAATCTCAGAGATCGAACATAATCCCGGAGGTTGGGACTTATATAATCTCGAAACTCGGAACAAATGCAATCTCGGAAGTCGGTCCTAAGCTCAAACTCGGGAACATTAATAAAATTTCAAAACTTACAAGATAGATTAAGACTTAAGATTTTGGAGCTTGCACCTAACTACCTAAGCTTTGCTCATAAGACTTTGTTGTGTGTGACAACTAATGGAGATATGATGTTATATATTGGGTTTGCTATTTGATTAAAATTTCCTGGTTGTTTGGCACTATTCATGGGGAAGCGGATACGTTCCGTTATGCTATTGAATTTTTGGTAGAATCATATGAAGTTACAATAGCTTGTGTTATGAAGATTTAAGTTATGAATATGAAATTCTAGATGTAAGGATATATGAAAGTAAATAATGAAGCATATGTATGAGTGCATTTAGCATATCTATGCATGATTATGTATGAGAATAAAAAGGTATGAATCTATTAAATATGGATCCCTTCACTTGGAGGCAGTTAATTGAGTCCCTCTTTGTAAAGGTAGTTAAAGGATATGATGAAGGTCCATATTGCTAAGGAGTGTGACATAACGATCACACCCCGATGGGTTCTGACATGGCGATCATACTATGGAATATGGCATGATGAGCACATCCTAAGGAACATGACATGGCGATCATGCTCTGATGGGGTCTGACATGGCGATCATACTCTGGAATGTGGCATATAAACATTCTATGATGATGAGTCCATATTCCTAAGGAACGTGACATGGCGATTACACTCTAATGGGGTATGACATGGAGATCATACTCTGGAATGTGGCATAATGATCCCACACCCTAACGAATGTGACATGGCGATCACATCCCGATGGAGTATGACATGATGATCATACTCTGGGACATGGCAGGAAGAACATATTCCGAAGGAGTGTGACATGGTGATTACACCCCAATGGAGTATGACATGGTGATCGTACTCTGGAATATGCGTGACAAGTAAAGGAAGATAAAGGAAGAAAAGAAAATTATGTGCATCTACATAAATTCAAGTACAAGAAAAGGCATGTGCAGATTTTATGTTTTCAGTATATTGATGCTATTATATTCCAATACATTTCAATTATTATTCATAGTATAATTCATGAATTGACTTTGTATTGGTTCACCCAAATGGCAAGTGTATTAATAAAATAATCCTTGCTTCGGACAGTATGTTTACGAACTATAAAATTAAATAGTTTGTATAGCCTATTCACTTTTTTCATAATAAACCGAAGCAACTGGAGATGACAACGATGACAATATTTATAACAGTTAAAGAATCCTACTGAGAATTTAAAATTCTCACTCCTATTTCCGTGTTATCTCTAGATAGTTCGAGAAGTTGCAAAGACGGCTGAAGTTGGTGTCAGATAAGGTCCGCTCAGGTAATAGTAACAACTCCTGAGTGTGGTACTATGACTTAAGCATAATATTATACCAAGGAGGACGTTACATCATACATAGGGTTATAATTTCATTTATTAAGTTTCAGGAAACATATGTGGCCGAAGTAGGTTAATTTTTCATAATCACTTAGTAGTTCTTAGATTAGATATAAGGCAGTAGTAGATAAATTTAGTAATAATCACAACTACATAGCACATAAAAGGAGAAATTTCTTGATCATAAGAATAGGCAAATATTTGAATAAAACTTATGTATATGTAGATGCACCATTTGGATCATGCTAATGCACTCGACTTCCTTAAACTTTTGTTTCTCTTTCTTTGGTTAACAAACGTAGGCATTACATATCGCCGTCCTTAAAGTGTCTGCTCTTATCTTTCATCCATACTTCATCCCCTAGAAACATTTGGCCGTATAACTCCTACGTAATAGTCTACTTCTTATGATCAAGCTCATTCCTATACAGGATAGTCGGGTTTACTTTCCCTGGCTTTCCCACCGATCTATTCCCCTTAATTTATTCCGGGACTAGCCCAAGTAATATGAAATCCTTACGTTACTCATATTTCTCATAATCCATGTACTCATTGTAACATCCAAAAGAAAATTTTACCGTTAATAACCGAGTTGTTTGGTTTTCAAAAACTGGTTTACCGATTTAAGAGAAATCGGTAAGATTTTGGTATTTTAACTTGTCGAAACCAAACCAATAAAAGAATCATTGTGAGAACCCTAGAATGAATGGCTAGGATTCAGCCACAACACTTCCATAGGTGGCACCATTTTCAGCCAAGGATAGTAGCCACAAAACCAAATTGAAACCCTAATATACATCCACCAATCATATAACTCCTTGCTCCACAAGTTTGTGTACAATTCCTTCTTTGCCCTTGTGAATTTTGACCAAGATAAGGGGCTGAATCCCCTTCATTTCTCTTCCATTCATACTCCTCTCTACTTCATCTTCAACCTCTCTTCAGCTCTTATCAATAGTAGCTTCCATCTAAGGCACCAAATCAACTAAATTTCAACTAGACAAGGTAGGAATCCTACTCCTCTTCTTACTTTCAATGATTTGGGACTGTATGGGGGTCTTAGGTATCTTGTGATACTGATGAGATTTGAAGTGATGATGATGAATTATAATTGATTATGCATGTATATTGTGATTAGAATTGAAGTTGGTATGAAAGGACTTGAAGAAAAGACAAAAACTCAAGAAGCTGTTAGGGTTCTTCCTCAATGGTCTATACGACAGAGTGTACGGTTCTCTCTACAGCCACTTAAAGTTGATGAATCTATTTTTAGATGAAACTACACATTCTGGGCTTTCCATACATATATAATATAAGGCCATTGGGTTAGTATAGAGCTAGTTGTGAATTTTTGAAATTTGACCTAGAAATAAGGACCTTCATCTAGGCGGTATGAGTTGAGAAGGGTGTAACTCATCCTACGCAACTCCAAATTGAGTGAATCCAATGCTGTTTGAGAGCCAACATATGAGAGAATTTTCCATAAAAATTTGAAAATCATATTCATTGCCAACTATTCCCAGCACATCAATGAATTCATCTTAAGTTCAACTCAGGCTGGAATAAGGTAATCTAGTAGGGTCAAGTTTCAGAGCTTATATCTTGAGTTGTACTCACTCAAATGATATGCAACTTATTTCATTTGAAAGCTTGCTCTGTTAGCTTTACACTGATATAAATTTCCAATGATTTCACCTAGAGGTGAATTTTCTCTTATAAGAGTGTAATTCTGGCTAGAAATAGAGCTAAATCGGGTATACTTAAGGATGAACTCGGAACTTAGCAAACAGAGGGCTAGATCAGGTATACTTAACGATGAACTTGAAACTTAGCAAACATAAAGCTAGATTAGGTATACTCAATGTTGAACTCAGAACTTAGTGAATAGTAAATTAGATCGGGTATAGTTAATGTCAGAACTCGGAATTTAGGAAACACCCTCATAAAAGTCTTGGGAAACCAAATGTAGACGAAGGTCGGAGATCGGGGTCAATCTAGAATCAATCCAGGAGATCGAACATAACCCAGGAAGTCAGAACTTAGGTAATCTTAGAACTCGGGCACAATTCGAACTCCGGAATTGAAGTTAGAAGCTTGCAAGATAAATTAAGACTTAAGGTTTTAAAGCTTGCACCTATTGATATTGTTATATTCTTGCTATGACTATAATGTTAGATATTGAGTTTGTTGTTTGATTAAAGTTTCCTGATTTCCTGACACTATTCATGAGGAAACGGGCATGATCCGTCATACTGCCAAAATTTCGGCAGAGATTTCAATTAATATGAATAAGTTATGTATGCATTAGTCAAAGCATGAGATAAGTAATGCTACCCTTATAAGAATGAGGAAGGATTTTCATGTGACTTGGGCCAACCCTTGAACAAAGTTCCCATAGATCAATGGGGAAGTCGGGGAAAGAAAACCTGGCAACCCTGTATAGAAACGAGCTCGATCCTAAAAAGCAGATTATTACCCAAGAGTCTTATGGCCGATATACTCCCAGGGAACCAAGTATGGAAATATATGAGTTAAAGTCAAGTGCATTATCATTTCTGCATATCCACAGTTTCTGTTACCATGTTTTGAGTTAGTTGCACTATTATCTGTTATATATGTACTTTTGTTTACTTTACAACTGCCACTTAATTACGTCAAAATATATGTCTTGTTGCTTATTTTTCTGTTTTATTTTCCTTTATCTCCTTAAAGTAAAACCAAGTTGTGTTTCGGGCTATGATTTCTATAATTGATTGAGTAAAACATCCTGTTGATGTAACATTTTCTTTTAATTAAAATCCAAAACACTTGAGAATGGTGGCGATGACAAATATACATACTTAGTATTCCTACTGAAAAATCTTTATTTCTCACCCTACTATACATTTCCATGTCATTCTCAGAGCATGGAGAACGCAGCAACCGGCGTCCTATTTATTGAGTTTCCTAAGCTCCACATCCATCTTGATCCGCTCATAGACTCCGTGGACATATCTGGTAGATGTCAGTTTCGCCTTTATTTTTTCTTCTAGAGAGATTTTGCAGTACCACTCATGCACCCGCTTTTTGACCCTGCCATCCCTTATATTGCCATCTTTCTCCATATGCTCATCCCTTTCCACCTCTACATGCTGCGGCAACATCAGTAGCTCCCATAGCTCTGCCGGCCTCACTACTGTAGTAGATACCCTCGGTCTCGATGTCTGAGGAGGATCCATCTAAGGCTGAGGGTTCATCTTCCTCGTCCTCTGCTCCAAGTGTGGATTACACTCCTACAGATGCCGGCATGGCGAATGGATTCCTTTCTTCGGAATCCATCAAGTTAGAGTACCCGCCATAGCAGCAGTAGGTGTACAAGATGACCCTCTTTTGGCAGTTTGGGTCATGAGCATATGGGTAGGAGTTAGTAGTTATACATGAAATATCCTGTGGGGACCAGTTAGCGGGGTGTTGTTCATATAGACAGGCCGATTTATTGTGTTAGTGGCCTCTTTTTTTACTACCCTGTACTGTCTTACATATCTTTTGACAACTTTGAAAACAAATGTATACGTATGTATATATATATGATGCAGTTGTAGTAAGTTCTGTTTCTTTTATATTTTTATTTGTGTTACTTTACTTCCAATACAAGGACTGTTTAGTGTTTATTTCATTGCCAAATAGAAATTGATTGAAGTAAATAGTTAACTCTTAATTCACCACATGTAATAACTTATCCGGTAATATATTATGACTTAAGCATAGTATTTTGTCTGGTAAGGTGTTACACTCATGAAGAACTACACTTGAAACATTTAAACTCGAAATACATCATTCATATGCATTCTACCAAAAATTTGGCAGCATGACACCTTAAAATAGGCTTTTCCATGAATAGTGCATATCAAACTAGCTAGCTAGTCAAGATACCAAAATCAATCAAAATCATGCATCAAATGATACAGCAGTTCAATAAAGAGTTTCTAGCTAAGCAAAATCTACTGAGGCACTCCAACTTTCTAAATCTATCCTATTTTGTAAACTATGCCATGATTTCATCTTATCTCATTTAAATCTAAAATTTTAAGATGTTGTAGCATTGTTTGTCTACTTTTAGTTCTCTTTGGTCCCACTAAGTTTTAATGAGTATAGATTGAATTATTAAGGTCTTACTCAACACTACCCTGTTATTGGACATATTTGAGCACTTAAATGTAAAAATTCACCAAAATTCCAATACTTTGCCATTTTGTCTAAAATTTATATCTAATTGAAGCTCATTGAGCCAACTTGCATTCCCCACAAGTTTCACCTTGAATGAGTATGTGTAGCTCAAGTTGTGGGCTCTTAATTTAGGCTAGAAGGGATTACTTTCCTACATACAAGACTTTCGGTCAAGTTTAAGGAATTACTAGAGCAACATAATACAGTATGTATTAGCTTCCTAAAAAAATTTGTTGCACTCAATTTGAAGGTGTATAGGGCGAGTTATGCCCAACACAACCCATAGTAGTTAAAATAAGGATAGGATTCAAGGGTTTACTTCAAAAATTCATAACTATCTCATTTCAGGTCCAATGACCCTATAATTTATATGGCTGGAAAGTCCTACATGTCTAGTTTCATTTGACAATAGTTTCATAACTTTTTTACCTTTGTAGAGCAAGCCGTACACTTCATCGTATAGATAGGTCTAAGGGTTCTATTTTCCAGTAATCCTATTTACATGGTCCTTAGAGTTTTTGACTAAATACCCAATCCAAACCACGAATAACCATGATTACTCACTTAAAACAAGACATAAGATCATCACACAACATCAAAAATAGAAGATACATAGCAACCCTAGTCAATCACATAACATTAAAATCAAGTAAAGGACAAGAATCCTACCTCAAATTTGAGTTTGAGCTAGTAATATGCAAGGCTTTGGGTGAAGGAACTGGTGTAGATAAAGAAGCAAGGATGAGAGGAGGAGATAAAGAACAAAAATGAAGGGGAAAGGGGTCTGGTCCCTTGGCCGAAATATGAAGGGGAGAAAGTGGGTATTAATTGACTTTGTAGTCATAAATATGAAAGTGACCTATGGGTGTTAATTGGTGGAACTCAAAGCTTCTTTCATTTTGATTAGGCTATCCGCTCTCTTGTGACCAAGATGGCGCCACCAAGGAGAGTGTAGGTGGGCAAACTAAGGCCAATCAATTTAGGGTTTAACAATATAAATTTTTACTGATATGATTCTTGCATTATACAATACCGAAATTCAACTGATTTCTCTTAAATTAGCAAAACATTGCTAATAGTCCTCATCAATTTTCTACATAACAAATTCAAAATTTTCTAACCGTAACATTCATATTTCAATCCTAATTACTATTATTTCTCTAATGTAATGAAATAGATTAGGTAACAGTGCAAATCAAACATTATGTGCTTTAAGATGTTACAAAGCTATACTATGCTTACTAAGGGAAGATTTTAGACAATTATTCTTCTTGCTTTTGCTTGCATGAAATTGCTACACCTCTGGCTCTTGCATGACTCTACATGGTTATGCTTGTTTTATATGATGACGATGATGTTTAGAAGCTTTCCTTTTTCTTCTTTGGCATGTTATTTTACTGGAACTATATTCTGTGCTACTGGATAGTTTAATTGTGTAATTTTTCTAATAAAATAAATCTTGTCATTTTGGCTTGAAATTTTTATATGTTGAAGCTAACAGATTAATCTACTTTCCTATAAATTTTATGATTTTTTGTGAAGAATTACCATTTTTAAAAATTCAGGACAGGACTACCCTATTTTGCAACCTATGATGAATTACTAAAGCCATTGACATTGTTCATTCTTTTAATATACTACATCTTCAAATTTTGACTGGATATTAGGACAACATATTAAAAACACTTGAAAATACGACTAGGAATTGTTTTGGAATTTTTAGAATCGTTTTACTATCTTAAATAAATTCAAGAAACTGAAATTGCCTGTCTAAAAAAGAAATTTGGACCATAAGAGTTATTGGATTTTATTACCCTAGTCCTTCAGTAAATTTTGACCCGAAATTTTGCATATTACTTTAACACCCTAAAGGACTAACAAGCAATTTTTCATAAATTTTTTAAGTGGTTTGCTACCTTTTAACATTTATTTAATTGGCTGTCCTATTTCTAGACTTGATGATTTCTTACCAAGAGTGTGAAATTAGATGCTTTTTGTTATATTTGGCCCATTTAGTGTCAAAAACTCAAAGGAACATAATGCTTAAGTTATAATAATATATAATGAATATAGTAGAAAGAAACCACTTGGTACTTAAAGGAAGGGACCTAAAGAAAACATAGGATTGGCCAATTTTTTTTATAAAACTAAACTAAGGTGTTATTCTTCAATGCCATGTTCTATTTTATTATGGGCTTGTATGTGCAACAAAAGACCTACATGAACATTCATGCATGACCATATGCTTGTAGCAAGAATGTATGTGACCTAACCTTCATATGATGTGTGAGACATGAATTATCAATGCATGAAATGCAAGACATGTAATAAAGATCTAAAGGCATAGCATAGTGAATGTGTGTATATGCATGCATGAGAAAGTGAACTGAGAAGTTATGAAAACATGAGCCTCTGGCTTAAGGATGACCATATGATACCAAGGCAAGGGTCACATGGGCTGTAGTGATACCGAAGTAAAGGCCCTACGATTATGATGTTGAGGAGACCATGGATACCGAGGCAAGGGCCCTACAGTTATGATGTTGGATCTGAGTTAGTGGACGTCCTAAAAGGAGAACTCTTCGCATCATGATTTTCCCTTTAATTTCTCTCCCACGGAGTTAAGGAAAAATGAAAAGACCCATAAAGTATAAAGGAAAAAGTGCATCTTGCACCATTATTTTATAGCATCTTTACTGCTCATCTTCATTATGCATTTGTCTATTATTATCCCCCATATTATCATTTAGCATGTTATCTGTTTATTATTAGTTTATTTCATTATTGATTTTATGTGTTGAAACTCTATAATGTTTGTTATTTTACTTTTACTCTGCTTGTACAAACTTGAGAGTTTTTGGGTGCCCGGTGGACCCTTCGAAGCACAGCCCCCTACCAAGATTCATTTTTCATTATGATTTTTCTTTGGTGCTTTCAGATAGCTCACATCATGATCGTCCCTGAGGTGGAGGTGACCTTTATAGCTGACCCCTCATGGGTCAGGTTATCCTGGTTCTACAGGACAATCACCTACTATACTATCTTGCTCCTTGATGTAGCTCCTAGGACCCTTTTCCTCTTTTTGCATTCGCTTGATGGATAAATAGATCCTTCTATAATCCACCAGTCTGTGTGTAGATCAAGCAAATTTGTTCTATTTTGATAAATGACTATATATTTGACCCTTCAGGGAGTAGACTGTAGACTAGTCGACTTTGATGGCATGATATATGTAACATCCCCAATTTTGTCTATGCTAATTAGCTCTATGATCCTGGCTAATTAGAGAGGTTAACGATTAATTGAGAAATTAATCGATTAATCCCGAGAGCAAGAGCTTAGTAAATTAAGTCTAGCCAACAATTTAATCATAATGTCCTAAGCATTTTAATAAAACCTTAATCGTTTAATCCTTAATTACTCGAGGGTGCCAAAACAAAAGTAAGACAACCTAACCTTACTAATTAAGTTTATAATGATTAAGACACTTAAGACAACTCTTGAAAAATTAAACCCCAAATTAAGCATATGCTTAACCGTAATGCAAGACATCGTAGAAAGTGTAGTTGACAAGAGTTAACTCATGGGTAATTAAGCCAATTAAGTTAAGTTACATTTAAATAATTCTAATAACATTTAGAGATAAAAGTTCTTCCATGCATATGCCCTAAAAAGACATACCAAGGAGGAGCAACATCTCACCCTTCATTCAATCTCTTTAATCCTACACCATTAGATCAAAAGTCAAGACTAGGATCCTTGTCATCCACCATTAGATCTTGACACTTGGATGAGTCTTAGACAAGCAACCAAATCCTAAGAGGGGTACTCCCCTTTAACCCCTAGAGAAAAATACAAATTGGACATTAGGAAGCCTCCAAGACTCAAAGGAAAAATAACTCACCCTTTTACCCCAAGGTCCCTAGCCCTTTTGCTTGAAAAAGAAGTAAGACACACCTACTCTCTCTTGCTTGTTGAAGAGGCAAGGCAATCAGCCCACTTTGCCCCATTTTTGCGCCACTTACCCCTCTCCCACTCCCTCATTTGTGGTTTTCATCCTCTCACTACAAGCCTAAGCTCTCACTTCTCTCTAAGCCTCATTCTAACTCTTCTACTCTTCTAATTCCTCTTATTCTTCTTCCCACTTTCACACCCCATCCAACTCTCATTTCCATCACCACCATCACCATCCCTTCAAGGACTACCATATTTGGTTCTTGGAGAAACAAAGCTACTCATACACAAGCCTCCATATCAAGCTCAAGGAGAAGGAGGGCATCTCCAACCATCTCCATCCTTCAAGCCTTCAAGAAAGCTTCTTGGTAGTGGCTCTAAACCTTTTTTCTCTCTTGTTTTTCAAGCTTTAGAACTCCTATGCTCTCCATAGCTAGGTGGTTTTAAGGATTGATTATGGGCATCATAGCCATTCTTGTCATAAAATGAGATGTTGTTGCTTGTATGGTTGTTTGTTGAAAACATATTTTCGGTTTGGTGTAATGCACGGCTGAACTCAATAGTTTTGAACTCCAACATGTTAGTTTTTCACTGATCTTTTATGGTATATGGGTGTTTTATAACTTGAGAATGTTTTCTTGAAAGTGAGGTTGAGTGTTTTGGAGAAAACATGAGAAAAAGCAAAACGTGAAATCTGGATTTTCTGACAGTCTGTAAACCGAATGGTATAACTTTTTCCAGAAAACTCAGAAATTAGTGGAACTAATTTTATATGAAAATAGACTCAGAGAGCTTTCCATACATATAAAATATATAAGATTCGGAGTTAAAATGAGTGAGATATGATTTTTCAAAGTGGACTGTTCTCGGATTGGTTTCTGTCTGGGAAGTCTACACTAAAATGTGTATAACTCGAGCTACAAAAATGATTTTTGAGTGAGACCAAGTTTAAATGAAAGCTAAGACATAGGGCAACAAACCCCTAAAACAGTTTTCTCAGATTCCTTCTGAGCAATTATAATGAGAGGTCACAATCCACTGTACCGGGAGTGAACCTAGAAACTGAGCAAGTCAGAATAAAATATGCATAACTGGAGTTAGAAAATGAATTTTTGAGTGGGACTTCTTTTGTTAAAAACTAGACTCAGAACCCTATAAGCATATAAAATTTCGCATTAAAATGATAAAATACCAAATTATGGTGAATTTCTAAAGTTACTACCTGGGGTAAAGGTAAAACTGTCAAAACTTAACCTTAAGTAAGACTATGCATAAATGACTTTAAATGGTAAAAGGCATTAGCCTAAAGTAATGGACTTCATAATTTACTTAATGAAGATTAGATAGAATAAAATACTAAGCTCACCTAATCCTTAACAAAAGAAGCGAATAAAACGAAAGACCAAATGTAAATGTAGTTAATGTACTAGATTAAGTTCATAAGATTCTAATCAAACTATAATGCAAAACCTAAACTATAAATCTTCCAAATTAAAATGTGAAAATCATATAAGTCAAGTTAGAATAATTGAGAACAGGGAATCAATAAAACGAAAGCCAATGTGAAAGCTTGCACCTAATTTACTAAGCTAAGCTCATAAGACTTTGCTTGAGAATATGCCTACGTTTAGGTTGCAAGCATGATGTGATGATGATGTGATTATGATGCCATGATAATGATGATATGATAATGATGATATGATGATGATGATATAATATGATGATATGATGATGATGATATGATATGATGCTGTGATACTGGTATTCTGTCTGGCAAAATTTTGGGAAGCTGCGGTCTAGCCGTTATGCTGCCGAAATTTTGTAGAAATTGTGGACTTAGTAATATTTGCATCATAAGTTTAATAAGAAAAGATTGGATAAAATGTGATCCTTCAAAAGGGAAGGTGACCTAATTTAAGTTTCCCCTCACCCACGACTCACATGAGGCATGGCATGACCCAGCTAGTGTGAGTATAGGGGATAGGGCTTACATGAGGCATGGCATGACCCAGCTAGTGTAAGTACCAAAATTCTATGGTGGCGACGGCCACGGTATGAGCTCATTACCACTTATGTTTAGTGGGTGAAAAGAAAAGGACTTAAGATAAGAAAAGCAAAGAAAAGGGACTTCGGTCCACCCCGTGAAGGAGGCATAGCCAGAAGCGGGAAAGTTACAAGTCAAGTAAACCAGATTAGAAAGACAAGAAAGAGACTTCGGTCAAGAAAACTACTAACTCATGAAATGTCTGCTTTCATATGTTTACCTATTTTACTTCAATGCTTCTAATAAGAACGTATGCTTAAAAGTGAATCCACTTCGGATAATTATGTTTTCGAAAATCCTAGTAACTAAATCTTGTATGTTCACACCTATTTCTTAAGAAGGCCGAAGTGGCTGGGACGATGACGATGACACCTCTGTGTCGGGTTTGAGTCTCTTGAGAAATCTTATTTCTCACTCTAGTTACTTTCCGCATCGTCACCAGATTTTTGTTGGCACACCCAATGGAGTGGAGCTTGAAGCCAGACTTTCTGGCGGACGTACGACGTGGAATGCCAGACGAAGCTATTTTGGGACTCATAGTGACCGTCACTCTACATCTTCGCATATTCTTTTTGAGAGGAGCTTTGTCATGGAAGTCTGTAGTAGTACCTAGTACTTAGGTCATGGCATGACCATGAGCTTTCTTTGATGTAATGTTTACATATACATATATATATATATATATATATATATATATATATATATATATATATATTATGAACTCATATGGATGTAATGATTAGTTAATTAATGAAACGTATTTGTGAATTTCTATTTATTTACCTTTCTCTTGTCTTATGATATTTGGGTATTTATTTTATGCGACACGCTCTTTCTTTATCTACCTTCTCGCTCAAGGCTTTACTTTCCAAAGCGATGACGTATTTCACAAAAAGAAAAATCTTACCGTATTTTCCGCGTAATTTAATTTCAAGTGAAGTTTAATTTTCCACGAGCATAAGTAACAACTAATAAAACGCCGTAATACGACTTAAGCGTAGTATGGGTTTATTAGGGTGTTACAATGTATAGATTATGATGTTCTGTATGTTACACCTTGCTTTCGACTAGTATGTGTAATTTAAAAAGCCAACTTAAATAGTGATACCTAATTAGTTAACAAGATCAATAATAAAAATAAATATGAAAATGTAATGGTATAGTTGAACAATGTAACATATGCTAGGTTAGTTATTAATCATAATTAAAAAGGATGAGGTTAATAATTAAACTAGTAAGGTTTTACGTTTTATTATTGATCTTGGCAATTGTTTTATGGGTAGGAATAGTAGCAATGCCTCTACGAGTCTTCCTTAGGATTGCATGAGTCTCTAAGTAGGAACTAATGCTTTGTTGCCTAGGTGTGTCATGAGTCTTGCAAATAAGATGGTATTTATTGAGCTTGATCACCTCAATACCTTATTGATTTAATTCTATCTATAGAATCATGAGCCCCAGGCGGAGAGCCACTGGTCTAACTTATGAGATCAATGGTAAATAGGCCCTAGAGGACATGGTTTCTGCTATTTGAGAGCAAGTAGCTCTTACCAATTGCATGTTACAACATATGGAGAATAACAATAATGTAGCTACAAACATCCTTAGTGTGAATCCTCAATTTCAAGGATTAGCTAAGTTCTAGAGGATGCAACCACCATCTTTCCATAGGGACTACAGTCCTACAGTGGGTGAGAATTGGCTAATGAAGATAGAAGATATTCGAGGTCCTCACTTGCACTGACAATCAGAAGGTTACTTATGTCACCTACATGCTATTGGGCGAGGCTGAACACTAGTGGAGATGAACAAGGGCTCTACTTCACGCACAAGGAGTCCAACTCACATGGGATGGCTTCAAGGCCATATTCCTGAAGAAATATTTTCCCAAGAATGTCAGGATTCATAAAGAAGTGGAGATTCTTCAACTGAAACAAGAAAACATGGTCATTGATCAGTATACCGCTAAGTTCAATGAGCTTTTCAAATTCTCTACATACTTGAGGGATAATCTAGATGAAATATGGAAATCTATCAAGTACGAGTCTAGCTTGAAGGAAAAAATCAAGCACAGTGAAATATCCAATGCTTGTGAATAAGTGCAGGATCATAAAATAGAGTTTGGTTGATATGGCAAAGGAATGCCAAAATCAATTCAAGAGACAATGGGAATCAAAAAGAGAAGAAGGCCACATTTCTAGACTCAGAAGTGATCTAGAGAGAAATAAAGGATTTCCAAACAAAGGAGCAAACATTGCTTGCAATAAGTGTAGGAAGAATCACAATAATCGACTCTACATGGCCGGATATGGAGTATGTTATGCTTGTGGACAACAAGGGCGCACTACTCGAAGGGCTACCCCAAAGAAAAGGTGTGGGTCCTGCTCAGAGACCCCAAATGACAGGAAGGGTCTTTGCCTTAAGTGGAGTAGAGGCGACTTCAGGTTCAAACCCCGTTCCTAGTAAGCACATCTAAAGAATGTAACACCTTACTAGACAAAATACTATGCTTAAGTCATAATATATTACCTGATAAGTTATTATGTGTGGCGGTCTAATTAAATTCCATTTCTGATTTAAAGCTAATTACCTATATAAAGTTAATTGTTCACTTAATTACTTCCGTTTGACTGTGGAATAAGTAATAGATAATCGTTGTAACAGAAATAAAATAAAATAAAATAAATGCGGAATAGACATAACTACTGAAACCGCATCATATATATATATACACACACACATAGACGTCTATTTTCAAAGTTTGTCAAACGATACATAAACAGTACAGTGTAATAAAATGAGGCCATTGAAACAAAATAAATCGGCCTATCGCTATGAACAGTGCCCTAACTGGTCCCCAAGGGACATTCCGTGTGCTAACTATACACATACAACATACACTAAATTACTGCCTATAACCTAATAATGCCAAAAGAGGGCCACTCTATACATTTCCTACTGCAGCACTACATGGCCAACCTAGATGGACTCCAAGGAAAGGAATCCATTCGCCATAAATAGGTCGAGGTGAATTGAAGCTCAAGGAACTCGATGAACAGGACGCCTGTTGCCGTGTTCTCCATGGCTGAGAATGACCGAAACATACAGTAAGGTGAAAAATAAAAATTCCTCAATAGGAATTCATCTCTCCACTAATCTGACGTCGTTATCATTTTCAGTTGTGTCGGGTTTTGGTTAAATAAGAGAAAATGTTATATCAACAGGATATTCTACTCAACTAGTTAGAGAAGTCATAACCCAAAACATAGTTTAGTTTTACTTAAGGAAATAAGGAAAATTAAATGGAGAAATAAGCAGCAAGACATATATTTGGATATAATTAAGTGGCAGCTGTAAAGTAAACAAAAGCACATATATAGTAGATAATAGTGCAATTTATCACATAGCAGATAATAGTGTAATTAACTCAAAGTATGGTAACAGAAACTATGGATATGCAGAAATGATAATGTACTTGACTTTAACTCATATTTTTCCATACTTGGTCCCTTGGGAGTCTATTGGCCATAAAACTCTTGGGTAATAGTCTGCTTTTCAAGACCGAGCTCATTCCTATACAGGATTATCGGGTTTACTTTCCCCGACTTTCCCACTGATCTATTCACCTTAAACTTATTTAGGGGTTGGCCCAAGTAATATGGAATCTTTTATAATATTCATGAATTTCATACACAATTAACATTATTCTTTCAAACATCATGTGTTCATGCAAGTATAACTCACACAACATATGAATTCTTTGCCGAAATTTCGATAGCATAACGGATCGAGTCCACTTCCTCATGAATAGTGCTAGACTACCAGTAAAGCCATTCAAACATGCAAAATGGAACAGCAATTATATATTCACAATATCATCCACCAAAGTCAATACAAACATCAATAGAGTTTTCTGTTTATTTCATCCTATTCTGTCTGAATTTTGTGTAATCCACCTTTAGTCCAATTCAACTCATTTAAACTTGGATTTTAGATATGTAGCTCTATGTGTCTAGTTTCCAACCGTTTTAGTCCCATCTCATTTTGATTTGTATAACTCAAGTTATTAGTATTTTGCTTCAGACTGCCCTGTTCTTAGCTAGAATTGCACCCTTATAAGAGAAAATTCACTAAAAATAGAAATCTAGGTAAAATCATATGAAATCCATATCAAATTAAAGATAACAGAACAAGCTTTTAAATGAAAGAAGTTTCATATCATTTGCAAAAGTATATTCTGAGATATGCACCTCGTAACTTGACCATACTGGACTACCTTGTTCCAGCCCAGTTTAAACTTAAGGTAAATTCATTGATGTGCTAGGAATAATTAGTGCTAGGAATAATTAGTAGTGAATTTGACTCTGGAATTTTTACGGGATATTCCTTTGTAAAACAACGTTGATTTCACTCAATTTAGAGCTTTGTAAGGTGTGTTACACCCCTCTCAACTTACACTGCCCAAATGGGAATCTAGGATTCTAGGTCAAACTTCAAAAATTCATAACTAATTTTATACTAATCAAATGGCCTTATATTTTATATGGATGGAAAGCTCTAAATATCTAGTTTCATATAAAAATAGATTCGTCGAATTTAAATGGCTGTAGATGGAGCTGTACACTCCATTGTATGGACCATCGAGTGAAAACCCTAACAGTGTCTTGAATTCTCTCTATTCTTCAAGTTCTTTCATACCAATTCCAATTCTAATCACAACACACATGCAAAATCAATAATAATCCATCATCATCACTCCAAATCACATTAGTATTATGAGAAAAACAAGATCCCCACACAGCCCCACATCAATGAAAATAAGAAGAGAAGATAGATTCCTACCTTTCCTAGGTGTGGTTCTTGCTAGATTTGTGTTTTGAGTTGAAGAAATCTTGATGTGGCCTGAAGGTTTGTTTGAGATGAAGATGATATGAGTTGAGATGAGATGAGGAAGAAAGGAAATGAAGAGGGGTCAGCTACATGTAATGGCCAAAATTGCAAGGGATAGGAACGGAAAAATTTAAAAACTTTGGAGAGAAGCTATCATATGATTAGTAGATGTGTTTTGCCAATTCAACTTAATGTAGCTACTCTTTTTGGGGCTGATGGTGGCACCACATGCAAGGGTGTGCTGGCTGAATCTTGGCCATCCATCCTAGGGTTTTCACAATATAATTTCTATTGGTTCGGTTCTGACAGTTTAAAATACCGAAATCTTATTTATTTGTCTTAAATCGGTAAACCGATTTTAGAAAAATCCTATGAGGTTTCTTATGGTTCTAATCTAATTCCATCAAGTCTAATCCTTCTAAATCACACTTAATTGGCTTTAAGTGAATACTTAATCGAATTCTAATTAATCCCAATTGTTCGGTATTATTCGATGAAAACCGAACAACTCGGTTAATAATGATAAAATTTTTCGGATGTTACAAAGAATAAGTTTTAATTACGCACTCGTTATTTTCTCTTGTGATTTGTTTCTCCTCACCGTTAGTGAAGTGACGAACTTAGGACTAGAAACGAATGAGTAGTGAATCTAGGGAAGAGAATTGTGTGATGACTATTGTTTTGTTGTTGTTTTTTGTGTTTGATACTCTTTGGTATTCCTTTCTTTATATGTGCTTGGATTTTACAATGATTAGTGTTATTCTAATATTTTTGGTCTTTGATAGTTCTTGATAAATGCTTGATTTGATTTGGCTTAAGATTTGATTATATGTGTAGTTTTAAATTCAAAGGAGTTATGTTTGCCTTGCTTGTTATAATTTAATTGTACATATGTAGGAATAGGTTTAAAGGATTGGTTAAAATAAGAGTAATTAGGCGAGTTGTGTATGTAGAATAATAAAATCTAAAGTTCTGAGGACAACTTTTTGAAGGACGAGAGAATGTAACATCCCCTATAGTTATTAGTTAAATATTTTGATTAATTATATATAGACATAAACTAATTCGTGATTTAATGTTAATATAAAGAACCAAAAATTCAACATAATTATAGAAAATCCATGGTAATAATTTTTCTTACTAATGTAATCCTAAACAAGGTTAATAAACACTAGAAAATTTACTAGCATTTTTCTGGACAATTAAGGGATTATTAGTCAAATTATTAGTGACTGAAACGCGATAAAAATTTAGAAAAAAATAGATATAAATTCTGAAAAACTAAAGGCTAATTAGGGTGATAATAGCTTGCAGAATTAAAATCAGAATTTTTAGAGCTTGTTTTAATTTTCTATAATTTTTGGGTAAATGTTAGTAAATTGTAGGATTAGAAAAATTAATTTAAAAATAGATAAATGATTAAGAAAATTCTAATAATTAGAGGCATGCTCAGAATAATTAGTAGGATCAAATATAATTTTGTGAGCAATTATAAGCTAGGGCTAGTTAATTGACTAAATCTAGCCTCATTAACATAAGTTAAATCCATACAATTACAAGAAAAATAGCCAAACAAAGTATTACTCACATAAATTATGAAACAATGACAGCCATTGATCTTGGACACATGTCCAAACCAGAATCAAACTTGGAGACCAAGTTGTGCTGAAAATATTAAACAAGTACAAGTAATAGTGAATTAGGCAATAGTGTGTAAGTGTGAGTTAGTGTGTAAGTAAAGCAAAAAAAAAAAAAAGCTTAATAAAACACTTTTCTCCTTGCTCAAGAAGTAGCAGCTGCGGTAGAGGGTGGTGAGGAGGAGTTAGTGTGTGATCACCTTGTTCTTCTTCTTCAAGAAGAAGGATTCCTTGATTGAAACACTTGTAAGGCTTGGTGGGTATTGTAATCTCTTTGTTTCCCTTCTAAGCATCAAGATCATCATCATCATCATCCTACTCTTCCTTCAAGCTCGCTTTTTCTCTTCACAAAACTAAGGGATTTTTCTTTTTTTTTTTTTAACTCTCCCATAGACCATATATTTTGATTGATTCTAATGGATTGTTCTTGTTGTTGTTGATGCTTGAAAAATCTTGGCTTTACTCTCCTTCTTGGCTGCAGCTAGACTCATTATTGTGGGAGGAATTCTTTTTGTTTTGTATCATAAATGAGAGTGTCATTTGATGTAAATTTGGTGAGGAAATTTGTTGTAAAGAGGAGTGATGGTTTGTAACTTAATATGGGGTTCTTTGGGGTAGCTTCATGGGTGAAGCTATATTATGCTTACTAAGGGTAGATTTTAGGCTATTATCCTTCATGCTCTTGCTTGCATGAAATCTCTATACCTCTGGCTCTTGTATGATTTTGCATGGATATGCTTGTTTTATATGATAATGATGTTTAGAGGCTTTCCTTTTCCTTCTTTGACGGTTACTTTGCTGGAACTGTATTTTGTGCTGCCAGATAGCTTGATTTTAGGATTTTTCTAATATAGTAAATCTTGTCATTTTAGCTTGAAAGTTTTATATGTTGAAGCTAACATGTTAATCTACTTAACTGTAAATTTTTATGATTTTTCGTGAAGAATTGCTATTTTTAAAAATACAGGATAAAACTACCCTATTTTGAAACCTATGATGAATTATTGGAACCACTGAAATTGTTCACTTTTCTTAGTATACTAAATCTGTGAATTTCGACTAGATATTTGGATAGCATGTTAATAACACTATAAAATATGACTAGAAATTTTTTTGGAATTTTTAGAATTGTTTTACTATCTTAAATAAATTCAAGAAATTGAAACTACCTATCTGAAAAAGAAATCCAAACTGCACCATTTATTGGATTTTATTACCCTAGCACTTTGGTAAATTTTGATCCAAAATTTTTGTATATCACCCAAGGGTCTAACTGGCAATTTTTCATAAATTTTTGAAGTAATATGATTTTTTTTTAAGATTTATTTAATAGGCTGCCCTGTTTCCAGACTTGATGATTTCTTACCAAGAATGTGAAATTAGATGCTTTTTGTTATGTTTAGCCTAGTTAGTGTTGAAAATCCAAAGGAACATAATTCTTAAGTTATAATAATATATAATGAATATAGTAGAAAGAACCCAATTGGTACTTAAAGGAAGGAACCTAAACAAGACATAGGCTTGGCCTAATTTACTTATAAAACTAAGCTAAGGTGTTATTCTTCAATGCTTTATTCTATTTTCTTATGGGCTTGTATGTGCAACAAAAGACCTACATGAACATTCATGCATGACCATATGCTTGTAGCAAGAGTGCATGTAACCTAACCTTCATATGATGTGTAAGGCATGAATTATCAATGCATGAGCATATGTATAAAATGCATGACATGTAATAAAGATCTAAAGGCATGGCATAGTGAATGTGCGAATATGCATGCATGAGAAAGTGATCTGAGAAGTTATGAAAACATGAGACTTTGGCTTGAGGATGACCGTGTGAAACCAAGGTAAGGGTCATATGGGCCATAGTGAGATGGAGGCAAAGGCCCTGCGGTTATGATGTTGAAGATGACCACAGATACTGAGGCAAAGGTCCATAGGCTGTAGCGGTACCAAGGCAAGGGCCCTACAGTTATAATGTTAGATCTGAGTCAGGGGATGCCTAGAAAGGAGAGCTTTCATCGAATTGTGATTTTCCATCTAATTTCCCTCCCACATTAAGGAAAAGTGGAAAGACCCATAAAGTACAAAGAAAAAGTGCATCTTGCATCATTATTCCATAGCATCTTTACTGCTCATCTTCATTATGCATTTGCCTATTATTATCGCTCATATTTATTATATAGCATGTTATCTGTTTCTTATAAGTTTATTTGATTATTAATTTTATGTGCTGAAATTATATGATGTCTGTTATTGTATTTTTACTCTGCCTATACAAACCTAGGAGTTTTTGGATGCCCAGCAGACCCCTCGAAGCATTGCCCCCTACTAAGATTCATTTCTTATTGTGATTTTTCTTTGGTGCTTTTAGATGGCTCGCATCATGATCCTGCTACAGGACATTCACCCACTATACTATGTTGTTCCCTGATGTAGCTCCTAGGACCCTTTTCCTCTTTTTGCATCTACTTGATGGATAAACAAATCCTTTTGTTATCCAATGGTCTGTGTATAGATCAAGCGAATTTGTTCTATTTTGATGGATGATTATATATTTGACCCTTCGGGGAGTAGACCATAGACTAGTAGACTTGATGGTATGATGTACATATTATGATATTATGTATGTTATGCCTTGCTTTCGACTAGTATGTGTAATTTAAAAAGCTGACTTAAATAGTGATAACTAATTGGTTAACAAGATTGATAATAAAAATAAATATGAAAATGTAATCTTGTAGTTGAACGATGCAACACATGCTAGGTTAGTTATTAATCATAATTAAAAAGGATGAGGTTAATAATTAAACTAGTAGGGTGTTACATGAACAAAGTTGAAAATAACCTCGAAGTTTAGTGAGCTGAAAGAGAAAGCGTAAGGTCATGGTTCTAGTGACTATCTAAGGAGGTACTGTATGAAAAGTTAAGAGTGCCAATGGTGTTGACCTATCTATAGAATGAAATTACAACAGGAAAACAAAAGTGAGTAGAAAACTACTCCTAAAGAAAGTAACCATCATTGGTCTAAAATAAGTTCTGAGGCTGTAGTTAAGAGACAAATAAGGCTATAGTCAGGTTGAGAAGGCAGCAAGGCTCGAGATTGTGAATTACCTTGATGTCCAAAGATCTTGAGGCCAAGTCTTGCAAATTACATCAAACAAAGGAGCAATGTTAAGTTGATGGTTAAGGTAGGAAGTCCATGGAGATTTAATAATGATTTTTCTGAAGGTAGATTGATGAGCAGTGCAAAGGAAACTAAGGAAGGAAGCTAAATTAATTGCACATCTTGGGAGGACTAAGGTGAGAACAAATCATTCTAGGCCAAAGCATGTGGTGATGAGTGGGGAAGGAACTCTAAGAGGCTCTAAGAGGGATTTACTGATAATAAGGATCCTTAGGAAGATAGGGATGCTCAAATGAGTAGATCATAGGATTTGACCTTGGACGTTGCAGTTGGTGATGGATTCCCATGAAGAGTCTGATTGGTCTTTGTCACCAGCACAACATTGTATAGGTTGTGTAAAGTACTCTAGTAAGGTCCATACAATTAATGTTCTAGCATTGAGTGGGCTATGCTAATGAGTTGGATAATTCAAATGTTCGAACATATTCAGAACAGGGTAGAAATGTAATGAACATTGATAAAAAAGTTTGTTAGGGAGTTTTGGTTATGCTTCATGATAGGGCCTTGGTAGGCCTAAGCGCTTTCCTAGGGATGCTTATATATTTTGAAAAGGGAATGGTAATAAGCAAGGAGAAAGAAACTCCTAACTCTGTGTTAAATGCAGAGGATTTTCCCTATGAACTTTGCTTGTTGTGGGTCTTTTTTCTCTTGAGAGAAGCTTGAGTTTACAGTTGTTCTAGCGGATGTCACTTCAAATGGAAATAACGGAAATGGTAATTCTGGTCAAAATGGAAGGCTAAATGAGAGTGGCAGGAAAAGGTTGTGATGTTTGTACTAGTCCAAGATATTTAAGGTTAGGAGCAAACTTGCAATGGAAATTATTAAAAAGTCATTAGGGCATTTAATATCATACGAAAGCAACATGTTGCTAAGAAAAGCTACCCTGTGATAGTTTGCTTTCACAATGATCCAAAGGACCTTGTAAATAAAGAAGAGGTGTACTTGGATGCCAAGACTTCTATTCAAATTTTAGAACCGCACGAGTTATTGTTTCATAACATAGATATCTCAACTACCATGATAATCCAATTTGAGTTCAAAGATGGAACAATGTATCAATTATAAGACTCCATTATTCTATCAATTTTTTTCTTTTTTTGTATCAATATTGGAAAGCCCAATTCCCTTGAGTTTTGCTCTTTGATATCCTTGCAACGATACACAATAGCTGTAATATCCACCGGAATTTTTTTATTGTTTTTTTCATCTAATTGTTCGATTTTCATCGAATAATTGAAGTTAATTAAAATTCGACTAAATATTTATTTAGGATCAATTAATTAGTAATTAATTGAGTTTAGATATGAGGGAATTAGGTTAGAAGTATAGAAGATTACACAGAAATTTTCTTAAACCAATTTACCGATTAAAAGGAAATTAATAAGATTTCAGCATTTTAAACTATCAGAACCAAATCAATAGAATTGTATACCCAAAATCCCAGGATCCAAGGTTGAATACTCAGCCATTCAAGCCCCCATGGGTGGCGCCACCAAGGCCACAAAGGGAAGGAAGCATGGCTGAAGATGGGCCACAAAATAGCAACCAATCAAATTCCAAGTTTCCAACTACCTCATTAGACTTTAACAACCTATTCCTTCCTTTTCCCTTCAGCAAAATTTGCGCCACTTTCTCTCCTGGTTTCAGCCTTCTCCTTCTCTTCTCCTCTCAACTAACTCCATCAAACCTTCAAGCTTTGATAAGGTTCCATCAACTTGAGCTCAAACTCAGCAAGATCACACCTAAAGGAGGTAGAGACTCAATCTTGTTCTTGATATTCTGGTTGTGGGTGGCTGATTGTGGGTTTATTTTCTCATTTCTTGAGGTGATGATTGAATGAATATGATGGCCTTTGGCTGATTTGTTGGTTGTTATTGATGTAAAATCGATTAAGAAGTAAGAAAGGGTGAAAGTAGGAAGATGTGAGAGGCTAGAAAACCAAAACCCCTCGACAGTCCGTACAACGGAGTGTACGGCTCCGCCTACAGCCATTTAAAATCAATGAAACTATTTTTAAATGAAATTAGACATTCAGAGATTTCCATACATATATCATACAAGGTTATTGGTTAGTATTAAGAGAGATATGAATTTTGGAAGTTTGACCTAGGTTTTTGAGTTTGAATCTGGGCAAACCAAGTTGTCTGGAGCAAAACTTGCCCTATATGTCTTGGAATAAATGAAACCAACTTTGCTAGAAAGTTTATACATAGGAGAACATCCTCTACAAATTTTAGAGTTAGATTCAATCCCGTTTACTCCCAATGGTTTGAAGAAGTTGCCTTATGTCCAAATAGGGCCAAAATAGGGCAGTTCAGGAAGGTCAAGTTTCGAAACTTATATCTCAAATTATACTCATTCAAATGATATTTAACTTATTTTATCTGAAAGCTTGCTCTGTTAGCTTTACATTGATATAAATTTCGCATGATTTCACCCAAATTTCTATTTTTGGTGAATTTTCTCTTATAAGAGTGCAATTCTAGCTAGAAATAGAACAGTCTAGAATAAAACACAAGTAACTTGAGTCAATATCGGAACTCGGAACTTAGCAAACAAAGAGCTAGATCGAGTATACTTAATATTGAACTTGGAACTAAGCGAATAGAAAACTAGACTGGTAAAAATTAATGTCAAAACTTGGAACTTAGAAAACACATTCATAAAAGTCTTGAAAGAACAATTATGGATTAATGTCAGAAATCGGAATTACACAGCATATAAAATAATCTCAGAAGTCAAGAACTAGGATGCTTTAACACTTTTATACTCGTAATTTCTAAACTCGGTATCTCAGTAAGCATATAACCTCGAAACATGGTCCAAAATCAATCTTGGAGATCGATTCTAAACATAGCCCCGGAAGTCGGGAATCAGAACATTAACCTTATATACATAACCCCAGAAGTTGGAGCTTATATAATACCGGAACTCGGAACCAATGCAATCTCTGAAGTCGGTCCTAAGCTCAAACTCGAGAACATTAATAAAAGCTTAAAACTTGCAAGATAGATTAAAACTTAAGATTTTAAAACTTACACCTAACTACCTAAGCTTTGCTCATAATACTTTGTTCTGTGTGACAACTAATGGAGATACAATGTTCTATATTGGGTTTGGTGTTTGATTAAAATTTCCTAGTTGCCTAGCACTATTCATTGGGAAGCGGACTTGATCTGTTATGCTACCGAATTTCCGGCAGGAAATGCAAGATTAATGGATTCATAGTTTTTACCATCAAGTTGATTAATTATGAATTTAAAATTATGAGTAAGTATATGTGGTGACTATGATAATCATGCATGCAAATATGATTAAGGTATAATGTGAGTCATGTATAAGAATGTAGAGCATTCATATGCATGATTAAAGGTGAGCAGCTATACAATTATGAATATTTATGATATGAATATGAAATTCTAGATGCAAGGATATATGAAAGTAAATGATGAAGTATATGCATGAATACATTTAACATGTCTATGCATGATTATGTATGAGAATGAAAGGATATGAACATATTAAATGTGGATCACTTCACCTGAAGGCAGTTATGAGATCCCTCCTTATGAAGGCAGTTAAATAAGATAAGATTGGGTCCCTTCACTTGGAGGCAGTTATTTCAGTCCCTGCAAGTGAAGGCAGTTAAAAGATAAAAATGTGGGTCCCTTCACTCAGAGGCAGTTGCATATTGGGTCCCTCCCTATGAAGGCAGCTAAAACTTTTGGGTCCTTCTATGTTGGAGGCAGATGGCCAACTGAGTCCCTCTAACCTAGAGGCACGTGGGTCCCCTTGCAGGTCAGTACTATATGATGACGGTCACGAGTTGAGCTCACTCCTAGATCAGACTACCCAAGGGCAGTAAAGACTAAAGATTCAAACATACGCAAGCACCTAGGGACGGCGATACGTAACGCTTAGGTGTGCCGAGAAAAGGAAGTCAAAGAAAGTTAAAGAAACACAAGTGCATTTTGCATGAATGCAAGTGAACGTATTTGCATATGCATGATTTTATGATGAACAGTTCATACATGCAAATAATGTTTGTTATGGTCATCATTATGACATTATAAGTAGACTCTTGTTATCAATATTGTTATTACTATTATGAAATATTGTTATATGCATGCTTAAATCATTCCTCTGTTTAACCAGTGCTTGAGTAAAATTAACTCTGCTTCGGACCATATGTTTTCAAACTATAAAACGGACCCATTCGTATAACATTTTCATTTTTTTATATAAACCAAAGCAGCTGGAGATAATAACGATGACATGGCATGAAATTTCTTAGTGAATCCTACTGAGAATTTAAAATATTCAGTCCTATTTCCGTGTTATCTCCAGATAGCTCGAGAAGTTTCGAAGACGGCTGAAGTTGCTGTCAGAAAAGGTCTGCTCAGGTAATAGAAACAACTCCTAAGTATGGTACTATGACTTAAGCATAGTACTGCATTTCGAGAGGATGTTACAATAGTACAATCCACACCTCTATCCCTTAAGGTTAAAATGATTGATAATTTGTTTAAGAAAGTATTTGAGAAGGTAGATGAAGGCATCATCAGAGAACCTATGATCATCTTTATTACAACTCTTGAAAGAAGAAACTCAGAAATGTGATTATGTTAAGAATGGTGTTAGTGATATTAGTTTAACTAAGTTTTGAATAAAGGACTTGATTAAATCAGTTAGACTAGTAAAAATTCTTGGTGAAATGTGAAACCTTAAGTTTTTGATTTTGTGACTCGAAGGGCCATCATATGAAACTCTCCTAGCCTAGATCACATGATAATATCCTTTTGGGGATGAATGGTATCTCTAAACCTACTCACTATCTTGTTCTATTAGATGAGATTGATTCCTCTTCAAATGATCTACAAGATTTTGCCAATTCTCTATTGCACATGTACCAGAAGGGTACCATTATCATTTTTCCTGTTGACCTAATATGCCATACACCTAGTGGTAACTAACATGGGATAGTTTACAAAGTTAGAGACAATTCTGAGACCTATTCAACCAATGGAAGGCTTCTTATTGCATAAGAAAGTGGGAAGCATTATATAAGGAGAGTAAAGAAAGATTATGATTAGTGCTATAAGTGATAGCTCTAAGATTAAAGGTTCTCAAGAGTTTATGAGCGAAGATGGTATAGTGCTAATAAATGAAGGAATTAGAATCATATGTTAGCCATACCATATATGTATCCATTCTTCTTATGTATTGACCCTTATTCTATAGTGGATGAGATTTGTGCAGAAGGAACCCCTTCTAAAATACGAGGATCGAATTTCTTAAAGGGGGAAAAACATAATACCCTATTCTAAGATAAGACGCCAGTGACACAAATTTCAAGTTCATTTGGCTTGAGCCTTGGGCAAAAAAAGTCTTTGGAAATCCCTTTCCTTGTTTGTCTCATTATTATTAGAGTTAGAATATGAATAAGAATATCTTTTGGATCATGTGAAAGCATATTGCATTGTATGTTGAAAGGGAAAAACAAATGTTTATAAGATAATCTATGTAACACCCTCCCAAGCACAGTACTATGCTTAAGTCATAGTACTACACCCTGGAGCTGTTACTGTTACCTGAGCAGACCTCATCTGACAGCAACTTCAGCCGTCTTCGGAAATTTCCACAATCATCTGGAGACAACATGGAAATAGGAGTGAGAATTATAAAATTCTCAGTAGGATTCTCTAATTTTCATACATAGTGTCATCATGGTCGTCTCCAGTTTGCTTCGGTTTACTTTGAAAAAGGTGAACATGCTGCACAAACTGTTTAATTTTACATTTCAAAAAATGTCTTATCCGAAGCAAAGTTCATTTTTACTCATATACTGGTCCTTTGGGAAAGTGTACACAAGATTAATTCATGAATAATACCATGGATAATAACTTCAACATATAAAACGCACATAGCATTAATCTAATGGGAACATAACATCTGTACCTAACTTAACTTGCACTTGAATTCATACATATACATAAAATTTTACTTTTCTTTCATTCGGCACACCTAGGCGTTACGTATCGCCGTCCCTAAGGTGCTTGGATCTGTCTACACTTGAGCATTATGTATCGCCGTCCTCAAGTGCAGTATCATACCACATTCCAGAGTATGATCGTCATGTCATACCCCATCAGAGCGTGATCGCCATGTCACGTTTCTTAGGAATATGGGATCCTCATGCTATATCCCAGAGTATGATCGCCATGTCATACCCTATCAGAGCGTGATCGCCATGTCACGTTCCTTAGGAATATAGACTCATCATCATATCTTTGCATGCCACATTCCAGAGTATGATCGTCATGTCATACCCCGTCGGAGCGTGATCGCCATGTCAAGTCCTTTAGGAATATGGGATCTTCATGCTATATTCCAGAGCATGATCGCCATGTCATTCCCCATCAGAGCGTGATCGCCATGTCACGTTCCTTAGGAATATAGGATCTTCATTCGACACTTACACTAACTGGGTCATGCCATGCCTCATGTAAGTCCTACCCCCCATATTCTCACACTAGTTGGGTCAATGCCATGCCTGATGTGAGTGGGGCATATACTTAAGTCTTTAGTCTTTAAGCCTTTACTCTTTAACCTTTACTGCCCTTGGGTAGCCTGGCCTTGGAGTGAACTTGTCAGCTCAACTCGTGACCATTGTCACACTGACTCACCCACAAAGGGATTCACATCTTTATGTTCACACTTAATATACTTATATCTTTTCATTCTCATGCGTTGTCAAGCATAGTCATGCTAAATGTACTCGTACATATGCTACATCAGTATTTCTCACATATCTCATATCATACTGCTTCTTGATTTATTCTCATATATTTCATATCATAAATTCCTTGTAATTTAGACACTCATGGTCCCCTAGACTCCTGCTGTAAATTCGGCAACATAACGGATCAGGTTCGTTTCCCCATGAATAGTGCCAACTCTCACGGGCAAATCAGTCATAACAACATAATCAACTTAACACATATATATCAATATCAAACTGGCCATCCTCAACTCAAACTTTATATGTTTTCCTAATACTTGTGAAATCTTCAATTGGGTCACTTTGGGAAACTATCACTTTGGCCATTCTGCTACCTTCTATTCGGTCCTGCCCGAATTTCATATGGTCCACTTTTATTTCTATTCAACTCATTTAGATCTGAAATTTGAATATATCATGGCCCTATATGTCTACTTTCTAACCTCTTTGGTCCCATATCATTTTGATCCATATAACTCAAGATATTTAAATCTTACCTCAACTCGTTTAGTCACTAGCCCGAGTTACACTCCTGGAAGTATAAATTCACTAAAAATCGAAACTAAGCTCAAATCATGCGAAATTGATCTTATTTTGAAGCTAACAGGACAACCTTTCATTTGCCACAAGTTTCACTCCATTTGCTTAAGTATATCTCGAGTTATAAGTCTTGAAAGTCTACCTTTCTGAACTACTCTGTTTTAGCTAGATTGGACATAGGACAACTTCCTCGAATCACTGGGAACAATTGGGACCATAACAAACTCGGAATTTCATACTGGGATGTTCCCCTATGTGTAGGCTTTCTAACGAAACTGGTTTCACTCAATTTGGAGTTGTATAGGGCGAGTTATACCCTCCTCAAGTCACCCTACCTGGATGAAAGTCCTGAACCCTAGGTTAAACTTCAAAAATTCGTATCTCTCTCAATACTAATCCAATAACCTTGTATGATATATCCATGGAAAGCCCTGAAGGTCTACTTTCATCTAAAAATGGTTTCATCGGATTTGAACGATTGTAGGCGGCGCCGTACACTCCGCCGTACGGACTGTCGTGGACTCCCTCACCAAGACAGCATCCCACTTCTCCACTCCTTCTAATTTTCTCCTTCTAATCATAATTCTAACTCAAAGTCTTCATCATAATTCATCATAATCCATCATAATACATCCAGTAGTTCATCAAATACATAAAGAAAAGTACAATCTCATGCAATCATAGTGCAAAGAATTCAAGAATAGAGCAGAATCCTACCTCTTTGTAGTGTGATCTTGCTGAATTTGCATTTGAGCTGAAGGAAGCCTTGACAAAGCTTGGAGGTTTGAGGGAGTAGATTGAGGGAGGAAAGGAAGCTGAAGTGAGGGAGGGAAGGCAACGTAAGAATGATGAGCTGAAGAGGCAGGAGGAGGATACATATATATAGACAAAGCTTCGAAGTGGTAGTTAGAATAAGTGGCTTTGATGTGGGCAAGGTTCAGCCATGTCTCCCCCTTTTGTGTTAAAATTGCTCTCCACGTCGTCCAAAAACTGGAATACGCTTTTGTCCTACATGAAACCGGAATTCGTCCCTATAATACTTTAAGTCGGAACTCATGAAATTTTACATTGCTTGAAGCTGAATCGGGATGTCGGAACTCATACGATGTTGTTTGTAACTTGAGGAAATCTTGAATCAAGGTCGGAGGTCGGAAGCCATGCAGCTGACAATCATATAATCTCGGAACTCCCTATTTCACCTCGGGAATGTCAATGCTGGATATAAAATCGGAGATCTGATCTAGTGTATGACTGAAATCAACTCAAAGATTTGAACTCATGTCCATTGAGTTCAACCCTAAGGCCGGAACTCGTTACATTAAACTCGGAGTTCGTAACTTGTAACCATTGTGTTAAACTATAACTTCTGAGGTCGGAAACCACGCACACTATTTTGAACCTTGTTGTTTTAGGTCGAAACTCGGGTACCTCAACTGAAACTCGAGACCATATTGTGAGACCGGAAATCGGTAAATGAAGTCGGACATTCTGTAAGACGATCTCAGAACTCGTAAGTAATTCCTTCTATCTGAGTTTCAAAGGTGAAGTCGAAAATTGGGGTTGATCAATCCTGATAACGAAGTCGAAACTTGGAAATCGGGATGTTACAATCTATAACTTTAGCATGGGTTTTGGCTGTAGGAAATTTCTTTTGGAAGTCATTCTTTTACTTGCTGGGTATTATTAGAGTGATAATATGATTAGGAATGCCTTTTAGAGGGCATTTGGTATGCATATTGCAATGTCACGTGCAAAAATGAAAAATTTGAGTTTAAGGTCCACCGCCTCGGTAGTGAAAACCCACTACCTAGGTAGTGGCTAGGCAGAGTGCATGTCTATTCTGGACAAGGGGTTCCCAGCCATCTAGTTTCCACTACCTAGGTGGTGCCGGCAACTATAAAATTTTGCTTCATGATTCTTCTCAAAGGAACTGACTTCTTACCCTCTTTCTCTAGTTTCTTTCTCTTCCATCACTCCTCAAGTTCTAAGCCTTGATTCCCCACATCTACCCTCCATTTCCTTAACATAATGGCACCCCGACATGTTGTTTCTCGTGTCTAAATCCATCTTGAGAGGGAAAGGCATGATTTCATGGAGGAAGAAGCTTGGGATGGCGATTTTCAAGCTCTCATAGGTGGCCTACTCCCTTCTCTTCTTCCTTTGGCTTCCAAAGATAAATCTATACTATCTACTTCTTCTTATTTCAGGGATTTAAAGAAAATTTCCATGAAGTTTGAGTTAGAAGCCTAAGGTTCAAAATTGGGGATTGTTGTGTTTAGGAATAATTTGGGATAATTCTTGGTCCTAAAAGTTAATTTAGACTTAGTTGACAATGTTTATGGAGATAGGTACCTTTGGATAGCAACCATTGGCTCTATGGTACAATAAGCATGGACTTCCTCCTCTTGGCTTGCTCAATGAGTTGATAATATACCTATATCTTATTTTAAAGATTACGAAAATATCATGTTTATGATTTGATTTGCTTAAATGTCTAGTGAAAATAGTATTTTGTTAGATTATTTTTTAGAATCTTTGAGAAACTAATATGTTATTCTCTCTCTTTCTCTCTCTCCCCCCTTCTCTCTCTCTCTCTCTCTCTCTCTCTCTCTCTCTATATATATATATATATATATATATATATATATATATATATATATATATGCTCTTTTACATATGCACTATGGTGAAAAACAATTGGAGATGTTTGATGATTTCAAGTATGGATTATGAGTTTAGATATTTTGTCACATGAATATTGAGGAAATTGAAAGATTGGGCATTGATATTGGAAATTTGATATTTGAGTCATTTGAGAGCTATATTGAGATTTGGTGAATTATTTTTTTTTATGGGAGGGATCTTTGACAGAACTATAAGCTAATGACAGTAGAAGTTAGCCCTTGATGCACCTTGGAGTTAACCCAGCTAGCAGGGGATGGTGCTAGCCCAACATGTGTAGCTAGCATGTCTGGATTTATGTTCACACTAGGGATGGCTTGTCAGGGCCACCCAGTTGTGAATAGAATTATGGATACACTGGGGACGGGTTGTTAGGGTCGTCCAATTGTGGGTTTAGAATTCTAAATTAGACACCTCCCGTAAGCTTTACAATTATGATACTTCCATGTTATTATGATTTTCTAAAAATGTTTCAAGTGTTCTTAGTATATCCAACCTTTATTGGAACCTGATCTTGAAATATGATTTAATAAGTTGCGGATGTTTCAAGGATTTAATACATACAATGTATGTTTTATAGAAAGTTTTACATTTTCGTTGCCTAAGGTATTTTTCTATATACATGTCCGCTCGTATTTGAAAAGGGGTTTGAAACATGACACATGAAACTATAATGATATTATGAAAGTGCCAGTTGGATTTTGTAAATCAAGTTTTATTTTGAATGTATTTTCTTACTAAATATATATGTTTATGAAAAGCTAGTACTTAAGCTTATCTTAGATTCAAATACAAATCTGCAAGCAAACTCCTCAACTAATTAAGGGTGTAGAATCATCAATAAACCTAAACACTCTTCCGTGCAGACCTTGAAGATGGTTCCTATGATTGACCTATATTTTGTTGAGTATTCTTATGCATAAAATTTTTGGTTATGCTCTATTAGCCCATGATAGGTTCTTGTTTCCACCATGTTACTAAGTTGTAATAGATCTAGCCTTGATGACTATATATATGATGTGCTTCAGACTCTGACAATATTCTGAGAATGCTTATTTAATTTTGAGATTATATTTTGATTATAATTAATCTGTGAATACGGTGCTAATTGCATAATCTAATCTGTGTCAAGAATTTTGTATCTATAAGAAGTGGCCTACTTTTAGGAGAAACTCTACCAATTTATATAAGAAGTTTTCGTAAGAAACCTTAGCTAGGCTTGCTAGGGGGCTAAGGCTTTCTATGCGCCAATCATGCCCCATATTGGGTTATGACAAAATGCATAACAATAATTAAACATAAATTAATTTAAAAATTTTACTTTACATATGTAAATATAAATATTTTCATGAAAATTCTCTATCATATACCAAAAAAAAAAAAAAGAAAAAAAATCAAATATCTAATTACGAAATAGTAAAATTATTAAATTTCATAATATCATACTACCAATAATCAATTGTTTTGACATGTAAAATTTTCAAATCACTAAACTCCAAATTAAGAAAAAAATTATTATTAAAAATAACTACTTTTATATATATGTCAATTGTATATATTACAAAATACTACCCAAATATGAGAAATTAAATATTTTAAAAATATGTTAGATCGAAATTCTATTTCCTATAAATAATCACATTTTAATTAATTTTAATATCTATTTTAATTGAATTTATCGTGTGAATGAAAAATAGTGAGCATAATCAAAATTACTATGGCTTTTTTTTTTTTTCATTTTTGCTTCTATCCTAATCTAAAGCTTGGTAGACATTGTATCAAGAAAAAAAAATAAGAAATAAATATTTTCTTATTTTTATTATTATTATTTTTTGGTGCAGCCGAAAAAGGAACAAAACAAAACAAAACACAAACACTAACTCTAAGATTCTACGCCTAAAGCACCTGCAAGCAACAACCCATGCAAGCCTGAAGGAGGAGCATGGAGCAGTTTTTTAAACAAAGTATGCAATAAATTGAAATATTTCAAATGTATCATGTGCTAAGAATCAAAATACTACCAAAAAAGTCCGGCATTACAGTAAAACATCATACAAATACATGCTACAATAGATTAATTAATATCTCAGAAAATCCAATAAAAAAATCTATAGACAGATATTTTATATAGGTAATCTCTAAACATATATAAATACTACGCCAAAATCAATTTTTAAGTAAATAAAATCAAATTAAGAAAAGTAATTATGAGATAGCTAAAACAAAAATGGAAAAAAATGAGAATAAATTAATCTCTCATAGTTGCAAGAGTTTAATTACCATATACTAATAGTGTAAAAAGTTTTACACTATTATCTAATCAAATACTCGTGTTCGTAAGAGTTTTAAGATAGTGAGTGATTGAGTTAAACACTTTTATTAATATGGCAATACATTATTGGATGTCTGTACAAAATTTTTTTACACAAATAGTATATACAAATTAAATCCTAGTTATAATAGTAAAAGAAAAATAAAAAAATTATTTCTTCAATAATTGTTATTAATCATGTATAACAATCCTCAAATGATCAATTATGCAATTAGGAAGAGGAAAAAATATCTCATCAAGTTTAAATACCAAAATAGAAAAAGAATTGAACATAATTTACTTTTAAAGTTTAACTTTTTTTGCCTATTAATTTTTTATGTAATAATTTTTTAAGATTAATATAAGTGACTTGTAGTAGAAGATTAATAAAAAAAGAAAGATAAAATTCATTATATTTTATGGAGTGTTAGAAACTATAAAAGATTTTTTTAAACGAAAAAGATAGCATGCAATAATGACCTTCTAGTTTTTTAAAAACATAAGTTAAAACCATTTAAAATATGACAAATGTCAAAAATATTTTTCAAATGGCAAAGTCAAATTATACATAGTAAACTCAGCTCAAGGTTCTCCTTTTATATATTATATTAGATATATTAGATATTAGATATTAGATTTCACATACATGTAACGATTTAGTGTATTTCCCTAGAGCGGGAATCTCATCTCACGCTTCCGCCCCATTGTTCTCATCCCCGAGGGAATTAGGGACGACGAAAAAATCTATCAAAGAGGATATCTGCAGGGATTACTTGCAATGGGGATAGGGACAAAGTCCCCATTTATTAAATGGGGTGAGGCAGGAAATAAGGTCCCTATCCTATGGAAACCCACTAAATCCCTATTTATTTACCCTATATATATATATATATATAGACACACACACACACACACACACTAACTTACAAATACATTTTAATAATAATACAAAGTTGATTCAAAATATATTCAACATATGGTAAACTAACTTGTTACCAAAGTCAACTTTACAATAATGGATTAATTTTGATCAAAATAAAATTTACAATAATTTGGATTTGCAACATTTATGTTTATTTTTAATTTAGATTGTGTTGTGTTATTAACATTATAATAGATTGTAGATATTTGTAAATGTTTTCCTCAACTTTAAGATTTTTTTATATATAATTTTTCTCTTTTTTTAATTTATTTTTTTGCATAAACTTGCAAATATCCGCACAGATTTAAATCCCCAGGGTGAACAGGGAATGGGGATATGGAGGGCTTGTAACATTTTAAATTTTTTATCGTTTTTAACCGAGTTGTTCAGTTTTTAGCAAATAATTGGGATTAATTGAAATTTAATTAAGTATTTACCCAAAGCCAATTAAGTAACATTTAGAAGAATTAACCTTGAGGAAATTAGATTAGAGCCATAGGAAACTTCATAGGAATTCTCTAAAGCCGGTTTACTAATTTAAAAGAAATCGGTAAGACTTCGATATTTTAAATTATCCGAACCGAACCAATAGAAATTATACTGTGAAAACCCTAGGATGGATGGCCAAGATTCAGCCACTACATCATTCCATGTGGCGCCACAATCAGCCCTAAAAAGGGCAGCTACATCAAGTTGAATTAGCAAAACACATCCACCAATCATATGATAGCTTTTCTCCAAAGTTTTAAAATTTTTCCCTTCCTACTCCTTGCAATTTCGGCCACTACATGTAGCTGACCCCTATCCATTTCCTTTCTTCCTCATCTCATCTCATCTCATATCATCTTCATCTCCAACAAAACTTCAAGCCACATCAAGATTTCTTCAACTCAAAACACAAATCTAGCAAGAATCACGCCTAGGAAAGGTAGGAATTCCAACTTCTTTTCTTGTTTTCTTGGATTGAGACTGATTGGGATTTTTCTTTCTTCCATGATTCTGGTCTTATCTTAAGTAGAGATGAAGGATTAGGTTTGATTTTGCATGTATGTGATCATTAGAATTAGAGTTGGAAAGGAGCAACTTGGATATAGAAAAAAAATCAAGATGCTATTGGGTGAAAACCCTGCGACGTCTGTACGTCCGTCTTATATGGACAAAAATCTAGCCATCAAAACTTGATGATTATATTTTTATATGAAACTAAACATCTAAGGCTTTCCAACCATATAAAATATAAGGCCATTGGATCAATATAGAGTTAGTTATGAATTTTTGAAATTTGACATAGAAATCTGGATTCTCATCTCGGCAGTATGAGTTGAGAAGGGTGTAACTCACTCTACACAACTCTAAATTGAGTGCAACTAATGCTGTTTGAAAGAAAACATCTCATAAAATTTTCAGCATCAGATTCATTGCCATTTATTCCTAGCACATCAATGAAGTTGCCTTAAATTCAAATCAAGCTGGAACAGGGTAGTCTAGTGGGGTTAATTTACAGGGCTTATATCTCAAGATATACTTATGAAAATGAGATGAAACTTATTTCATTTAAAATCTTGTTCTGTTAGCTTTAATTTGGTATAAATTTTATATGATTTCACCTAGATTTCTAATTTTAGTGAATTTTTACTTATAAGGGTGCAATCCTAGCTAAGTGTAGGATAGTCTAAGGTAAAATATAAATAACTTGAGCTATACAAATCAAAATGAGATGGGACCAAAAGGGTTGGGAACTAGACAAATAGAGATATAATATAGCCAAAATTTAGGTTTAAATGAGTTGAATAGAAGAAATGGTGAATTTTACAAAACTCGGGTAGAAGGGGGTAGAGTAAGCAGAAAACTCTGTTGATATTTGTATTGACTTTGACACATCATATGATTGATATTGTTGCTATAATTGGCTATTCTATATTTATTGGAATGTTTAATTGATTGTACTGGTAGCCTGGCACTATTCATGGGGAAGCAAACTCGATCTGTTATACTACCAAAATTTTAGCAACAAATTCATATACCTTATGAAATATTTGTATGAATACATGATGTTCAAGTAAAATAATGTTAGTTTTGCACACAAATTATGAAAGATATAAAGGATTACATATTACTTGGGCTAGCCCCTGAATAAGTTTAAGGGGAATAGATCAGTGGGAAAGTCGGGGAAAGTAAACCCGGCAATCTTCTATAGGAATGAGCTCGGTCCTGAAAAGCAAACTATTACTCAGGAGTATATGGCCAATGACTCCCAGGGGATCAAAGATGGAAAATATAAGTTTTAGAAAGTGAAAGCCCTCAAAGATAAGATGCATTTTTCGGTCTATACATTTATATGCACTGCATGATAATTCTTAATTGATTGTTATAGTTACCTGTGTATTTCTCATGATATGATACTGTTGATTTACGGTTACCGTCTTAGTTATATTAGCATATCTGTTTAAGTATATTTTCATTGCTCCAATTTAAAATTTAGTTTGTTTTGGTTTATGTTTTCTGTAATGAAAATTTAAATTGCATATTATCATTATGTCATACTATTTAAAATTAAAAAAAAATTGAAACAACTGAGAATGATGGCGATGATAGATATGTATAGGACTAGGATTCCTACTGAGAAATTTTTTATTTCTCACCATACTGTATGTTTTCGTGTCATTCTTAGATCATGTCGAACGGGGCGATTGGCATCCTCTATATTGAGTTCCCCGAGCCGCATTTGCACCTAGACCCGTTTTTAGACTCTATATATATATTCGGTAGATGTCAGTTTCATTTTTACTTCTTTTTCCGTAGAGATTTTGTTGTCCCCCTGACTCACCCACTCTTTGACCCCATCGCACCTTATATTGCTATCCCGCTATACATAGCACATCCCTTTCCAGTCCACACACAACAGCAGCAGTAGCAGCACTAGCAATAGCAGCTCCCATGGCTCCACCCTCCTCACAGTTGTAGCAAACCCCCTTTGTTTCACTGCTTGAGGAGGATCCATCTGAGGCGACGAGTTCATCTTCCTCGTCCTCTGCCCCGAGCGTGGATTACACTTCAACTGACGTCGGTATGGCGAATGGATTCCTTCATTGGAATCCATCTAGGGTGCCCATGTACTGTGGCAATAGGGAATGTATAAAGTAGCCCTCTTTTGGTAGGCCATAGGCAGTAGTTTAGCGTTCGGTATATGTGGATGGTTATCACACGAAATGCCCTATGGGGACCAGTTAGGGTTCTGATTATAGAAACAGGCCGATTTCATTTTATTATAGCAGCCTCATTTTTATACCCTGTACTATTTATATATCCTTTTGATAACTTAAGAAACGGAAATCTATGTACGTATACATATATTTCACATTTTTATTTATTTTATTTTATTTCTGTTACAACGAGTATCCATTACTTATTCCGCAACCAAACAAAAATTTATTAAGTAAACAGTTATTCTATATGGGTAATTAACTTTGAATCAGAAAATGGAATTTAATTAGACTACCACACGTAATAACTTATCAGATAATATATTATGACTTAAGCATAGTATTTTGTCTGGTAAGGTGTTACATTTTTGGTATCAGAGTAGTTTGTCCTAGTTGAGGCCTGAGGATTAGACTGATTATGCTTCGCATATACTCTATGTTTCTTAGATATTATCATGCGCTGAGTCTTATCCATATGGATAGGATGCATGTGAGGGAATTGCCTAACTGTATGCTATTATTTACTAGCACATTGGACTTAGTGTTGAGCTTGATCAACTCAATCACTCTTATTTTGTGTGTTCAGAACTTAATGGCTTCCGGAAGGCAGGATAGGCCATAAATGGACTCAGCTTGGGAGGAATATATCGAATTCATGGATATGGTGCAAGAGATGGCATATGCCATGCGAGAACAAGCGGTTGTAGCAACTCAGATGATGGGCCAACGAGGTAGGCAGCCTGAGGGTGGCCATGGAGGGAATTCTAATGGTCCAGGAGTGGACCTAGAATACCTTAAATTTTCTGAGTTCAGAAAAGCTAACTTGCCTAGCTTCAAAGGAGCCTTCGACCCAGATAAGGCAAATGAGTGGGTTAAAGCTATGAAGAAAGTCTTCTTCATTTTAGACTGCACAGACCATTAGAAGATGACCTTTGCCATCTATATGCTGGAAGCAGATGCAGAGTTCTGGTGGAATAGTGCACGGCGGTTATTAGAGGGATCCCAATTAGAGATTACTCGAGACGTATTTAGAGACGCATTCTATCAGAAGTACTTTCCTGCCTCTGTCCGCAATACTAAGGAGCTGCTGGAGTTTATGCACCTCCGTCAAGGGAATAGTAGCATATCGGAGTATATTGCTAAATTTGAGGAGTTGTGTAAATTTTCCACAATCTATCAATGGAACCTTGATAAGGTTTGGAAATGCGTAAAATTTGAGGATGGACGGCAAGAAGATATCCTTGCCACCATAAGGCTGATGGAGATTAGAGATTTTCCCACTTTAGTTAACAAGTGCCGATTGGTGGAGGATTGTAACAGGAAGTTAGCCACTGCTAGATTAGCTGGCAACAACTTTAAGAAAGAATTGGCACCGCAGGGCCCAAGGTTTAAACCCAACTTTTAGTGGTAGAGAAAGTTTCAAACAGTAGGCAACAAGGGTAAGCAACCCCAAAAGCCTTTTGGGAACCAGAGTTACAGCCAATGCGGGAAGAATCATGGAAACCACCCATGCCTAGCAGGTCAAAATGTTTGTTTTGGATGTGGCAAGCCAGGCCACAATATCTATGAATGCCCAGCCAAGAACCCTCAGCCGACTCCCAGGCCACAACGCCAGGGAAGAGTTTTCACTATGGATGCACAGGAAGTCGACAAGTCAGAAGATTTGATTCAAGATACGTGTGAAGTGAATGGTAAGACTTTGACTATTTTATACGATTCAAGTGCATCTCACTTTTTCATTTCTCATGATTGCATGTCAGCCTTGCAATTACTTATTTCTAAATTACCCTATGACTTACTAGTTTCTGCTCCTACATGAACCCGTTAAGACCAATCATATTTGTATGAATGTCCCCTATTAGATAGGAGGTCGAACTTTTTCAGCTAATTTAATTGGTCTTCCCTTGTTTGGACTTGACATTATTTTGGGTATGGATTGGTTCTATGCTAATCAAGCCCTGTTAAATTGGTCTGATAAATCCATTGTGCTTCCCTCTGCTTCACCTTCTGAATCAGTAATCCCTGTAAACCTTTATTTAAGCTCTTTAGCAGTACATCACTATGGGAATAGGGGTCAAGGGTACATTATGTTATCAACCTACGTAACGGAGGTTGATAAGAAGTTAGATGACATTCCAGTTATTAAGGAATACCCCAATGTGTTCCCTGAGGGTATCCCTGAATTTCCTCCTGGGAGGGAAATTGAGTACACCATTGAATTGGTACCAGGAGCTGGACCAATATCTAAAGCATCGTATCGAACATCACTACTGGAGCTAACCGAACTCAAAAAATAGATCGAAAAACTCTTGGAAAAGAGATTTATTAGGCCAAGTGCATCACCATAGGGGGCCCCAATTCTGTTAGCTAAGAAGAAAGATGGGGGCATGCGACTATGTATAGATTACAAATAGTTGAATAAGGTGATGATCAAGAATAAGTATCCATTGTGGAGGATTGACGACGTCATGGATCAACTGTAAGAGGCAACTGTATTTTCTAAAATTGATCCACGGTTTGGATGTCACCAGATTCGGGTTCGAGAAAGAGATATTCCTAAGACAGCCTTTCGGACTCGCTATGGACATTATGAATACACTGTGATGTCTTTCGAGTTGATGAATACGCCAGCAATATTTATGGATTATATGAATCGGATATTCTGACTATATCTTGACAAATTTGTGGTGGTATTCATTGATGACATACTTGTTTACTCGAAAGTGGAATAGGAGCATGCAAAATATTTGCAATTGGTTCTGCAAATCCTAAGAAAGAAGAAACTCTATGCCAAGCTATCCAAATATGAGTTTTGGATGAAAGAAGTGAAATTTCTTGGCCATGTGGTATCCCATGGGGGAATTTCTATAGATCCTAGTAAGGTAGAAGCAGTATTGAACTGGGAACAACAAATGACAGTCATGGAAATCAGGAGTTTCTTAGATCTGGTAGGATACTACAGAAGACTTGTCAAGAACTTCTCTCAGATATCTTTGCCCTTATCAAAGTTAATCAGGAAGAATGCCCCATTCGAATGGACGCCCGAGTGCGAGCAGAGTTTCCAAGAATTAAAAGAAAAGTTGACAACAACCCCAGTGCTTACTCTGCTAAATCCTCATGGATCATTTGAAGTCTACTATGATGCTTCTAAGAAAGGATTAGGGTGCGTGTTAATGCAGAACAGAGTATAGTCACGTATGCTTCCAGACAATTGAACACTCATGAGAGAAATTACCTAATGCATGACCTCAAGTTAGCGGTGGTGGTAGTTGCTCTGAAGTTTGAAGTATTTTCTAATCACAAAAGCTTGAATTATCTTTTTGACCAGAAAGAACTAAACATGAGGCAGCAAAGGTGGATGGAGTTTCTTAAAGACTACGAATTTGAGTTAAACTACCATCCTGGCAAGGCAAATGTGGTGGTAGACACCCTAAATAGAAAATCTTTAATTGTGACATAGATGATGATCAAGGAGATGGAACTTATAAAGAGTTTTCGAGACCTTAACTTGGGAATCTCTAGAACCCCTTACGCTATCCAGTTAAACCAACTTAAGATAACCAGAGATTTCAAAGACCAAATCCGACAAGCACAACAAAGGAATGATGACTTTTAGCATATAGTGCGACTGGTGCAATCTAGAAAGCTAACAGGATTTATTTGGGATACAAAAGGAATATGGCGATATTAGGGGAGAATATGCGTGCCTAAAGAGGACAACCTTAGGTAGAGAATCTTGGAGGAAGCCCATAGGAGTGACTTCGCTATACATTCTGGCATTAACAAGATGTATCAAGACCTCAAGAAGATATTTTGGTGGCCAGGCCTTAAGACAGATGTGGTGAGTTTTGATAGGCTTACCAAGGACACCCTCGAGATACGATGCTATATGGGTCATAGTGGATAGATTGGCCAAGTCTGCTCACTTTTTACCCATTCGAGCGAATTATCCTCTGGAGAAGTTAGCTTAATTGTACATTCAAGAAGTGGTGTGGCTACATGCTATTCCTCCAACAATTATCTCAGATCGACATCCCAGATTTACCTCATGATTTTGGGGAGCGTTCTAGAAAGCGTTCAGCACCAGACTCTGTTTAAGCACTACGTACCATCCACAAACAGATGGTCAGACCGAGCGAACTATTCAGAATTTGGAAGATATGCTGCAAGCATACATCGAATTTGCATATAACAATAGTTATCATGCGAGCATTGGCATGGCCCCATACAAAGTGTTATACAGACGGAAATGCCAATCTCCACTATCTCGATACAAATCAGGGGAGCAAAGTCTGTTAGGACTAGAATTAATCAAGCAAACTATAAAGCAAATCAAAAGAATCCATGGCAAGATACTTGCAGCTTAGAGCCATCAAAAGAGCTATGCGAATGTCAGGAGGAAGACTTTGGAGTTTTAAGAAGGATATCATGTGTTCCTAAAGATCACACCCACAACTGGAATAGGCAAAGCTATTAAGGTTAGAAAGCAAAGCCCTTGCTTTATAGGTCCTTTTCAAATCTTGAAGCGAATCGGGCCAATTGTGTATCGGGTCGCCTTACCTCTACATCTATCAAACCTTCATGATGTTTTTCATGTTTCTCAACTCAGAAAATACCAGTCTAACCCCACTCACTTCTTGGAGCCTAAGTCAATCCAGTTAGGGGATGACTTAACTTTCCATGTACCCCCAACACGGATAATGGACAAGAGCATCAAATGTCTTCAGAACAAAACCGTATAGTTAGTGAAGTTAACATGGGGAAATGAGAACTCAACAGACTGTATAAGGGAATTAGAATCAGATATAAGACAACAGTATCCTAAATTGTTCTCAAGTACTAAATTTTGAGGACAAAATTTTCATTTTAGGAGGGTAGTAATGTATCGTCTGAAAATTTTTATCGTTTTTAACCAAATTGTTTGGTTTTTAGAAAATAATTGGGATTAACTAGAATTCAATTAAGTATTTACCCAAAGCCAATTAAGTGACATTTAGAAGAATTAACCTTGAGGAAAGTAGATTAAAACCATAGGAAACCTCATAGGAATTTTATGAAAGCGGCTTATTGATTTAAAAGAAATCGGTAAGACTTTGGTATTTTAAACTGTCCGAATCGAACTAATGGAAATTATACTATGAAAACCCTAAGATGGATGGCCAAGATTCAGCCACCACACCCTTGCATGTGGCGCCACCATCAGTCCCAAAAAGGGCAACTACATCAAGTTGAATTAGCAAAACACATCCACCAATCATATGATAGCTTCTCTCCAAAATTTTAAAATTTTTCCCTTTCTACCCCTTGCAATTTCGGCCACTACATGTAGCTGACCCCTCTCCATTTCCTTTCTTCCTCATCTCATCTCATCTCATATCATCTTCATCTCCAACAAACCTTCAAGCCATATCAAGATTTCTTCAACTCAAAACACAAATCTAGCAAGAATCATATCTAGGAAAGGTAGGAATTCCAACTTCTTTTCTTGTTTTCTTGGATTGAGTCTAATTAGGATTTTTCTTTCTTCCATGACTCTAGTCTTATCTAAAGTAGAGATAAAGGATTGGGATTGATTTTACATGTTTGTGATCATTAGAATTAGAGTTGGAAACGAAAAACTTGCAGATAGAAAAAAAATCAAGATGCTATTGGGTGAAAACCCTACGGTGTCTATATGTTTGCATATACGGATGAAAATCTAGCCATCCAAACTTGATGATCTATTTTTATTGAAACTAGACATCTAGAGCTTTCCAACCATATAAAATATAAGGCTATTGGATCAGTATAAAATTAATTATGAATTTTTGAAATTTGACCTAGAAATCTGGATTCTCATCTTGGCAGTATGAGTTGAGAAGGGAGTAACTCACTCTACACAAATCTAAATTGAGTGCAACTAATGCTGTTTGAAAGCTAACATGTAAGAAAACATCCCATAAAAATTTCGAAGTTAAATTCATTGCCATTTATTCCCAGCACATCAATGAAGTTGCCTTAAATTCAAACTGGGCTAGAAGAAGATAGTCTAGTAAGGTCAATTTACGGGACTTATATCTCAAGATATACTAATACAAATGATATGAAACTTTTTCATTTAAAAGTTTGTTTTGTTAGCTTTAATTTGCTATAAATCTTGCATGATTTCATATGGATTCCTATTTTTAGTGAATTTTTACTTATAAGGGTGCAATCTCGACTATGTGTAGGATAGTCCGAGCTAAAATACAAATAAGTTGAGCTATACAAATCAAAATGAGATGGAACTTGGAAACTAGTTACATAGAGCTATAACATATCAAAATTCATGTTTAAATGAGTTGAATAAAAGAAATGGTGAATTTTACAAAACTTGGGCAGAAGGGGGTAGAGTAAACAGAAAACTCTGTTGATATTTGTATTGACTTTGACACTTCATATGATTGATATTGTTGCTATAATTGGCTATCCTATATTTATTGGAATGTTTGATTGATTGTATTGGTAGCCTGGCATTATTCACGGGGAAGCAAAATTGATCCGTTATGCTCACGAAATTTCGGCAACAAATTCGTATACCTTATGAAATATTTTTATGAATACATGATGTTCAAGTAAAATAATATTAGTTATGCATGCAAATTATGAAAGATATAAAGGATTCTATATTACTTGGGCCAGCCCCTGAATAAGTTTAAGGGGAATAGATCAGTAGGAAAGTTGGGGAAAGTAAACCTGGCAATCTTGTATAGGAACGTGCTTAGTCCTGAAAAGCAGACTATTATTAAGGAGTATATGGCCAATGACTCCCAGGGGACCAAGGATGGAAAATATAAGTTTTAGAAAGTAAAAGCCCTTAAAGATAAGATGCATTTTTCCAGTTTGAACATTTATATGCACTCTATGATAATTCTTAATTAATTATTATAGTTACCTCTGTATTTCTCATGATATGTTATTGTTGATTTACGGTTACCGTCTTTGTTATATTAGCATATCTGTTTAACTATATTTTCATTGCTCCAATTTAAAATTTAGTTTGTTTCGGTTTATATTTTCTATAATAAAAATTTAAATTGAATATTACCATTATGTTGTACTATTTAAAATTCAGAAAAAACCCAAACAATTGGGAATGATGGCGATCACAGATGTGTATAGGACTAGAATTCCTACTGAGAAATTTTTATTTCTCACCCTCCTATATGTTTCTGCGTCATTCTCAGATCATGACGAACGCGGTGACTGGCATCCTCTATATTGAGTTCCCCGAGCTGCATATCCGCCTGGACCCGTTTTAGACTCTCTTTCTCTCTCTCTCTCTCTCTCTCTCTATATATATATATATATATATATATCCGGTAAATATTAGTTTCGTTTTTGTTTCTTCTCCCATAGAGATTTTGCTGTCCCCCTAACTCACCCACTCTTCGACCCCACAGCACCTTATATTGCTATCCCGCTATACATGGCACATTTCTTTCCATCTCCACATGCAGCAGTAGCAGCACCACCAGCACCAGCAATAACAGCTCCCATGGCTCTGCCCACCTTACCACCACAGCAGATCCCCTCTGCTTCACTGTTTGAGGAGGATCCATCTGAGGCGACGAATTCATCTTCCTCATCCTCTACCCTGAGCGTGGATTACACTCCAGCTAACGCCGATATGGCAAATGGATTCCTTTCCTCAGAATCCATTTACGGTGCCCATGTAGTGCAGCAGTAGGGAATGTATAGAGTGGCCCTCTTTTGGCATTATTGGGCCATAGGCAGTAGTTTAGCGTATGGTATATGTGGATGGTTAGCACACAAAATATCCCATGGGAACCAGTTAGGGTTCTGATTATAGAGGCAGGCCGATTTCATTTTGTTATAGCGGCCTCATTTTTATACTCTGTACTATTTATATATCCTTTTTATAACTTGGGAAACGGAAATCTATATACATATACATATATAGTGAAGTTAAATAGTTCTATCTATTCCGCATTTTTATTTATTTTATTTTATTTCTGTTACAACGAGTATCCATTACTTATTCTGTAACCAAACGAAAATTTATTAAGTGAACAGTTAACTCTATATGGGTAATTAACATTGAATCAGAAAATAGAATTTAATTAGATTGCCACACGTAATAACTTATCAAGTAATATATTATGATTTAAGCATAGTATTTTGTCTAATAAGGTATTACAGGGGGCAAATTTCTAAATGGAGACGAAGGGCGAGGGGTACATTATTGCCAATGGGTACCTATTACTATCCCTATAGAAGACCAAAAATGTTCCTTTACCTACTCTTGTCACGAATTATTTATATGGATTTGAAAATTTTTAACCTAGACAACTCAACCCAACCCACCTATGAGAAGTTGATAGAGTATCTAACAGATTATTGCTATGAAATCCAATGAATCGTTTAGATGATACTAAATATATTGAAAAAATTGAGAGTAAAGTTAATAATTATACCAATGCTTATGTTATATGTGATGACATTGATTTTCAGTTGACTCATGTAATTTGTTATACTTTAGGACTTATATGTGTTTCCTAGAAAACTGCTAGAGTTAAATATACTTTTTTGAAAGCTTATAAGACTTACAAATGTTTTTTTTTTCTTTCTAAATATGTTCATGTTGAGATTGTTATGCTTATTAAAAGAATTGATATTTATATTAGATTTTATAATATATATTTTAGATTTATTATATTTAATTATATATTTTAATAGATAATTTTTTTAAAATGTGTATCAGATCCATAAGCTTCCTAACCTGACTTATTTGTGAGTGGGTTTGGTTAAGTCGAGTTGAAAGAACAAAATTACTCAATTCAATCCAATTCAATCTACTATTTGAATGAGCTGAATGGGTTGAAAAAGTCCTTTAAATCCGCCCAATTCAATCCATGCCTACCACTACCTGTGAGTACCCATTTATTCATTTATTTCATTCCTACTTTATACGAAAGGAAAATTTTTTAAAAAATATGATCATACTTGGCCCAAAAAAAAAAAAGAACCGTACAGATGTTCAAAAGCATAATCGCACGAGATTTTTCACGTCAAATCTTTCTTTTAAGAAAATTTAAAATGGTAACAAAATTGGACAGACTCCCAAACAAGGAAAGCCAGCATAGAATACAAAACCCCATTGGTAGCATGGCTGTACCACGGTGCCAAGTGTTGAAACAATAGGCCATTTGAGTAAACCCATGGTCAATTAACCCACCTACAATTTTAACCCAAGTTTCAACCCATTCCCTCGCTTCACTTCCCACCACCCCCAACAATTTCAGATTTAATTCCCTTTCTCAAAATATTTATCTTGCCCAACTTTTTTCCCTTCCTCCGTGGTCTCTCTGTTTTGGTAAACAACTTTAGGTTACCAGAAAAACTGCTATTACTACTACAAATACAAAGAACATATCATAGAATCTACCAAAAGAGGCAAAGAGAGAGAGAGAGTTGGTCACACATTCAAAGGCATTTTGTCTAGTTCCTCTTGAAGCACACAAACACATTTGTGTTCTTTTCTTCTTATTGGCCCAAAAAGAGGTGGGTGACAGAGAGAACCTGAGACCCAGATGAAGAGGTCTCCAACTTCCGCTTGTTCATCTTCTTCATCTTCTGTTGGGTTTGAGAAAGGTCCCAAGCATCCAAGAAGTAGCAATGTGAAGTCACGGAATTGTAAAGTGAACACAAGCAGCGGCAGCACAAGTTGTGGTGGCAGAAGAAGCTCCATTTACAGAGGAGTCACCAGGTTTTGGGGTCTCTTCTCTGATTTCTCTTTATGGATTTTCAGTTTGCATTTGCATGTCTGCCGAGTGGTAACATCTTTGATGATCCCACAGGCATAGGTGGACAGGGAGGTTTGAAGCTCACTTATGGGACAAGAATTCTTTGAACAACATTCAGAGCAAGAAGGGACGACAAGGTAATTTAATTTTTCTTTTTCTTTTTTTTTTTTGGCGTATTTGAAAATTTGGTCATTAAACTATGCAAAATGAACGAATAAATAAATATATAAATAAAGTGAGAGAGATAATCAAGGAGATCCGTTATGTTTTGTTTATTGTTTTTTGTTTAGTGTTTTGACGTTGTTATGTGTTTTTCTGGCCATGTTTTGTTTATGACAATCTCTGCCATCGCAACGTTCACATATGATACACTTGTGTCGCTGCTTTAGTTTATTTGGGTGAGTCTCCCTACTCCTGAGTCTTGGATCTCACAAATTTTCAGTTTTACGAATTTTTAATTCTAATTTTATATTTTTATACCCTTTTTCCGAATATGGGAAAAGATACATATCGTTTCTTAAGGAAAGAAATATTCTGTAACGTAATGTGGTCACTTGGACCCAACTTTCTTATCGTGACTTTACATGTGTTTTTATTTTAGGGGCATATGATACTGAAGAAGCTGCTGCACGTTCCTATGACCTTGCTGCCCTAAAGTACTGGGGACCCGATAATACAATCTTGAATTTCCCGGTACACTAGTCTAAGGGCCTATTAATTGTTTTAATTTATTGACAATGGAAAACGAAGAATTTAATTTTCCGAGGCAATTGCCAATTTTGGTACTTGGAAGTCGAATTCTTCGTTTTCTATTGGGAAGAATTTAAACCAAATAAGCACTGGTAATTTGTTTCGAATTTACATTCTCATATAGTGAACACGTTATAATTAAATTAATTGCATAATTATTGTTGGATGAACTTTGCAGATAGAAACATATGTCAAGGAACTTGAGGAAATGGAGAAAGTCACGCAAACTGAATACTTGGCTTCGCTGCGAAGGCAGAGCAGTGGATTTTCAAGAGGTGTTTCCAAGTATCGTGGGGTGGCTAGGTTAGTTTACACATCATCTTCTCTTAGTTTGTTTTACACCATTCATCTGAGTCAATGCAAAAATTGCACTACTCCCTGTATAGAAGAATTTGGACGGTACCGTCCATAAGAAAAATATGTTTTATACCGACCATGGCTCCGTCCAACTTTGAAACGCACTTATATAGCTGAAATTGAAGCAATGTGTCCTGTGTATTGATTACTTCACTTTTGTAATGTGCAAACATCAGCGTCATTTACATTCCTATTAGACAAACCAAGTAAAATTCTTGATAAAATAAATGTTGCACCATTAAAATTCCTAATAGTGAAATAAACGTTGCACCATAACTAATGTAAATCTTGTTGCTGGATTTGAGTAGGCATCACCATAATGGCAGGTGGGAAGCACGAATTGGAAGAGTAAATGGTAACAAGTACCTCTATCTGGGGACCTATAGTAAGTAACTTCTATTTCATCCCCTAAACATGTTTCCCACTTTTGTGTCTTAAGAAGATGTGCACTTTTTTTTATCAAGAAAAAAGCCCTGTCCTATTAAGATATAATAAAATCTTGCGTTATAACCAAACTATATGGTTAATTTTGTGAAATTCTAAAGGGAATTAGAAAGAAGTGTAATTTCTCCTTCAAATGCAAACAAATCTTTGTCAAAATATGTCAAATCTTTGTCAAATATGTCTAATTGACTTCTGCAAGTCCCTGGTATGGAAAGTGCATTCGGCAGACTACCAAGTAATGAACTGCCCATTTGTCTGTCCCTAGTCCCCACCGCATCAAATGCGCAAATAGTTTATACAGTTTAGTAAAGGGAAGTGCACGTGGAAAGGGTAGTCGTTCGGGTGCCTCTTAAAAAGAGTAATGATAATAAAATCCCAAATTCAGGTAAACCCTACATATGGCAAGATCTCAACCATTTAAAATATAATTTACAATTATAATATATAAATATTATAAGAATCATTGGCTGAGATATAGCAATATATTGGGTTCACCATAAACTCAAGTCTATATTATCATTTTTCCTCATAAAAACCCATAAATTGCACATAATCAATAATTTTGAGTGTATTAATTTCGAGTGTTTCTTCAACTTCTTGTTTGATGCAAATATTCATCCCATGGGCATTAGTTATATATGTGTTTCTGCTGTTAGACTTATTTCCTTCGTAAATATATCTTTATGTACGATAGGTACACCCCTTATTCGGTTATTGCATAGAGTTTAATTATTATACACAGGTGTAAAAGAATTTTATATTATCGTTCAGTCAGATATTTATGTTTATAAGATTTTTAAAATATTAGATAATTGAGTTAAATATTTTTGCTAATGTGTTAATATATGATTAGATATTTGTATAAAACTTTTTTTACACTGAAAATGCATACAAATTAAATTCTATTCCATACACCCTTCTAAGATCCTAATTCACAATTAATTACCTTTATTTTGGTACATTTCTGAGAATACGTTTGATTAAGAGTTAAAACAAATTATGATATAATTTTTGGATTTTTTTTTAAGTTGCTCTAATCAATGAATAAAAAATATCAAAATAATTTTTTGTGCTTTATCTTTTTTAAAAAAATATATTTAATTATTTTAAAATTATGTGTATATTTTAATTAAAAATGTATTTTTTCCTGAAAAAGTTAAAATGAATATGCCCTTAATTTCAAGACAAAAGAAGCAAGTTCCAAGATCATTTTAACAGAAGGGAAGGATTTTATTTTTTGGATACAAACAACTAATATTCGAATTTTACTTGACTGTAATTACTATGGATTATAATTACTATAATTCAATCCAAAACAATCCACTATCCGGTAAAATTTTCTCTGTATTAACTTCTTTATTCACAAAACTCAAAGTTAAAATCTTGTTTAAAGAAAATAAATATTAAACCACTTAAATTAATTAAATATTAGTAAAGAAGAATTATTTTATAAGTTTAATTTTGATGTAAAATGTTTTTTAATAGGAATTTTGATGTAAAGCTTGAATCTTGCAGTAATACCTCATTTAACGAGTTTGACTATTAGCATGTTTGGTTTTTAGTTGCTTTTGCCAAAACCATAATTTTGGAGTTCCAAACAAGAACCAAACATGCGATATGTCATCAATTACATAAAACGTCAAATTTACTAAATTGTGTGACAATATATTATTTAATACAAGTATAAAATATTTTATACGACAATATGTTAAATTTAAATTCTTTTTGTTATAGTATAGCAAGTCGCGTTTATAAGTCATAGTATTGACACAACTTACTTGGTTAGAATAATAATTTAATATAGTTATGAAATAATTCTTTTAATTTTAATTATGTTATGTAAATTAAAAAAAGATAGCCAACAGTATTTGATATCCAATGCATTAGCATTTAGTCCAGATAATATCATATGACTACTGTTACTGCAACTTACAGCTAGGAGAAACTGCAGTTGCCATCATTAACAACACCAATTTCAGTAAAAAGCTGCCATTAATTTTAGGTTGCATGTGTGAGTTTTCATAAGCGAAAGCTGCGCAGTACTATGGTCCACTTGTTGCAGAATACATCGATATCTGCTTCGGCCCCCTTGTTTTGTTGATCACTTAAAAATAGGACAGTAACAGCTACAAGCAGCGAGGCACGTGCATTCCCCCTTCCCCCACCTTGGATGGATCCAACGTGTTCAAAAGTGACCACCACGAGGGGGTGATGTTTACACATCAGGGCTATTCTGGCTTTAACCGATCCTGTTTATTGCGAATCCACGATTCTCATCTTCTTGCAACCATATTCACAATTTTAAATACAGGACATGTTTCTGCCGCTTTTGGAGAAAACGAAAATTTTCTATGTTATTCTATTCTTTAGTATGCGGAAATTAAATATGTTTCAACACGATTAGTTGGCCTAGACCAAACCAACATTTGACTATTTAGTGGTTTTCATCTAGACGAACATGTTGGCTGGCACAGCAGAGCCTTGAATTTGAATTTTGTTCATGATGCAGAGTTCATGCAATCTCCAGCTACAACCTCCTGCCAACATGTCGTTCAAAGTAATTTAAGAAATTGCTAATGTTTAAAGCTGAATAAAAATACAAAAATCTGGCTAGTTCAATATACTAATGCTTGGCTCAAAGATATCTCACTTTGTAAAAACTTAAAAAAATAAATAAATACCGAGAGGGCACGTGACCTCTGTTCTTAACCGTAGTACTGCATGTTACGAACTTTATGAGATTCTCTGTCATGAAAAATGTTTTTCTAACTTTATTCTTTCATGAATAAATTAGTCACCAACTCCCTTTTAGTGACTATATTTTTTATTCTATTGCTAATCTTACGGGATCTCCTCTTTTTTGCTGGATTTGAACTTGAAGAAACTCAAGAAGAGGCAGCTGCAGCATATGACATGGCAGCCATAGAGTACAGAGGGCTAAATGCAGTGACAAATTTTGACATCAGCAACTATATTGACAAAATCAAGGAGAAAAATGACCAGTCCCAAGAAACACAAACACAAACAGCTCCAATCTCCAGTACTGAATCTGAAGAAGCAGAAGTATTACAGGAGAGTACTCCATCACCCCAACCACAAGGAAATAATGTGCAGAAGGAAGAACAGCAGACCCAAGTTCAGCACACCCAGGTGGCTATTATGAACCCTGTGCTTGAACAGGACCTCCCATGGAGCTTCCTGGACACTGAATTCTATGACTTTCAAGTCCCTGACATTGGTTTCGGCGAAGACGGGGATATGCATGACATTTTTCACGGCGAAGGCTTGGAGGATGACATCAATCTTTTGTGTAGGCCGGATCCTGATGAGAGTGATTTCAATTTGAATGCAGTTTTTGATGGTCCTTGCTGTGGAGATATGGTTGGTGCTGCAGAAAGCATGGCGGATAAGCAGAGGTTGTTATCCTCCGAGTCCTCTTCACCGTCCTCTTCAACGAGTTGGGTTTCTTGTAACTATAATCTATGATCTCTTCACAAGGGGTTTGGAAACATACTTGGGAGTACTCTTGGAGATTGTTAGGTTTGTTTTTCAGTTGTTGGGATATCTGTTGTGATAGGTGGATGGGTGTGGACTTAAGGCACGTCACACCTAAAGAGAAAAAAAAAAAAAAATCTCTTTAAAGTTAGTTTGTTTCTAAAGTGAGAGGGTGAGGGAATATCTATCCTTAGATCAATAAATTGCATAATACATGAATAAATGATCTAATGATAAATATTTCTCACTTTTCACTCTAAAAACAAATTTGCTTTAAAGAGTTTTTTCTTTGGGAAAAAAAAGGAAAAGAGCAAATGTCAGAATGTGAATTGAGTGCAAATATTTTGATTTGTATAACAGCAATTTGGTTTTTTTTTTTTTTTGTCCTTTTCCTAATCGTAAACCATTTTTATGGTTCCTTGTTATTTGTCATTTGGCCTTGGACAATTTTCGGGATAGTAATGGGTATTTATGGGGTTGAGAACATGTCTTCCGCTATCCATCCTTGTTTGGAAATTTGACCTCCATCTCTCTATCATCATCCCATTATAGGTGGAATTGTGGATATTTGCTAGTTTATGCAAGAAATTTAAAAAATTAAAAAAAAAAAGTAAACTTCATAAAAAAACACTCATCTAAATAATTCATTATAATACTATTAACACCACAATCCAAATTAATGATGAAAGTCTAATAATTTTAATAATTATAATCATAAAAGATAATTATAAAAGCCCAAATATAAAATATTGCTATTAGAGCTTAAATATGAGTGTTTGTATTGATAATGCCAAATTATAAATATCTCTGCCGAGATTAGATATGTATATTTGTTTAGATGTGTGTGTGTAAAGGTATTTAGGTAATTTCACATACAAGCAAAGACTTAACGGGTTTCAATGGGGTAGGGGTTGTATAGTAAATGAAAACTCCATTCTAATCTTTGTGGGGATTGAAACTATCCTCATTGTCGCCCTTATCACTAGTAATCCTCGTGAGTATCGTCTAAATGGATTTTTTGTGCCATCGCTAGTTCCTAGGTTCATTTCATGTCATAAAACATTAAGTAGAGCCATTGATGCCTAGTTATATATATCATCACAAATTTGAATTTGTGATTCTTTGTGAATTCTCTTGAGGTGGAAAATTCAAGTTTCAAGTTAGCTATGGTTGATGGACATGCCCTAATTACTTAAATAAAGAAAAACTCAAATATATTCTTTTCTTGAAAATATATCAAATATTGGTTTTAATCATCATAAAATTAAGCTTTAGATTCTGTCTAAAATTTTTATAAAATATGCTTATTTTGATTTTTATCATTAAAGGACCTCTGTAAAGTGGTGACGTGATTAATGAAAATTTAAATCACACTTGCCACATCTATTCCATACTTTGCATGGCAATAGAATTTTTTTTTTTCACATTCTAAAAGAGGAAGCATGTTGAAATTTTAATGTTATGTGGAGCATAGAAAATATGTGGCAAGCGTTAAATGGATTTTTGTTAGTCCCGTCATCACCTAACAAAGGTTACTTAACGGCATAAACAAAAATATATATTTTAAAAATTTTTGAATTTAAGCCAAACCCAAAATTTTATGGAGCCAAAATCAAATTTTGGTATATTTTCAAAAATCAAAAACGTATTTAAGTTTTGAAAAAAAAAAAAAAAAAGCCTACCGCTATGTAAATATATCATTTGCCTCCTTTGCCTCTACAGTTTGACAAGATTTGCTCCCCATTATAAAGTTGATTTTTTGTATTCTGACATATGGCCCAAATTATTACCCTATCATTTCTAAATTATCTATTATTTTCTTCATAAGGCTGCCACTAAGGAACTCAGACAGACATTCGATAGTAGAATACCAAACACAATTTGAGGAGTTGTCAAACTAAGTTACAGGTCTCAAGGAGGATTGCATATTTGCTTCTTTGTTTTTTTTTTTTTGGGTGATTGGTTTACAAGACTATTTGAAGTATGAATCGTTATTCGCAAACCCTACTTCATATGTGCAAGCAATTTCCTATGTTAAACTGCATGAGCAAAATAATCTAGCATGGTAGCATGCAAATAGGGCTGATGGTGTTATTGGAATGGAGGACATACGGTGCAAACACCTTCCCTCCTTATAATCAACCCCAAATCCTAACTCTAAAATGCAGAATGTTGTCTCAGTTCCCAAACAAACCATTTTATTTTCCAATGGATGAATCTATTGGTGACGACTCCTAAAAAGCCCTTTGCCAATTTGCGCAACGCCCTTTCGGATGACTGTGACAATTGGATTAGCAAAACCAGATGCCTACATCTAGATCCCAACAAAACACTGATATTTTCACTATGCCAAGTAGAATTAGGTTCTAGCCTTTCCAAACTATTACAACTGAGTATTATTTGGCACCTACCTCTCTATGCTAAACAATCAAACCATTACTATGTCTAGTTACAAAAATATATGAGTTTGCACATAGGGATTGGATATACAATAAGTTTCTTATGTGCAAAGGGTTTCTCAAAACTCTAGATAGGGGATGTTTGCAAATACAATACAAAGAAATTATGGTTCAATAAGAAACTTTCTCATCAACAATAATAAGAGAAGTTGAACTAGAGATCCAGAAATCAAGATATGAGCTTCAGAAAGGAGGCAGTATTTTTGCACTTCTCTTCACCATGTCCTTATGATGGTGCTTGATTTATATGCTTTCCAAAACGTGATATTGAGGTGCTCAACAGGCTCTAACTAGTGGCTTTGCAATTACTGTAGCCTTTATTTTGTCCATTTCCAATTGATAGTTCAACTTCACAATAGTATGTTTTGTTAAAATTAACCTATCGGGTTTTTTTTCCTTTCTTTTCTTTTGGTTAAAATCCACTATAGGCTTGCTTAAGTGCTTATAATCCGGTTGGATATACTATTAGGTGGGTTAAAATGCCTTTTATTATTATGAAAATAAAAATGCACAATAACTAATATATTTGAATGCGTAAAGACCTTTCTTTAAACTCACTTTTGAAACTTAAGAAGGCTTTTTGGGAAAAATATCCTTAAAGTTGCTTTTTATTTTAGGAAAAGGCCTTTTCAGAAGGAATCTTATTACTCCCACATCAACAACCAAAAATAATTTTACTTTTTTTTATCTAAATAAAAATTATTATCATAAATTTACTTTTAACATATTCAAACCAAACAAAAATTATTTTTTTAAAAGTAATTTCTCTAAAAGTAACTATTTTAAAAGATCTTATTTCAAAAGTAATTTTCTCAAAAGTTAAACTAGCCATACTAGGTCCATTATACTTAGTGGGTTGAGTTGGCTTTTTCTAATCCCTCATTTCATGTTAGGGTCTTATTGTCCCTTTCACATGCATCATCTGCCATGCTCTTCACTAGTCAAAGAGCATAGTATACCTTGCAACTTGATGGTAAAGATTGTGAAGTATATCAATACATCACTCACTATGATACAATATAATAACTTTTAAATTTTAATCAAACTTAAAAAATATGATTAGATATATTTTAGAGATTAATTGCCATACACTAATAGTGTAAAAATTTTACACTATCAGCCAATAAAATTTTAAAAAAAAATTTCCAGAAAAATTCTATTTAACTTTAGGAGAATTCTGTTTAATTTTAGGATCATGCAGATAAATTAAAAAATATTTTATGATAATTTAAAATTATTTAGAACATCTCAAAATATTTTATTTAATTTTAAGATCAAATAGATTAATTTTGGTTACTTTTAAAGTGTATGAAATTTCATTTTTCAAGTTTAAAATATTACTAAAATGTATCATTGGTAATTGGTGTATCGATACATCTCATAATCTTCACCATCAAATTGCAAGGTGTACTATGCTCTTTGACCAGCAAATAGCATAGCAGACGACACCCCTTTCACAATGAGTAGCAGCACCTCCCTCTTCCCCCATTACCCTGCCTCTGTAACACCCTAATAAGCCCATAATATACTTAAGTAATATTATGGCGTTTTATTAGTTATTACTTATGCTCGCAGAAAACTTAAACATCACTTTTAAATTAAGTTACATGGAAAATATGGTAAATTTTTTTTTTCGAAATATATCGTTGCTTTGAAGTGTTTTGAAAAGTGAAGCCTTAAGTGAGAATACAGATGTCGAGAAAGCGTGTCGTATATAATTCATATCACAATGTCATAAAACATGAGGACGATAAATAAATAATAGTAAAAATGTATCGCATTACACAGCAAGTCATTCCATCCATATGGGTTCATAATAATAAGGAATAAATAGAAGGAGGCTCATGGTCATGCCACGACCCAAATACTAAATACCAAACACAAACTAAAATAACAAAGTTTGTCACAAAAAGGAATACATGAAGGTGAAGAGCGACAGTAACTACAAGTCCAAAACATCATAGTCTGGCATCTACACTCTGGTCGTGCCTCTGAGTCCAATGGAGTCAAGGCCTCGAGTGTCTGTTTCCTTTCGCTCCTTAGCCTAGGGGTACAAAAGCTGTGCGGATGATACGGGGTGCCTACTAAGTACCTCGATATGGCGATTGCGGTTACTCAGCTCGACTTAATAAGGGGCACAACTGGCTGCAGAAGATTGCTCTTCAGAAGGATCCTTCTCGGATGTTGGGGCGGCCTCCGGATGATACTCAGGGTAAAGTGGAGAGGCAGCTATGGAACCACAAAAGGTCGTGGCACTCAGCTCAATCATTGGTATCATTGGCTGGGATGGGGGCTCGGCTACCGGTAGCTCTGGGGGCATCGGCTCCATCTCAACATTGGGCAAAGGTTTGGCGGAAATCCTATGGACCTAGTGGTTGTCCAAGAAATGCTGTAGGAACATCAGCTGGGTAGGCAGATCATCAGTCTCCACTCCTTCATGCATTTGACTGGGGTAGAAGTAGGTGTGAACCATCATGGTGGTCATTGCCACAATGGCCTATGCTCCCTGGTCATATGTCGACTCACAGTGGTGGATCCATGCTTTACTCCACCAGATGTGCCATCAGGATCTGGTGACAATATGAAAAAATAGCTAGGGTAAGAAATAATATTTCTTAGTAGGACTCGAAACTGACACGAAAGTGTCATCGTCATTATCCTAGCCACTTCAGTTTTATTAACGAAAATAATGAGCATTCATAAGGTCTAATTATTGGATTTTCGAAACATGAATGTCCCAAGTGGATTAAATTTTAAGTACATATTCTCATCATAACAATAATGTCATGGTATACATAAGATTATATAACTAATCGTATCATGCATGAACATCTTAAGAGTTTCATTTTTTACTTGGGTTAGACCAAAGTCCTTTTTTTTCATTAGACTTGACTCTATCATAAGTCTTTTATTTACCACCAACTAAACATAATTGGTAATAAGCTTATACCATGCTCGTCGCCACCATAAGTCATTGGTACTTACACTAGCTAGGTCCTTACCATGCCTTATGTAAGCCCTTCCCTGATACTCACACTAGCTAGGTCCATTGCTATGCCTCATGCGAGTCCGTGGGTGGAGGGCGAGTTTCTTATTATGGGCCACCTTCCTTTTCGAAGGATCATACCCTTAGTTCAATCTCTTCTTATTAAGGTTTATGATACGAAAATTATTCTAAGTCCATAAATTTTGTGGAATTTCGGCAACATGATGGCTAGATTGAAGCTTATCCAAAATTTGCCAAACAGAGAGTTCAATCTAACGTATCATTAAGCATCATCATCATCATCATCAGGTGATCATCATCTCAACATTATTATTATCATCGTCGTCATATCATCATTATCATGTTGGCACATAGAGGCATACATAACATGCAAAATCTTATGAGCTTAACTTAGTAAACTTGGTGTAAACTTTTAATTGGGTTGCATTTCATTTGGTTCTTTTATTAAGCATAGAGCAAGTTTCGTATATTATCCTTTTTAAACCTTTTCAGTTGAAATATGAAGTTCTCCAATATCTTAATTTGAGGGTCTTGATGTCTTCAAATTTGTTTTTCATTAACATTTAAACTTAACCATAACCAGATTTACTTTCTACGATAAAGTAGTTACTTCATAATTTCATCTTTTATTATTTTGACTTGAATTTTTGTATGATTATACTTCTCTGAGTCTATTTTTAGAGAAAATAACCCCACTCAAAAATTCATTTTGTAACTTGAGATATGCATGTTTTAATCTGACTACTCAGTCTTGTAGTTTTATTTTAGAACAGTGACTTGTCAACTCTACTGGAAGCTCCTTACAAAGAATCTGCCAAAATTATTTTATAGGAGTGTTCCTCTATGTCTTAACTTTCTAACAAATTTAGTCCCACTACAAAATATTTTGTACAGCTCGAGTTATTAAGATTTTTGCATAGACTACCCAAACAAAACATATATGGGGACAACCCATTTTAAAAATTCGTATCTCCCTCGTTTTAAGGCCAAAATTCACGTATTTTATATGTATAAAAAGCTCTATGAGTTTATTTTCATTTAAAATTAGTTTCATTGCATTTTGATTTGTATTGTATGAGTTATTCATCGTACAATATAGACTACTAGAATTTCCAGCTTCAATAATTTTTGTTTTCATTAGTTTTCTTGTAAAAACATTAAATCTTTTCTTCAAGTGACCACTTTTCTTTTCCAAACCACTTTTATACTTTGAGATCTTGATGACAAGTCAATATTTTTGGATTCCAAAAGGTTGGGTTTGAGCAAAATATGTGCATAACTAGAAACATATTTCAAGAAAAGAAACATAACACAAGAAAACACTTTATAACAAGGAGTATGACTATGAGGCCTTAGAGCAAGTCCTAGAGCCACCTAGCTATCATGAACTTAGGAAAAAGAAACTGATTAGAGTTACTACCACAAAGGCTTCTTGGAGAACTTGAAGGGTGAAAAGTGTTGGAGATGGCCTCTCTCCTTGGAGCTTGGAAAAATAGGGCTAGTGTGTGTTTGCTTTCTTTGTTCAAAGACCAAAAAAGGTGGTCCTTGAAGGGCTTGTGAGGATGGTGAAAGGAAAGATGGTTGACTATGGCAAGAAAGTGGGGAAAAGAACTAGGGAAATTGGAAGAGCAAGAGAGTTAGAATGAGACTTAGAGAGAGGTGAGAGCTTTTTGCCTTGAAGTGAGAGGATGAAAGCTTGCAATTGGAGGAGAAAGAGGGGGTTGAATGGCGTCCTGTTCTAGGGGTAGGCATGAGGTGATTTTTCCTCCTTCAACAAGCAAAAGGGTTAAGAAACTTATGGTAAAAGGGGTCATGTTTTCTTTGAGTCTTCATGCATAATAAGGACCATTTTGTGTTTTCTCAAGGGGTTAAAGGCAATGACCACTCTTGGGATTTACTTAATTGAGTATGACTTACCCATGTGGCATGATCCAAGTGGTGGATAGCCTTTCTCTTGGTCTTGCCTAAAGTGATGCTACTAACACAAGCTTAGATCCAAGAGTGCAAGATTTAAGGGACAAATGGAGGGTTGGATTTGGCTCTTTCTTGGCCGAAATTTCTAGCCATATACATAGGGGAAATTTTTGAATTTTCAATGCTATTAGAATTATCTAAGTACTAATTAATTTGATTAGTTTAATTGCTCTTTAACCAATTTCGGTTAATTGCACTTTTGAGACATTTTTCTCCAAAAAGAATTGCTATTATTAACCATGTATTGAATGTGTGAGGATTTAATTTTTTCTAAAATTGTTTAAGGTGGAATGTTTGTCTCGTACTTAATTAATAAGATTATATTAGCTTAATTATGTTTCTGAATCATGGATTAGTGAGGTTTGAATAATTAGGCTTTAATGAAAATGTTTTGTGCATTATGATGCAATTTTGACTTTTTCTTCTAATTTACTAAGCTCTTGCTCATCGGAATTAACCAATTAGTCCTCAATTAATCACTATTCCCTCTAATGAGCCAGGAACACTGAGCTAATTAGCTTAGACACTACAGTCTCAATCTTCTTTTTGCTCATGCATAGCAGTAACGCCTCCCTCTTTCCTCAATCCTCCTCTCCATCCATCCATCATTATCGTTTCTTTGAAACTATGCCATAATAACAACACCATAGCAAATCTCTCACGTCTCCATTTTTTTCTTGGAAAATGCAAATTGGGGTGCTGTCTTACTATTCTCTTCGAACAAGTCCTGTAGAATCACCACCTATATGTCCATGATTTTGCAATGGCAATGCCACCTAGCGACATAAAAGCCTTCGACAGATAGTGCAACTCCCGATGTGGTGACCCAGCAATAATCCTGGTAGCTAGCCATCCATCAACACGTGTAGGAGTGCAACTAACTTTTGATATGAACTCATGTAGATTGGTTTGGGCCTTAGTTTCAATTTTCGCTCTAGGCCCATTTGTCTCCTCTCGAGCTCTTTCTCCACATGATTCAGTAATAGCCATTACTTAGTGATTAGTTTGGGCCGTTGGTATTCTCTAGCCTGAATGAAAATGTTCCATGGAAAAGAATCAAAGAATCTTCGTAAAAGTCACCAAGAAAATCTAGAATTGGGAAAAAAACACAGACTCTTCCTTGGTGGAGTCTTCTTTTCCTTGAGAGAAACCATCCTTGCTCTAGAGCAGTACCCTATTGAATCTTTTGTAGGAGTTAAATACAGTGAGATCTAGTTTTCTTACGGCTAATTCTATGTAGTGTCTATAGTTTGTAGAGAAAGGAATTGAAATCATGGAGACACAAGTTCCTTTGGAAGGAGATGTAGTGCCATTGGAAGATTGTGAAGTTAGTGGAAAAGACATCACATTAGTTACTTTGATGGGCAAGATCATCTTTGGGAAAGTCCTTAATCGAGAAGCAGTGAAGAGTATTATAGCAAAGCTTGGGGAAACCCAGTATTTATGTCTATTGTTGATGTGGGCATCAGTTGTTTTATGTTTAACTTTACAAAAATGGAATTGCCAAAGAATATTATGGAGGAAGGGCCATGGAACGTTATTGGTCATTTGCTAAGTCTTCAATGCTGGTGCCCTTGGATGGAAAGTTATTGTTATTCTTGTGGAGTTATTGGACATGATTAGAAGGGGTATACCAAAGGGAAAATAATGTCTTTGTTATATCAAAAGTTACCAAGGTATGGTCCAGGCTTAGGAGTTCCGGTAGCTAAATTACTAGCAGCCATTGTCAAAGAGAATGAAGAGAGGAAGGTAGGGATGCAAGCTAGGGTGGAGGTTGGAGGCGCGTTATTCCACCCTCCTACTTCAGGCACATATAGCATTGAGAAAGGAAAAGAGAAAGTGTATGAGAGAAAGTATGGTTCAGAATGGCAAGGTGACATTCTCGAAGCATATTTGAGTGGGGCAGGTAAGTGTAAGGTGACCAGACCCTGTGGTGTGGATAGTAGTGAGAAGATTCACTTGGACCTACATGGGGTTCAATTTATGACAGATGTGACAGAGTTGCAGACCCAAATTGGAGAAGATAGTAGCGAGTAGGGAAATCCAAAAGAAAAACATTTTCTTCAAATAGATAAATGTGAAACTAGTCCAAAACAGAAGGAACTAAGTAGGGGCATCAATTCTGGGCTTTAGTATGATGGGCCAAATCTTGTGTGCTAGGAGGGAGGAAAAGTGAGCAACAAAATTATGGCCTATATTTCTTCTACAAAGGACTTTAATTTAGGTTGCCCAAAGTTTCTAGTCTAGACTTTAGCAGCCTAAAGCTTTAATGGTCAAGGTGAAAAATTAGACTTGAGCAGGTTCTCTTCTACTAGGGGGACAAGTGGCCTTAGAGAAACAAGCACGATGCAAGGACATGAAGAAGGGGCTAGCCATGTTATTAAAGAGGTATGTAGGGAATCCATTTATTTTGTCCAATTTCCAGAGGAGGAATAAGCTTTTGTTGGAGTCTCTGAGTTCTCACATAATTATAGTTGGGAAAGTTTGTTAGCTTACAAATTTAATCTATCACTAAACTTGAAAAGGAAAAGAGATGAGAGTATTATGCTTCTCTTTGAGCAAACTATATCAAACCTTATTCCTACATGTGTTGAAAGCAAGAAAAGAAAGATTGCAATAGCCCATAATTTGGGTGCAGATTTTCAAGTTGAAATGGCTAAGGAGGCAGGCCTTAACATCACCCACCCTCAGCCATGAATGCGATTAGTTGGAATTGTCAAGGTGTAAACAGGTAAAGCCCACCCTCTTGTTTTTAATGGAGACAAGAGCTCAAAGAAACAAGGTAGAAGAGGTGAGAAGGAAATTGCCCTTTAAACATATGTATTGTGTTGATCCTGTAGGCCATTCAGGAGGATTATGTCTTATGTGGAACTAGAACTTAAGATTCAAGTGGTGGATGCCTATAAAAACTACATTCACACTTCATGCAGGAATAAGGATGATGGTTCTGACTATGACTGTACTTTTGTGTATGGAAATCCTAAATTTGCTGATAGAAAATACTTATGGGAAAGAATTCGTGTCTTGCATGTTGGAAACAACCCATAGATGTGTATAGGTGATTTCAATGAATTAGCCAATCAAGAGGAGAAGGTGGGAATCATAACTCATTGTCAAAACAAAATCAATCTTTTTAGAGACTTTCTAAACAAAGCCGGTTTGATGGATATGACCCTCAAAGGTTGTAGATTTACTTGGGTAAGTAACCCCCAGAATAGAGTAATCACTAAAGAGAGAATTGATCGTATGTTAGTTAATTGGGAATGGAGACAAGAGTTCCAAATGATGTGGTTACTACTTATCCACCCATTTCCTTATATCATAGCCCCCTTGTTCTTAATTTCAAACCCAGAGTGGGTGATGGTGGGATTTTCAAATATGAAGCTTATTCGGAAGATCATCATAATTGTGCCAGGGTCATAGAAGAAGGTTGGAATATGGAGAGGCATGAGGAGGATCCATGGTTAGATTTCAATAAACATCTCATAGTGTGCAAGAAAAATCTGAGTGATTGGCATAAAAAGACTTTAAAAAATGCCCAGAAAGAGATCTCAAAATTGAAGAAATAAATGGAGGATATAATGAATTCAGACACTATTAAAGTAGACTTGGAAAAGATCAAATCTTTAAAAAAGAAGATCTAAAGTTGGACACAAGAGGAGAGGTATTAGGGACAAAGGTATAGGCTTAACTGGGGAGATAAAAATTCAAAATTTTTTCATGCCACCACAGTTCAAAGGAGAGATAGGAACAGAATTCAAAGGTTGAAGATTGGAATGGGTGAATGGGCAGAAGGTTAGGAAGATTTATCGAAACTCATCACAAAGCATTTTACTCAATTATATAAGTCTGAGGGGGTTCATAATTTAAATGACTGCTTGGTCGATATTCCAAAGATAGTGGATGAAGATATAAACGCTGATTTGCAAAAGTAAGTCTCAGATAATGAAATTAAAGTAGCTATGCTTAGCCTTGGTGCTCAAAAAGCCCCTAGAAGGGATGGCATTAGTGGTTTGTTTTGTCATAATCATTGGGATGTGGTGGGCCAAACTATTTTTTAAGCTGTTGAGCTTTTCTTTAGAGAAGGTGTGCTCCTAGATGATATCAATGAAACCACGGTTACTCTAATTCCTAAGGTACCAAGTGTAACACCTTAATAAACCCATACTATGCTTAAGTCGTATTACGGCATTTTATTAGTTGTTACTTATGCTCGTGGAAAATTAAACTTCACTTGAAATTAAATTATGCGGAAAATACGGTAAGATTTTTTTGAAATACGTCATCGCTTTGAAAAGTAAAGCCTTGAGCGAGAAGGTAGATAAAGAAGGAGCGTGTGGCATAAGATACATAACCCAATCTCATATGACAAGAGAAAGATAAATAAATAAAAATTTACAAATACATTGCATTGCATAACTAACCATTACATCCATATAGGCTCATAATATTTATATATATATATATATATATATATATATATATATATATATATATATATATATATATATACATATATATATATATATACATATATATATATATATATACATACATATATATAACAGCATTACATCGAAGGAAGCTCATGGTCGAGCCATGACCCAAGTACTAGGTACTAACTACAAACTTCAATGACAAAGCTCCTCTCAAAAAGAATATGCGAAGATGTAGAGTGACGGTTGCTATGAGTCCCAAAATAGTTTCGTCTGGCATCCCACATTGTACGTCCGCTCGTAATGCAATGGCTCCAGGCTCTACTCCATTGGATGTGCCAACAAAATCTAGTGACGATGCGGAAAAGTAACTAGAGTGAGAAATAAGATTTCTCAGTAGGACTCGAACTCGACACGGAGGTGTCATCGTCATCGTCCTAGCCACTTCGGTTTTATAATGAAAACAGTGAGCATGCATAAGGTTCAATTCTTAGATTTTCGAAGACATAGCTATCCGAAGTGGATTCAATTTTAAGTACATATTCTTGTTATGATAACAACATCATGGTATATATAAAAACTTATATGACAATTCATAATATGCATGAACATGTTGAGAGTTTCATTCTTTACTTGGGTCGGACCGAAGTCCCTTTCTTTTCTTAGCTTGACTTTCTCTTAAATCCTTTTCTTTCCTTAACTTGACTTATCTTAAGTCCTTTTCTTTTCACCTACTAAACATAAGTGGTAATGAGCTCATACCGTGGCCGTTGCCACCACAAAATTTCGGTACTTACACTAGCTGGGTCATGCCATGCCTCATGTAAGCCCTATCCCCTATACTCACACTAGCTGGGTCATGCCATGCCTCATGTGAGTCGTGGGTGAGGGGAACTTAGATTAGGTCACCTTCCCTTTTGAAGGATCACACCCCATTATTGAATCTCTTCTTATTAAAGCTTATGATGCAAAATATTTCTAAGTCCACAATTTCTACAAAATTTCGGCAGCATAACGGCTAGACCGAAGCTTCCCAAAATTTTGCCAAATAGAGAAACCAATATCTCAGTATCATTAAGCATCATATCACATCATCATTATCATATCATCAGTATCATTCCATCATTATCATATCATCATCATCACATCATCATCATAACATCATGCTTGCACATAAACATAGGCATATTCTCAAGCAAAGTTTTATGAACTTAGCTTAGTAAATTTGGTGCAAGCTTTTAATTGAGGTTGCCTCTTGTATAAATTCTTTTATTAGGCCTAGGGCCAATCTTATCTATTATCCTCTTTAAAACTTTTTATGTTGAATTATGAAGGTTTTCCAATACTTAATATAAGGGTATTAATGTCTTAAAGCTTATTCTTCATTAACTTTTAACTTTTACCCTAACCAATTTTACTTTTACAGTGGGGCAGTAACTTCAAAAATTCACAATAATTTCATCTTTTACTCTTTTATTTCTAATTTTGGTATGCTTATACTCCTCTGAGTTTATTTCTAAACAAAAGAAACCCCACTCAAAAATTCATTTTGTAGCTTGAGTTATACACATTTTATTCTGACTGTTTAGACTTGAAAGTTCATCTCGGGTCAGTGACTTTTAAACATTACTGTGAACTCCTCACAAGGAATCTGCCAAAACTGTTTTATGGAAATGTTCCTCTATGTCTTAGCTTTCTAACAAACTTAGTCCCACTCAAAAATGTTCTGTATAGCTTGAGTTATGCATGTTTTACTACCTACTGCCCGGACAGAAATCCATCCAGGAACAGCAAACTTTGAGAATTCATATCTCTCTCATTTTAAGGCCAAATTTCGTATATTTTATATGTGTGGAAAGCTCTTTGAGTCTACTTTTACAGAAAATTAGTTTTATCACATTTTGAGTTTTGTAGAATTAGTTATACCATACGTATTACAGACTGCCAGAATTCTAGATTTACTAGTTTTTAAGTTTTTCACTCCAAGCTTATGGAGAAATGGTTATATCACTTCAAACCACCATTTTCATGTTTTATCTCCTCATCATATTCAATATTTTAGTTACCAAATCAGTGTTTTAAAAACAAAATAAAGAAAGACACATAAAATCATCATACCACAAAATTTCATTTCAAAACAACATTTTCATCAAGGCAAGAAAACTCATAGAGTAAAATGTGGTCATGAGACCTTGAAGCAAGCTTTAAAACCACCTAACTATGAAGAGCTTAGGGGTTCTAAAACTTGAAAAATACATGGAGAAGAAGGATAGAGTCACTACCAAATGAGTTTCTCTTGGAAGCTTGAAAGATGAAGTGGTTGGAGATGGCCTCCTTCCTCTTGAGCTAGCAAATGGGGCTAAATGAGTGTTTGTTTTGCTCTATCAAGGACCAAAGAATGTGATCCTTGATAAGTTAGTGAGGGTGGTGATAGAAGATGAGGGTGATGGTGGTGGAAAAGTGATGACTTAGAGTAGGAGAAACAAGAAGAACAAGAAGAAGAATAAGGAAAGGTTTAGAGAGAGGTGAGAGCTTTGTGTTTTAGTGAGAGGAATGGAAAATGAAATGAGGGAGAGAGAATGGGCTGAAGGTGGCGCATAATGAGGGGGAAAGGTGATGTGATTTTTGCTTCTTACACAAGCTAGGGAGTGGGAAAAACCATAGGGCAAAAGAGAGTGTTGTGTTTCCTTTGAGTCTTGGCACTTGGATAAAGGCTTTGTAGTGTTTTTGTCAAATGGTTAAAAGCATGAGCTATCTTAGGATTGGCATTGGATGATTGTGATCACTCCAAGTGTCACAATCTTGATGGAGGAGAGTAGATCTTTTGTCTTGACTCAAGGGATCTACTAACATGGATTCTTGATCTAGTGGTGTATGATGAGAAGGCAATCGAATGGTTGGATTTGGCTCTTGCCTTGACCAAACTTTCAAACAATAATTAAGGGAAGTTTTTAAAATTTTACCATTGTTACAATTATCTAAATGCTAATTAATTCAATTAGCTTAATTACACATTAGCACATTTTCAATGAAAAGGATTTTCCTCATTAATTATGTAAAGAAGATGTGAGGGTTAATTTTCACGTGATTAGGATATGATGATTGACATGCACTTAGTTAATAAGCTTAGGTCACCTTGATTGTATGTTCTAAATCATGGATTAATAAGGATTGGGCAATTAGGTTCTTAATTGTAACCTTTAGTGCATTATGTTTCAATTGTTGAATTTTCTAATTATTCGTTGACTTGCACTTATCTTATTGACTTGTCTTTAATTTACTAAGCCCTTGCTCTCGAGATTAGCCGGAGACACCGAGCTAATTAGCTTAGACAAAAATTGGGGATGTTACACCAAGGCCTGAAGAGGAGGGACAATTTCGACCAATCAGCTGCTGCAATTTCATTTATAAAATCATTACAAAGGTGATTGTTCTTCATCTCAAAAAATATATGGATCAATTGATCTCTCCGAATCAAAGTGCTTTCATTGGGGGCAGGCTTATCCAAGATAATATAGTCGTGACACATGAATTTTTTCATGCACTCAAAATGGGTAAAGGAGTTAGGAAGGATCGCTTAATTATAAAGCTAGATATGAGCAAAGCCTATGATAGGCTTGAATGGGATTTCTTGGAGCTTTGTCTATTGCATTACGGGTTTGATGGTATTTGGGTGGAGAGAGTGATGAAGTGCATTAGAGGTGTATCCTATAGATACAAAATTAGTGGTATCCCCACTAATAGGATTTTACCTTAGAGAGGACTTTGACAAGGAGATCCTCTTTCACTATATCTGTTTATCTTGGCTCTTGATGCTCTTCATTACTTATTTAAGAATGTTGAGAAAAATGGAAGTATCAAAGGTGTTATGGTGGGTCAAGGAGCTCCTAGACTTTCTCATTTATTGTTTGCGGATGATATCATCATTTTTGCTAAAGCTGATCAGAAAGAGATTCAAGAAGTAATGAGTATCCTTAACGTTTTTTCTTCAACCTCTGGACAAAAGATAAATGTGGCTAAATCTAGTCATTTATTTGGCAAAATGGTTTCTTTACCAGTTAAAGCTCAAGTTAATCAAATTCTGAGTATGTACGAATGGGAAAATCCAGGAAAATATTTAGGCATCCCTGCTCAATGGGGGAGATCAAAAAGTTACACCTTTCATTGGATTAAAGAGAGTATTCTTAAAAAATTGGACCGTTGGAAAGAGAAACTCTTGAATAAGGCTGGGAAGGAAGTTCTAATCAAAACTGTTGTCCAAGCGATTCCTTCATATGCTATGTTAGTGCTGAAATTTCCAAAGAAATATTATGATGATCTTTGCTCAAGAGTAGCTCAGTTTTAGTGGGCTGGGAATGGAAATGATAGAGGCATCCATTAGAAAAAATGGAACCTATTAACTAGAAGTGCAACATATGGTGGTTTGGGTTTTAGAGATTTAAACCAGCTGAACTTGGCTCTTTTGGCAAAGCAAGCTTTGCGGGGAATCCAATAGCCTAATGCTTTTTGGGTTAGAATTATAAAATTTATTTACTTCCCAGATCAGAATTTCCTTCAAGCTAAGAAAGAAAGAGGAAGCTCGTGCATTTGGCCCAGCTTATTACAAGGGAGGGATTTCATAATAAAAAATGGCCATTGGGCTATTGGGGATGGAGGAATTATTAGGATTTGGAAGGATAGGTGGTTGCTAGGAGATTTACCAAATTATGATCAGAATGAAGGCAGAGAGGAAACAGTATGCTAATTGATCCTACCTCTAAACAGTGGGATATTGTGAAATTGAGGAATATTCTTCCCTTGTAAGCAGCTATCCAAGCATGTCAAATTCTTATTGTAACACCCTCTATCATAAAAGCCATGCTCGAGTCATGGAGTTATATTAAGAGGTTGCTACTGTGCTAAGAAATATTTAAAACAAGGAAAATATAATATATGGCGCTTTCATTTCTTACTTTATTACTAAATAATGGCTCATAAATTTTCAAGTCTCTGATACATATAAAATGAAATAATTACAATTTAAAAGAAATTGTAACTAACATAATACATAGAACTTGCTTCCGCTGTCGTTAGCTGGCTTCAATAATCTCTTAGTTTGGTTTGTGCCCGGGTCTTGCTCAGTGAATGTCCTAGTACTCTGCCTCGCACTTGATTTCCTATTTAGGTGCTGGAATGTTTACAGAAAAGAAAAACATACAAGCAGGCAGTGAAAACCTAAGGTTCTCAATAGGTAAACTCGAACTATCACTTTTACAGTGTCACCATAAATATTCCAGCTGTTTCAGTTTCTTATAAAAATGTGAGCATATATATGCAAGTAGTGGTTAAATTTTAAGTTGAAAACATCTTTCTCGAAGCTGGCTATATTTTAACAACCACTTGGCATATTATGTAACAGACATAAAAATAAGAATAATGTAACATATTTCAATAAGAATCATAATAATATTATGACATAATGAGAAAATTAGAGATGCACATGTAGATGCTTATACTTGGCTTAATTCATATCTTTCTTTAACTTGCAACTTGATCTTGATCTTCTGTACTTGGTCCCCCGGAGATAAATGGCCTCTCTCATCCCTGGGTAATAGCCTACTTTTTAGGTCCAAGCTCATACCCATACATAAGTGACAGGTTTATTTTCCTTGACCCTCATACCAGTCTATTCCCTTTAAATCTGGTTGAGGGCTGGCCCAAGTCTTAGATAGTACTGCTCTGGCCCACGCTAGCTGGGTCTATGCCATGCCTCACGTGGTAGCTTGGCATGTCCCTCTTGCAAGTCTTTATAATCTTTTACTATCTCTTGGATATGATTATGCACTTGAATGCTCTATGCGTTCATGCATATATCACATACCATTCCTCAATCCTATTTGCATGCATGATTTTCATAGACATGGCATTCATATGAACACATATATCCTTATAATCTTAGCGCAATTGATCATAATATAAGTCCTCATAAACTCCCGTTGAAAATTTGGCAGTATAATGAATCGAGTTCGCTTCCCCATGAATAGTGCCAGACTACTAGAAGGATCAATCAAGCAACAAAACCAACATAGAGCATTAAGTTTTATAACAATAATATCAAAAATATATTATGTCAACATAAATACATAACTTAGGTTTTCTGCTCATTCTACTCAATTCTGGTCAATTTTGTAAAATCCACCATAATTTCTATTCAATTTAGTTGGGCTTAAATTTTGAATATATTATAATACTATGTGTCTAGTTTCCAACCCTTTTAGTCCCATCTCATTTTAATTTATATAGCTCAAATTATTCAAAGTTTACTTCTATCTAGCCTACAACTAGCTAGAATTATATTCTTAGAAATAAAAATTCACAAAAAATAGAAAACTAGGTGAAATCATATGAAATTTATATCAAATTAAAGCTAATATTACAAGATTTCAAATGAAATAATTTACATATCATTTTCATGAGTATATTTTGAGATATAAGCCCAGTAACTTGACTTTACTGGACTACCCTATTCTAGCCTAGTTTGAACTTAAGGTAAATTCATTGATCTGATGGAAATAATTGGCAATAAATCTGACTCTAAAATTTCTATGAAATGTTCCCTTATATGTTAGCTTTCAAACAACGTTAGTTTCATTTAATTTAGAGTTGTGTAGGGTGAGTTACACCCTTCTTAACTCATACTACCCAGATGAGAATCCAGATTTTTAGGTCAAACTTTAAAAATTCATAACTAATTCTATACTAATCTAATAGTCTTATAATTTAATGTATGGAAAGCCCTGAATGTCTAGTTTCATATAAAAATGGATTCATCTACTTTCTACTGTTGTAGATGAAGCTGTACACTCAGTTGGTATGGATGTTGTAGGGTTTTCTCACAAAAATAGATTCTACCTAGCTCCTTTTTGAGATTTTGATAAATTCCTCAACTTAAACTAAATTTCTTCATTTCAATTCACAAGAAAAACATCATAACACAAGCATACAAGCATGGAATAGCATGGAATAAGGAGCACACAACAGCCATATGGTCACACAACACAACAATTAACTAAAGATTTGAGCTACCTATCTCAAAATCCTTGAAACTATGGAAGTAAGAAAGCCAAGAACCAACTCCTAGCCTTTCTCCTTCACCATGGCAGCAGCTCACATGAATGTGAGGAGGCTCTATTTGATGTTTAATCATGACATTGTTAGAGCAATTTTGTAGAGAAGGAGGTGAGGATCAATTTTCATAAAAAGAGCAAGAGGATTTGAGGTCAAGAAGGCTCCCAATCTTGAGCTTGAAGCTCTTGGTCATGGAGGTAAGGAAAGAAAGGAAGAAGGAGAAGAAGAAGAAATGGAAGAAGGCTGCAGCTGGTGGGGGGCGAAAATGAGGAAGAGTTAGGAGGAAATCTTTTAATTTTATAACTCAAAGGATGGAGATAGAAAGCTTGTGATTAGTGAGGCTTTGGTGGTGGTGGTTAAGCCAAATTTCCCCCCTTCCTTGGGCAGCATGTGGCGCCCTTAAGTGGGGCAGGAGTAGCTAAATTTCAGCCACTCAAATTAAGGTTTTTAGTACAAAATTCTACTGATTCGGTTCTTGTGATATAATTTACTGAATCCTTACCGATTTCCTCCAAACTGGGAAAACGTTACTAAAAATCCAATAAGATTTCTTGAATATCTATTCTATTGGTCTTGAGCCTAATCTCTCTAATTAAATCTAATTAACTTCTAATTATTCTTTAATTGATTTCTAATTAACCTTTCCTAATCAATAAAATCGAATAAATTGATTAATAGCGTAGATTAAACGTTTCGCAAATTCAGAGCCTTTTTGTTTTCTATTTTCCGTAGCTAATGGCATATCCGTAATTTTGAGTAAGTCTAGGGGCATCCCATGTCATTTCATATCCGACTGCCTCCGTGGCCCAATTAGCAGAGATGTAAATTTCTACGGTTTCACCATGTGATTCTGCTTTGTTTAAAACTCCATTCTGCTAATTCTATAGATGGAGGGATGTAATTGTCATTTTATGAAAAGTCCTAGCGTTATTGTGGAAATAATCCTTTGGGGTAAAAATGAAATTTCCAAAAATCCTGGGCAATACTGTAAATAATAAAAGTTTATAGAGGCACTTTTATCATTTCTTAATTTTTAACATATGGTAGTGCTATATTTTCAACAGCGGTATTATAGTATCCTATAATTTTGAGTGTAAGGATCGTCATGGCATAGCGCTGCCTGAGAAATTTTCTCACTGCCTAAGGGAAATAATTCAAAGTTTCCATTATGCTTTGCTTACAAAAGTGGGGATGTTATACCTATCAACTATACTGGCATATCTAATAAACTTCTCTGGCCCCATACTAAAGATGCTCAATATTCAGTGAAGACAGGCTAATCATATTGCACACAAAGATCTATCCATTAATAAAGAAGCCTCACCAAGTCATCAACAACTCCCAGCTAGCTTTTGGCATCATATTTGGAATATTAAAGCCTCACAAAAGGTAAAAATGTTTTTGGCTTATGTGCAATAATGTAATACCAGTAAATCACAATTTATACAAAAGAAAAATTATTAACTCTCCTATATGTAAAATATGCAACATGCGTAATATCCCCAATTTTGTCTAAGCTACTTAGCTAAGTGATCCTGGTTAATTAGAAAGGTTAATGATTAATTGAGAACTAATCGGCTAATCTCGATGAGTAAGAGTTTAGTAAATTAAGTCAAGTTAATAATTGAATTATAACGCATCAAATGTTTTAATTAAACCCTAATTATTCGAACCTCATTAATCTATAATTAGAAATATAGTTAAGCTAACATAATTAAGTACATGACAATCGTTTTACCTTAATCAATTGAGATAAATTAATTCCTAGACCCTAAATACATAATTCATAAGAGCAATTCTTTTAGAGGAAAAATGTCTTAAAAGTGTAATTAACCGAAATCGGTTAAAGAGCAATTAAACTAATCAAATTAATTAACAACTTAGATAATTCTAATAGCTTTGAAAATTCAAAAATTTCTCCTAATTGTTGCACAAAACTTCGGCCAAGACAAGAGCAAATCCAACCATCCATTACTTCCTAATCTTGCACCCTTAGATCAAGCCTATTTTTGCATTATTCTCTAACCAAGCCTAACCTAAGGAAGAGCTAGTCTTTACTTGAGTCTTGTCAGAAGAGTGGATAGGCCTTGCTTTTGTCCACTTGAGAAAACACAAAATAGTCCATAGCATATACCAAGGCTCAAAGAAAACACAAACCCACCTTTTTACCACAAGGTTCCTAGCTTTCTTCCTTGAAAAAGAATTAAGACTCACCCACTCCTTTCTTGCTTGTTGGAGAAGCAAAACCCATTAGCCCCCTCACCCAAATTTGCGCCCCAAACAGCCCTCTTCTCTCTCTCATTTGCAATTTTCATCCTTTCTCAAAGACACCAAGTTGCCACTCCTTTTCCTCTCAACCTCTCCTTGTTTTACCTATTTCTCTTCTTGTTCTTCTTACTTTCCCACTATCATCGACCTGATTTCCTTTCACTGCCCTCACAAGTCCTTCAAGTACCACCTTCTTTGGTCTTTGGAGAAGCAAAGTAAACATATATTAGCCACATTCTCTCAAGCTCTAAGGAAGGGGGCCATCTCCAACCATTTTCACTCTTCAAGCTTCTAAGAAATCTTTGTGGTAGTGACTCTAACCCTTCCTTCTTCTATGTTTTCAAGCTCTAGAATTCCTAAGCTCTCTATAGCTAGGTGGTTTTAGAACTTGCTCTAAAAGCCTCATGCCCATACTCTTATTCTAAGAAGTCAACTTGTGGTGGTTGCTTTTCTCTTGGAAAATGACTTTGATTGTGCATTTTATTTTATGCTGAACCTAACTTTTTAGTAGTCAAAATATTGATTTTTGTCAAGATCTCAAAGTATAAAAGTGGGTTGGAAGAGAAAAGTGGTCACTTGAGGAAAAGACTTAATGTTTTTACAAGAAAACTCATTGAAACCAAAACTGTTGAAAATAGAAATTCTGGCAATCTATTTTATATGACTAATAACTCGTACAATATAACTCCAAATGCAATGAAACTAATTTTAAATGAAAATATACTCATAGAGATTTTTATACATATAAAATACATGAAATTTAACCTTAAAACGAGAGAGATATGAATTTTCAAAGTGTGCTATCCCTAGATGTGTTTCTGTTCGGGCAGTATGCACTCAAATCTTAATAACTCTAGTTATATAGAACATTTTTGAGTTGGACCAAGTTTTTTAGAAAGCTAAGACATAGAGGAACATCCCCATAATTTTTGGCAGATTCTTTGTGAGTAGCTCCCAATAAAGTTTACAAGTCATTATATCAAAAATAAACTTAAAAGATGAACAGTCAGATTAAAATGTGTATATCTCAAGTTACAAAATAAATTTTTGAGTGGGGTTCATTTTCTTTAAAAATAGACTCAGAGAAGTATAATCATAGCAAAATTTAAGTCAAAAGAGTAAAAGATGAAATTATGGCAAATTTTTGAAGTCACTATCCCATTGTAAAAGTAAAACTAGTTGTGGTTAAGTTTTAAATGTTAATGGGAAAAAAGCTTGAAGACATTAAGACCCTCAAATTGAGATATGGGAAGACTTCATAATTTAGTTTAAAGGTTTTAAAATAGATAATAGACGAAATTCCTCCTATACAAAACAAAAGAATTGACACAAGAATGTTGATATGATGATGATATAATGATGATAATGATGCTTAATGATATGTGATATTGGATTCTCTGTTTGGCAAAATTTTGGGAAGCTTCGGTTTAGTCGTTATGCTGCCGGAATTCCGCAAAATATATGGATTTAGAATAACTTTTGTATCATAAGCTTTAATAAGAAGAGATTGAATAGGGTGTGTTCCTTCAAAAGGGAAGGTGACCCGTATTAAATTCCCCTTCCACCTATGACTCACATGAGGCATGACATAGACCCAACTAGTGTGAGTATAGGGGATAGGACTTACATGAGGCATGGCTTGACCTAGCTAGTGTAAGTACCAAAAATTTATGGTGGCAATGGCCATGGTATGAGCTCATTACCACTTATATTTAGTGGGTGAAAAAGACTTAAGATAAAGTCAAGTTAAGAAAAGAAAAGGACTTCGGTTCGACCCAAGTAAAGAATGAAACTCTCAAGATGTTCATGCATGATACAAATTGTTATATAAGCTCTTATGTATACCATGATGTCGTTATTATAATGAAAATACGTACTTAGAATTGAATCAGTTTTGGATATTCATGTTTCGAAAAACCTAATAATTGGACCTTATGCATGCTCACTATTTTCATTTCTAAAACCGAAGTGGTAGGACGATGACGATGACAATTTAATGTCAGGTTCGAGTCCTATTGAGAAATCTTATTTCTTACTCTAGTTATTTTTCCATATCATCACTAGAATTCGATGGCGCATCCGGTGGAGTGGAGCATGGATCCCCCACACTGTGAGCGAATGTATGATGAGGGATGCTAGACTATGCTATTTTGGACTTGTAGTACTGTTGCTTTTCACCTTCGCATATTCCTTTTTGTGATGAGCTTTGTCATTTAAGCTTGTATTTAGTATCTAGTATTTGGGTCATGGCACGACCATAAGCCTCCTTCGATATAATGTTTATATATATGTATGTATATATACATTATGAACCCATATGGATGATATGATTAGCTATGTAATACAATGCATTTGTTATTACTATTTATTTATCTTTCTCATGTTTTATGATATTGTAATATGATTTGTATACGACACGCTCATTTATATCTATCTTCTTGCTCAAGGCTTTACTTTCCAAAATGCTGCAAAGCGACAACATATTTCAAAAAAAAAATTACCGTATTTTCCACGTAACTTAATTTATAAACAAAGTTTAGTTTTCTGCAAGCATAAGTAACAAGGTTGCAAAAACAAGGTTGCCCATTCTGAAATAGCAATGGTTATTGAAGATGTGTATAGGATGAGGAATTAGTTTTCTCATTGTGCCCTACTCTGGACTCCATGTGAATCTAATTGTGTTGCTTACCAAGTGGCTTCCTTGCATTTGAATGGCAATCTGATGGGGGATTGGGTCACAAAAACCCCATCTACCCTAGCAGCTCTTGTGAAGAAGGACTCTCCTAGGTTTTAATGGGCCTAGCTAGCCTTGTTTTCCTCCCAACTATGGGCTTCATGCCATTGCATATTTTCTCTCCCACTGTATGTTGGGTTTCTTGCTCTTTCTTATGAGCACATGTATGATTCAGTTTCTCCTTCAATAAATTCTCATTTCAGACTAAAAAAATAAACGTAGAATTGGTTAATTATGACAATCTACGACAATCATGCAACACACGAAGAATGGGAATGGATACTCTTAATTGAAAATTTCATATGATAAGATCATGTATTGATTTTCACTATTGATTAAATGTTTTTATGGGTCCTATACTTGAACCCACATTCTTAATCAATAGTGAAAATCAATCTTGTGAAATTTTCAATTGAAAGGACCCATTCTACACAAAGAGTAGACTCCTCCAAACATATACATGTTGCAGCCTAGGTCAAAATTCACCCATTTCTTATGATTGACATTCATTCCAAGTATGCCATGCATTGCTATCCAAAGAAAAACTAATATCATATATGGCTCTTTCTAGTCCCCCAGTACTTTCTAAATACCATGTTTTATATTGAGTATGTACTTTACAGGTCACAGTCCTTTTGGCAATATATTATTCATATCATATATATCACTTCAATATGTTTATCGACAGATAATGCAAATCATGTTTAAAGCCCATACATTGGACAAGCTCCCTCGTTACCTTAGTAGTACCTATGTTCCTTCATCCAATGCTGCAACCTTCTCACAACTAAGATCTCAAGCTTCCCCCAAACTTTTAGTCAAAAGGCAGAGTTGTCCTTATGGAGGTGACTTTTCCCACTGTCATGGTTTTTGGTGATCCCTTTCTCACACATGTCCTTTTATTTTATTTTATTTTATTTTATTTTTTTCATTTTCTTCTATCATTTCCATCTCCCCATTAGATTGCGGTTCATTTAATACTTTGTCTAGTGACTTTCACTTGAATGTTATCATGATCCTATGAGATGGTGTGAGGTTAACTCATACATTTATGGTTTTCACAATTGTAAATTCATCTTACAACACTGGAGGATTGTTGTCATGACAAGTGGTAGATTAACAGCCTTTATTAACAGTAGTTGGTTAGGACTTTGTTTACTTGGTAGTGACATGAGTTCTACATGCTTCATCTGTGGAAGTATTGGTGAAGTGGTAGATTTCCATCTTTGAGACTTTAGTATGCTCTATGGTTATTGGTATGCTTATGTACACTAGGGTGCAGACTTGGTACTCTCATGTTTGGCACTTCGGCTTTCTAAAGCCTGCAATTATGATGAAAAAAATTTAACTTGTGTGCCAAGTAGTGTTTTGTCCCCATCACGTAACTGGTTACCAAAATTACACAAAAAACAATATCAACGATTTGATAAATTTGTCTATAATGTGAAGCTAAATTGTCTACATTCCAATGTCTTCTTCAAAAGTTGTGTAACTTTGTAGTTGTAATAATAGATTTAAACTTGTTTTATTGAATTCGTCTGTATTAAATTTTCTCTTGTAAGCAGACTTTGCCTTTAGTTATTAGTCAATAAAAGTTTATTGACAAGAAAAAGCAAACAAATAACAATATCTACTAGCAAATGTGTAACGAGGTTGAAATTTCAGTTAAGTTATTGATAACTTAGTAGAGGAAATCAAGTAATTAGCAAATAGCCGAAATAGGGGATGGGAACAAATCTTAGGCTAGCCACACAATGACACAAGGACCTTTCGACCATGCCGAAATGAATTGGACCAGCCTAATTAGAGTATAGGACCGATTGAAGCTACCCTACCATTTCAACAAGAGACATCTCAAATGACCAAAAATACTTTTTTAAGAAAAAGAAACTGTCGTTTCACCTCGTATTGTTATCTTTTATTATTTCATTATTCCTATCTTTCTTCTGTCTCCATTTTCTGTCACTTTTCTTGAGAAAATGAAAGAAATCCTGCACATCTAGGACAGGCAATGCGGCAACTAGATAGGGGTCAAGTTTCTGGGAGGTGATCTGCAACAAGCTAGACATTGACCATACCGGCAAGTATAGCAGTGACTTCGACTTTAGCTCAATCCCATCAAAGCCTACTACAACGATGGGGAGTGGCAAGAGGCTTTATTGCACCTAAACACCTTTTCGATGAGGAGAGTGAAGCAAGTGGCGATGACGACAACGAGGAGGAGGAGGAGGAGGAGGAAAAGAGAGATCTTGAGGGTGTAACGTCCTCCTTTGTACAGTACTATGCTTAAGTCATAGTACTTTGATCTGGAGTTGTTACTATTATCTGAGCAGACCTTACCTGACAACAACTTCCACCGTCTTAGAATCTTCTCGATCTATCTGGAGATAACACGGAAATAAGAATGAGAATTTTAAATTCTCAGTAGGGTTCGCTAACAAATTCTGTACGGTGCCATCATTATTATCTCTAGCTGCTTCGGTTTATAAAAAAAATGTGAGCATGCTTACTAGACTGTTCAGTTTTATAGTTCGAAAAATACATTGTCCGAAGTAGAAATCATTTTATTCATGCACTTGTCATTTGGGAGAGCCAATACACGAAAAAGTCATGAAGCATATTACGCATAATAACTATAACATATTAAAATATAATAACACTAATATACTGGAAACTTGAAATTTTCAACTGCCTTCACTTGTACTTGAACTTATGCAGTTATACATAATTGTCTTTTCTTTCTCGGTCTTTCTTTACTTGTCATGCACATTCCAGAGTATGATCGCCATGTCATACCCCATCGAAGTGTGATCACCATGTCACATTCCTTAGGATGTGGTCATCATACCATATTCTAGAGTATGATCGCCATGTCATACCCCATCGGGGTGTGATCGCCATGTCACACTCCTTAAAATATTTTCACCCTGCCACGTCCCAAAATATGATCGTCATGTCATACTCGCTCGGGATGTGATCACCATGTCACATTCCTTAGGGGTGGGGTCCTTATGCCATATTCCGGAGTATAATCGCCGTGTCATACCCTATCAGAGCATGATCGCCATGTCACGTTCCTTTGGAATATGGACTCATCATCATATCTTTTATTATAAAATCATAAATACATAGGCTTCGTGCCTCAATCTCAAACAAATATACTTGCTTAATATTCATACACATCACAAAACAACATTAACACAACAACCTTTAGGGTTATCACTAACTTCTGCCGGAAATTTGGTAGCATAACGGATCGAGTCTGCTTTCCTATGAATAGTGCCAGCCAACCAATACATCAATTTATCTCAAAGAACACAACATCACATTTATATTCCAGCATTAAACTCATATCAACATCAAATTCATTAAGGCAGAATTCCTGCCTCAGCATATTCAACCAATCCGATTTTTATAATTCAAGCCATAATTCCTATTTAACTCATTTGGACCTCAAATTTGAGTATGTTAAAGTTTTATGTGTCTATTTTCTAACCTCTTTAGTCCCATTTAATTTTGATATCTATAGCTTAAGATATTTAGGTTTTATCACGGCCTATCCAGTGGCTAGCCAGAATCAAGCACCTAAAAGTAAAAATCTACCATAAATCGAAAACTGACTCAAATTATACGAAATTGGACACATATTAAAGCTAACAGGGTAAAGTTTTATTTTCAAAAAGTTCCATTCCATTTGACTTAGTAGGGCTCGAGTTACAAGCCTCGAATTTTGACCTTCCTAGACTGCCCTGTTCTGGCCCAGTTTGGACATAGGGCAGCTTTCTTGGATCACTGGGAGCAACTGGGACCTTATCTAATTCTGAAATTTTTATGGGACATTATTCTATGTGTAAGCTTTCTAAAAAAGTTAGTTTCACTCATTTTCAAGTAGTATAGGGCGAGTTCTACCTTAAACAACCCAGTCTGCCCAGAACCAAAGTCAAAACCTTAGGTCGAAATTTCAAAAATCATATCTCTCTCATTTCTAATCCAAAAGCCTTATATGATATATCTATGGAAAGCCCTAGATGTCTAGTTTCATATAAAAATGGTTTCACCCAATTTAATCGGCTTTAGGTGGAGCCGTACACTCCGCCGTACGGTCTGCCGAGGGTTTTTGGTTCTTCAGACCCTCAGCTCTTCTTATTTCTATTCTTTCTTGCTTCAAATTCGATTTTAACCAAACAAACAAACCAAAACCAATCACATACCATCATAATCATTCATTTAACACATTAAAGTTCATGTAAATAATCCAAGCTCAGCCAGCCAAGACCACAAAACTGAAGCAAGAATCAAAACTCTTACCTTTGTTCCAAGTGTTTTTGCTGGAATTTGAAGGTTTGGATGAGCAAGGCTTGAATTGGCTTGATGTTGGCTGGAGTTTTTGTGTGTGAAGAAGAGAGAAAGAGAGCTGAATGAGAGGAGAGAAAAGTGGCGTTGGATGTGGTCTGAATAGGAGTCAAAAGGAGCTGAAAAATCTGATTGCTTTTTGGGTGGTTTGGCTTGAATTTGATTGGTTCAAAATGCTTGGCTGAAATTCAGCCAAGCTTCTCCATAGAGTGTGGCCTTGTGGCGCCACTTTTATGGGGCAAAGTGGCTGAGTTATCAGCCTTAGATTCTATGGTTTTAGGCTTGTAATTCTATTGGTCCGGTTCCGATAGTTTAGAACACCAAAATTTTACCGATATCCTTTAAATCGGTAAAATGGTTTTGAAGGATTGTGTGAGGTTTTTATAAGTTTCTATCTTAGCTCTAACTTCTCTAATTTAACCTCTCTAATCAACTTCTAGTTAACCACGAATTAACTTTTTAATTAACTCTACAAACCCAATAAAATCGAGTAAATCGATTAATAGTGTACATTAAATGTTTTGCAAATTTTAAGGACTTCTGTTTCTGTTTTTCAAAGCTAATGGCATTTTCATAATTATGGTTAAGTTTAGGGGCATCCCATGTCATTTCACATATGGATACTCCGTGGCTCAATCGGCTGAGGTTTAGGTTTCTACGTTTTCGCTACGTGATCCTGCTTCGTTTAAAACCTTATTCTACTAATCTTATTAATATAGGGACCTAAATGTCATTTTTTAAAAAGTTTAGGGGCAAGGTGGTGAATAATAAATTTTTTTTTTTTTGTTATTATTTCTTATTACGTTATATGGGGATGTTACAGAGGGCAAAGGCCTGCAAGAACACCCTGTTCATTAGGCTGCGATGCTAAGGCTGTGGGGCAGTGGCAAGGGCGATGGTGTAAGGTGGTGCCGACGAGGGAAATGTGGAGAGTTAGTGGAGTTAAAGGTAGATGAGAGTGGAAGAGGTTGCAATGAGGGTGACAGAAGACTGTAGTACGAGTTTATGGGAGAAAGAAAATTTTAGAGTGGATCCTATAACACCCTAATAGTCCCATACTATATTTAAGTCATTATGAAATTATTAGTTGTTACTTTTGCTTGTGGAACTAAGGTTATCATTTGAAAAATACTTTTGTTAGGTGAAGAAAAGTCGAGATATATTCGACTTTGTAGCAATTTGAAGTGTCAACAAAGGTTAAAGATTTCGATAAAGAAAAGGGTCAAAATTTAAAAACCATAGGCATCAACATCGGGAAGTTCATAGGTGAGGGCCGAAAATAGGTGAAAGGTGAAATCGATTCATCTGGAATTTATACTCGGGTAGTTGGTTTGGAATCAAGAGGAAGGACTTTAGGATAATATCTCAACCAAAGGTGAATATTACAAAAAAAAAAAAAAAAGAAAATTGAAGAAAGCAAGGAAGAACGTGGGATGCAGAGAAACGAACTACAGAACATGGGGATAATGGATGAACTGCAAAACGTGGGGATAATGGACGTCAAAGCAACGAATTGCAGGATATGTAGATAATGGGCTCTAATTTCTAGTGAGTCTTCAGGGCTATAAATAACCAATTTGTTAAAGGAGAAAGGGACTTTTTGCACAATTGAGAATCACCTCTAAACACATTCTATCAAGATGCTCACACTGATGCTCAAGAGTATGGAGGAACTCAAGTAACAGTCCTTTACATTTGTTACCCTTTTAGTTTGTTTCTTTACCATTCAGTATCAATTCCTAGTTTGTTAATACATTATCATTGTTGACATTTCTGATTGCTTCAATTTGATTAAATTTCTGTATTGTCATTTGCTTATTTTGATGCTTTAATTTATGAGAACTCATCAGAGAAATTGCTTCTATTCCTCGAATTGAGATCTGCGAAGCAAAATGATAACAGTCGATTTAATTTGTTTGTCGACTTAAAATCTAGTAAATAAATTGGCATGGCCAGTGGGACCATAAGAGAAAAGTGTTAGAAAAAAAGTATTATTTTTTTGCTGACAGTGCATGATTCTGATAAGTGGCACTGTTCTGTCCGATATGGCAAGATCAAAAACATTGTCATCTAGGACATCCTCTAGTAATGAGGTTAATAATGAAGGAGAGTGTAACAACCTCCCAAGTATGGTACTATGCTTAAGTCATAATACCTCACCTAAGAGTTGTTACTGTCATTTACTTGGACCTTGTCTGGTAGCAACCTTCGGCCACCTTCGCCTCGAAGGGCCTCCTTCGAAACTTCGAAACTATTTGGAGACAACACGGAAATAGGAGTGAGAATTTTTAAAACTCTCAGTAGGATTCATTAAACTATCATATACCGTGTCATCGTTGTTATCTCCAGCTGCTTCGGTTTATTGTGAAAAATGTGAACATTCATAAGGTTTAGTTCTTAAGTTTTCGAAAACATGAATGTCCGAAGCAGGTTCAATTTTAACATATTCTCTGATCATTTATATTATAACATACATGGGCACAAGTATAATTACACAATACATGCTTGGCTATACTATAAGCTTCTCTTAGCTTTCTTCCTCTAATGTCAATTACAACTCAAGATTTCATTATTAATCCATCCATAATCCATCATATACAGCCAATATATCATCAAATAATTGAAGATAAATGGGATTTCGTACAACCACAGTTTAGAAAAATCAAGAATAGGAAGTGAATCCTACCTCTTTTAGGCGTAATCTTGCTGAATTTGAGTTTGGACTGATGGAACCTTGTGAAGCTTGAAGATTTGATGGAGATGATTGAGAGGGGAAGTGAAGAAGAAGGCTGGAACAAGAGGGAAAGGGAGGTGCAATCAATTGAAGGGAAGAGGAAAGGAACGTGTTATTAAAACTTTCAGAAAGTAGTTGGAGTTGGGGACTCTGATTGGATGATACTTAGTGGCCAATTTTCGACCATGTCTCCCTCTTTTTGTGGCTAAATCATTCTCCACATCGCCTAAAAATGGAACTCGCCGCCATTGTATCTTAAATTGGAACTCGTCTCCATTCTGCTTTAAGTCAGAAGTCGTGTCCATTTTCTTTAAAAAATAAAGTCGTATATAGTGAATCACGTCCATTTTGCTACAAACTTAGATGAAGTCGGAAATCGGTAATAATGTCTATTTCATACTTAATGTGGAACTCGGAGCTTAGGAGACACAAGGGCCTTGGAAGATTATTAATATCGGAAGTCGGAAGTGGGATCAGAAGATAAAACCTTGTACCCGAAATTCCTAAACTCGGCATTTCAGTAAACCGTAACTTCGGAACTTGATCAAGAATCAATCAATCTAGGAGAACTAGTACAAACATGACCACGGAAGTCGGGAGTCAAGACAGGCACAACCCCGAAAATCGGTAATCAGTGCATTATCCTTATTTGCCTGGAGATCGGAACTTATATGACCTCGGAAGTCCTAATCCAATATCGGAAGTCGGTATTTAGACTAAACTCGGAAACACCAATAGAAATGGGAAGCTCTTGGATAAACTCGGATGTCAGAAATCATGCCCGTTTTATTGGGAACTCGAAGATGAAGTCGGAACTAGTGTCCAACTCGAAAACGAAGTCGGAAGTCGGGAGTTGTGGGATGTTACAGAGAGCGCCCTCCTACAACTGCTTAACCTTTTGCGTAACATCCCCAATTTTGTCTAAATTAATTGACTCAGTAATCCTGGCTAATTAGAGAGGTTAACGATTAACTAAGGACTAATTGGCTAATCTCGATGAGTAAGAGCTTAATAAATTGAGTCAGGTCAATAATTGAATCATAATGCACTAAATGTTTTAATTATAACATAATTATTTGAATCTCATTAATTCATAACTTAGAAAAATAATTAAGTTAATCCAATCTTATTAATTAAGTATATGACAATTGTTCTACCTTACCAATTGAGATAGATTAATTCTTACACCCTAATTACATAATTCATAAGAGCAATTCTTTTGGAGGAAAACGTTTTAAAAGTGTAACTAATCAAAATCGGTTAAAGAGCAATTTAACTAATCAAATTGATTAACAACTTAGGTAATTCTAACAGCTTTGAAGATTTAAAAATTTCTCCTAATTGATGCACCAAATTTTGGCCAAGGGCAAGAGCAAAATCTAACCATCCATTTGCCTTCTCATTATGTGCTCTTAGATCAATGGTCTATGTTAGTAGTATCTCTTTAGTCAAGACAAGAGAAGTACCTTCCTCCCTTAGGATTATGCCACTTGGAGTGATCTTATTCAATCAAGCCAATCCCAAGAGTGGTCATGCCTTTAACCACTTGAAAAATACTAAATGGTCTTTACCCAAATGCCAAGACTCAAGAAAAACACAACCCACCCTTTTACCCCAAGGTTGCTAGCTTTCTTGCCTGGAAAAGAAGTTAAACTCACCTACTTCCCCTTGCTTGTTGGAGAAGCAAAACCAATCAGCCCACCTCCTCCCCCATTTTTGCACCCCAAAAACAGCCCCCACTCCCTCATTTGTGATTTTCATCATTTCGCTACAAGCCTAAGCTCTCACTTCTCTCTAAGCCTCATTCTAACTTTTCTACTTTTCCAATTCCTCTTGTTCTTCTTCCAACTTTCACACCCCATCCAACTCTCTTTGCTTTCACCATCCTCACAAGCTCTTCAAGGACCACCCTCTTTGGTTCTTGAGGAAGCAAAACAAATACTTACTTAGCCCAACTATCAAGCTCAAGAAGAAGGAGGCCATCTCCAACACCTTTCTTTCTCTTCAAGCTTTCAAGAAACCTATTTGGTAGTGAATCTAACCCCTCTTTCACTTATGTTTTTCATGCTCTTAAACTTCTAAGCCCTCCATAACTAGGTGGTTTAAGAACTTGCACTAAAGGCCTCATGGCCATGCTTTTATTATAATAAGTTGTTTGTGATTTTTGCTCTTTTCTTAGAAAATGACTTGTTGTGCATTTATTCTTATTTTGAATCAAACTTTTTAGAACTCAAAATATTGATTTTTCATCAAGATCTCAAAGTATAAAAGTGGTTTGGAAGAGAAAAGTGGTCACTTGAGGAAAAGACTTAATGTGTTTATAAGAAAACTCATTGAAACTCAAACTGTTGAAGCTAAAAAATTCTAATAGTCTTTATGGCGTGACTAATAACTCTTTCAATATAACTCCAAATGCAACGAAACTAATTTTAATTGAAAATAGACTCATAGATCTTTTTATACATACAAAATACGTGAAATTTGGCCTTAAAATGAGAGAGATATGAATTTTCAAAGTGTGCTATCCCTAGATGTGTTTCTGTTCAGGCAGTATGTAATAAAATCTTAATAACTCAAGTGATACAAAACATTTTTTAGTGGGACCAAGTTTGTTAGAAAGCTAAGACATAGAGAAACATCCCCAATTTTTTCAAATTTCTTGTGAGGAACTCCCAGTAAAGTTTAAAAGTCACTGTACCGAGAATAAACTTAAAAGCTGAGTAGTCAGAATAAAACGTGCATATTTCAAGTTACAAAATGAATTTTTTAGTGGGGTTTATTCTGTTTAAAAATAGACTCAGAGAACTATAATCATACCAAAATTCAACTCAAGATTGTAAAATATGAAATTATGAAAAATTTTTGAAGTTACTGCAGGGCAGTAAAAGTAAAAACTGGTTAAGGTAAAATTTCTAGCACTAATGAGAATCTCACTTAAGCACACTAAGACTCTTAATTTAAGGTAATGGAAACTTCATAATTCAACTTAAGAAGGTTTAAAAGAAGTGATAGGTAGTACTTGCCCTATAATTAATGAAAGAATCGAATAATATGAAATTCAACTAAAAGCTTGCACCAAATTTATTAAGCTAAGCTCATAAAACTTTGCTTCTGAATATAGCTATGTTTTTGTGCAAGAATGATGCTATGATTGTGATGAATGATGATAATATGATGATATGATGATAATATGATTATGATGACAATGATTATGTTGCATACGATGTTGATTAATACATATGATGATGTCTTGTGATTGGATTCTCCGTTTGGCAAAAATTTTGGGAAGCTTTGGTCTAGCTGTTATGCTGCCAAAATTTCGTTAAAATTGTGGATTTAGAATAATTTTGCATCATAAGCCTTAATAAGAAGAGATTGAACTACAGGTGTGATCTTTCAAAAAGGAAGATGACTCATAATAAGAAGTTCCCCTCACCCACGACTCACATGAGGCATGGCATAGACCCAGCTAGTATGAGTATAGGGGATAGGGCTTACATGAGGCATGGCATGACCCAGCTAGTGTAAGTACCGAAAATTTATGGTGGCGACGGCCACGATATGAGCTTATTACCACTTATGTTTAGTGGGTGAAAAGAAAAAGACTTAAGATAAAGTCAAGTTAAGAAAAGAAAAGGGACTTCAATCCAAACCCTTGAAGGGAAGAAGTTAAGAGAAGTTTATAGCACAGCCATACATGTTTTATGTAATTATAGTTGTTCCTATGCTTGTTATGATATAAATGATCAGAAGACATGTTAAAATTGAATCTGCTTCGGATGGCTATATTTTCAAAAATCCAAGAATTGGGCCTTATGCATGCTCACTATTTTCATTTATAAAACCGAAGTGGCTAAGATAATGACGATCGCACTTTATTGTCGGGTTCGAGTCCTACTGAGAAATCTTATCTCTCACTCTACTTACTTTTCTGTATTGTCAGCAGAATCCAATGGGGCATTCGGTGGAGTGCAGCATGGATTCTCCACACTGTGAGCTGACGTATGACATAGGATGCCAGACAATGTTGATTTGGACTTGTAGTTGTCGTAGCTCTGCATCTTCAGACATTCCTTTTTGTGACGAACGATGTCAATTTAATTTTGTATTTAGTATTTGGGTCATGGCATGACCATGAGCCTCCTTTGATGTAATGCTGATATATATGTATGTATATATATATTATGAACCCATATGGATGTAATGATTAGCTATGTAATGTAATGTATTTGTGAATTACTATTTATTTACCTTTCTCTTGTTTTATGATATTGGGGTATGTATTTTATGCGACACGCTCTTTCTTTATCTGTCTTCTCGCTCAAGGCTTTACTTTCCAAAATGCTGCAAAGCGACGACGTATTTCAAAAAAAGTTTATCGTATTTTCCGCGTAACATAACTTATAAATGAAGTTTAGTTTTCCACGAGCATAAGTAACAGCTAATAAAACCCCGTAATACAATTTAAGCGTAGTATGAGTTTATTAGGTTGTTACATTTAGAGCCAATTCTGACACCAGCACCTGCTACTGGACGAATAACGGTTACTCAAGCTCTAAGTAGCATGAGCACAATGGCAATGAGCACAATGCCCATGTAAGGGATGCCACCTGGTTTTGTACTACCCATAGCTACACAAGCCCCAGTACAACTAGGATTTATGGGGTTATAGCAACTTTTCAAAATTCGTTGTACACAAACACTATTATGGCCAATCTACCCCCTTTCGGGTCGTTCCCAGGGCCTTCAGTAGGCCCAAGTGTAGGAAACACAGTAGGCCCTTTGTACCCAAACATGACTAGGTCGATGCCATTAATGACCCCTTCTTACACTAATGGAATCATTGGCCACTTTTCGACAATAACTCGAGGAGAGTCATCATGAGTTAATCAACATGCTTACTCATCAAATGGCTACTATAATTACCCCAATAATAGAGTCGAACAACACTAGATATGAACAATTGACTAGACAAGTAAATCGTATAGCCTTAATAGTCGACACTATGAAGGAGCCAATTGATCAACCCAGAATAAGGGATGAATTTGATAATTTCAACCTAGAACATGTTCCTGCCCAGCTAGAAAACCAAATGATCGATGACATACAATTGGTCAATCGAGGATAGAATGCAAACCAAGTATTGCAAAGGCTGAGGCAAAATAATGTTGGAGGGCATCATAACTTTATTAGGCCAGTCGAACAGGTCTTGAATCACTTCGGCTTTAATGTAGGCTATGCAAAACAGCCTTATTTCGTCTCCGTATTCCCTAATTATGTGCAACAAGCAGAGCTTCCTAGAGGAAGGAAAGCTCCAAAATCATTAACCAAATTCTCAGGGGAAAATAGAGAATCTACCATTGAGCACATCGCTCGATACACTATGGAAATTGGTGAACTCGCTAACTTTGAGTACCTAAAGATGTAGTTCTTCCTATCCTCCCTGACCAAGAATGCTTTTACTTGGTTTGCAAACTTGCGACCAAATTCGATTCTATCCTGGAATCAGTTAGAGAAAAGTTTCGGTGACCAATTTTTTAGGGGAAAAATGAGAGTGAGTTTGATTGATTTGTTCACAATAAGGAGGGGGTAGGGGGACTCGGTCGATGATTACTTAGCAAGGTTTAGAGTGATGAAAAATCGATGCTTTACTCCCATCCCAAAGTCTGAAATGGTAAAAATGGTTGCTAATGGACTTGATTATAACATTAGGAAAAAGTTAGTCAACCTACAATTCTTAGACTTAGCTCAACTAGCTGAAAAAGTTTGACAAATCGAATAATTGAAAGCTAAAAAAGATAAGATCGAAAGAACTAGCTCTAGAAAGGCTTTTAGAAAAGAACAAGTGAATTTTGTGGAAACAAAGTCTGATGAAGAGATAGATGATTTCGACTCCAACGAAATAAATTTGACCGAAATTAGAGCGGCCAAATTACAGGTAGGCCCTCCATATGGTTGTGCTTCACTTAAGCCAATAAAAGGAAAAGAAAAGGCTAACATTAATCACAAGTCCTATTCTTTTGACATAACAAAGGCAGATCAAATTTTTGATGTATTGCTAAAGGATAGACAAATTATTTTACCTGAAGGGAAGAAAATGCCTTCAGTAGAAGAAATAAAAAATCGAAAATTTTGTAAATATCATCATATTATTGGGCATTTAACTAACAATTGTGTCCATTTTAGGGACTTGATCCAGAAGGCAATTAAAGACGGATGCTTGAAGTTCGAGGAGAAACCGCAATCTAGCATGATCGTCGATGTCAACCCCTTTGAGATGAACTCAGCATTCGTTGAGCCTGTACATCTGTCAATCAATGTTGCAGGACTTGAGGCAGAAGAAAAGATGAAAGAGGCAACGGAGTTGGATGCATTTGACAGTTTTGAAAAGCCAATATAGCCCAAGGCTGGGGAAGATTTGCTAGACTTCCTTTTAAAACAGAGGGATGCTGATGCAAATGTGACTATTTGCCCAAGGTGTAGCGCAGTATTTGGTAAGACGGCGGCAAAAGCATTTGAAGATGAGAAAAAGGCTAAGGTCGAAAGAGAGAGAAAGAGAATCGAACGAGAAAGGCAAGATGTAGTGAAAAAGTTAGCTAAAAAAGAAGCTGGGTTGGCACGATTGAGAAGAGACATAGCTAGAAAGCAGATCGCTATTGACATGGGAAAACTGGGACCCAGTGTGCTGCAGCCATATAGCAGTGCAAAGCAACAAGTAAAAACAGCGGTCATGGTCGATCAAAAACTATAAGAAGCTCAGATGAGGACTCGAATACCCTTGTCGAATGTCATAAATAACAAGTGGATCCACAATACATGCAAGGTTCCTGAACCATATATTCAGATGCCATACAAGAGAAAAGCAAGGTGGGTGAAACCTCAATATCATGAAGCCCCGCTGCCAAATCACGTGTGGCAAAGGAGAGGAAATATGTAGTCTCAAATGAACCCGAATGGGTTGGTGTATGGCCCTCAGCAAACCTTCCAAACATCGGCATATCAACCAACCAGGCATGGGGAAGGGTATTGACAAGAAAAATACCCTGAGTACATACCCTTGAAAGATTTCCAAACCCAACCTAATGCCAAACTACCACCATCTGCTCATTCTTCTTCGGAACCCAATGCGGAAAAAGGAGTCCATGTCTCGAAGAAGATAGAAAAACTGAGGTTCGAGGATGAGGATGATCTATTGATTGAAAATTTTGAGACTAGGTTCGATGATGATCTAGAGGCCATCCTGGGAGCTGATTTCATTGGCATAGTGATGATTCTGCTAACCGAATTCAAGAAAAAAACAGAGGCATAGGGTACTGGCAAAGATTGTTTTGACGTGTTTCCAGGGCAAGAATGTTTCTTCTTTGGAAGTGATAAGGATGAAGGAGTGTTATTCGAAAGGCCAGATGAAGTAATGAAGTCACACCTTCGACTGTTGCACATCAAGGCTGACATAGCACGAAAATTGATCAACCGAGTGCTGGTTGATGGAGCAGCTGCTATTAACTTGTTACCAGAATCCATGCTGGTCAAGTTTGGAAAAATAGTCGACCAATTGGTAAAAGCTAACGTAGTAGTAACGGACTTCACAGGCAAGACCTCTATTTCAAAAGGAATCATTATGTTAAAGGTAAATGTGGGATCTGTCAAAAGGATAACACCTTTTGTGGTAATAGCCTCAAAGGCTGGTTACAATGCATTGTTGGGAAGAGAATGGATCCATGGAGCTGAGGGGTACCCTCAACCCTTCATCAGAGGCTGATTATTTGGAGTAGCGAGGGGAATGTCGAAGTTGTACTTGCTGATGATTGCCCATGTTATTTTTAGCAAGCTCATGTAGATTTCAAGGTTTACAATCCAAAGGTGAAACCCCTAGTGGTGGATAAGAACACCTTCAACCCTGAACTTATTGAAGGATGCAACTTTTTTGGTCCAACTGGTTTATATTTCACACCCAAGGCCGAGGCAGGATCGGCCCCTCAAAAGACTTAGTATATGGATCTCTCGAGCCATCTGGCTCAATTATCAGCTTATATGGCTGATATATAGTTGTGTACAGAGGAAGTAGGATTAGATTGCATTTATGATTCTAGCCCTTTAAGATTTGAACAATCTTTGGAGGAAAAAATAAAAAGAGTCGAAATACAAGATCCACTTGAGGAGGTCGATTTAGGAGACAGTGATAAACATTTACCTATGTATATCAGTTCCTTGATCAGCCAAGAGTTCAAAGAAGAGTTGGTAAAGGTGCTTAAAGAATATAAAGATTGTTTTGCATGGGAATATGAAGAAATGCTAGGATTAAGTCAAACATTGGTCGAACAATAGCTTTCAATAAAAGAAAACATTCGACCCGTAAAGCAAGCTCCTCGAAGGTTCTCGCCAGAAATAGTGTTAAAAGTAAAAAAGAGAAATCCAGAGGTTATTAAAAGCCAAGTTCATCCGAACTGCCAGGTATGCAGACTGGATCTTTAACATTGTTCCTGATCTAAAAAGGAATGGTAAGCTTAGGATTTGTATTGACTTTAGGAATTTAAACAATGCTATGCCAAAAGATGAATATCCTATGCCTGTCACAGATATGTTAATAGATTTAGCTTCCGGGTATGAATTTTTAAGTTTTCTTGATGGATATTCTGGATATAATCAGACTTATATCGCAAAAGAAGATATGTCGAAAACAGCATCTCGATGCCCTGGTGTCATTGGCACATTTGAATGGGTAGTAATGCCTTTTGGACTTAAAAATGCTGGTGCCACATATCAACGAGCAATGAATACAATATTCCATGAGTATATTGGAAAATTTATGGAAGTATACATTGATGACATTGTAATAAAATCGAATTCTAAAAATATCCATCTTGACAATTTGAAATTGGCTTTCGAAAAAATGCGTAGACACAATTTAAAGATGAATCTACTGAAATGTGCATTTGGTGTGTCTGCAAGGAACTTCCTTGGATTTCTCATTCATAAAAAAGGAGTCAAGGTCGATGGGAACAAAACAAAGGCGATAATAGAAGCTAAAACCCCGTTGAAGAAAAAAGAGCTATAGATTTTCCTCAGTAAAGTGAACTATTTGAAAAGATTCATCTCGAACCTGTCTGGAAAAACAAGAATTTTCACCCCAATAATCAAGCTTAAAAAAGAGGAGGACTTCTTTTGGATTCTTGAACATCAAGAGGCATTCGATCATATCAAGCGATATTTGTCATCGCCTCTGATCATGGCCCCTCCAAGGCATGGAAAACCCATGAAGCTATACATTTCAGCGTCGGAAACCACTATAGGGAGTATGTTAGCACAAGACTATAAAGATGGTGTCGAAAGAGTAGTATACTACCTAAGCCGGGATTTGGTCAACATTGAAACTAGATATAGCTCTATTGAAACTCAAGCATTATTCAATTCCATGTGAAGTCTTTGTTGTTTCTCAGTTCAATGTTATTACGTATATGTTTTCTTCTCCGATTTTGCATAATCGAGTTGGAAAATGGATTCTAGCTCTATTAGAGTTTTCACTCCATTTTGCCCGTGCAAAAGCAATAAAAGGACAAGCTTTGGTCGACTTTCTTGTCGACCACCCAGAAGCTGAGAATCAGGTCAACTCGGTTGAAACCAAGCCGTGGAAGGTGTTCTTCGACGCTCAAGACCCAAAAAGGGAGCAGGGATTGGAATCCTGCTAATTTCCCCAATGGAAGAACTTACTAAATTCCTTTTTGAGCTCGACAAAGACTGTTCTAATAATGAGGCTGAATACGAGGCATTGATAATGGGTTTAGAAATACTAATCGACAAAGGAATTAGGAATGTGGAGTTAATCGGGGATTCCCAGCTGGGAATAAAACAAATGGCAAACAAATATAAATGTATGAACAAAAATTTGACTAAATACTTGTCCCTTATCTTAGATTTGTTAAAATATTTTGATAATGTTACTATTCGACACGTGCCAAGGAAAGAAAATTTCGAAGCCAATGAGCTAGCCCAATTGGCATTGAGATACAAAATAAATCCTTTGACATTGAAAAGATTGATTAAGTTGAAAGACCAAGGCCATATTGTCATGAAAGGAAAGTATGTTTATTAAATTTTAGTCCCTCAGATTGGCGAAGACCTATTGTTGAATTTTTGAAAAATCCCGATGCTGCCATCGATAGAAAGATAAAAAATAGGGCATTGAATTATACAATATTAGGGGATGTTTTGTTTAAAAAGAGTGTCGATGGTAACCTTTTAAGCTGCTTGGGTGAGTCGGAAGCTTATCTAGCTCTTGTAGAAGTACACGAAGGGATATGTGAGGCCCATCAGGCAGGGGATGAAATGAAATGGATTTTTTATAGGCGCAGAGTGTATTGGCCATCCATGATTAAAGACTATTTCCAATTTCCAAAATCATGTGAGGCGTGTCAGAAACACGGAGGCATACAGCACATGCCAGTGGTAGAGCTGCATTCTATTGTGAAGCCTTGGCTATTTTGAGGGTGGGCCCTTGACCTCATTGGGCAGATCCATCCCCCTTCATCAAAAGGACACAAGTATATAGTAGTGGTTGTCGATTATTTTACAAAATGGGTCGAAGCAATACCATTGAAAGAGGTAACCCAATCCGAAATTATTGACTTTATTGAAGAAAATATAGTGCACCGATTTGGAATACCTCAAACATTGACCACCAACCAAGGGACAATGTTCACTGGTTGAAGGATATTAGAATATGCTAATAATCGACAAATGAAAATGATAATTTTGACACCTTACTATGCTCAGGCCAATGGCCAAGTGGAAGCAGTTAACAAATTGATCATTACTTTGATAAAGAAAAATGTTAATCAAAGGCCAAGAAATTGGCATAATTTGCTAAGCCAGGTCCTATGGGCTTACAGGAATACACCTAAAGATGCAACAGGCACCAGACCTTACAAACTTGTTTATGGCCATGATGCCATTCTGCTAATTGAGATTAATTCCCAAAACATTCGAGTGGCAAGGCAAAACGGTCTACCTGTTGAGGATTATTGTAATGCATTATTCGATGAAGTAAATGAGTTTGAAGAAGAAAGAATAAGTGCATTGGAAAGCTTGATTCGAAAAAAAGAGTTTATCACGAAAAGTTACAATCGCCGAGTTAAACCAAAGTTTTTTAGTGAAGGTGAATTGGTATAAAAAGTAATTTTGCCGACAGAGAGTCAAGAATGCTTAGAAAATGGTCCCCCAATTGGGAAGGGCCATTTAAGGTCGAAAAAAGATTTTTAGTAAATACGTATGTGTTGATTGATGTGTATAGCTATGTAAAAATTACATCAATAAATGGTAAATATCTAAAGTAATATAAGCCAGTGATACATGAGATTCAAATCCAACAGTAATGGCCGTTGAAGAAATAATAGGACTTCATGTCACCGTAAAGCATTTACAAAGTCATTGCAAAAGGCATTGATTATAAAAAAAAAAAAAAAACTAAGCTAAAAAGGTCCTAACAGCTAACTTCAGCTCCTTTTGTTGCTTGGCCACCCCATCTCTAGTCGTTCCAGCCTCTTCAAGATACCGATGAGTCTCTTCGATAAGCGATGACTTCGCTTGATGCTGAGATTGCTTCCTCGAAAGTCTGTTTTCAGCTTTAACAATATTGACTCTCAATTTCCCTACAGCTTGGTCGAGAGTTTGTTTCTTCTCTTTCAAGATACTTAGCCTTTCTTCAACAGGAGCAATCTCCTTCGCCATGTCCTGCACCCGTGATTCTCCTGCAGCCAGCTTCGTCGAAGCTAGATCTTTGGCCTTCATGGAGCCTTCAAGTTCATGATCAAAGCCTTCGAGTTGTTGTATAGCCTGAGAAAATAAAGCCACAACAGTATCTACTTTTGGCACTTGTTGCAAGAGATCTTCCATGAAGCAGCAAAGAGATTGGTAGAAAGGTCAAACAGAGATAGGAAGGATAGCCTTGTGTAAAGAAGAAATAGACTCGAGCAAAGATTGTTTGGCATCACCGTCAGTAGCCAGGGCATTGAGAGGCTAATTTAGGAGGGTCGAGATCATGCTAAGAAGGTTGGTAGGTACCTCAACAGCAGGCACTGGCATAGCATGGGTCAGAGTCAGAGAATGAGGCTTCCCCAATGATTTCTGTACCTCCAAACTGGAAGCAACCGGTGTAACACCCTAATAAACCCATACTACGCTTAAGTCGTATTACGGTGGTTTATTAGTTGTTACTTATGCTCGTAGAAAATTAAACTTCACTTGAAATTAAGTTACGCGCAAAAATACAATAAATTTTTTTTTTTGAAATACGTCGTCGCTTTGCAGTGTTTTGGAAAGTAAAGTCTTGAGCGAGAAGATAGATACAGAAAGAGCGTGTCGCATAAAATACATACCCCAATATCATAAAACATGAGAAAGGTAAATAAATCATAATTCACAAATACATTGCATTATATAACTAATCATTGCATCCATATGGGTTCATAACATATATATATATATATATATATATATATATATATATATATCAACATTACATCGAAGGAGGCTCATGGTCATGCCATGATCCAAATACTAAATACAACTTAAATTGACATCGTTCATCACAAAAAGGAATGTGTATGGCAACTACAAGTCCAAATCAGCATTGTCTGGCATCCTTCATCCTACGTTCGCTCATAGTGCGGTGGCTCCAAGCTCCACTCCAGTGGATGTGCCATCAAAATCTGATGACGATACGGAGGAATAACTAGGGTGAGAAATAAAATTTCTCAGTAGGACTCAAACCCGACATGGAGGTGTCATCATCATCGTCCCAACCACTTCGATTTTATTAATGAAAACAGTGAGCATTCATAAGGTTCAGTTCTTAGGTTTTCGAAAACATGAATATCTGAAGTGGATTCAATTTTAACATACTCTCTAATCATTTATATCATAACATACATGGGCATAAGTATAATCATATAAAACATGTATGACTGTGCTATAAGCTTCTCTTAACTTCTTCCCTTCAAGGGGTTGAACCGAAGTCCCTTTTTTTTCTTTACTTGACTTTATTTTGAGTCTTTTTCTTTCCACCCACTAAACATAAGTGGTAATGAGCTCATACTGTAGCCATTGCCACCATAAATTTTCGGTACTTACACTAGCTGAGTCATGCCATGCCTCATGTAAGCCCTATCCCCTATACTCACACTAGCTAGGTCATGCCATACCTCATGTGAGTCGTGGGTGAAGGGAGCTTAAATTAGGTCACCTTCCCTTTTAAAGGATCATACCCTTAGTTCATTATCTTCTTATTAAAGCTTACGATGCAAAATTATTCTGATTCTTTTCCATATTTAGGCGTTACGTATCGCCGTCCCCAAATGTGATTCCTTTAATGTATATCATTAAGCATCATATCATCAATATATCATTTTCATATCATCATCATCATATCATACCATCATCATTCGTCATCATTATCATATCATTAACATAATCATCATCATCATATCATATCATCATCATATCATCATCATACTAGTGTCATCATATGGACACATAGAGAAATACATATCACACAAAGTCTTTTGAGCTTAGCTTAGTAAATTTGGTGCAAGCTTTTAATTGAGGTTGCCTCTTGTGTAAACTCTTTTATTGGGCATAGGGCCAATTTCATCCATTATCCTTTTTGAAACCTTTAAGTTGAATTATGAAGGTTTTCCAATACTTAATGTCTTAAAGTTTATTTCTTCTTAACCTTTAAAACTTAACCATAACCAGTTTTACTTTTACAGTGGGATAATAATTTCAAAAATTCACCATAATTTCATCTTTTACTCTTTTGCTTCGAATTTTGGTATGATTATACTTCTCTGAGTCTATTTTTAAACAAAAGAAACTCCACTCAAAAATTCATTTTGTAACTTGAGTTATGCATATTTTACTACGAGCTCCTCACAAGGAATCTGCCAAAACTATTTTATGGAGATGTTCCTCTATGTATTAGCTTTCTAACAAACTTAGTTCCACTCAAAAATGTTCTGTATAACTTGAGTTATTAAGATTTTATTACATACTACCCAAACAGAAACACATTCGGGAACAACACATTTTAAAATTCATATCTCTCTTGTTTTAAGGCCAAATTTCATGTATTTTATATGTATACAAAGCTCTATGAGTCTATTTTCATTTTCAATTAGTTTCGTTCCATTTGGAGTTATATTGAAAGAGTTATTAGTCGTGCCTTGCAAACTGCCAGAATTTTCTAGTTTCCACGGTTTTGATTTCAAGGAGTTTTCTTGTAAGAAAATTAAGTCTTTTCTTCAAATGATCACTTTTCTCTTCAAAACCACTTTAAATCTTTGAGATATTGATATTAACTTAATGTTTTAACTTCTAAAATTTAGTTCAACAACAATAAACATTCCAACCGAAAATTTCATGCCAAAGAGAAGGACGCAACACATGAAAACTCATCATAGCAACAAGCATGGCCATGAGGCCTTGGAAACAAGTCCTAGAACCACCTAGCTATGGAAGCTTAAGAGTTCAAGGGCTTGAAGAACATATAAAAGAGGAAGGTTAGAGTCACTACCAAATGGGTTTCTTGAAGGCTTGAGGAGTGAAAATGGTTAGAGATGGCCTCCTTCTCCTTGAGCTTGATAATGGGGTTAAGTGAGTGTTTGTTTTTACTTCTTCAAGAACCAAAGAGGGTGGTCCTTGAAGGGCTTGTGATGGTGGTAAAAGGAGAGAGAGTTGGATGAGGTGAGAAAGAGAGAAGAGGAACAAGAAAGGTTGGAAGAACAAAAGAGCTAGGATAAAGTTTAGAGAGAGGTGGGAGCTTGGGCTTGTAGTAAGAGGATAAAAATCACAAATGAGGGAGTGGGGGAAGGGCTAGTTGGCGCAAAAATGGGTGAGGGAGGGCTGAAGTGTTTGCTTCTCCAACAAGTAAGAAAGCTAGGAACCTTGGGGTAAAATGGTGGGTTGTGTTTTCTTTGAGTCTTGGCACTTGGGTAAAGACTATTTAGTGTTTTTCAAGTGGTTAAAGGCATGACCACTCTGGGGATTGGCTTGATTGAATAAGATCACTCCAAGTGGCATAATCCTAAGGGAGGAAGGTACTTCTCTTGTCTAGACTAAAGAGATGCTACTAACATAGACCCTTGATCCAAGAGTGCATGATGAGAAGGCAAATGGATGGTTGGATTTTGCTCTTATCCTTAGCCGAAATTTGGTGCATCAATTAGGAGAAATTTTTTTTTTTTTTAAATCTTCAAAGCTTTTAGAATTACCTAAGTTGTTAATTGAATTTGATTAGTTAAAATGCTCCTTAACCGATTTCAGTTAATTACACTTTTAAAATGTTTTCCTCTAAAAGAATTGCTCTTATGAATTATGTAATTAGGGTATAAGAATTAATCTATCTCAATCGATTAAGGTAGAACAATTGTCTTGTACATAATTAATAGGATTGGATTACCTTAATTATATTTCTAAGTTATGAATTAATAGGGTTCAAATAACTAGGTTTTAATTAAAAACATTTAGTGCGTTATGATTCAATTATTGACTTGACTCAATTTGCTAAGCTCTTGCTCATTGAGATTAGCCAATTAGTCCTCAATTAATCGTTAACCTATCTAATTAGCTAGGATCACTGAGCTAATTAGCTTAGACAAAAATTGGGGATGTTACAACCGAGATCTCCTTATCAGGGACAGCAAGACTGGCAGACAAAATCTTATCGAAGGCGTTTAGGTTGCCAAAATCAACATCATCTTCATTGTCATCGTCACCAGCACCAAGGAGCATGCCTTCAGCAGGATGAGGATCGAGAGTTTCGACACAAGTCGATCCAGAGATGAGAATGGGCTGTACTGTAGGAAGGCTTCGGGAAGGTTGATCAACAACCTCTCTTTCTTTTTCTTCTACCAGGATGGCGTCTTTGTCCACATCCAGCGACACGATGCTGTCATCTTCATGGGGGCTCTTTTGCCCCGAGGTTGTCCTCATTTCAGCATGTTCATCGACCTCACGATCGACTTCTTCCCCATGAAGAGCGGCATCATTCTGAGAAGAAAGCTTTAGTAACAAGACGAGGGAAATGCAAAGCATCGACTGAAGAAAGGTCGAAAAATTAAATTACCTTGGTCTCTGACGATTCTTTGTCATCAAGAATCTCAGTGGGGTTGACAGACAGGGAGTTGCTCGAAACACTCCCAACATTAGATTGCTAGAAAACAAAGAGCAGTATAAAAAAAAAAAAGAAAAAAAAAAAAGAGAAAAGAGGAAAGAAAGCAGAAGAGTGAAAGAGTAACAAGTACCTTGGCTGAGGGAGCCTTCTTAGAAAAATGGCTCGACAAGAAAGGGCGTTTTTTAGGACCCTTCTTTGCGACATCCTTGTCTTTCCCCTTTTTTAAAGTAGGGGCTTTCCTTTTGCGACCCATGACTGGGGCAGCCTCTTCGTCCTCAGGGTCATTCCAATTCTTGATTGGTCGAGAGGGATCCGGTGCAACGTCCATAATTTTTATTGACTTAGTAACTGCAGAATAGAGTTACAAGAAGAGATCAAGACAAAAGAAAAGATAGATATAAAAATGGGGAAAATAAAATACCTAGTGGAGGATATTATGTAACCCTCGAGTAAGACTGAACAAAGGGTTCAGTCATACTCGACAAATAAAGACCCATGAATGTCATGGTTTTATGTCGACGATGTAAAAGAAGAACCCCACGGGGACCTTTAGGCGAATCTGGATAGCCGTCGGCAAGGCCAAACGAAGCATTTGATAATGGAGGGAACAAGAAAGGAGTGATATAGGGCTCTTTCGAGCAAAGGGGTAACAGACTTCGCTTTTTCAAAAGCGCGCCAACATCGACCCTCATGCTGATCCTTTCCTTTAAAAAATTTTTCGAAGCAAAGGATCTCTTGAAAATGTGTACCTTTCATCTTCGACGAAGCAACCTTTTTCTGCAAAGAAACATCAGGAAGATTAGCAACTAAAATTTCTTTGCAAATCAAAATTCTGTGATGTTGAGATTTGTAATAATCAAGCCACCACGAAACAAATGAAGTAGTCGGGTAGGAGCTATTTTCAAAGTCCAAAGGAAAATATAAGCTCCATTTATCATCATTTTCGCCCAAGAAGTATTCCAGATCGAAAAAGACCCCAAGTGAGGCACTACATAATTGAATATCTGGGTTGAGTAAATAAGGCACTGGGTGAGCTTAGAAGAAACCAAATTGTCGAGCAACAAAGGGAGGATTGTGAAGCTCGATGTTCATGTTAGTAGAAGCTGGAAGACTCGTGGGAAAGGCTTGATAGCATAAAAAGTTTGACCAGATTTCATTTAATTCGGCTTGCATCGAAAGGATCGTAGCGATGCGGGGGCATGTAAACCAATCAGGTCCTACAACCTAATCACAATAAGGTGAAAGGTTCAAACTCTTGTGTCAGAAAAGGACACTTGATGAAGGTGTTTAAAGAAGAAGAAAAATTCATTCACAACAGGGATTTGCTTGGGCACGTCCCGATGCAAGTAACAAAGTCAAGGCCCATCAATGTTCGTCGGAAGATTGGATGGAGTTGAAGCATGGAGAAAAGACTCGAAGATAGCATTGGCCTATAGTTGGAGGAGCCATATAGGGCCACCACGGTTAATCGGATGGTCATTCTGAAGCTTGGTCACTATCGAGCCAATTTCTTCGTTGAGTTGGGCTACTATTAACTTGGATAGAGAAAGCCGGTGCCCTTCATGAAGCATTATGGCCAACGCATAATACCTTTGTTGCATCCGAAGGCTTCGACTATAGAATACTACAACATTTAGCCAATACGAAAGAAAGGCTACATGTTCGACATTCGACACTAGAGTGAAGAAGAACCTATGTTGTTTCAAATAAAGGCCGTATAGGAGGCTTCTAAATCATCAAGGTTATAAGCTTTTACATAGTCAGGGACACGGTCGAAATGGATAAGCTTGCCTACGAAGGCCCATCATAATAGCTAATTCAAAGACAGTAGGGGCGATCATTCCATAAGGAAGTAGAAGAAAGGACCCAACATCGAAGGATTAAAAGAAATAAGGTGACGAAAGAGTTGGATAAAGTCGAAAATGCCTATGACCTTCCAGTGTGCACTCTTAGCCATTTGAACCCTATCTAGCCATTAAATGAAGTCAGGGGAGTTTTTAGGGAGAGGCCTGAAAGGACGCTTGGAAGTAGTGAAATGTTTAATGAAGATTTGGTCTCAGCTAACAAGAATAGATTGGTGTTGGGCACAAGGAAAAAAGGAATGCACTTTCTGGGTTTCTGCAAGAGATAGCAAAGGTCCAAGGAATGCATGGGTTTGAGAACCAAGGAGAAAGGGAAAGATTACCTGACTCTGGAGAAGTTCAGTCACCTCCGGCTCCGGCACCAGGCGGCGGTTGCCATCCACAATAGGTCCCCGAGCAGAGGCCACAATGGTCGTTTGGGATTCTTTAGCTATAGGAAAATGGAAAAGGAACAAAAAAAGATAGAAAAAAAGGGAGGGAAGCTTTGAAGACAAGTAAAGGACGAAGGAAGAAGAAAACTCAAAAAAGGAGATGAAAAGTTTCAGAAAGAAGAAAAAGAATGATGCAAGAAGCACATTTATAGAGAAGAAAAGCAAGAAAAAAAGGGAAGAAACAAATTGGAAAGACAGTTGAAAGGACAAGGAATTTAAGGGGTCTTTGACATGTGTACAGGACTTAAAGTGAAACCATGCGAAAAGGAAAATAAGGACTTAAAGTGTGTTTATTTTTGACCCAAAAAACCGTTCATAAAGAAAGTTAAGATAAAGATTTGATTTTTATCTTAAAAGAAAAAACCGTTCAAGAACGAAGATCAGCACAAAGAGTTGGTTTTTATTTCAAAAAATCAAATCTTGGGGGCATATGTTAGGTGTAAAAAAGTCAAGATATATTCTACTTTGTAGCAACTTGAACTATCAACAAAGGTAAAAGATTTCGATAAAGAAAAGGGTTAAAATTTAAAACCTACAGGCACCAACATCAAGTTCATGGATGAGGGCTGAAGATAGGTGAAAGGCAAAATCAATTCATTTGGAATTTGTACTCAGGTAGTTGGTTTGGAATCAACAAGAAGGACTTTAGGATGATATTTCAACTAGAGGTAAATATTACAAAAATAAGAAAAATTAAGAAAGCAAGGAAGAATGTGGGTTGCATAGAAATAGACTGAAGAACGTGTGGATAATGGACATCAAAGCAACGGATTATAGGACGTGGAAATAATGGGCCCCAACTTCTAGTGAGTCTTCAGGGCTATAAATAGCCAATTTGTGGAAGGAAAGGGGACTTTTTGCACGATCGAGAATCACCTCTAAACACACTCTGTTAAGATGCTCACACTGATGCTCAAGAGTATGGAGGAACTAAAGTAACAGTCCTTTACATTCGCTACCCTTTTAGTTTGTGTCTTTGCCATTCAGTATCAATTCCTAGTTTGTAAATACATTATCATTGTTGATGTTTCTGATCATTTCAATTTCATTAAATTTCTGTACTATCATTTATTTATTTTGGCGCTTTAATTTATGAGAACTTATCAGAGGAACCACTTCCGTTCCCCGAATTGAGATCTGCGAAGCAAAATGATAACAGTTGATTTAATTTGTTTGTCGACTTAAAATCTAGTAAACAACTTTATAATGAAACTAGGGTAATTTTTTTTTTTGGAACAATAACAAATGAACTATTTGAAAACCAAGAATCATGAGTGTATTGTGAATGTATAATACAAACGTCGCTAAATCATACATACAGTGTGAATAAAATAAATAGAGACGACAAGAATAACAATATCTTAGATAAATATAACATTCATTCCATGACTATTCATAGTTAATATAATAATACCAAGAGTTATACGTAGAGATATAATGGGTCCGATATTTGCTGTCAGCCCTAAAAAAGAAACCTAATTGAATACACCATAAAGGAAAATACATCAGAAATCCCTACAGTCCAAGCATGCCATACAATAGAATGATAACCTTATAACTACAAACAAAAAGGGCTATCCTCGTGCTCGGCTCCGCATACAATCACCACATCACTCATTAAGTGGGAGGAAACCATTCCTAAAACCACCGGGAGCAACATCACCACGTCCTCCTTGTTGAGCATGGCCATGCTTACGAGGCACAGCACGAGTACAAATGAACCCGCAGCCACAAACCGTGAGTGGTGCATGATGAGGAGCTACTGAAGAAGAAGACGAATCAGATGCCGAGCGAATCATAGATGGGTAAGAGGGCTTGGATAGGTTAATGTCCACATGATGGCTCGGATAGGACGGCTCCAAAGGATCGAAGTCCAATGAAATGGTCAGAGTCAGACAGGTATCTAAGTCAGACTCATTGTCAGCGGGGTACTTCGACGGCTGAAAATAGGGGTGGATGTCATCCATGGTAACCTCGCTGTATAGTTAAAGTGGACAGAAAAATGGGCTCATCACTAGAACCTGAAACAGACCGTTATGGAAGATATAGACCCTCGCAGATATGCTCGCAAACATCACCGAGCTATTCAGCACTAGGTCAAAGCGCCAATGCCAAACTGAGAACTCAATGAAGATCACTACTATGCCCAACACCAGCATCCTTTGAAGACAACACAGAAACGTAGGAGTGAAAAATACTAGACTTCTCAATAGGATCACGACTAGACAAACATTGTGTCATCGTCATCGTCATCGTCCCAGTCACTTCGGATTTTATTATAAAAATAGTGGGCTGATATAAGTTCACTTTTAATAATTTCTAAAAATATAAATCCTGAAGCAAATTGCTTTTAAGTTTATCATCATATCCATAACATCATACATAGGCATACATGCTAACACATGGGATAAACATTCATAATTCATATGAGAAATATAGATGCATGCATGACTATGCAACTTATCAACTTGACCATGGTTCTACTTTGACTCTACTTTCTTTTATAGCATGTGCTCAACTTTCTTTACTTTTCCTTTGAAATAAACTGCTTTTGGATATGAGCTCATTCTATGACTGTCGTCACGCAGTACTAACCAAATCAGACTAAGCCGATATTGGTTACCTCTAAGTTTGAGGGTCCTCCATGTGACCCTGCCTCCCCCATAGAGGTTCCTTGAGACTTTGTGGATCACAGTCTCTCACTTCCCTTATCGAAGTGATTGAAGGGTCATATCCCATTCTTTCCTTTCTTATCATTATACTTTACATGCATAGTACTTTTTTCACAAGACACATGCAATGATATGACTAAGTCCATAATTTTGATGGAAATCCGGCAGCATGATGGCTAGACCGGAGCTTCTCTAAAATGCCAATCATAAAACTTTCAATCAACAGTCCATTATATCAATCTCATATCATTACACCAATCATTCAATCATGAGACAATGTTCAATCAAACTTGTCATACCGCATGCCTAATGGCATCATACATTCACACCCTAAAAGGGTTTATAATTGTGTTGTTCTTGGGGAGAAGTCTTATGAGCCATCATATGATTTCTTGTGGTTACCCATAGAAGAATCACATAGTTAAAATAAATGTGTCCATAGTCTTTTAGTTACTTAGTCCTTATGGGAAATTTCTTTTTATTTGAGTACATGTCTTATGGAGTACTTGTTCACATTAACTAAGTTAGATAATTATTTCCTTTCCTTGAGATAGTGCACTTAGTGATTCATAGGTTCATGATATGCTCAGATGCCCTAATCAAGCTTCTGTTTCCAAGGATTTCAAGATCCCACTAGTTTTTGGGTCATGACAACGCATAATCATACTCATGAACCAAACAACACCTTGTTCATTAATCACCAAGGGTGATTTTTAATTTATTCAAGTTGCAAAGTTTCAAGCTTTTATCATTACATAACAAGATTTTACCTTTAATATTATAAAAATTATCATTCTTTATTAAGTAATTATAAAGTTTCATTCTTTAAGAAAGTAAGTTCCTCTAAAATTATGCTCTTGTCTTAAAGATTAAATCTTTATGAAATAATGATAGAAGATACTAGCTTTTGAACTAAAAAGTCTTGTTTTTTATGAAAGTTGACACATTTCATTATTCTAAGACCATCAAGGTCTCAACTTTATGATTTAAAATTGTCTTAAAGTCCAAAAGATTCCTACTTTATGAACTAATGATATAAAACATTAGTTTTAAAGTTAGATAGTCTTGATCTTTATAAAAATTAACACTTTATGGATTATTTTGACTCAAGATATAAACTTTATAAATTAAAGGTAGCAAGTCAACACTTTTATGACTTAAAGATTTCATTCTTGACTAAAGTTTGAAATTTTATGAAAGGTCTTGTCTTCAAGGTTTGATTTTTAAGTCAAAAAGTGACAAGCTCTTATTTTTATGACTTAAAAAGCTTCATATTCCAAAAAGTTTAGACTTTTACATATATTCTTGTCTTCAAGACAAGACAAAATAAAACTTGAAAGGGCCCCAAAACTTGCGCCACTTTAAGGCTGCAAGTAACAAACTTTTTGAAATTTCATGCATCAAGAATGTGTTTAGTCATGTCAAAATCAAGAGAAAATGATAAAGATAACAACTTTGCCAATCATAAGCACCGTCATAAAAAGATAAACAGCTTTCAATCCAAATACTACCAAGAACATCAAGATCTCAAGCATCAAAAAAGGAAAATAGAAACTTTGAAGTATTTAAAGAAAGGAACTTTTCAAAAAAAACATCAAGAACAGCTCATGAACAAGAACATAAACATATTTTACCAAAAATAAATCTTTTGCTCGTGAAGAGCATGAAAGATTTTCTCAAGCTTTCACTTGAAGATCTTGGTCATGAGAAGAACTAAGTTTCAGGCTTTCTTGAGTAAGCAAAATAAAAGAGTAGAGATCATTACCTAGTGATGAAAGTGGCGAGTTCTTGAAGGAGAAAATGAAGGAGATAATGCTCCCCAAGGTCGATGGAGGTGGCAGTTTTGGAAGAACAAGGTGAAAGTTCTTGAATTCTCTTGACAATGAGATTGGTAGTGTTTAGATCTTGTCTCCAAAAACCAAAAGATGTGGTCTTTGAAGGGTTAGTGAGAGTTTTGGTTATGGTGGTGGTAGAGAAAGGAAGAAGAAGATGAAAATGAAGAAGAAGAAGAAGAATGAAGAGAGAAGTGAGAGGATGAGAGTCTTAGAGAGAGAATGAGAATTGAAAAATGAAAAGTGGATGTATGTGTGTGTGTGTGCATGTTGAGACTGTAACATGTAGTGGGTGAGGGAAGAAGATATTTTCTTAATTTTGTGTTAATTAAGGTTTAGCGAAACAAATTGGATGATGGAGGAACAAATCATGTACTTACTCTTACATAAAGCACTATTGTCTAATACTTTATGCTTTAGTGACATCACTTTTTACTTTATTGTCTAGTTGACTAAATTGAATTTAATCATGTGATTAATTGCTCTTACAACTTAATTAACTTGATTAAGCAAAAATTAGTGATTAATGCACAAGAACATGATCAAGAAAATTAAAATTGTAATCAAGCTTAGTTATCCTTAATTAAAATTGATTAAGCTAATTAAGGGTGATTAGTGCTTAATTAAGCTATTAAGTGTTTGACTTGCTTAATTAGAGATTATTTAATCTTGATTAAGTATTCTCTTGACTTTTCTCATCAGAGTTAACTCAAACACTTTGTTAATCCCTTAACTAAGTCTTAATCTCATAATTTCTCACTAAGTGCCTAATTACTCAGGGTTACTAAGGTAATTTAGCATGGCAAGAAATTAAGGATGTTACATTTCTCCTCACTTTTAAAAAGAATTTTGCCGTCAAAATTTGTTACCTGTAAACAAATCCGGATACTCGTTCCCTATCTTGAACTCCAGCTCCCACGTATATTCTTCCATATTTCCTCTACCCCCAGCCACCTTGACCAAGGGTACTGTCTTATGCCTCAGCTGTTTTACCCTACGTTCCACGATCTTAGATCACGGTAGATTAAAGGTTAAGTCATCCCTTAACCGTGCACTTCCATGCTCAAGTAAATGACTAGGATCAGAATAGTATTTTCTCAATTGAGACACATGAAAGACATCATGAACGTTTGATAAATTCAGAGGCAAGGCAATTTGATAAGTAACTGACCCGATAGGTTTCAAAATTTGAAAGGGACCAAGAAAATGGGGGCTTAACTTTTTGACCTTCACGACTCTACCTGTAGGAGTGATTTTCAGGATCAATATTCTCATTCTTGGAACTCTAGAGGCTTTCTGCTCTTATCTGCATAACTCTTTTGGCGGCTCTAAGCCGTAAGGATTCTGTCCCTAATTTTTCTTATTTGCATTTTGGTCTGTGTAACGTCCGAAAAATTTTATCATTTTTAACCGAGTTGTTTGGTTTTATGAAACAATTGTGATTAATTAGAATTCGATTAAGTATTTACTCAAAGCCAATTAAGTATCATTTAGAGAGATTAGATATAAGGAAATTAGATTAGAAATATAAGAGACCTCATAGGATTTTTCCAAAACCTTTTTACCGATTTAAAAGAAATCGGGAAGATTTCGGTATTCTAAACTGTCATAATCGAACCAATAGAAATTACACTGTGTAAACTCTAGATCAAATGGCACAAATTTAGCCACTTCCCCCCTGAAGAGTGGCACCACTTGCATGCCAACTTTGTGGAGAGTTGTGACTCATTTTCAACCATTCAACCATCAACCGATCATATTGTTTGCTTTTTCCAACAACACAAAAAATCCCCTTCTTCTCCCTTAAGGATTTCTGCCTTAAGTGTGCAGACCAGCCCCCCCTTTGTTTCATTTTTCTTCATCTTCTTCATCCTCCTTCATCTCATCTCACCCATAAGTTCAAGCTCCAATCACTTATTTCACTCTAAGATCAAGATCCAACCCTATTCTACTCCTCTAACGTAGGAACTTCATCCTTTCTCTTTTTTTCTCTGATTTGGGGCTGCCTAGGGCTCCCATTCTCCCTTTGTTTTGATGTTATATTGGTTGGATATGATGGATTATGGGTGGTTTAAGATGTATGATTGAGTTAAGATTGAAGATTGGATGGATTGATTTAAGGAAATCATGAGTTCAAGATGCTGTTAGGGTTTTTCCTCAGCGGTCCGTACGGCAGAGAGTATGGCTCCGCCCATAGCCATTTAAATTTGATAAATCCATATAACTCATCCCATACACCTTCAAATTAAATGAAATTAGTCTTTTTTGAAAGCTAACATGTAGTAGAATATCCCATAAAAATTTTAGAATTTTCTCTGCTCCCAATCATTCCCGGTAGTTCGATGAATTTGCCTTAAGTCTAAACCAGACTTATACAGGGTAGTCCAAAATGGTCATTTTTCAAAACTGATATCTCAAGCTTTGCTTATGCAAATGAGATGAAACTTCTAGGAGATGAAAGTTTATCCTATTATCGTTAATTTGGTATAGGTTTCATGTGGTTTCACCGAGATTTCGATTTTTGGTGAATTTTTACTCTTAAGGGTGCATTTTTGGGTAGTGATAGAATAGGCAGAGGTAGAATTTAATTATCTTGAGCTATACACATCAAAATGAGATGGGATGAAAAAGGTTGGAAACTAGACAACCGACTCTACAATATATCCAAAATGCAAACCTAAAAGAATTAAAATGGAATTTTGGTGGATTTTACAATTCCAGGCAGAATTGATTGAAGTAGGCAAAAAGCCCTTTCCTATATTACAGTATAATATTGTTATATTCTTATTATGAATTTGATATTCTATATTGGATTTGCTGTGTAATTGAATTGTCTGCTATGTGATTAATTGTACTATTATCTGCTATATATGTACTTTTGTTTACTTTATAGCTGCCACTTAATTATGTCAAAATATATGTCTTGCTGCTTATTTTTCTATTAATTTTCCTTATTTTCTTAAGTAAAATTAAACTGTGTTTCAAGCTATGATTTCTCTAACTAATTAAGTAGAATATCCTGTTGATGCAACATTTTCTTTTAATTAACCAAAACCCGAAACAACTGAGCATGATAGCGATGTCAAATTAGTAGAGAGATGAATTCCTACGGAGAAATTTTTATTTCTCACCCTACTGTATGTTTCCATGTCATTCTCAAATCATGGAGAATGCGGTGACAGGAGTCCTATTCATTGAGTTTCCAGACTTGCATTTCCATCTAGATCCTATGCTAGACTCTGTATATATTACTAGTAGTTGTCGTTCTCATTTTTACTTCTTCTTCAATAAAGACTTTGCAGTTCCATTTTCTCATCCCCTTTTTGACCCTATTGCGCCCTACATCGCCATCCCTATATATGTGGCACATCCTTTTCCACCTCCACCACCAGCAGTAGCAGCAGTAGCCATGGTACCAGTGTCACCTCCAGTGTCACCACCGCAGTAGGTCCCCTCCTTTTCACTATCTGAGGAGGAGGATCCATCAGAGGCTTCTGGTTCATCCTCTTCATCCTCTGCACCAGGTAGCAGCTATGCCTTGGCAGATGCTGGCATGGCGAATGGATTCTTCTCATCAGAATCCATTTAGGGGATGTCTGTAGCTGACAGTATGTGATGCATAGAGTGGCCCTCTTTTGGCATTTTTGGGCCATAGGTTTAGCTTAGCTGGCGATGCCCACAGATAGTTAGCACATGAAATTCCCCGTAGGGACCAGTTAGGGTTACTTTGTAGCATTAGGCCAAGTCTTTTTGTCTTAGTGGTCTCATTACTATACCTTGTACTTTGGATGCTCTATTTTGAAAAACGCATGTATATATTTATATACATGACAGAGTTTCTGTATTTCAATTTATTCCACAGATTTTCTTTTATTTTCATGCAAAATTTACTGTTTATCATACGTCTACCTTGAATAAACAAATAAACGGCTAATTTCCTTACAAGTAAATAATATTGGGTTAATACGAAATAACTTAGACACTTACGCGTGATATCTTGCTGGGTAATATATCGAGACTTAAGCATAGTATATCGTCCGGTAAGGTGTTACATTTTTGGTATCAGAGCAATTCATCCTAGCTGAGGCCTGTGGATTGGACTGATTATACTTCACATAAGCTTGTGTCCCTTAGATATCATCATGCATGTAGTCTTGTCTGTCTGGATGAGATATAGGAATGCATGCAAAGGACATTGCCTGACATATGCCATTATTTACTAGCACATTAGACTTAGTATTATGCCTGATCACCTCAATAACTCTTGTTTTACGTGTTCAAAATTTGATGGCTTTCGAAAGGTGAGGTAGGCTGTGAACTTCCCTAGCCCAGGAGGAATCTATCGAATTCCTGGACACAATACGAGAAATGGTGCACACTATGCGCGAGCAGGTAGCTGCAGCAACTCAAATGATGGGTCAACTAGGAAGGCAACCACAGGTGGGTCCTGGAGGGAATCATAAAGGCCCTAGGGTAGATCTGGAGTACCTCAAATTTGCTACGTTCAGGAAGACCAACCCATCTAGGTTCAAGGGAGCCTTTAACCCTGACAAGGCCGATGAGTGGATCAAGGCTATGGAGAATGTTTTCTCCGTTTTAGTCTGCACAGACCATCAGAAGGTGACCTTTGCCACTTATATGCTGGAAGCAGATGCAGAGTTCTAGTGGAATGGTGCACGATGGTTATTGGAAGGATCCCAAATAGATATTACTTGGGACCTATTTAGAGATGCATTCTATCAGAAGTACTTCCCCGCCTCTATCCGCAATGCTAAGAAGTTGGAGTTTATGCACCTCTATCAAGGGAATAGTAACATATCAGAGTATATAGCTAAATTTGAGGAATTGTGTAAATTCTCCACAATCTATCAATGGAACCCTGATAAGGTCTGGAAATGCATGAAATTTGAGGGTAGACTACGAGAAGATATCCTTACCACCATAGGGCCGATGGAGATTAGAGATTTTCCGACTTTAGTTAACAAGTGTCACTTGGTGGAGGATTGTAACAGGAAGTTAACCGTTGCTAGATTAGCTGGCAGCAACTTCAAGAAAGGATTGGCACCGTAGGGCCCAAGGTTTAAACCTAACTTTCAGCCGCAGAAAAAGTTTCAACTAACAGGCAATAAGGGCAAGCAACCCCAGAAGCCTTTTGGGAATCAGACTTGTAGCCAGTGTGGCAAGAATCATGGCAACTACCCATGCCTGGAAGGTCAAAATGTCTGTTTTGGATATGGCAAGCTAGGCCACAAAATCTATGAATGTCTGGCCAGAAACCCTTAGCCAACTCCCAGGCCGCAATGCCAGGGAAGAGTTTTCACCATGGATGCATAAGAAGTCGAAAGATCTGAAGATTTGATTCAGGATACGTGCGAAGTGAATGGTAAGACCTTAACTATTTTATACGATTCAGGTGCTTCATACTCTTTCATTTCTCATGATTGCATATCAGCCTTGCAATTACCTATTTCTGAATTACCCTACGACTTGCTAGTTTCTTCTCTTACAAGTGAACTCGTTAAGACCAATCATATTTGTATGAATGTCCCCTGTCAAATAAGAGGTCGTACTTTTTTAGCTAATTTAATTTGTCTTTCCTTGTCCGGACTTAACATTACTTTGGGTATGGATTGGCTCTCTACCAACCAAGCCATGTTAAACTGTTCTGACAAAGCCGTTGTGTTTCCTTCTGTATAGTACCGTGAACCAATAACCCCTATAAACTTTTATTTAAGCTCTATAGCAGTATGCCACCATGAGGATAAGGGTCAAGGGTACTTCCTCTTATCAACCAATGTAATGGAGATTGATCAGAAGTTAGATAATATTCCAGTTATTAGGGAATACCTTCATGTGTTCCCTGAGGATATCCCAGATTTTCCTCCAAGAGGGAAATTGAGTTGGCCATTGAATTGGTACCAAGAGCAGGACCAGTATCTATAGCGCCATACCGAATGTCACCTTTGGAGTTGATCGAACTTAAAAAGCAGATTGAAGAACTCCTGGAAAAGAAATTTATTAGGTCAAGTGCATCACCATGGGGAGCTCCAATCCTGTTAGTTAAGAAGAAAGATGGGGGCATGCGACTGTGTGTGGACTATAGGCAGCTAAACAAGGTGACAATCAAGAATAAGTATCTGGTGCCAAGGATTGATGACCTTATGGATCAACTGCAAGGGGGTACCGTATTCTCTAAAAATTGACTTATGGTGGGGATATCACCAGATTCGGGTTCGAGAAGCAGATAGTCTGAAGACGGCATTTCGGACTCGTTATGGACATTTCGAATACATTGTAATGTCTTTCGGGTTGATAAATGCACCAACAATATTCATGGATTATTTGAATCAGATATTCCGACCATATCTTGACAAATTTGTGGTGGTATTCATTGATGACATACTTGTTTACTCGAAGATGGAGCAGGAGCAGGAGCACGCAGAACATTTGCGATTGGTTCTGCAAATTCTAAGAGAGAAGAAACTTTACACCAAGCTATCCAAATGTGAATTTTGGATGAAATAAGTAAAATTTCTTGGCCATGTGGTATCCCATGGGGGAATTTCTGTGGATCCTAGTAAGGTGAAGTAGTATTAAGCTTTGAACGGCTAATGACAGTCACGAAAGTCAGGAGTTTCTTAAGTCTGGCAGGATACTACAAGAGATTTGTCAAGAACTTCTCTCAAATAGCCTTGCCGCTAACAAAGTTAACCAGGAAGAATGCTCCATTTGAATGGACACCTGAGTGCGAGTAGAGTTTCCAAGAATTAAAAGAAAAATTGACAATAGCCCCAGTGCTTACTCTACCAAACTCTCATGAACCATTTGAAGTTTACTGTGACGCTTCTAAGAAAGGATTAGGGTGTGTGTTAATGCAAAACAGGAATGTCGTTGTGTATGCTTCCAGGCAATTGAAAGCTCATGATGTAACACCCTAATAAACCCATACTACGCTTAAGTCGTATTACAGCGTTTTATTAGTTGTTACTTATGCTCGTGGAAAATTAGACTTCACTTGAAATTAAATTACGCGGAAAATACGGTAAGATTTCTTTTTTGAAATACGTCATCGCTTTGGAAAGTAAAGCCTTGAGCGAGAAGGTAGATAAAGAAGGAGCGTGTGGCATAAGATACATAACCCAATCTCATATGACAAGAGAAAGATAATTAAATAGTAATTTACAAATACATTGCATTGCATAACTAATCATTACATCCATATAGGTTCATAATATTTATATATACATACATATATGTAACAGCATTACATCGAAGGAAGCTCATGGTCGTGCCATGACCCAAGTACTAAATACAACTTAAATTGACATTATCCGTCACAAAAAGGAATGTATACGGCAACTACAAGTCCAAATCAACATTGTCTGACATCCTTCATCCTACGTCTGCTCGTAGTGTGGTGGCTCCAGGCTCCACTCCATTGGATGTGCCAACAAAATCTGGTGACGATGCGGAAAAGTAACTAGAGTGAGAAATAAGATTTCTCAGTAGGACTCGAACCCGATACGGAGGTGTCATCGTCATTGTCCTAGCCACTTCGGTTTTATAATGAAAACAGTGAGCATGCATAAAGTCCAATTCTTAGATTTTCGAAGACATAGCTATCCGAAGTGGATTCAATTTTAAATACATATTCTTGTTATGATAACAACATCATGGGATACATAAAAACTTATATGACAATTCATAATATGCATGAACATGTTGAGAGTTTCATTCTTTACTTGGGTCGGACCTAAGTCCCTTTCTTTTCTTAACTTGACTTTCTCTTAAATCATTTTCTTTCCTTAACTTGACTTATCTTAAGTCCTTTTCTTTTCACCCACTAAACATAAGTGGTAATGAGCTCATATCGTGGCCGTCGCCACCATAAAATTTCGGTACGTACACTAGCTGGGTCATGCCATGCCTCATGTGAGTCGTGGGTGAGGGGAACTTAAATTAGGTCACCTTCCCTTTTGAAAGATCACGCCCCATTATTGAATTTCTTCTTATTAAAGCTTATGATGCAAAATATTTCTAAGTTCACAATTTCTACAAAATTTCGGCAGCATAACGGCTAGACCGAAGCTTCCCAAAATTTTGCCAAACAAAGACACCAACATCATAGTATCATTAATCATCATATCATATCATCATTATCATACCATCATCATCATTTTATCACATTCATCATCATCATATCGTATCATGATCATCATCATATCATATCATATCAGTGTCATCCTGTGGACACATAAGGGCATACATATCACACAAAGTCTTATGAGCTTAGCTTAGCAAATTTGGTGCAAGCTTTTAATTAAGGTTGCCTCTTGTATAAATTCTTTTATTAGGCCTAGGGCTAATCTTGTCTATTGTCCTCTTTAAAACTTTTTATGTTGGATTATGAAGGTTTTCCAATACTTAATGTAAGGGTATTAATGTCTTAGGAGTTCTAAAGCTTGAAAAACATAGAAGAAGGAGGAGTTAGAGTCACTACCACAAGGATTTTCTTGAAAGCTTGTAGAATGGAAATGGTTGGAGATGACCTCCTCCTTCTTGAGCTTGATGATGGGGCTAAGTAAGTGTTTGTTTTTGTTTCTTCAAGAACCAAAGAGGGTGGTCCTTGAAGGACTTGTGAGAATGGTGATAGGAAAGAGAGTTGGATAAGGTGAGAAAGAGAGAAGAGGAACAAGAAAGGTTGGAAGAATAAAAGAGCTAGAATGAAGTTTAGAGAGAGGTGGGAGCTTGGGCTTGTAGTGAGAGGATGAAAATCACAAATGAGGGAGTGGGGGAGGGGCTAGTGGCGCAAAATGGGTGAGGGGAGGGCTGATTGGTTTTGCTTCTCCAACAAGCAAAGGGAAGTAGGTGAGTTTAGCTTCTTTTTCAAGCAAGAAAGTTAGGGACCTTGGGGTAAAAGGGTGAGTTGTGTTTCTTTGAGTCTTGGCACTTGGGTAAGGACCATTTTGTGTTTTCTCAAGTGGTTAAGAGCATGACCACTCTTGGGATTGGCTTGGGTGGATATGATCATTCCAAGTGTCACAATCCTAAGGGAGGAAGGTACTTCTCTTGTCTAGACTACGGAGATACTACTAACATAGACTCTTGATCTAAGAGTGCATGATGAGAAGGCAAATAGATGGTTGGATTTTGCTCTTGCCCTTGGCCAAGATTTGGAGCATCAATTAGGAGAAATTTTTAAATCTTCATAGCTATTAGAATTACCTAAGTTGTTAATTCAACTTGATTAGTTAAATTGCTCTTTAACCGATTCGGTTAATTACACTTCTAAAACGTTTCTCCTCTAAAAGAATTGATCTTATGAATTATGTAATTAGGGTATAAGAATTTATCTATCTCAATTGGTAAGATGGAACAATTGTCTTGTACTTAATTAATAAGAGTGGATTACCTTAATTATATTTCTAAGTTACGAATTAATGAGGTTCGAATAATTAGGTTTTATTTAAAACATTTAGTACGTTATGATTAATTATTGACTTGACTCAATTTACTAAGCTCTTGCTCATCGAGGTTAGCCGATTAGTCCTCAGTTAATCGTTAACCTCTCTAATTAGCCAGGATCACTGAGCTAATTAGCTTAGACAAAAATTGGGGATGTTACACATGAAATGAATTACCCGATGCATGACCTCGAGTTAGCGGCAGTAGTGTTTTCCTTGAAGATATGGAGACACCACCTCTATAGAGTGAAGTTTGAAGTGTTTTCTGATCACAAAAGCTTGAAATATCTTTTTGATCATAAGGAATTAAATATGAGGTAACGAAGGTGGATGGAGTTTCTTAAAGATTATGAGTTTGAACTACGATACCATCCTAGTTGATGCACAACAAAGGAATGACGACTTTCAACATACAGTGCAATTGATGCAATCTGGAAAGCTAACAGGATTTATTTGGGATGCAGAAGGAATATGGCAATATCAAAGAAGGATATATGTGCCTGAGGAGGACAACCTTAGGAAGAAGATCTTAGAGGAAGCCCATAAGAGTGTCCTGGAATGAACAAGATGTATCAAGATCTCAAAAAGATATTTTGGTGGCCACGCCTTAAGACAGATATGGCGAGTTTTGTGAGCAAATGTCTGACCTGTTAGAAGATGAAGATAGAGCATTAGAAACTGGCAGGGACACTGAAACCCTTGGAAATTCCAAAATGGAAACTGGAAAGCATCTCCATGGATTTCATAATGGGTTTGCCAAGAACATCTTATAGATATGACGCTATATGGGTCATAGTGGATAGACTAACAAAGTCTACTCACTTTTTACTCATTCAAGCAAACTATCCTTTGGAGAAGTTAGCTCAGTTATATGTTCAGGAGGTGGTGAGGTTACATGGCATTCCCGTAACTATCATCTCAGATCGGGATCCAAGGTTCACCTCACAATTTTGGAGAGCGCTCCAGAAGGCATTCGGTACTAGGCTATATCTAAGTACTACATATCATCTGCAAACGGATGGTCAAATGGAATGAACGATTCAGACCTTGGAAGATATGTTGCGAGCATACATTCTGGAACAGCATGGAAGCTGGGATCAAGACTTACCATTAGCTAAGTTTGCATACAACAACAGTTACCATGCTATCATCAATATCGCTCCGTATGAGGCTTTATACGGATGAAAGTGTCAATCTTTCCTGTGTTGGTATGAATCAAGAGAACAGAGTCTATTAAGACCGAAACTAGTCAGACAAACTACGGAGCAGGTTAAGAAGATCTGTAGCAAGATACTCGCAGTTTAAAGCCATCAGAAAAGCTATGCAGATGTCCGAAGAAAACCGTTGGAGTTTCAAGAGAGGGACTATGTATTCCTGAATATTACACCCACAACCGAAGTAGATAGAGCCATTAAAGTTAAGAAGATAAGCACTCGCTTCATAGGTCCCTTTCAAATTTTGAAATGAGTTGGATCCATTGCATAACGAGTCGCTTTACCTCCACACCTATCCAATCTTCATGATGTCTTTCATGTGTCCCAACTCAGAAAGTATCAACCTGACCCCACACATTTCTTGGAACCTGAGTCAATTCAACTTAAGGATGACTTAACTTTTCATGTACCCCCAGCACGGATAGTGGACAAGAGCATCAAACATCTTCGGAACAAAGCCGTGCAGTTAATGAAGGTAGCATGGGGAAGTGAAGACTCAACAGACTGCACATGGGAATTAGAGACTAATATAAGGAAAGAGTATCCTGAATTATTCTCAGGTACTAAATTTTGAGGACAAAATTTTTTTAGGAGGGTAGTACTGTAATGTTCGAAAAATTTTATCATTTTTAACCAAGTTGTTCAATTTTATCAAACAATTGTGATTAATTAGAATTTGATTAGGTATTTACTCAAAGCCAATTAAGTATCATTTAGAGAGATTAGATTTAAGGAAATTAGATTAGAAATATAAGAGATCTTATAGGATTTTTCTGAAACCGTTTTACCAATTTAAAAGAAATCAGTAAGATTTTGGTATTCTAAATGTCAGAATCGAACTAATAGAAATTACACTGTGTAAACCCTAGATCAAATGGCACAAATTTAGCCATTTCCCCTTTGAAGAGTAGCACCACTTGAATACTAACTTTGTGGAGAGTTGTGGCTCAATTTCAACCATTCAACCATCAACCAATCATATTGTTTGCTTTTTCCAGCAACATAAAAAATCCCCTCCTTCTCCCTTAAGGATTTCAACCTTAAGTGTGCAGACCAGCCCCCCCTTTGTTTCATTTTTCTTCATCTTCTTCATCCTCCTTCATCTCATCTCACCCATAGGTTCAAGCTCCAATCACTTAGTTTACTCCAAGATCAAGATCCAACCTTATTCTACTCTTCTAAGGTAGGAACTTCATCCTTTCTCTTATTTTTCTATAATTTGGGGCTGCCTAGAGCTCCCCCTTCTCCCTTTGTTTTGATGTTATATTGGTTGGATATGATGGATTATGGGTGGTTTAAGATGTATGATTGAGTTAGGATTGAAGATTAGATGGATTGATTTAAGGAAATCATGAGTTTAAGATGCTGCTAGGATTTTTCCTCGACGGTCTGTACGGCAAAGTGTACGGCTCCGCCCACAACTATTTAGATTTGATGAATCCATTTTTATATGAAGCTAGACATTCAGGGCTTTCCATACATATAAATTGTAAGGTCATTGGTGTAACATTCTCTATTATATAAGCCATGCTCAAGTTATGGAGTTATATTAAGAGGTTGTCACTGTGCTAAGAAAATCTTTAAAATATGGAAAATATAATACATGGCCCTTTAACTGCACACTTTATTACCGAATAATAGTTCATAAATTTCGTCGTCTCTGATACATAGAGAATAAAATAATTACAATTTAAAAGAAATTATGACTAACATAATACACAGAACTTGCTTCCGACTAGTCATTAACCAGCTTCAATAGTCTCTTGGTCTAGTTTGCGCCCGAATCTTGCTCAGTGAATGTTTCAATACTCCGCCTCGCACTTGATTTCCAAATTAGATGCTGGAATATTTACTGAAAAGAAAAACATACAAGCAGGCAATGAGAACCTAAGGTTCTCAATAGGTAAACTCGAACCATCATGCATACAGCGTCATCATAAACATTCCAGCTGCTTTGATTTATTACGAAAATATGAGCACATATATGCAAATAGGGGTTCAATTTTAAGTTGAAAACACCTTTCTCGAAGTGGATTATATTTTAATAACCACTTGCCATATCATATGACAGACATAGAAATAGAATAGTATAATATGCTTCAACAAGAATCATAATAACATTATGACTTAACGAGATAAATGAAGATGCACATATAGATGCTTATACTTGACTGTAAGCAACTGCACTTGACTTAATTCTTATCTTTCTTTAACTTGCAACTTAACCTTGCTCTTCTGTACTTGGTCCCCTGGAGGTGAATGGCCTTCTCACCCCTGGGTAATAACCTACTTTTCAGGTCTGAACTCGTACCTATACATGAATGACGGGTTTACTTTCCCCGACCCTTATACCGGTCTATTCCCTTTAATTTTGGTCGAGGGCTGGCCCAAGTCTTAGATAGTACTGCTGTCGCCCACGCTAGTTGGGTCTATACCATGCCTTACATGGTAGTACGTCCCTCTTGCAAGTTCTTATTATCTTTTCCTTTCCATATCTTAGCATGCATGTGGATGTTTTGCGCATTCATGGATATGTCTCACATCTTACTTCTCATATCATATTCTAATTATGCTTGCATGTACGACGTACATGAACATGACATGTCAATGTAATTATATCCAAAGCATAATTCACCTATAGCATAAGTTCTCATAACCTCATAAACTTCTACCGAAAATTCGGTAGCATAACGGAGCGAGTCCGCTTCCCCGTGAATAGTGCCAGACTACCAGTAAAATCATTCAAACATGCAAATCAATATGGGACAGTGATTATACATTCACAATATCATTCATCAAATTCAATATAAACATCAATAGAGTTTTCTGCTTACTTCATCCTATTTTACCCGAATTTTGTATAATCTACCTTTAGTACAATTCAACTCATTTAAACCTGAATTTTGATATGTCATAGCTCTATGTGTCTAGTTTCTAATCCTTTTCATCTTATCTCATTTTGATTTGTATAACTCAAGTTATTGGAGATTTACCTCGGCCTGCCCTATAGCTAGCCAAATTTGTACACTCAAAAGTAAAAATTCACTAAAAATAGAAACCTGGTTGGAATAATACGAAACTTATATCATATTGAAGCTAGAAGAACAAATTTTCATTTCCAATAAGTTTTATCTCATTTCAATAAGCAAAGCTCGAGTTATAAGCTCTTGAATTTGACTAATATGGACTGCCCTATTCTAGCCCGAGTTGGACTTAGGGCAAATTTATTGAACTACTGGGAGCAATTGGGGCCAAATTTAGTTCTGAAATTTTTATACAACATTAATATATGTCTTAACTTTCTAACAATGTTAGTTGCACTCAATTTGAAGGAGTATGGGGCAAGATATGCTTCTTGAAATCTAGTCTGCTTAGAATCAAGGTCAGAATCCTAGGGTAAACTTAAAAAATTCATATCTCTCTCAATGCTACCCAATGACCTCATAATTTATATGAGTGGAAAGCTCTAAATGTCTAGTTTCAAATAAAAATAGGTTCATTTCATTTTGAGGCCTGTAGAAGAGTCCGTAAACTTCAAAGTACGGACACATCTGGGATTTTATCCTCAGCCAATTCTGATTGAGTTTCCTTTTGAGTTTTTTGATCAAGTTCTCAACCCAAACTAAGTTTCCTCATCTCAAATCACTAGAAAAACATCAAGACACCATCATGCAAGCATGACATAGGAGGAACACAGCAGCCACATAGTCACATGGTACATCAAATAACTAAGGATTTGAGCTATCTACTTCAAAATCCTTGAAACCATGGAAACAAGGAAGCCAAGAACCAATTTTTTGCCTTCTTCCTTCACCATGGCAACAGCTCATATGAATATGGGGAGGCTCTATTTGATGCTTAATCATGAAATTGTTAGATGGGTTTTGTAGAGAAGGAGATGAGGATCAATTTTCATAAAAAGAGCAAGAAGATTGGAGGTCAAGAAGGCTTCTAATCTTGAGCTTGAAACCCTTGGTCATGGAGGTAAGGAAAGAAAGGAAGAAGAAGAAAAAGAAATGGAAGGAGGCTGTAGCTAGTGGAGGGTGCAAAAATAAAAGGAGGTAGGTGGAATTTTCTAAGCTTTATAACATAAATAAGGATGGCTTGAAGTACTTGGCTTTAGTGGTCATGTTTTGGCCAAATCTCCTCATCATATAGCTGCAATATGGCACCATCTATGGTGGTGGAGGTGGCTAAATTTTAGCCATTCAACCTAAGGTTATTAGTGTGAAATTCTACTGATTCGGTTCTTGCGATACAATTTACCGAATCTTTACCGATTTCTTCCAAACTGACAAAATGTTACTAAAAATCCAATAAGATTTCTTGTATATCTATTCTATCTTAATCTCCCTAATTAATATCTAATTAACTCCTAATTTTCCTTACATAACTATTGAAACCGAATAAATAGATTAACGGCGTAAATTAGACATTTTCACAAATTCGGAGCGTTTTTGTTTCTTGTTTTCTGTAACTAATGGCATTTCCGTAATTTTGAGCAAGTCCGGGGGCACCCCACATCATTTCTCACCAGACTGCCTCCATGGCCCAATCGGTAGAGATTTAAACTTCTACGGTTTCACTATGTGATTTTGCTCTATTTAAAATTCCATTCCGCCAATTCTACAGATGTAGGGATATAAAGGTCATTTCATGAAAAGTTTCAGGGTTATTGTGGGAATAAGTCTTTAGGGTCAAAATATAATTTCTAAAAATTCTGGACATCACTATAATTAACAAAAGTTTACAGGGCCACTTTTGTCATTTCCTAATTTTTAACGTATGGCAGTGCCATATTTTCAATGGTCATGTTATACTACCCTATAATTCTGAGTGTGAAGATCGTTATGGCATAACGCTGCTTGAGAAATTTTCACACTGCCTAAGAAAAATAATTCAAACTTTCCATTATGTTCTATTTACGAAAGTAGGAATGTTACAATTGGATTAGTATCGAGCGAGTTATGAATTTTTGAAGTTGACCTAGAAATCTGGGTTTTCTACTGGGCAGTTCGTATTGAGAGGGATGTAACTCATCCTATACACCTTCAAATTAAATGAAATTAGTCTTGTTTGAAAGCTAACATGAAACTTGTGGGAGATGAAAGCTTGTCCTGTTATCGTTAATTTGGTTTAAGTTTCGTGTGGTTTCACTCAGATTTCGATTTTTGGTGAATTTTTACTCTTAAGGGTGCATTTCTAGCCAGTGATAGAATAGGCTAAGGTAGAATTTAATTATCTTGAGCTATACACATCAAAATGAGATGGGACGAAAAAGGTTGGAAACTAGACAACCAACTCTATAACATATCCAAATTGCAGACCTAAAAGAATTAAAACGAAATTTTGGTGGATTTTATAATTTCGGGCAGAATTGATTGAAGTAGGCAGAAAGCCCTTTTCTATATTACCGTATGATATTGTTATATTCTTAGTATGAATGTGATATTCTATATTGGATTTGTTGTCTGATTGAATTGTCTGGTTGTCTAACACTATTCATGGGAAAGCGAATGTGATCCGTTATACTGTCGAAATTTCAACAGAGATTGCAATTAATATGAAATTATAATTTATACATGCATTGTTCAAAGTAAAGTAGATAAACAATGCTACCATTTATAAGAATGAGAAAGAATTCTATGTGACTTAGGCCAGCCCTTGAACAAAGTTAAGGGGAATAAATCAGTAGAGAAGTCGGGGAAAGTAAATCCAGTGACCCTGTATAGGAATGAGCTCGATCCTGAGAAGTGAACTATTACCCAAGAGTTTTATGGCCAATAGACTCCCACGGGACCAAGTATGGAAAAATATGAGCTAAAGTCAAGTGCATTATCATTTCTGCATATCCACAGTTTCTGTTACCATGCTTTGAGTTAATTACACTATTATCTACTATGTGATTAATTGCACTATTATCTGCTATATATGTACTTTTGTTTACTTTACAACTGCCACTTAATTATGTCAAAATATATGTCTTGCTACTTATTTCTCTGTTAATTTTCCTTATTTCCTTAAGTAAAACTAAACTGTGTTTCAGGCTATGATTTCTCTAATTAATTGAGTAGAATATCCTGTTAATGTAACATTTTCTTTTAATTAACCAAAACCTGAAACAACTGAGAATGATAGCGACGTCAGATTAGTGGAGAGATGAATTCCTACCGAGAAATTTTTATTTCTCACCCTACTGTATGTTTCCGTGTCATTCTCAGATCATGGAGAATGCGGCGACAGGAGTCCTATTCATTGAGTTCCTGGACTTGCATTTCCATCTAGATCCTATGCTAGACTCTGTATATATTACTGATAGTTGCCATTTTCATTTTTACTTCTTCTTCGGTTGAGACGTCGCAGTTCCACTTTCTCATCCTCTTTTTGACCACACTGCGCCCTACATCGCCATCCCCATATATGTGGCACATCCTTTTCCACCTGCACCAGTAGCAGCAGCTGCAGTTCCAGTGTCACCTCCAGTATCACCACCGTAGCAGGTCCCCTCTTTTTCACTCTCTGAGGAGGAGGATCCATCAAAGGCTTCCGATTCATCCTCTTCATCTTTTACACCAGGTAGCGGCTATGCCCCGGCAGATGCCAGCATGGCGAATGGATTCTTCTCATCGGAATCCATTTAGGGGATGTCTATAGCTGATAGTATGTACTGTATAGAGTGGCCCACTTTTGGCATTTTTGGGCCATAGGTTTAGCTTAGTGGGTGATGCCCACAGATAGTTTGCACATGAAATGTCCCGTGGGGACCAGTTAGGGGTTACACTTTGTAGCGTTAAGCCAAGTCTTTTTGACTATATCTTGTACTTTGGATGCTCTATTTTGAAAAACTCATGTATATATTTATATATATGACAGAGTTTCTGTATTTCAGTTTATTCCACAGATTTTCTTTTGTTTTGATGCAAAATTTACTGTTTATCATATGTCTACCTTGAATAAACAAATAAACAGCTAATTTCCTTACAAGTAAATAACATTGGGTTAATACAAAATAACTTAGACACTTATGGTGATATCCTACTGGGTAATATATCGAGACTTAAGCATAGTATATTGTCCGGTAAGGTATTACAGTCTACCTCACAAGATTAGGTCCTAATAGGCTTTGCTCACCCGGTTCAAACCAACACAGGGGAGATTGACACTTCCTTCTATACAAAGCTTTATAGAGTGCTATACCAATAATTGCATATTGACCATTGTTATAGGCAAACTCAATCAAAGGTAAGTATCTATCCCAACTTCCTCGATTGTCCAACACAAAGGCTCTCAACATGTCCTCTAAAGTTTAGATAGTTCTCTCCGACTGTCCATCCATCTGGGGTGATAAGCTGTACTTAGGCAAAGCCTTATCCCAAATGCCTTTTGCAAGGCTCCCCATAATCTAGAGGTAAATCTTGGATCCCTATCCGAGATTATGGTCAAAGATACACTATGAAACCTTACTATCTCTTAAACATATTGTCGGGCTAACTTTTCTAAAGGATAAGTAGCTCGAGTGGGCAAAAAGTGAGCAGACTTGTTTAATCTGTCAACAATTACCTATATCGCATCAACACCAACTTGCGTTTTGGGTAAACCCATCATGAAGTCCATAGAGATACTTTCCCATTTCCATTTTGGGATCTCTAATGGTTGCAACATACTAGAGGGCTTTTGGTGTTCAATCTTCACCTTTTGACAAACCAAACACTTGCTCACCAACTTTGCAATGTCCTTCCTCAATCCCAGCCACCAAAATATTTTCTTAACGTCCTGATACATTTTCATCACACCAGCATGTATGGTGAAATGGCTCTTGTGAGCCTCCTCCAAAATTCTCCTTCAGAGGTCACCGCTCATGGGTACGCAAACTCTTCCTTAAATCTCCATAGTCTATTTGCACCTCGAGCAAAACCCTTCAGCTTTCCTTCTTTCACCAATGCTAGGGTTTTCAGGAAATCCTCTTCCTCACTTTGGGTTTGAGCAATTTGGCTCTTGAAATTACTCGTCACCCTAAGTTGATTCAACGTTAAGCTATGGGGGGTAACACCACTCCGAGGTTAAGATCTCTAAAGCTCCTTACTAACTCATCCTCCCTGACCATCATCCATGACGTATGTAAAGATTTCTGACTTAGAGCATCTGCCACCAAATTGGCTTTTCCAAGATGATAGTTTAACCTAAACTCATAATCCTTCAAAAACTCTATCCATCTCCTCTGCCTCATATTCAACTTCTTTTGATCAAAGAGGTACTTCAAACTCTTATGATAAGAAAACACCTCAAACCTCACTCCATACAGACAATGCCCCATATTTTCAGGGCAAACACTACAGCCGCTAACTCTAGGTCATGGGTCGAGTAGTTTACTTCGTGAGGCTTCAACTGCTTAGAGGCATAAGCTACCACATTCCTATTTTGCATTAAGACACAACCTAAACCTCTTCCAAAGGAATTATAGTAAACCTCAAATGGTCCACTTAGGTCAAGCAATACTAATATTGGGATTGAGGTTACTTTTTCCTTTAGCTCTTGAAAGCTTTTCTCACAATCCATAGTCCACACAAACGGGGCATCCTTCCTTGTCAGCTTGGTTAAGGCAAGAATATCTGGGAAAATCCTCGTCAACTTGGTCTCTCCCAATTCATCACAGCCTCAATCTTACTTGGATCCACAGTGATATCTCCTTATGATACCACGCGTCCTAAGAACTTTACTTCTTCCATCCAGAATTCACAGTTGGACAACGTGGCATACAACTTCTTTTCCTTCAAGATTCCTAACATAACCTTCAAATGTTCACGTGGCATACAACTTCTTTTCCATCAAGATTCCTAACACAACCTTCAAATGTTCTTCATGCTCCTCCTTTGTCCTCAAATAGATGAGAATATCATCTATGACAACAACTATAAACTTATCCAAGAAGGGTTTAAAAATTCTGCTCATATAATCTGTAAAAACAACAGGGGCATTAGTCAAACCAAATGACATTACCGTAAACTCATAATGCCCGTACCTTGTCCTAAAAGCTGTCGTTCATATATCCTCCTCTTTTACCCTTTTTTGATCATACCTGGATCTTAGATCAATCTTAGAGAACACAGCTGCACCTTGTACTTGGTCCATGAGGTCATCTATCCTTGGCAAAGGATACTTATTCTTTACAGTCACTTTGTTCAAATACCTGTAATCCACACATAGCCTCATACTCCCATCTTTCTTTTTCACAAACAACATTGGGGCTCCCCAGGATGAGGCACTATGTCTTATGAATCTCTTCTCTAACAACTCTTCCAATTGTCCCTTCAACTTTGACAACTCCATTAGGGACATCCTATAGGGTGCTATAGAGATTGGCCCCATTCCTGGCACCAATTCTATAGAAAACTCGATTTCCCTTTCTAAGGGAAACTCGAGTATATCATCAGGAAATACATCTGGGTATTCCTTGACTACGAGGATCTCTTCAAATACCTGCTCGAGTTCCACTTCACTTGCCATAAGGAGAACATATCCTTGATCACCAGACTCACTACTCCCTACTTTAATAGAATTCAAGAATAAACCAACAAGTTCAACAGGCTTAACAGTTACAATAGGAAGCACAATAGATTTCTTAGAACAATTTATCATAGCATGGTTAGCTGAAAGTCAATCCATGCCTAGAATCAAATCCAAACCAGATAAAGGCAAACAAGTCAAATTTGCTACAAAAGACCTACCATCAATTTGGAATTGACAACTCAAACAACAATGACAAGTCTTAACTGGTTTCCTAGCACGAGTAGAAACAATTAACATGTAAGGTAATTCAGACATAGACAATCCCAATCTATCTACACAATCATGAGAAATAAAGGAGTGTGTAGCTCAAGAATCATATAGTATAGTTAAGGTTCTACTGTTGACCTCGTACTTACCTTGGATCAGATCTTCGGACTGAGTGGCCTCCTCAGCATTGAGGACAAAGACCCTTCCTTGGTGTTGGGGCTTGTTGGTAGGTGTCATCAACTTGATTGTGAGTCTTTAGCCATATGTCCAAGCTTTCTGCATCGGAAACACGCATTTTGGCCAGCTAAACAAAAGCGTCCTCCATGGTGTCTGCCATACTTAGGGCAAGCTTGACCATTAGCAGGCTTAGTGGGATTTCTGGAAGGTTTTTAGGGTTGCTTTCCTTTCAAGCCCCCACTTTGAATCGGCTTTTTCTGGGGTTGGGGCTTGAACTTCTGCCCTTGCAATGCCAACTTCTTCTTGTAAGCTTCAGACCTTGCCACAAATAGCTTATGGTTGCAATCCTCCACCAAATGGCACTTGTTGACTAGTGCAGCATAGTCATGGATCTCCATGGGTCCTACAGATGCTAGGATCTCTTCACGCAATCCTTCTTCGAACTTGACACACTTCAATCGCTTATCAGGGTTCCCTTGATAAATCGTCGAGAACTTATGTAGCTCCTCGAACTTGGCAATATACTCGACAACATTCATAGTCCCTTGACACAAACTCATGAACTCTAACTCCTTTGCATGCGGGAAAACACTTCTCATAGAAGTGCGACTTGAAGATCTTCGAGGTGATGTAGGTCTGGGTGCCTTCCAACAGCCTCTTGGTGCCTACCCACCAGAACTCAGCATCTGCCTCTAGTACCTAGGTAGCAAAGGCTACCTTCTGCTCCTCAGTGCAAGCCAACACTATGAAAATCTTCTCAATAGCCTTGATCCATTCATCAGCTCGATCGGGGTTGTACGTCCCTCTAAAGCTCGGCGGATTTGCCTTTCTGAACTCGGCAAACTTGAGGTATTCAAGATTTACCTCAGCTCCTCCGTTGTGCCTTCGAGACTTTGTTCATCCCTTTGCTCCATCCGCTCTATCATGCGATGAGTAGTAATGGCTTGCTCCCTCATGGCAGCAACCATTTCAGGGAGCATCCCCATGACTTCTTCGGGACCTTTCGGCTCATTACAGGGCCTACCACATCTCCCTGATGCCATTAGTTCTTGGTATATAAAATAGAAGATATTGAGTTGATCAAGCTCAATATTTATGCTGAGTGAACTAGCAACTAACCACACTTAGAACAAACGATCATGCATGTCTAATCATTACTTCCCATCATACATAGAATTACTAGTTGTTATTTTTGCTCACGCAACTAAGGATACCATTTGGAAAATACTTTACATGAAAATAGGGCAAATATTTTTTTTGAACAATAACGAATGAGCTATTTGAAAACCAAGAGCCATAAGCATATCGTGAACGTATAATACAAATGTCACTAACTCATACATACAGTGCGAATAAAATAAATAAAGGCGACAAGAATAACAATATCTTAAATAAACATAACATTCATTTCACGATCATTCATAATTAATATAATAATACTAAGAGTTATACATAGAGATATAATGGGTCCGATATCTATTGTCGACCCTATAAAAGAAACCTAACTGAATACATCAGAAAGGAAAATACATTAGAAATCCCTACTGCCTAAGCATACATACAATAGAATGATAACCATATAACTACAAACAAAAATGGCTATCCTTATGCTCGGCTCCACATGGAATCACCACATCACTCATCAAGTGGGAGGAAACTGTTCCCGAAACCACCGAGAGAAACATCACCACCTCCTCTTCCTCGAGCACGGCCACACCCACGAGGGTGGTGCATGATGAGGGGCTGCTGAAGAAGAAGACGAATCGGACGTCAGGAAAATCACGGACGGGTAAGAGGGCTCAGATGGTTCATTCTCCACGTGATAGCTCAGATAGGACAGCTCCAAAGGATCGGAATCCAATGAAATGGTCGGAGTCAGACGGGTATCCGAGTCAAACTCATCGTTAGTGGGGTACCTCAGCGGCTGATGGCTAGACCGGAGCTTGCCCAAAATGTCAATCATAAAAATTTCAATCAACAGTCCATTATATCAATCTCATATTATCACACCAATCATTCAATCATGAGACAATGCTCAATCAAACTTGTCAAACCTCATGCTTAATGGCATCATACATTTATACCCTAAAGGGTTTTATAATTGTGTTGTTCTTTGTGAGAAGTCTTATGAGCCATTATATGATTTCCCATGGTTACCCATGGGAAAATCACATAGTTAAAATAAATGTGTACGTAGTCTTTTAGTTACTTAGTCCTTAGGGGAAATTTCTTGTTACTTGGGTACTTGTCTTATGGAACACTTGTTCAAATTAACAAAGTTAGGTAATTATTTCCTTTCCTTGAGACAGTGCACTTAGTGATTCCTAGGTTCATGATATGCTCAGAGGCCCTAATCATACTTCTGTTCCCAAGGATTTCGAGATCCCTCAAGTCCTTGGGTTATGACAATGCATAACCATACTTATAAACCCAACAACACCATGTTCACTAATCACCAATGGTGATTTTCAACTTATCTAAGTTGCAAAGTTTTAAGCTTTTACCATCAACATAACAAGGTTTTACCTTTAATATTATAAAAGTTATCATTCTTTATAAAGTAATTATAAAGTTTCATTTTTTAAGAAAGTAAGTGCCTTTAAAATTATGCTCTTGTGTTAAAGATTAAATCTTTATTAAATAACGATACAAAATACTAGCTTTTGAACTAAAAAGTCTTGTTCTTTATGAAAGTTAGCATTTTTAATTGTTCTAAGACCATCAAGGTCTCAACTTTAAGATTTAAAGTTGTCTTAAAGTCTAAAAGATTCCTATTTTATGAACTAATAATATAAAACATTAGTTTTAAAGTTAGAAAGTCTTTATCTTTATAAAGGTTAACACGTTATGCATTATTTTGACTCAAGATACAAACTTTATAAATTAAAGGTTGCAATTCAACACTTTTATAACTTAAAGATTTCATTTTGACTAAAGTTTCAAACTTTATGAAAAGTCTTGCCTTCAAGGTTTGATTTTTAAGTCAAAAATTGACAAGTCTTATTTTTATGACTTTAAAAGCTTCACATTCCAAAAAGCTTAGACTTTTACATATATTCTTGTCTTCAAAACAAAGCAAAATAAAACTTTAAAGAAGCCCAAAACTTGCGCCACTTTTAAGGTTGCAAGTAACAAACTTTTTGAAATTTCATACATCAAAAATGTGTTTAGTCTTGTCAAATCAAGAGAAAATGATAAAGATGTCAACTTTTCCAATCATAAGCACCATCATAAGAAGATAAACAACTTTCAACCCAAATACCATCAAGAACATCAAGATCACATGGATCAAGAAAGGAAAATAGAAACTTTGAAGTACTTAAAAAAAGGAACTTTTCAAGAAAAATCAAGAACAACTTATGAACAAAAACAAGAACATATTTTACCAAAAAAAAAAGTTTTGCTCATGAAGGGCATAAAAGATTTTCTCAAGCTTTCACTTGAAGATCTTGGTCATGAGAGGAACCAACCTTCAAGATTTTTTTAGTAAACAAAATAAAAGAGTAGAGATCACTACCCAGTGATGAAAGTGGCGAGTTCTTAAAGGAGAAAATGAAGAAGATGATGCTTCCCAAGGTGGATGAAGGTGGCGATTTTGGAAAAACAAGGAGAGAGCTCTTGAATTCTCTTGAAAATAAGGTTGGTAGTGTTTAGATCTTGTCTCTAAAGACCAAAAGATATGGTCTTTGAAGGGCTTAGTGAGAGTTTTGGTTATGGTGGTGATGGAGAAAGGAAGAAAAAGATGAAGAAGAAGATGAAGAAAAATGAAGAGAGAAGTGAGAGGATGAGAGTCTTAAAGAGAGAATGAGAATTGAAAAATGAAAAGTGGATGTGTGTGTGTGTGTGCATGTTGAGGCCGTAACATGTAGTGGGTGTGGGGAGAAAATATTTTTCTTAATTTTGTGTTAACTAAAGTCTAGGGAGACAAATTGGATGATAGGAGAATAAATCATGTACTTACTCTTACATAAAGCACTCTTATCCAATATTTTATGATTTAGAGACATCACTCTTTACTTTATTGTCTTGTTGACTAAATTTGAATTTAATCATGTGATTAAGTGTTCTTGCAACTTAATTAACTTGATTAAGCAAGAATTAGTGATTAACACACAAGAATATGATTAAGAAAATTAAACTTGTAATTAAGCTTAATTATCCTTAATTAAACTTGATTAAGCTAATTAAGGGTGATTAGTGCTTAATTAAGCTATTAAGGATTTGACTTGCTTAATTAGATATTATCAAATTTCGATCAAGTATTCTCTTGACTTTTTCTAATCAGAGTTAACTCATAAATACTTCATTAATCCTTTAATTAAGCTTTAATCCCATAATTTCTCATTAAGCACCTAATTATTCAAGGTTACTGAGTTAATTTAGTACGACAAGAAATTGAGGATGTTACAGATCCAAGGTTGACGAATTAGAATAACATTATCAATTATGGACTCTTGGATGACTTGGTGCATTGTGCACCAATTTTTAAGGCGGGGCATAGTAAAATGAGTTCATGTTACAACATTCGTTTTTCATAGAAGTGGCAAAGCGGGCCAACCATCTTTGACCGACCTAAAGCCCGCCAAAAGTAGGGTAGGACAAGATGGGCCAAATTAGGAAAACAGACTCAACATTGATAGGTTGGCGGGTTGGCCTGCAAAAAAATAAAGAATATATAGATAAATTTATTTTAATATTTTTAATGAATTAAATTACCTTGAAAAATTTTAAAAATTAAAAAAATATATTGAATGAATAATTTACTTAAATAAAATAGAATAAAATAATTCAACTCTATAATTTATATCTAAATTTAACTCAAATACAAATATAATAAGCTAATTAAGATGTATGAATAACAATTTTTCAGATAATAATTAACCATAAATCCATAACATAAAGGTCTATAACATAAATTTCATAAATTAATAAAATATAATAACAACATAATTTGATACCACTTTATCGGGATCCTCCCTATTCTTGATATATAATCCTTACTTTGGTAAGATGAGTATTTCATCTTCAACACAATGGCATACTTTTCCAGCCACAGTTACTCATAAGGATCATATACTAAAACTGAAGAGGATCGAAAAATTGGATCATTAGTCAGATACATTTTTCATGCACAGGTTCCTCTAATAGAGGTAAGAGCATAATATACTTTGTATCTTCTATAGCCCCGTTATTGCCTTTATTTTGTTTAAGATTACAGGAGCGTATTATAAGTAAGAAGGTAAGAACTTTCAAGAAGAAAGAAAGGAGTTTAAAAGTTCATGATTACAGAAATATGTTTGTACTATTATTTCTGATGTTCGATAATTTTACACTAACTGAGCCTCTTCATTTATAGACGAAGGAGCATACATGAGGCTTCTTGCAACTCTACTACATGGTTATGGCCTACTATTAAAAAGACAAATACTATTTCTACCACGTTTATCACTATAGGATGGTTGTCCTATTGACAAAGACTTAACACTTAAAGACATGTATTACAAAGGACAGAAAGTACATGGTCATATTTATTATAAAGGACACAACATTTATAACCATAAGAGACTTGGCTAACAACGGCAAACACCAAGTCTATTACTTTGCTTATGTCAGGGACTTGATAATTTTCACAAAATGACAAGGCAAGGACTAACATTCATGACGTCTATAAGCTAGCCTTTTTATCTAAAAAGTTTTTTTTTTATTATTGTCATGGCTTTACTTTTGATGTCTTTGGATGTTGGGCCTCTTGTATTGTTGACACCTCTACCATTTAAAGATAGGCTCATGGTTAAGTGACAGGTTGGCTTTGTCATCTCTGCTTTCTTGTTTTCTTTATTCTCTCAACTCTGCTTCCATCAATATTTCTTCAGGGTCTATCTCTTTCATATCTTCATCTGGATCTTGAGAATCTTGCATGATGAGATCTTGCGTTGAATTCTTGTCAGTGGTTTTGCTAGTCAGTCACTTGGATGTTGTGCCTCTTTCAATACTTCCAGTAGGTGCTTTGCCTATGGGAGTAAACTCTACTTCCATCTTAGATGGTGGACAAATGAGAGATTAAATTTTCTTCGTAGAATAGAGGTTCATTTTCTCGAACAAATGCTTTCAAACTAGGGAGTAGTGTATACACCCTAGCATGGTTTTGTGTCTAAAGAAGGTTTGTTTGTGGATGTTGGAAGTATGGACGATGGATAATAAAAACTGTGATAAAATCATTAACCGAATCCTCATCTAATTCCCAAATATTAAGCCTCGATAATCCTTTGTCAAATTCTTTAATCCACCAACTAATGGGTGAGAACTATTGGAGAGTGTTCTATAACATCCTCAATTTCTTGTCGTGCTAGATTACCTCAGTAACCCTGAGTAATTAGGCACTTAATGAGAAATTATGAGATTAAGGCTTAATTAAGGGATCAATGAAATGTTTGAGTCAACTCTGATGAGAAAAGCCTAGAAAATGCTTAATCGAGATTAAATAATCTCTAATTAATCAAGTCAAAGCCTTAATAGCTTAATTAAGCATTAATCATCCTTAATTAGCTTAATCGTGTAACACCCTAATAGTTCCATTCTATGCTTAAGTCATATTGTGGAATTACTAGTTGTTACTTTTGCTCGCGGAACTAACATTACCTTTTAGAAATTACTTTTTACCGAAAATAGGGGTAAATTTTCTTTTGAACAAGATAAGTAAACCATTTTTGAAATTGAGAGCCATGAGCGCATCGTGAACGTATAAAGCAACGTCGCTATCTCATACATACATCACATTTAACATACATAGAAGCCATAAGAGTAACCACAATCTTCAGATAAAGATAATATTCATTCTATAGCCATACCATAGTTAATATAATAGTAGTAATAGTAGCAGTCATACACAAAGATAATAATGGGTCTGATACCTACTGTCGGCCCTACAAAAGAAGCCTACCAAATATATAGTAAAGGAAATATATCAGAAAACCCTACTACCCAGCATGCCATACAAAATGATAACCCTATAACTACAGCCAAAAAGGGCTATCCTCGTGCTCGGCTCCGCATGCAATCGTCACATCAAGCATCAGGCGGGAGGAAACCGTTCCCATATTCACCGGGAGAAGCATCACCACGTCCTCCTCCTCGGGCACGGCCACACCCACGAGGCACAGCATGAGTACGAACGAACCCGTGACCGCGAACCGGGGGTGGAGTGTGATGAGGGGCTGCTGAAGAAGAAGACGAATCGGACGACAAGCGAATCACAGATGGGAAGGAAGGCTCAGATGGATCCGTCTCCACATGGTAGCTCGAATAGGACGATTCCGAAGGATCTGAATCCAACGAAACTGTCGGTGTCAGGCGGGTGTCCGAGTCGGAATCTCTATCAGTGGGGTACCTCGGAGGATGGAAAAGCGGGCGAACGTCATCCATAGTGATGTCCTCGAATGGCTCATGGGGGCAGAAAAACGAACTCATCATAGGTGCACAGAATTGGCGGCTATGGAACATGTAGACCCGCATCGCTGCCTGGCGATCAACACGGATGCATTGATGCAGGGTCGAAGTGCCAATGCATCACCAGAAACTCAATGAAAATCACCACCGTGCCCGACGCCGGCATCCTCTGAAGATGACACGGAAGAACATAGGAGTGAGAAATACTAAGTTTCTCAGTAGGATCACGACTAGACAAACACAGTGTCATCATCATCGTCCCAACCACTTCGGGTTTAATTATAAAAATAGTGAACAGATATAAGTTCAATTATTAATGGTTTTGAAAACTTAACTCGGAAGCGGGTTACTCTTAAATTTAACATCATAACCACATCATCATGACTAACATACAAGCTGAAACCTAGAATAAACATTCATAATGCAAATGGACAATATAACTACATGCAAAGACATGCATCATCACAGACTTAGCCATGGTCATACTTAGACTTTACTTTCATTTTTAGCACGTGCTTAATATTCTTTTACTTTCCTTTGAAATAGACTACTTTTGGATATAAGCTCATTCCGTGACCGTCTTCACGCAGTACTAACCAAATCAGACTATGCTGATATTGGTTACCTCTAAGTTGGAGGGTCCTCCATAGCACCCCTGCCTCCCTCATAGAGGTTCCTTGTGGATCGCCGTCTCTCACTTCCTGGAAGTGATCGAGGGGTCATGTCTCATTCTTTTGTTTCTTTTCATTATACTTTTTATGCTTAACACTTCTTTGACTAGGCACATGCAATAATATGACTAAGTCCATAATTTTGACGGAAATCCGGCAGCATAACGGCTAGACTGGAGCTTCCCCAAAATGCCAATCATAAACTTTCAACCAACAGTTCATCATATCTATATCATATTATCACACTCATCATCCAATCATGAGACAAAGCTCAACCAAACTTGTCATTCATCATGCCGAATGGCATCATACATTCATACCCTAAAGGGGTTCATAGTTGTGTTATTTTTTGTGAAGAACATTATGAATCATCATATGATTTCTCATGGTTACGGATGAGAGAATCACATAGTTAAGATGTGTGTACATGGTCTTTTAGTTACTTAACTATCGTATGAAATTATTCTTTACATGAATTCATGTCTTATGGAACACTTATTCAAATTAATTAAGTTAAGTGATTGTTTCCCTTCCTCAATATAGTGCACTTAGTGATTCCTGGGTTCATGGTATGCTCAGAGGCCCTAATCATACTTCTGTTCCCAAGGAATTCGAGATCCCTCTAATCCTTGGGTCATGACAATGCATAACCACATCATGAACCCAACACACCATGTTTACTAAACACCAAGGGTGATTTTTAACTTAACCATGTTACAAAGCTTCAAGCTTTTATCTTAAAGATTTGATCTTTATGAAAATAATGATACAAGTTACTAGTTTTTCCACTAAAAAGTTTTGTTCTTTATAAAAGTTGACTCATTTAATTATTCTAAGGCCATCAAGGTCTCTACTTGATGACTTAAAGTTGTCTTTACATTAAAAAGGTTCCTACTTTATCAACTAGTGACATGAAACATTGACTTTAAGGTTAAAAATTTTTAATCTTTATAAAGCTAATACCTTTAAGTATTGTTTTGGCTCAAGATCTAAACTTTATGAAAGGTCTTTTCTTTAAGGTTTGATTTCTAAGACATAAAGTGACAAGATATCATTTTCTAACTCAAAAAGACTTATTGTGCCAAAAAGCTCAGACTTTCACATGTATTCTTGTCTTCAAAACAAAACAAAAGGAGATGTCTTGCGCCACTTTAAGTGTGTCAAGAAGCAAACTTTTTAAAGTTTTAAGCTTTTGGAATGTTCAAAGTCTTATTAAATCATGGGAACATACAAAGATGAAGCTTTTCTAATCATCAACTCATCATGAGAAAAGGAATAACTTTAAGCAAGATACCATCTAAGAACATTCAAGAACATATTTTGCCAAAAAGGGAAACTTAAGAACACTTGAAGAACATGAAGGATTTTCTCAAGTTTCCACTTAGAGATCTTGGTCATGAAAGAACTAAGCTCCAAGCTTTCTTGAGCAAACAAAATGAAAAAGATGAAGATCACTACCTTCTTGAAAATAGCGCAAAACAAGAGAAGTGGAAAAAGAAGATGATTACTCCTCTTGATGATGATGGTGGCAGCTTTGAATGAGCAAGGAGAGAACTCTTGAGTCCTCTTGAAAATGAGTCTTGTAGTGTTTTGATCTTGTCTCCAAAGACCCAAAGATGAGGTCTTGGAAGGGCTAAGTGAGTGGTTTAGGTGGTGGTGGTGGAGAAAGGAAGAAGAAGATGAGAGAGTTTAGAGAGAAGTAGGAGGATTTGGCTTGATAAAAGAGAATAGGATGATTGAAAATGAAAATGGATGAGGGAGGGAGAAAGAGAAAGTGGCGTCTCACTTTAAGGAGGGAGGATGAGATATTTTTGCCTCACTTTGTATTCTCTTGAGTTAATTAATGATTAAGGGGACAAAGGGGATGATGGGGAGACAAAACATGGTCAAACTCTTACATAAAGCACTCTTGCTAATGCTTTATGCTTTAATGACATCACTCTTTACTTTATTGTCTAGTTGACTAAATTTGAATTTAATCATGTGATTAAGTGCTCATATAACTTAATTAAGGTGATTAAGCAAGGATTAGTGATTAATACACAAGAATACGATTAATAAAAATTAATCTTGCGATTAAGCTTAATTAACTTTAATTAAACTCGATTAAACTAATTAAAGGCGACTAGTGCTTAATTAAGTTGTCCAGGGTCTAACTTGCTTAATTAGAGATTATCTAATCTCGATTAAACATTCTCTTGACTTTTCTCATCCTAGTAACCCATTAATTAAGCCTTAATCTCACAATTTCTCATTAAGTGCCTAATTACTCAAGGTTACCGAGGTAATCTAGCACGGCACGAAATCGAGGATGTTACAAATCGAGTTTAATTAAGGATAATTAAGCTTAATCACAAAATTAATTTTTGTTAATCATGTTATTGTGTTAATTACTAATCCTTTCTCAATCATATTAATTAAGTTGCAACAGCACTTAATCACATAATTAAATTCAAATTTTGCCAACTAGCTAATAAAGTAAAGAGTGATATCACTAAAGCATAAAGTATTAGACAAAAAGTATTTTATGTAAGAGTAAGTACTTGATTTATTCCCTCATCATTCAATTTGTCTATGTAACGCCCGAAAAATTTTATCATTAACAACTGAGTTGTTCAGTTTTATCGAATAAGTGAGTTTAATCAGAATCTGATTAGACATTTACTTAAAGCCTATTTAAGTGTGATTTAGACGGATTAGGCTTGATGGAATTAGATTAGGAGCATAGAAAACTCCATAGAAAATTTTCAAGCCAGTTTACCAATTTAAGGAAAATCGATAAGATTTCGGTATTTCAAACTGTCGGAACCAGACCAGTAGAATTTTTCTATGAGTGCCCTAGAATCAACGGCCAAGATTTAGCCAAATACCCCCTCAAGTGGCGCCTAGACAGCCCTTGATGATGGGAGGTAAACCAGATTTTATGATTAAATTGGATCCACCAATCACAATCAAGCAACCACCAAATATCTTTTTCTCCTTTTCTCCTCATCCATTTTCGGCCCCTCATCCAGCAGCTAAAGCTCTTCTGTTTCTCTCCTCTTTGCTCTCATTTCTACTCCATTCTCATCCATCTTCAAGTCTCATCCCAAGTCACTACTATCAAAGGCACAAAATCAGCATAAATTGCATAAGACAAGATAGGAAATCCTACTTCTCCTCTTGTTTTCTTTGATTTTGGGCTGCATGGTGAGCATGCATAATCTGAGATATTGATGTTTTTTTGAGTGATGATGATATTTTATGACTGATTTTGCATGTATGTTGTGGTTAAAATTGGAATTGAGGGCAAATAGCTTGAAGGAGGAAGCTAAATCTAGCAGCTGTTAGGGTTTTCCTCGGAGGTCCGTATGGCGGAGTGTACAGCTCCGCCTACTGCTGTTTAACTTAGATGAAACCATTTTTATATAAAACTAGACATCTAGGGCTTTCCACACATATATCATATAAGGTCATTGGATTAGTATAGAATTAGTTATGAATTTTTGAAGTTTAATCTAGAAATCTGTATTCCTATCCGGGCAGTAGGAGTTGAGAAGGGTATAACTCACCCTATACAACTTCAGATTGAGTGAACCCAAGTTTTTTTGAAAGCTAACATGTAAAGAAATATCTCATAAAAATTTCAGAACCAAATTCATAGTCGTTTGCTCCCAGTGCACCAAGGAAGTTGGCTTAAGTCTAAACCGAGCTGAACCAGGATAATTTAGTAGGGCCAAGTTTTGGGACTCATAAGTCAAAATATACTTATGCAAATGACATGAAACTTAATTCATTTGAAAGCTTATTCTGATAGCTTTAATTTGGTATAAATTTCGTATGAATTCACCTAGTTTTCTATTTTTAGTGAATTTTTACTTATAAGAACCCAATTCTAGCTGAGAATAGGGCAGTCTGAGGTAAATTGTTTATATCTAGAGTTACACATATCAAAATGAGATGGGACCAAAAGAGTTAGATCCTAGACATATGAGGCTATGACATATTCAAAAATTAGATTTAAATGAGTTAAATTGAATGAGAAGTGGGGCATACCAAATTCGGGCAGAACAGAGGGGGCTAAACTGAAACTCTATTGATGTTTAATTTGAAATTGTTGATTGATGCTATGAATGTATATGTATAATTGCTGGTCTATACTGAAATTGCAAGTTGTACAAATGTACTGGTTGTCTGGCATTATTCATTGGGAAGCGGACTCGATCCGTTATGCTGCCAAAATTTCGGTAAGAAGTTCATATGTTGTGAAACTTTATGATAGCTTGAGTGCATTATATTCAAAGAGTCAAGCTAGATGTGCATTCATTTCATGATATTATAAAGAATTCCATATCACTTGGGTCAGCCCTGGAATAAATTAAGGAGAATAGATCAGTGGGAAGGTCGGGGAAAGTAAACCCGGCCATCCTGTGTAGGAACGAGTTCAGTTCTGAAAAGCGGACTATTACCCAGGAGTATGTGGCCAATGACTCCCTGGGGACCAAGGATGAAAATAAGTTCTAATAGGCGAAAGCCTCCAAGAATAAAATATATTTTCTAATTGCACATGCATATATATAGTGTAATGCTTCCTTATTGATTGATCTAAATCCCTATTTATTGTTCTTAATATGCTATTGTTCCACCATGATTACTGTTTGAGTACATTAGTGTATCTGTTAACTAAAATTGAATTTATTTCAGTGTATGCTTTTCAAACAAGTATTTAAGTTGAATGTTATCATATTACCGTACTATTTGAAAAATATTGCACGACCGAATCAACTGGGGATGATAGCGATGATAGATGTATAGAAGCTAGGAATTTCTACTGAGAAATATTCATTTCTCACCCTATTGTATATTCCGCGTCATTCTCAGACCATGGTGCACGCAGCGACCGGGGTGCTATTCATTGAGCTCCCTGAGCTACACATACACCTTGACCCATTTTTGGATTCTGTATATATCTCCGGCCGATGTCAGTTCCGCCTATACTTCTTCTTCCAGCAAGATTTCGCCGTCCCGCTCATGCACCCTCTCTTTGATCCCGCTGTCCCATACATTGCCATATCCCTCCATATGGCCCATCCATTTCCACCAGCAGCACCAGCGGGTTCAGTTCCCATGGCCCCTCCTGCTTCACCACCGCAGCCGATGTCGTCAGCCTCGATCTCGGAGGAGGACCCATCTGATGCGGCCAGTTCTTCTTCATCATCCTCTGCTCCCAACCCTCCAGTAGACGCTGTAACATCCCCATATAACGTAATAGAAAATAATAATAACAAACTTTTGTTATTCACCACCTTGCCCTTAAACTTTTTAAAAAATGACATTTAGGTCCCTATATTAATAAGATTAGTAAAATAAGATTTTAAACGAAGCAGGATCACGTAGCGAAAACGTAGAAACCTAAACCTCAGCCGATTGAGCCATGGAGGTATCCATATGTGAAATAACATGGGATGCCCCTAAACTTACCCATAATTATGAAAATGCCATTAGCTTTGAAAAATAGAAACAGAAGTCCTTAAAATTTGCAAAACATTTAATGTATACTATTAATCAATTTACTCGATTTTATCGGGTTTGTAGAGTTAATTAAAAAGTTAATTAGAGGTTAACTAGAAGTTGATTAGAGGTTAAATTAGAGAAGTTAGAGCTAAGATAGAAACTCATAAAAACCTCACCCAATTCTTCAAAACCATTTTACCGATTTAAAAGATATCGGTAAAATTTCGATGTTCTAAACTGTCAGAACCGAACCAATAGAATTCCAATCTTTTACCCTACCTTGAGTGGCTGATAACTCAGCCACTTAGCACCAAAAGTGGCGCCACTTTGGCCACACAAAGGCAAGAAGGGCTGGCTGAATTTCAGCCTTGCAAAATCCAACCAATCACAAGCAAGAAGCCACCTATATATATATATATATATATATATATATATATATATATATATCCTTCGATCAGATTTTTTTTGCCCTTTTTCTTCACCTATTCTGATCACTTTCTAGCGCCACTCCCTCCCCTCCTTTCAGCTCTCTTCCTCTCTTCTTCACATACACAACTCCAGCCAACATCAAGTCTTGCTCATCCAAGCTTCAAAAATCCAGCAAAATCAGTTAGAACAAAAGTAGGGGTTTAATCTTTGCATCAATTCTGTGGTATTGGCTGGCTGAGTTTGGATTATTTTCATCATCTTTGATGTGTTAAATGAATGACTATGATGATATGTGATTGATTTTGGGCTGTTTGTGTGATTGAAACTGAATTGGAAGCAAGAAAGAATGGAAATAGGAAGAGCTGATGGGTTAGAGAACCAAAAACCCTCGGCAGTCCGTATGGCGGAGTGTACGGCTCCGCTTACAGCCAATTAAATTGGGTAGGACCATTTTTATATGAAACTAGACATCTAGGACTTTCCATATATATATCATATAACGCTTTTGGATTAGAATTTAGAAAGATATGAATTTCTGAATTTCGACCTAAGGTTTTGACTGCAGTTACAAGCGGTGGGTTGTTCAGGGTAGAACTCGCCCTATACTACTTGAAAATGGTGGAACCAACTTTTTTAAAAAGCTTACACATAGAAGAATGTCCCATAAAAATTTCAGAATTAGATAAGTCTCAGTTGCTCCCAATGATCCAAGAAAGTTGCCCTATGTCCAAATCGGGCCAAAACATGACAGTTTAGTAAGGTCAGAATTCGGGGCTTGTAACTCGAGCCTTACTAAGTCAAATGGAATGGAACTTTTTGCAAATAAAACTTTAACCTGTTAGCTTTAATATGAGTCCAATTTCATGTAATTTCAGTCAGTTTTCGATTTTTAGTGGATTTTTACTTTTAGTTGCTTGATTCTGGCTAGCCATTGGGCAGGCCGGGATAAAATCTCAATATCTTGAGATATAGATATCAAAACTAGATGGGACCAAAGAGGTTAGAAACTAGCACATAAGGCTACAACATATCCAAAAATTAGGTTTAAATGAGTTAAATTGAAATAAGGGTGGGATATACCATAATCGAGCAGGATAAGGCAAGATGAATTAAAAGACCCATTGATGCTTTGTTGAAACTAATGAATGAATCTATGAATGTATATGTATGATTGCTGAATTATATTGAATTGTAATTTGTACAATTGTATTAGTTGGCTGGTACTATTCATGGGGAAGCGGACTCGATCCGTTATGCTGCCGAATTTCTGGCAGAAGTTAGTGATAATCCTAAAGGTTGTTGTGTTAATGTTGTTTTGTGATGTGTATGAATATTAAGCAAGTATATTTGTTTGAGGTTAAGGCACGAAGCCTATATATTTATGACTTTATAATAAAAGATATGATGACGAGTCCATATTCCGAAGGAACGTGACATGGCGATCACACTCTGATAGGGTATGACACGGCAATTATACTTCGGAATGTGGCATAAGGACCCCACCCGTAAGGAATGTGACATGGTGATCACATCCCGAGCGAGTATGACATGACGATCATACTCTGGGACGTGGCAGGGTGAAAATATTTTAAGGAGTGTGACATAGCGATCACACCCCGATGGGGTATGACATGGCGATCATACTCTAGAATATGGTATGATGACCACATCCTAAGGAATGTGACATGGCGATCACACTCCGATGGGGTATGACATGGCGATCATACTCTGGAATGTGCATGACAAGTAAAGAAAGAAGAAGAAAGAAAAGACAATTATGTATATCTGCATAAGTTCAAGTACAAGTGAAGGAAGTTGAAAATTTCAAGTTTCCAGTATGTTAGTGTTATTATATTTTAATATGTTATAGTTATTATGCGTAATATGCTTTATGACTTTTTCGTGTATTGACTCTCCCAAATGACAAGTGCATGAATAAAATGGCTTCTGCTTCGGACAATGTATTTTTCGAACTATAAAACTGAACAGTCTAGTAAGCATGCTCACATTTTTTTTTTTATAAACCGAAGCAGCTGGAGATAATAATGATGGCACCGTACAAAATTTCTTAGCGAACCCTACTGAGAATTTAAAATTCTCACTCTTGTTTCCGTGTTATCTCCAGATAGATCGAGAAGATTCTAAGACGGCTGAAGTTGTTGTCAGGTAAGGTCCACTCAGGTAACAGTAACAACTCTAGAGCAGAGTACTATGACTTAAGCATAGTACTGTACAGAGGAGGACGTTACAGACACCGCCATGGCAAACAGGTTCCTCTCATCAGATTCCATTTAGATAGTGTGCATGCTGTAGAATGAGTAGATGTACAGTATGACCCTCTTTTGGTAGTCTGGGTCATAGGCGGATGGGTAGGTGTTAGGAATATACATGCAATGTCCCATGGGGACCACTTGGGGTGCTGCTCATAGAAACTGGCCATTTCATTTTGTATTACCGGCCTCATTTTGTCACCTTGTATCATTTTGACAAACCTTAAAATCAGATATCCATGTATATGTTTATGAAGCCTTTTGCAGTTATTCTGTCCTTATTGTATTTTTATTTATGTTACATTATTTACAGCATACCGATTAACTAGTAGTTATTCCGCCATCACGCAGGAAATTTGTTATGCGACTAAGTATTTTTATGCTAGTAATTAATACTAATACAGAAAATAGAATTTAACCAGTATTATACGTAATCACTTATCAGATAATTTATTATGACTTAAGTATAGTACTTTGTTTGGTAAGGTGTTACAGTCTGTCTAAACTTTATTAACACAAAATTAAAAAAATATCTCCTTCCCTTCCTTGATGTATGTTACGGCCAACACCAACACACACACACACACACACACACACTCATTCACTTTTCAACTCTCATTCTCTCTCTATCTATCAAATCCTCCCACTTCTTTCTAAACTTTCTTCTTCTTCTTCTTCTTCTTCTTCATCTTCTCCATTCTCTACCTCCATAACCAAACCTTCTTCACTTAACCCTTCAAAGACCACATCTTTTGGTCTTTGAAGAAAAGATTCAAATACTACAAGCTTCATTTTCAAAAGAACTCAGGAGTTCTCTCTTGGTTCATCCAAAACTGCCACCATCATCTACCAAGGAGGAGTCTTCTTCATCTTCTTCTCCTTCCTCAAGGATGCCACTTTCATCACTAGGTAGTGATCTTCATTCTTGTATTTTATTTACTCAAGAAAGCTTGAAGCTTAGTTCTTCTCATGACCAAGGTCTTCAAATAAAAACTTGAGAAGAGCAAAAGTTTCTATTTTTGGTAAAATATGTTCATGTTCTTGTTCATGAGTGTTTTTGAGTTCTTGAAAAGTTCCTTTCTTTAAGTGCTTCAAAGTTTCTATTTTTCTTTCTTGATACATGTGATCTTGATGTTTCTTGTGAATTGTTTGAAAAAGAATGATGTTCTTGATGGTATTTTGTTTAAAGTTTACTCCATTTCTTATGATGAGTTTATGATTAAAAAAATTTTATCTTTACATTTTTTTCATAATTTGATAAGACTATGAACATTCCAAGAGTTTAAAGCTCAAAAAGTTTGCTTGTTGATGCATAAAAAGTAGCGCAAGTTTTGGTGCTTTTATAAAGTCTTATTCTGTTCTATTTTGAAGAGAAGACTACATGTAAAAGTCTAAGTTTTTCGAAGCCTTTTTAAGTTAAAGAAATGATATCTTGTCACTTTATGTCTTAGAAATCAAACCTTGAAAATAAGACTTTTCAACAAGTTTCCAACTTTAGTCAAGAATGAAATCTTTAAGTCATAAAAGTGTTATTTTGCAACCTCTAATTCATAAAATTTAGATCTTGAGTCAAAACAATGCATAAAGGTATTAACTTTTATAAAGATCAAGACTTTCTACCTTCAAAGCTAATGTTTTATATCATTAACTTATAAAGTAGGAATCTTTTAGATTTTAAGACAACTTTAAATCATAAAGTTGAGACTTTAACGGTTTTAGAGTAAATAAAAGTGTCAACTTTCATAAAGAATAAGACTTTTTAGTTCAAAAGTTAGTATCTTGTATCATTATTTCATAAAGATTTAATCTTTAAGTCGAGAGTATAATTATAGAGGCACTTACTTTTATAAAAAATAAAACTTTATGACTACTTTATAAAGAATGATAACTTTTATAACATTTAAGGTAAGACCTTGTTATGATAATAATAAAAGCTTCAAACTTTGCAACTTGAATAAGTTAAAAATCACCCTTGGTGATTAGTGAATATGGTGTTGTTGGGTTCATGAGTGTGGTTATGCATTGTCATGACCCAAGGATTAGAGGGATCTCAAACTCTTTGAAAACAGAAGTATGATTAGGGTCTCTAAGCATACCATGAACTTAGGAATCACTAAATACACTATCTCAAGAAAAGGAAACAATTACCTAACTTAATTAAATTGAATAAGTGTTTCATAAGACATGTACTCAAGTAAAAAGTAATTTCACATGAGAACTAAGCAACTAAAAGACCACATACATATATTTTAACTATGTGATTTTCTCATGGATAATCACGAGAAATCATATGATGACACATAAGATTCTTCACAAAGAATAATATAATTATGAACCCTTCTAGTGTATGAATGTATGATGTCATTCAGCATGATGAATGACAAGTTTGATCGAGTTCTATCTCATGATTGAATGATTAGTATGATGATATGATATGGATATATGGATATATGGACTATTGATTGAAAGTTTTATGATTGACATTTTGGGGAAGCTCCGGTCTAGCCGTTATGCTGCCATATTTCCATCAAAATTATAGACTTAGTCATGTCATTGCATGTGTCTAATCAAAGAAGTATTATGCATGTAAAGTATAATGATAAGAAAAGAAATCATGGGATATGACCCCTCAATCACTTCGGTAAGGGAAATGAGAGACTGTGATCCACAAAGACTCAAGGAACCTCTATAAAGGAGGCAAGGGTGACATGGAGGACTCTCCGACTTAGAGGTAACCAATATCGGCTTAGTCTGATTTGGTTAGTACTGCGTGACGATGGTCACGGAATGAACTCATGTCCAAAAACAGTCTATTTCAAAAGAAAGTAAAGAATGTTAAGCACGTGTTAAAAATGAAAGTAAAGTCAAGTATAACCAAGGTTAAGTCTATGAGGTTACACGCCTTTGCATGTATTTATATTGTCCATTTGCATTATGAATATTTATTCTATGCTTTCATATGTATGTTTAGTTATGATAATATAGTTATGATGTTAAGTTTAAAAGCAACCCGCTTCAAGGCTTAAGTTTTCAAAATCATTAAAATTGAATCTATACATGTTCTCTATTTTCAAAATTGAACCCAAAGTGGCTGGGACGATGACGATGACACTATGTTTGTCTAGTCGCGATCCTACTGAGAAATTTAGTATTTCTCACTCCTACGTTTCCGTGTCATCTTCAGAGGATATTGATGTTAGGCACAGTGGTGATCTTCATTGAGTTTCCAGTATGGCGTTGGCGCTTCGACCCGGTGCTGAATGCCTAGTGATGTTTGCGAGCACAACGATGACAGTTTATATCTTACACAATTGTCTGTTTCAGACTCCAGTGATGAGCCGATTTTTTCAACCACATCAGCCATTTGACGAGGTTATCTTGGATAATATCTGTCTTTACTTTCAGCCGCCAAGATACCCCACTGACAATGAGACTGACTTGAATATCCATCTGACTCCGACTATTTTATTGGATTCCGATCCTTTGGAGCCTTCCCATCTGAGCAATCATGTGGAGACTGACCCATTTAAGCCTTCCTACCCATCTGTGATATGCCTGACGTCTGATTCATCTTCTTCAACAGCTTTTCGTCACACTCTACCCCTAGTTCATGGTCGCAGGTTCATTTGCACCCCTGCTGTGCCTCTTGAGCGTGGGCATGCTCGAGAAGGGGAATGTGGTGATGTTGCTACCAGTGGTTTCGGGAACGGTTTCCTCCCGCCTAATGAGTGATGTGGTGATTGTATGCGGAGCTGAGCACGAAAATAGCCCTTTTTGGTTGTAGTTATAAGGTTATCATTCTATTGTATGGCATGTTTGGGCCGTAGAGATTTCTTATGTATTTTCCTTTATGATGTATTTGTTAGGTTTCTTTTGTACGGCCGACAGTAGATATCAGACCCATTATATCTCTATGTATAACTCTTGGCATTATTATATTAACTACGAATGACTATGGAATGAATGTTATGTTTATCTAAGTTATTGTTATTCTTGTCGCTTCTATTTATTTTATCCACACTGTATGTACGAGATAGCGATGTTTATATTATGCGTTCACGTGCATTCAAGGCTCTTGGTTTTCAAAACAGTTTATTCGTTATTGTTCAAAAAAAAATTACCCCCTATTTTCCTTAAAAGTATTTTCAAATGGTAATATTAGTTCCAAAAGCAAAAGTAACAACTAATAATTCCATAATATGACTTAAGCATAGTATTGGACTATTAGGGTGTTACATGTTCCACAAGAGCCAGGAGCAGTTATCAGGTTCTACGAGGAATTGTCTCAGTTTGAAAGCAGGACACAAGATAGTGTAGGAATATAACACAGAGGCACACCATAGATACCGCATCAAATTCTATGGATAGTGTTCCCATGAGAATGGTGAAGATAGTGAGATAAGGTGTAGTAGGATCTAACTACGTAGGTTGACGCGTAAAATTATGTGTTTGGATGGATGTATTGTGGTAAAGGGACATGTGTAATTTTACAAATTCCTGTAAGTATTTGGGAGTAAGAGAAGTGCTAGGAGGGATTTTAGGAGGAAAAGTTCTTTCAGTTTTGTTCTCTTTAGAGGAAGTGGATGGATAGGTATACATCATGATTAGTGGATAACAATAAGTGCATGCAATTATAGTGAATGGCTTGATTTAGGTTTGGTTTGGTCTACAGAGAAAATCTAGAATGAGGTTTTTGGTTTCTTTTATATGCTTCACAAAGAAATCATATCTTCAGAATCATTCCTTTATTCTTAGAATTTGAAGACTTGATGGAACTTTATTTTTGAACTCAAGAAGTTTTGAAAATGAGAAATTGTCAAGATGAACCTCAAACTGATATCCTGTAAGATGGAAATCAAATTTTAGAATTTCATATTTGACTGCTAAAGTTTCCTTGTATGTTATGTGGCAATGAAGTTCTGCTGGCTTAAATTGTCCACCCGTATATCCACTTGTATGTTATGAGAATTGCTCCCCAATATTGGTTACTAGTATCTGTATGTAAAAATTCACTTTCCTTACCCTGGTGTTTTTAAAGAAGATGGATTTTTTGCTACCTATTTTAAATACTTCATAGTCTAAGTTTGTTCTGGTCCCCATAAAAGAGTATTTTTCTTAAGAAGGAAATATAAAGAATGAAATCTCATATATAATTTAGGATTCCTAAGAACTACTGGATCTGCTTTGTGGACATGTTTTTATCACGAAATTTGAGAAGCTCTTCAGCAATGTGTGATTGAGGCATATACTTTCCTTGAGCAAAGTGCATTACCAAAAAAATCCACTTCAGTGGTTCTAATATGCGATTTTCTTGATGACAGCATTATTCCATATTTGTTACAAATTTCATAAAATTTTTCTAAGAGTTTGTGACTACTTTTGTTTGGTGAAAAGAGGACGATGTCATCAATGTAAATGAGGGCACTATCTAGGAGTGATTCAAAAAATCTGGTCATGGCCTTTTAGAACAATGATAGGGCGACTGTAAGTCCAAAAGGTAGGACGGCCCATTGATAATGAGCATTTTGGGTCAAGGCCCAATTGCCAAAATCCTAACTTCAAATCAAACTTTGAAAAAATGTGAGCATTCCGGATGAAAGAATAAAGAAAGTAAATTTTTGGAAGAGGAAATTTATCATCTTTAAGAAATTGATTTAATGGGCGGTAATCAATGAGAAGTCTCTTCTTTCTTCACACTTATTCAGATCTCTTATTCACATAGAAAGCTTGGCATGCCCAATCAGACTTAGTTGGTTCAATCAATTCTTATCTCAACAATGATTGACATTCTTCAAATGCTGCTGCTCTGTTAGATGGTGACATTCTCGGATGAACCGCTTTTGTTGCATTTATGTCTTCATTCATCTTGAATAGAAATTCTACAAAGAATTTTCATTCTTCCTAAGTGGTCTAGGATGTTCAAAAAGATCATGGCAGTCAGCACTCATTTTGAGGAGTTTAGTCTCTTATTTCTTCATATCCCAAAGGTGCATCTGCAAGGACGAATAATTTTGAAATAGTAGAATAAGGCTTTAACTCCCTTTTTAATTTGATATCTTGAGAGAGGATTTGAAGCCTATGATTTTGAGTATAGACGTTCACGCCAATAACAAGATCTTTGTTGGGCAAATCTGTCCCAATAACTTTGGTCTGAATAATACATCATGGAAAGAACTTAATGCCATTCTTGTGCATGGTAATTAGATTTGTTCGGAAGATTTTTCCATCTGCAGCTTTAAAGAAATAAACACCGGGTTCCCAGGTGGAAGATGGGACGATTGGCGGATTCATCAAAGTCTTTGTGCGTTTGTGTCCATGAAAGCAATGGCTTTGATTGGTACATCATATTTGGAGGGAAGATTGTGGACCTCTATATTTGGCAACGGTGGAACAAGATTAAGTGAACTAATTTCTGGATTTGAGGGTTTTGAAATTTCTTCTACTTGCATGACAAGAAAATGCTCTTCAGAATCAGAGGAATTCGAGTCACTGCTATAACTAGAGTTTGCGTACTCAAGTACGAAGATAGTGGAGGCATCTAATTGATCTTATTCATCATACCAAAACTCAATATCTTCATTTGCTGCTAGGTCAAGAGAATGGATTAGCTTAAAAGCCTTTTCCTTTTTATTTGGGCAATTTTTTGAAAAATGCCTTCTTACCACAAATGAAACATCTTTTGCCGTCCTTCCCTCGATAAGGCTTTCTTTTGAAAAATTTGACATTTTTCTTTTTCCCTTTCCTTTCCAGGAAGACTTGTTTCGTTTTTTTGGATAGACAATTTATAGTGGCAATTACAATCTTTTCCTTTGCACTTGATCTCCAAGTAGTTCTTTTTACAAGCCTTGGTATACTTTTTCCTATCTTTGAGAATATTCTCAAAGAGAACTTGTTGACTACACAATTTATCCAATGTAGCCAAGCAATTTTGGTGGATTTCTCTAAGAGTCATACTTATAACATCTATTTGCATGGCAGTGACCATCTGGTACATTTTTTCTTGAAGTTCTTCAGGAAAAGAACTGACATAAGTGTTCTTGAGGCTAGGATCATTATAACCATTCAATTAATAAAATCTTTGAGCCATTCTTTTGAAATGGCATTCTAGGTTTGGCTTTTTCAAGGAACAATACTTCATGTCAAAGTACTCTTTTCTGATTTCCTTTTGAACAAGACTATGATCACTAAGGAATTGATGCTGGAATGCTGCAATGATAGTGTCTGTACTGTCTAATTTGTGCAGCTTATTGTGCCTTACAGGACCAAGATTGCAATACTATTCTTTGATGACATTGGTCATATGTATATAGAATTCTTCAATGACTCTGTATCAGTCAACATCCGCTGTAATCATCATAGCATCCATCCATGCCTAAAAATCTAAAAATCTCTTCCTCTACTAAGATGGAGGGATATCATCTATGGTGAACAATAGTCCTCCCAAAGGAGGAGGAGTGTTGATTTCTTGGGGATTTAAGGATGATGACTGTGATCCTCTGGATGCTTCAACTCCTATGGATGTGGCCATAAGAATTCTAATGATATCAGCGCATTCATCATCACTGGGAGTTTCTACAGAAGCATTGACACTCTAGTCATCACTATCTGCTTGTTCTTGGTAAGTGTGTGAAGTCATCATAGCGTGAGATAAAGGCATTGTATCTGGGTTAATTTCCAAGGTTTGAGTCTTTTTTGGAGATGGTTCAAGAGATTTAGGATGTTGGAGAGGTTGGTTAGGAGAAACAGAGGCTGATTCAACAACCGTTTTTTCTTTTTGGATTTTCTCTGGAGGGCCGAGACATTTCTTCAAAGAATGTTCTCTTTGTTGGTAGGACTAGTAGTAATAATGGTGGAGGTTTATTCAGTTGTGAGGATGGCAGCAAACTGGGAAATATTTTAGGTGGTGGAGTAAAAAATAGATCTGACTCTTGTCGTCTTTGAAGGCTCTTGGTATATTCATAAAGTTCTTCAATACGATAGTTCTTCAATACGATTGCTAAGCTTCTAAAGTTCTTTTTCTCTTTGATCAAAAGCCTGGTCATGGATATTCTAAATAGGAAGTTGTTGAATTTTCATTTTCAAGACTTCAATTATGGCTTTTCTCTCCTTGTAATATTTCTGCAATTTTTCTGACAATATTCCCAGCCGTTGTTCTATAGCAGGCATGAGACTATCAACCTTTGATTGATCTTTGTCAGTAGGCTATTTTGAGCTAGAGAATTTTCTATTTGCCAGTTTAGAACTTCTTTAGCTTGAGTTAGAGGTTTTAACTTTCCATGTAGCTGGACCTCAGTAGGCTGGACAAATGGCTTGGTGAATGTCTGGGTTAGAATTGGATTTTCTTTCCAAAGTTGGAAAGTCAACTTCGTAAGTGGCTGAAGAGGAGGCAAGCATCATGCATGGGATTTTCGGTGTCAGAAGGACAAAAAGTATTGGTATTGAGTCTTTCCATGAAAAAAAATTTGAAACATTCTGTGGTGCTGTCCAAGTGATGAGATCTGGGTATTCAGGAGGAGGAGGATATCCTTCTTACCATACTATTTTGAGGGCTTCTTCGTCAATCGGCAAAGGTTCCTTTCTTTTCTAAATTCCAACCTAAGGACCGTTATCTAGATTGAATTTCCTCTATGGCTTAAGAGCGGGCTTGCAAGGAGCAGCAAGATGCTTACAAGTTCCAGTGCACACCTTTCGCCACTCATCACCTCCTAGCATGGGATCGAACCATGAGTCGCAATTGCAGCCTGGTTTACATATTCCTGATCCAGGAATATCCCATAAGAAGTGGCCATCAATTTTGTTAGGATAAATGATCTATCCATTTCGGTCAATAGCATGGATTGGCAACTTCTTTTCAGCTACTCCAAGAGTAATCATCATTGTGTGAAAGACTGGAGGATTTCCACCAGAGGGTTCTTCTTAATCTAGCCCTTTAAAGATAGTTTTGACAGTTCCCTGAGTAGATCTCTGAAAACTTGCTTTAGTGGCTACAATAGGGGTCCTGTTTTTCTTAAAGTTTTCATAGTTGCTTATCTACTCTAGTGGCATAAGCTTTAAAAGCTCCCTTTTTGAAATCTGCTTTGAGATTTGGACAATAGAAGGTGTCTCATCAGTTGAAGTAGCAAGAACCACCAACACATTTTCATTGAAGCCTTTTGGAGTAGGCAGATCAAAATAACGATTTTGAAGTCTATGGATGAGTTGATGCTGTAGTGAGGTGGCCAGAGCAACTCTGTCTTGTGGGGCCCCTATGAGTTGGACTTGTACCTTGAATCTTGTGGTAAGAGTAGTGTCTCTGAGATGGGCATTGAAGTTAGGGAACATGGTTAAAACAACACTGCCTACATTTAGTCTTGTTAAAATAGTTCCGATGGTAGCATGCTGAAGATTCTAGAAGGTAGTGTCTAAGACGCTTACCTAGGCGGTAATAAAGCTTTCTATTTCGGCATCTTCAGGGACATAGGAATGTTCTATAAAGTTTTTTATTTTTGAAAGAAAGGGTTTTACATAGGATTCTGGGATGGATAATTTTGAAGTTAAAGATATGCATTTTTGGATGGCAATATCTGAGGAGGACACCATTTGTGAGTTGATTTCTTCCTTACTCATTCTCCCTTCTAATCCTTATAATATGCTCCCTTGTCTTTTAGAAATAAAGGAAATAATTTAGTTGGACGTTTAGGCTCTGATATCACTCTACCGGGAGTCTTGTTATTCTTAATATGTAACCCTTACTTTGGCTAAGCGAGTATTTCGGCTTCAACACAATAGCCTACTTTTTCAGCTACAGTTACTCATAAAGATCATATACTAAAACTAAAGAGGACCGAAGAACTGGATCATTAATCGGATACATTTCTAATGGACAAGTTTCTCTAATAAAGACAAGTGTAGGGTATACTTTGTATTTTCTATAGCCTCATTATTTCATTTATTTTGTTTAAGATTACAAGTGCGTATTATAAGTAAGAAGGTAAGAACTTTCAAGAAGAAAGAAAGGAGTTTAGACGTTCATGGTTACAAAAATATGTTCGTACTATTATTTCTGATGTTCAACATTTTTACATTGAGTAAGCTTCTTCGTTTATAAATGAAGAAGCATGCATGAGGCTTCATGCAACTCTACTACGTCGTTATGGCTTACTATTAATAAGACAAATACTATATCTACCATATTTATCACTATAGAACACTTATCCTATTGATAAAGACTTAACACTTAAAGACACTTATTACATAGACCAGTAAGTACATGGTCATATTTATTACAAAAGACATGACATTTATGAACATAAGAGACTTGGCTAAATATAGCAAACACCAAGTCAATTACATTATTTTTGTCAGGGACATAACAATTTTCACAAAATGACAAGGCAAGGACTAACATTCATGACATCTATAAGCTAGCCATTTGTCTAAAAAGTTCTATTTTTATTCTTATCGTAGCTTTACTTTTAATGTCTTTGGATGTTGGGCCTCTTGTACTGTTGACATTTCTACCATTTTAAGATAGGCTCATGACTAGGTGATATTGGCTTTCTCATTTTTTGTACTCTCTCAATTCTACTTTCAACAATATTTCATTAGTACAAGACTTTGTGTTTGTCGTAGTTAGCCAAGTCTCTTATGGTCATAAATGTCGTATCCTTTATAATAAATATGACCATGTATTTACTATCGTTTGTAATAAGTATCTTTAAATGTCAAGTCTTTGTTAATATGACAAGTATCCTATAGTGATAAATATGGTAGACATAGTATTTGTCTTATTAGTAATTGGCCATAACCACATAGCAAAGCTGCAAGAAGCCTCATGTATGCTTCTTCATTTATGAATAAATAATAGTATGAACATATTTATGTAACCATGAACTTCTAAACTCCCTTCTTTCTTCTTGAAAATTATTACCTTACTTATAATATGCTCCTATAATCTTAAACAAAATAAAGGAAATAACGAAACTACAAAAAATACTAAATATGCTCTACACTTACCTCTTTTATTGGAACCTATGCATCAAAAATGTATCCAACTAATGATCCAAATTTTCGATCCTCTTTAGTTTTAGTATATGATCCTTATGACTAACTGAAAATGTAAACTATTGTGATTAAGTCGAAATAGTCGCCTTACTAAAGTAAGGATAATATATTAAGAATAGAGAGGCTCCCGACAAAGTGGTGTCACCTATTAAAAAAAAAGAAGATGCACGCCTAACCCCCAAGCCCACCCTACCAAAACTCGCAGATTAGGCGAGTTGAAAAATTTTAACGGGTCAAATATATCAACCCAACTTACTATTAATTTTTGAGTTGGTCTTTGTAACGACATACGTTTTTATTTCTACGTATAGGCACCTGCAGTTTTAAGACAATCGTCTAACCAAAGTAAACAAAGGAGACGATTATCCAACAAAGAATAAGTTAATTGACGTTGTTATCCCTACATCTACTGAAATTATCGTCGTAAGCAGAGTCAGATGGCATTTAGTTCATGAAATCTATAATTCTAAACTCTAGCACAATATCAAGTCACCTCTCGTCGGCTCAAATTTCACCAAATGAGGTTCCCAAACAAATTCACCAAAAACATGAAACCTCTCAACATTACTGGCAGTCTGCTCTCGTTGAAAGGGCAAGATACCGTTTGACAGGAACAGGCACACTTCCTACCCACTCACAGTGAAATTAGAGAAACCCAGAAAACTGAGTGACATCTACAAGCTTCGGTAGTCTATGACAGTGACTTCGTCTTCCGGGGCATCCAGATCTTGATAACTGCAACACCATTGGGAAAATGAATGAATATATGTTAACTGCAATGGGCAAACAGAAAATTGAATATCTGCATTCACCAGTTGGCAGTCGCAATCTTTTTGTTACGTGGATATCCTTCTGAACATTATTGCAACTCTCTTAAGAGCTTTTCTAATTTTCAGGTCATAATAGCTAAGGAAAGGACGCAATGATAAGTAAAGAAAAAAAAATTAAAAAAAAAAAAGATAATTCTAAAAATATATTTGATAATGAATGAATAACCTGATAACTGAAGATTCACTAAGCTTCATAAGCCACATAGAATAGGCATAAGAAGTTGCAATGCAGAGTGAGCTCTCAAGATCACGGATAAGGACCGGGAATCATGTGTACTCTCTTTCTCTAATGGGAATGAGAGAAAAGTGAGGCTGGAGGAGTTTTTGCACAAAAATGGCTGTATGGAGTCGTCAATGGCCTGTATGGAGTGTCAGTGGTCTCTAATTGAGTCCAAGACTCCAAGGTGGCGGTGATTGATGGTAAAGGGAGGTTTGGACTAGATTATAGTATTGGTCAAGGCAGTTATCACTATGTCGTAGGTGTTCAGTAGACAGATTTCAAGGGCAATATAGGATTGATCAGATTAAAGATTGGGAGTATTGGCATTGAAAATCTCCTAGTTTTAAAGTGGCATGTTCGTTAGTCTCTGTTTCTTGGTACTTTTGAGTTAGAACAAGAAGAAAGAAGAGTATTAGATGAAAGGGAAGGGTTGTTTCATGGATTGGTGTGTGCCTATAGCCGGCGGAATCAACCAATTTTCTGTCAATGAAAAAATGGCCTTCTCCATACAGTTTATACAGTATATTTATCTTGTTTTCCTTACCTGATTCCCGTTCCTAATAACTCCAGTGTAGTATCAAGCCCTCCGTGTGTGTGTATTTTTCACAAATGAAAGAAAACGTGGCTGAGTACTCGAGAGACTTGGCTACTCTCCCAGGTTCCAAGCCTTACAATCTTGAGATGCCACCTTCAGCATCCCTCCCCTTGCTTATATTGCTTCCCATCTCTCTCCCTCCCCCCTAACAGATTCAGGATATTCTCTCTCCTCTGCCTAGCTAACAGAGTTAGTTACAAAGCCCTTCCCTCACACCCTAGCCACATGCCTTGCCCATTTCATTCCTTCTAATTCTATTCCTTCTCACGTATACATTAGGTGAAACAATATTACCTGGGGTAGTGTTACAAGGGAAGTGGGAATTATTCCATTCAGTAACACCATTCAACGGGGTCCTAACACTGTCTTTTGGTGATTGTCATTGGGAAAGATCTTAGTAAGAGCAGATATTCATAAGGTATCCCATCCTATCACTGTTAGTGCAGGGGAGCTTTTGCTTGAAATTCCTGTTTGGCCTGAGATATTGCCAATTTCTTTTACTGAAAACTGATAGCCTCCTGCTATCAGACCTTAAACAAGCTCCACGAAGAAGAAAACCTTCGGAGGGTGCCCCAAGAGAGATTTTTAGGTGCTCTTGGAGCTAGAAAAAGGAAATTTTTTGTTCTGAACCATTCAATATTCAACGCTTTGGCAATTGCATTAAAAATATAGTTAAAAGTAGGAGACAATAATGACCAACAAAGCTGAGGTGTTAAGCATTAAATAACTCAGAGCAAAACATTTATCTTGCTCGGAGAACATCTAAGAATTTTTTGTGCCACAAATGTTAAGTTTAATGATCAGCATGATCTCAGGAATTTATTGCCTAATTACCACTATCAGATGGTTTTAACGGCTGTGGATCCTAATCAGAAGAATTACTTGCCTAATAATTACCATAATCATAGGGATTTGTTGCTTAATTTAAAGTCTTATTGTGGTCAATCCGTTTCAGATTCAGGGAAGTTTTGGTGGCTGCTCTTTCTGTTTTCATGCTCAAATGTTTTCTTTTGTGGAGTCCTTTTGGGAAGTGGAGGTTCGCTTTTTTTCTTTTTTTTAATGTTTTCTTTAGCTTTGCAGGTTCTTTTAAAGGATACCTTATCCTCTCTTGTAATTTCCCCTTCTTATCTAATAATACTTTTTTTCCCTCTAAAAAAAGTGGGAAGGCATAATATGATTTGCAGAACCATAAGTGGAAACCCAAACAAAGGTAGCACAGAACAGAAATTATGATTTACCTTCGCATCCGTCGAGGATCTGGTCTAAAAGATGCAGGAACAGAAATTATGGGTGCTGGTCCACCCATGTGAGGACCAGATCGTATGTTCCTTCCAGAGGCATCGAATGAAGATGGAACTTCTTGTTCCCTTAACATCTGCATTGCAATTTCTGGTGGAGCAGGAACAAAGGGTCCCAAAGGCCTGTATTGTTGCAAATTATATAAGTACCAACAAACTATTAATAAAGCAATGAAGTGGACAAGACTTAGAGAAATAGGAATGGCAACCAACCCAGCACCAGGTACAGGCATCAAAACCGGTGGAGGATGGGGCATATCTGAGGTAAATGGAGGTACAGCAGGCCCTCCGTATGCATCATACATTGTTTCATCATGGCTTCGTATTTGCCATTCATGCAATGGGGACTTGTCAGGCCTATCACCATCATTTATTCTGTCACTCCTATCCTGATCTTGGTGATTACCACGATCATCTTTCAATCGGCCATCCAGACCAAATCTTCGCTTTAGAGGCTTGTCCTTCTACAGATAGAACATCCATGGGCCATGAGAAATTGAAAATCAAACCACAAATAACATTGTGCAGGAATAAATGGCTATGCTTAAGCCATAAATTCCTACAGGTTGATACATCAGCAATCAGATTGTTTGCCCTCAGAGACGAGCAGCATACATTTAGAGGGAAATACAAAAGCTTAGATAATTTCACAAGTTGTGCAGACCTGCCTGCATTGTGCCTTACAGCTACACAACTACCAAAACTTATACACCAGAATGTTTTAAAAACGTGCAACCACAAAATCTATCTTATCAACGTATTAATCAGCAACAGTAATATTTTTCTTCCGGGGATCAGTTTGGTTTGCAGGTAAAAATAGGAGTAAATTCATGAATAATATTTATTAATAAAATTGTATAGAAAATTGGTTCATCAGTTTTTCACCCCTATTTTTACATCTAAACCAAACTCGCCCTAGGTATATCCTTGTACAGTACAATAAATAAATCACTAGTCTACCTGAGGTTGCTGCATGATAGGCGTTCCACCAGGAGCATCTGGATCACTACAATGATGGTAAGGCCATACTATAAGAGATATTAACACTTGCAAAACTTTAAAAAAAAAAAAAAAAAAATTGTCAATACGCACTTCATGTAATTTTGAAAATAATGATCCTCACGCAATTTTGAAGTTAGTTCCATTACAAGCTCTGGATGTTTTAGCTTCAGATGTTTGTGCACAAATTCAGCCGCATGAAATAGCTTTGTGCATCCCTTAGCCCCACAACCATATTTCCATCCATACTTTTCATCCCTAATTTTTCTAACATATGGATCCAACACATCGACTGCAGCAGCATCTATCTTTTCCTTAGCAGCCATTACTTCCAAGGGATCCTGATCATTCAACCTTTGCTGCCAAAATGAATCAAGTTTCTTCTCCCATTCAGACCCTGATTTACTTGTCTCTTCATGCCCTGCTCCTTCTGGTCTTACATGCCTAAAACCCTTTGCCTCATTAGTCTCAATCACGCCATAATAATCTACACCATGAATCCACCATAGATATGTAATAAGTGTGTCCAGTAGCTCAACACCCTCTAAGCCCTTAACAGATGTTAGGCCCCGTATAATTATTATAGGACCCACAGATCCACTGTGAGCTTTATCATCATTTTTATTGTGATCACTACTGGTGCATAATATATTATCCTCAATCCCCTTTTCCATGTCAAGCTTACTCACAACAGCCTGAGCCTGCTGAATATCTGCTTGTATCCGTCTAGGTTCAAAACTGATAGGGTGAGCTTTTGGAGCAGCTGAGAAATCATTATCTTTATTAGATCCCGTGCCATGTCTTCTTCGTTTACCAGCAGCGTCTGTTTCCTCATCTGCATTTGGGTCACTGGCTTGCCCTGATTTGCAGGATGAAGAGGAGTTCAAACCTGGATTTCTGCATTGATTGTAATTCAGAATATTATCACGATATGAAGATTATTGAAAGCATGGGGAAGATGAGCAGAAAGAAACAGAGAGAGAGAGGACGAGAAAATACAAGTCCAGTGTTCCGCTTTGCAAATCAACCAGAAACTCCTTTGCCAGCCTTTGAGCATTTTCATTTCTCCTGAAACATGATGTGCTGGACATAAGCAATCACAATTAAATACCTTAATCAAAATTTTTATCTACCTGCCTCCATAGCGACTATCCAAGTGAAAGTACTAGTACGTGATTCATCAACATGAAGAGGATGCTGTGTTCAGTTCATTAGACTCCTACATCAATATAAACTCACCTTTTAATTACTGTGACCAAATTTGTTGGATGATATTTATCTTTCAACCTACATGAAAAAGTAAATTAATTAAAGGACAGAACACGAGATTGCTTGTACTTGAAACAAGATGGTAATTTATACTTTACATAGCAAACATTTCAAGAATTAAATGAAAATATAGCAGAGGAAAAAAAAAATCCATACCACTCCTCATCCTTATGAGCATTAAAATAAGCTCGTTTTTGCGTAGAAATATACTCTGATTTGTACTCTTGATACCTAGAGGAATAAATCACATATCATTTGTCAATCTGTATCCCATAAATTCTTCAGCACTTAGATTAGGCACAATGCAAAGTGTATATTTCCCAAAATTTACCGATGCTCAGCTTCAGCTGGAAGTATATCATCCTCAAGCTCCTGAATGAATTGCTTATAGGACATCAACCCCTCTCTGAAACAATTCACAAGCACTTTGTGCTAAGGACTTACCCAAAAATATCATATAGTCAAATAGAGTAAAATAAAAGCAACCTAGGATCAATAAACTAGCAATAACATAATGATCAATTTCAAGCAAAACATCCATAGCTACCCTTCAAAGGTATGAAAAAGAATTTAAATCAACTTACAAGATAATGCATTACTTTTGCTATTTGATTCGGAAACTTGGGTGGATGGCACACATATAAAAATTGAATATCACATAAGCTGAACCACAAGCAGTACCGAGCACAGAACACAACGGTCCAAAAGTTTGTGATAAGAAAACATAATGATAAGCAAGACAAAAGAATAAAGAGCTGGGTGGTCCAAAATCTCGAGAAGATCTTAGTTTCAGATATATGCAACAAATTTTCAGAAACTCTCTTTAGCTGAAGCAAGTTCATACAACCATTACTTGATGAGTACAAGGATATTTACTAAATCGAACCCTGAAATTATAATAGTGCAATCTTATACGACATTGAAAATTAATGTTAATACACTTAAGCATAACCAAGTCCCAACCAGTAACAGTGAGCTGAGGAGACTGTTATCTTTACTAGGTTAACTTTAAGGCTCTTGATATATGCTCAGATTGCCCATGGAAATGTAACAGAACTGAATCAACATAGATGGCATGCTGAAATTTCTTCTATTGATTGTAACATAATATAACTTTCATATGTACCAACATAAACGGCATGCAGGACAGACCTAACTGGAGACTTCAAATATCAAGGAAAAGGAATTGTGCAAATTTCTAATAAACTCATTAAAGAAACAATGGAAGACTTCTGCACAAAGTTTCTAACCAAAGTGTTCACAAAATTAGTTGATGCTTAAATTCGATATTAACTTTAACTGTAAAAAAATGTTTAATTTATGAATATGTTACTGTTTGTAGACACAGGCTAGTAACCAATGGAGAGATGCGGTCAGCAACATTTTCACGTTGAAATCCTACTTCAAAGTTCAACTAAAGGACAAAATCTAAATCTTTCAAACAACCAAATTTCCTCCAACAAATGAGATGATGAGCTGCTAAAAGACCCCAAGTCTGGAGGAAAAAAACACAGCAAATCTGGATAAATTCTAAAGAGCACAAGAGCAATTCTAAAGAGCTGCTAACAAAGAATGAACCGATCAGAAAATAAGGAATTACAACCACAAGAGCAATTTAAATGCAAAACATAGAGAGAACAATTTAAGATGGTTTAGGCATGTCCTATGTGGGGATGCAGATGCCCCAATATCGAAAGATGACATAGGTAGTAGACTCAACATAAGAGGAAATGACGAGTGAGAAACTGAAAAAAAAAAAAAAAAAAAAAAAAAAAAAAAAAAAAACAGTTGTGAAACATAACATGGTTGCAAAATCTTGAAAAACAATTGTTGGATAGAAAACCAAAATGCAGGATTTTTCTTTTTGATGATAAAAGAAGGCCAAATGCAAGAAATAGAAAAAGCTGAGAGTGAGGATGAGAATAAATTTAACAAATTGACAATTTTGTCGTCAAACTTGTGATAGAAACCACAAGATAAAGAACAGAGAGAATGAAAGAACAGTGTATTATTCACACTCCCTGATCTGATATTAGTGGATATCAGTCAAGGAAAGAGAGAAAAACAAGTATGAAATGTGCAAGAAAATGAGAGAAGTCCTGAGCACTGAAGCAGCTCAGACTCTCCAATACAAACCCAATATTTTGCCTACCTTCCCCCTCACCTCACTCCCATAAAAATATGCGCTTTTCCCACTAATTCACCCACGCACGCACTCCTCATGCCAGCAAGGCACTCACAACAAGAAGTTAGTTAAGCTACTAAGGCCCACTAGAGTCACTCATTCCCTCAGGTTTTCCATTTCCTATAATGCCCCTAAACTTCTTACGCTTATACACCTTAATTCCTTCAGGGAAACGATCTCCAACAATACCCCCTTCCTGAACTACCACCTTGTCCTCAAGGTGGAAATCTGGAAAACTCAATTTAATGTCTGCTGCAAGTTCCCAGGAGCTTTCAAATTCAGGCATGTCCTGCCACTTGATCAATACTTTCAGCTCACCTAGGGAGTTCTTTCTTACAGCCAACACCTCCGAAGGTTGGACCTTCAGCTCCCAATCATCAGTGAGACCAGTAGGTAACGCTTGGCTCACAACATTAGGGTCTAAACACCTCTTAAGCAGTGAGACATGAAATTCAGGGTGCACCATGGAATCAGCAGGCAACTTCAACCTGTACGCAACCTGTCCAATTCGTTCCATCACTTCAAAAGGGCCATAGTATTTAGGACTCAGCTTCTGATTAATTCGGATGGCTAGGGATTTCAGCCTATAGGGCTGAATCTTGAGGTAGACTTTGTCTCCAACCTCAAATTCAACATCTCGCCTCTTCTTGTCTACTTGATTTTTCATGCGGTTCTGAGCCTTGCTGAGTTGCCATTTTAATTCCTCAAAAATAGAATTTCTTTCAGCCAGTAACTTTACACCTTCCACAGGAGAAGCTGGGACATCACCTCTGAGTAGAGTTGGTGGATCCCTACCATAAAGGGCTTTAAATGGGTGGTTTGAGTTGAAGCACTGTAGGTGGTGTTAAACCACAATTCTGCCCAAGGTAACCGCTTGGGCCACTGTTTTGGCTTTGTTCCAGCAAAACACCTTAAATAGCCCTCCAAGCACCTATTCACCACGTCCGTTTGGCCATCGGTTTGTGGGTGGTAAGCTGAGCTGTATTTCAACTTGGTCCCAGCTTGCTTAAACATTTCAGACCAGAAAGCACTCATGAAAACTCAGTCTCTGTCAGTGATGATGGTTGCTGGAAACCTGTGTAACCTCACAATCTCCTTCACAAAGAGGGCTGCAACCTCCCTTGCCAAGTACAGGTGGGAGAGAGTAATAAAGTGCGAATATTTGGTGAGTCTATCAACTACAACCAAAATGGTATCCACCCCATGAGCCCTTGGTAAACCTCCAATAAAATCCATAGATAATTCTTCCCAAACCTGCGATGGAATGGGGAGTGGTTGGAGCAGCCCTGCAGGTTATAGGGCCTGATATTTGTTTCTATTACAGGTATCACAAGCCTGGATATACCGTTGTATAGATTTTTTCATTCCTTCCCACCATAATAACCCTGAGATGCATTTGTAGGTTCTGAAAAAACCTGAATGGCCTCCCAAAACAGTATTGTGAAATTCTTCTAGAATCAGAGGGATCCTTGGGGAATCCCTTGGAACCACCAACCTACCCTTATAGTACAACCTGCTCCCTTTGAGCTCATAACCTTGCTCAGATGAGTTCCCTTGAATGAGATCTAGTATGACTTGCCTCAGTTTATCATCATTCTGCAATTCTTGCTCCAGCCCCACCCAATCTTGGAAAGAAACAGCCAAAATGGCATTGTAATATAGCCTGCGAGAGAGAGCATCTGCAGCTCTATTTTCTTTTCGAGCTTTGTACTTGATTTCAAAATCGAAACCAAGGAGTTTCACCACCCACTTTTGTTGATCTTCTCCCATCATCCTCTGGTCCACCAAGAACTTCAAACTCTTTTGATCGGTGTGCACCACAAACTTCCTCCCAAGCAAGTAGTGTCTCCACTTTTGGACGGCAAGGACAATAGCCATCAACTCTCTCTCATAAACTGATTTATGTTGAGCCCTTTCTGAGAGTGTTTGACTCCAATATGCCACAGGTCTGCCACCTTGCATTAAAACAGCTCCAAGACCCTTTCCGAATGCATCAGTTTCAACCACGAACTCCTTATCAAAACAAGGTACTGCCAAGACTGGAGGGGATGTCATGGCCTGTTTTAACGTATCAAACGCCATCTGAGCTTCCATTCCCCATTGGAAACAATCCTTCTTTAACAGTTGAGTAAGCGGCCATGCAATCTTGCCATAACCCTTCACAAACCTTCGATAATATCCTGTCAACCCCAAGAACCCCTCAGGCCCTTTAAATTTGTTGGTGGGGGCCAAGAGAGCATTGCTTCAATTTTTTTCGGATCTGCTGCCACCCCATTTTTGGATGTTATGCGGCCTAGATATTCAAGCTAAGGTTGGGCAAAACTGCACTTCTTCCTATTAATATAGAGGCTATGCTTCCTCAACAATTCGAGCACTCTCCTCAAATGATCTAAATGCTCCCCCACTGTTCTGCTGAATATTAAAATATCGTAAAAGAAAACCAACACTAACTTTCTCAAATAAGGTCTTAAAACCTGGGTCATTAAAGCCTGGAAGATAGAGGGAGCGTTAGTCAACCCGAAAGGCATCACAAGAAATTCGTAATGCCCTTCATGAGTCCTGAAAGCAGTCTTCTCCACATCCCTTTCCCGTATTCGAATCTGATGGTAGCCAGATTTTAAATCTAGCTTTGAGAAAATCTGAGCACCCCCCAATTCATCTAACAACTCATCAATAACCAGAATGGGAAATTTGTCTGGTATGGTAATCTGTCGTCAAGGAATCAAAAAGGGATAGTAATCTTGATTTGATACCCTAAATATTTTGTAAATATCATTGATTATGTAATTATGTTGTTTCCATTTTCAGTTTAGTCTATTTTAGGAAGATTCCCATTCCCAAATATTTGTTTCCTAATTCCCAGATTCTAGGCTAATTCCTCTTGATTGTAGTCAGATTATTCGCTGAATACTTCTATAAGAAGTACTATTCTGTACAGTATTATGATCAGAAATAATATTACACAAAATTCTACTTGGCATTAGAGCACTTTCCTTGTGCCTGTGCGCCTCTGCTTGCTGCTATGGCTGATAGTTCCTCAGCCACCAAGACCTCTGAAAACCACTCCACACAGCCGCAGCATAAAAAGAGTACTCATAATACCTCTTCAACGCCTCTCAAGTCTAAACAGAAGGTGTTGTTCGATCACTCCCACTCTGTCCAGATCACCACTATTCGCCTCAATGGGGCAAACTACCTCAGGTGGTCTCAATCTGTCCAAATGTACATCTGTGGTAGAGGAAAGCTAGGATACCTCACTAGTGAGCGACTCCAGCCTGCCATCACTGACCCACAATATGCTGTGTGGGATGCTGAAAACTCCATGGTGATGACATGGTTGGTGAACTCAATGAAAGAGGATATCAGCTGTAATTATATGTGCTATCCCACAGCCAAAGAACTATAGGATAATATCACGGAAATGTACTCAGATTTGGGAAATACGTCCCAAGTTTATGAACTGACCTTGCAAGCAAGGGAGATTCGACAAGGAGACAATATGACCAAATACTTCCACTCACTAAAATGGGTATGGCAGGATCTTGATCTTTTCAACACCTACCAATGGAAGTCAATCGAGGATGCCAACCACCATCAACAAGTAGTAGAGGAAGGGAGGATATTTCAATTTCTTGCTGGTCTCAATGAAGAATTAGACGAGGTTTGCGCAAGAGTCATTGGAAGATCAACCTTGCCCTCACTTGGAGAGGTCTTTGCTGAAGTTAGGAGAGAAGAAACACGAAGGAATGTGATGATAGGAAAAACCAAGGTAGAAACGACACCTCCCGAGACCAATGCTCTGGTAGTGGAAGCTGCTGCCCATAGGAGTTCCACAAACCAGAAGAACTTTTCAAATCTTTGGTGTGACCATTGTAATAAGCCCCGTCATACTCGAGAAACATGCTAGAAGATTCATGGAAAACCAGCACACTTAAAAGGAAACAAATCCAGTCCTAAGGCTCCTCGGCTAACTCCCACGGCTCATGAAGCTGAAAAGGCCTCTTTGAGCAAGGACCACATTGAGCAACTCATAAGATTGCTGAAATCTAGTTCATTATCTGGTACTTCTAGTGGCTCGTTGGCACAAACAGGTAATTTTAGTTCCCTTAATTGCACCTCAAATATATTTGTACTATGGATCATTGATTCAGGTGCATCTGACCATATGACCAGTCTATCTTCCTTATTTAAAACTTATCGTCCATGTCCTAGAAATGAAAAGATTAGAATTGCAAATGGTAGTTTCTCACCAATTGCAAGAAAAGGTAGGATTACTTTATCCAAACTCATTGACCTACAAAATGTCCTTCATGTACCTAAACTTTCTTGCAACCTTCTGTCTGTGAGCAAAATTTGTAAAGATTCTAATTGTCATGTGAAGTTCTTAGACACTCATTGTGTATTTCAGGACCGGACTTCAGGGAAGACAATTGGCAGTGCTAGGATGATAGATGGACTCTACTACTTTGAGGATGAATTCGAGAATAAAGTAGCTCAGGGTTTTAGTGGTATAAGTTCTACCCCTGTGCGGGACCAAATAATGCTTTGGCATAATAGACTAGGACACCCAAGTTTTCAATACCTTAAACATTTGTTTCCAAGTTTATTTTAAAAATATTAATTGTTCTTCTTTTAAATGTGAAAGTTGTGTTCTTGCAAAAAGTCATCGTGTTCCTTATTCCTCACAACCTTATCATGCTTCCAAACCTTTTCATCTAATTCACAGTGATGTGTGAGGTCCCTCAAGAATTACAACTCAAGTTGGGAAAAGGTGGTTTGTAACTTTTATTGATGACCACACCAGGCTGTGTTGGGTTTATCTTATGCATGAAAAATCTGAGGTACTTAATACCTTTAAACTGTTTTCACAAATGGTTGAGACCCAATTTGAAACAAGAATCAATATTTTGAGAACTGATAATGGGACTAAATATTTTAATAAAACTTTCAATGAATTTCTTCAAAACAAAGGCATTCAGCATCAATCTACATGTCCAAATACCCCTCAACAGAATGGCATTGCTGAAAGGAAAAACAAGCATCTCCTTGAAGTAGCCTGTGCCATTATGTTTGAAGGAAATGTTCCAAAATATTTATGGGAAGATGCTGTCCTAACAGCAGCCTACCTCATAAACAGAATGCCCGCTCGTGTGCTAAATTATCACACACCTTTGGACAACTTCAAATATTTTTTTCCAACATGTAGATTGTTTTCTAATCTGCCCTTGAAAGTTTTTGGCTGTACTGTATTTGTACATATCCGCTCTGGTTCTCGGTCTAAACTTGACCCAAGAGCTGAAAAGTGCATTTTTATTGGGTATGCCACAAATCAAAGAGGATATATATGTTTTAATCCTAAAACAAAAAAGCTGCATGTCAACATGGATATTACTTTTTTAGAATATCAACCCTTCTTTCAGAAAAATTCTCTTCAAGTGGAGAATGAAAGTGAAAATAATTTTTTGAATAATCAAGTTTTGCTGAATGAACCTTTACCCACTCCCATTTTGAATACTCAAATCAGTTCTGATAGTACTAAAATCAGAAAAAACAGTCCTACAATTAGTTCTACACCTCAGACTAAAAAGGAAATATTAATGTCAAACATAGATAGTGTCCAAACAGGGAAAGAAATACTGCCGTCAAAAGGAGAGCTTCGTGTTTATACTTGAAAAAAGCATTCAAAACAGAGCAGAAACCAAACTATCATCCCTGCACAAGGCCCATCAGATCCCCTGGAAGAAAGTCTAACAGATGAAGTACAAGAACTTCAAGGTAATACTGAATCTCCTATTACAGATTTTGATCTACCCATAGCCTTTAGGAAAGAAACTAGAACCTGCACAAAGAAAATACAAAAAACCAGCACAAAACACCCCATCTCCAACTATGTTTCCTATGAAAAACTATCCCAAAACCATCAGGCTTTTACCTCTAAAATTACAAATCTGGTTGTGCCTAGAAATATTGAGGAAGCACTAGATGATCCGAATTGGAAATCAGCAGTCTTAGAGGAATTTATCGCTCTTAAGAAGAATGGGACTTGGGAAATTGTTGATCTCCCATATAACAAAAAGGAGGTAGGGTGCAAGTGGGTCTTCATTTAGATGGAATAGTGGAAAGGTATAAAGCTAGGTTGGTAGCAAAAGGATTCACTCAAACCTATGGGGTAGACTATCAGGAGACATTTGCTCCGGTTGCTAAGCTCAACTCCATACGAATTTTGCTATCCCTTGCAGTCAATTTTAATTGGCCTCTACATCAATTAGATGTAAAGAATGCCTTTCTAAATGGAGAACTAGAGGAGGAAGTTTTTATGAGTCTTCCTCCAGGATTTGAGGAAAGCCTTGGAAGAAATAAAGTGTGCAGATTAAAGAAGTCTTTATATGGCCTAAAACAATCTCCAAAGGCTTGGTTTGAGTGTTTCGGTACAGTTGTGAAAGGATTAGGCTATAAACATAGTCAATCTGATCACACACTATTTTATAAACACTCAGCTAAAAACAAAATTGCAATCTTAATTGTGTATGGAGATGACATAATCTTGACAGGTGATGATAGCTTGGAGCTCAGAATTTTGAAAGAGAAACTTGTCAAAGTTTTCAAAATCAAGGAGCTTGGTCCGTTAAAATATTTCCTTGGAATTGAGTTTGCTAGGTCCAAGGAAGGTATTTTTATGAACCAAAGGAAATAAATTCTTGATCTATTGAAGGAAACGGGTTTGCTCGGATGCAAAGTAGTTGAGACACCCATGGAACCCAACCTTAAATTGCAACCAGCCAAAGTTGAAGATTTGGTGGGCAAAGGGAGATATCAACGACTGGTGGGAAGGTTAATCTACCTATCCCATACCCGTCCAGACATAGCCTTTGCGGCAAGTATGGTGAGTCAATTCATGCACTCACTGACTCACCAGGCCCAGAACATTTAGAAGTAGTCAACAGAATCCTAAGATACTTGAAGGGATCTCCCAGAAGAGGGCTACTCTATAAAGCTTGTGGACATCTACAAGTAGAAGCATACACTGATGCAAATTGGGCTAGAAGTGTGATGGACAGAAGGTCAACATCAGGCCATTGTACACTTGTTGGAGGGAACCTGGTCAGTTGGAGAAGCAAAAAACAGAATGTTGTAGTACGGAGTAGTGTAGAAGCTGAATTTAGAGCAGTAGCTCATGGGATATGTGAAGCATTGTGGGGGGAGAAACTTCTAAAGGAATTGAAAGTCTATAATTCTCCTCATATAAAGCTGTATTGTGACAATAAATCAGCAATATCCATTGCTCACAATCCAGTTCTACATGACAGAACAAAACATGTAGAAGTGGACAAGCACTTCATCAGGGAAAATATTGAAAGAGAACAAATCTGCATTTCCTACGTTCCTACTACAGAACAACCTGTAGACATTCTAACAAAAGGACTACCCAAGAAGTCTTTTGACGACATAACCAGCAAGTTGTCCATGGAAGATATCTTCAAGCCAGCTTGAAGCGGAGTGTTGTCAGGGAATCAAAAAGGGATAGTAATCCTGATTTGATACCCTAAATATTTTGTAAATATCATTGATTATGTAATTATGTTGTTTCCTTTTTAGTTTAGTCTATTTTAGGAAGATTCCCATTCCCAAATATTTGTTTCCTAATTTCCAGATTCTAGGCTGATTCCTCTTGATTGTAGTCAGATTATTGGCTGAATACCTCTATAAGAAGTACTATTCTGTACAGTATTATGATCAGAAATAATATTACACAAAATTCTACTTAATCTTATTCAAAGCCCTGTAGTCAACACAAAATCTCCACCCCCCATCTTTCTTTTACACTAATATGACAGGACTGGAATAAGGACTTATACTTGGCTTAATGACACCTGCCCTTAACATTTCATCAATAATTTTTTCTATTTCATTTTTTTGGAAATAGGAGTGCCTAGAGACCCTCACATGAGGTATATCAGCTCCCTCCCTCAGGTTGATGGTGTGGTCATGCTCCCTAGGTGGTGGTAGTCCTGTGGGTGCTTGGCAAATATCCCCAAATTCTTCCAATGGCTGCTGGAACTCTAGAGACAGCACCTTTCCTACGTCTTCTTCATTGCTAGGCTATAAGGAAGTGATGAAATACCCTTCTCCATCATCCTTAAGAGTCTTAAGTGCCATCCTCCATGAGGTCTTGGCTCTGCAGAGGGTGGGATTCCTTATTATGCCTTCCAGCAGCCCGTTCTTCTTCCACTTGATAGTCAGATCTCTAAAGTTGGCGGTAATTGTTCCCAAACTTGATAACCATACCATTCCAAGTACCACATCCACCCCTCCCAGTTCCAACAAATAAAAGGGTTGGACTATTTGCACCCCTTGCAATTCAAGTGCTACACCCTTGCAAACTCCGCAGCTAGTAGTTCGCTGCCCAATTCCCACTTCCACGGTATATTCAGGGGTGTTGCTCACTGGTAACTTCAGTTGTTGAGCCAAGGACTTAGAGATAAAATTACCGGTGGCTCCAGTGTCGATGAGGATGACCACCTCAGCTCCTTCTAACCTTCGTAACACCTTAAAGGACTTATTCGATGTAAGTCCTTAAAGACTGTTGGGAGAGATTTGGAAAGTCTTCATCTCTAATCCAAGATTCTCTACTTCAACGTCATCCTTCTCTTATGCGGCCTTTTCATCATCAGAGCCCTCCACTAACATCAGCCTATAGTGCTTCATCTTATAGATGTGATCATGGCCCCCCCTCTCTCCACACTTGAAGCAGAGTCCTTTACAGCTTCTTTCCTGCAATTCCACTAAGGAAAGTTTCTTCCCTAAACTCCCTTTCTCCCGGTAGCCTCCTTTTCCCAATTTCGGGCCTCCTAACTCCTTGTTGGCCCAAATTCGTGTTGCTGCAGGCCCATTTCTATTGAGGTTTGGCCTTTTGTTGTAACCCACTCCTCCCTCAACTGGGTTCACCCCACCCACCTGCCATTCCTTGCTCCTCTGCTATAACATTAGGGCTCTATCCTTGATTTCAACCAAGTTTTTCCAACTCCAAACTCTTCATCTCAGCTTATAGCTCACCTTTCAGCCCATTTATGAAAACACCCTTCATAATTTCCCTGTCAACATATCTCATGGGCCCTAAAATCTTCTCAAACTCTTCAATATAATCCATGACTGAGCCCACTTGCTTCACTCTCAACAGTGGGCCATACGGATCTTCCACAGTACCAGGCTGAAATCGCCTCAACACCACCTCCCTGAATTGTGTCCAAGATGGAAACGCGATATGGCCCTCCCAAGTCTGGAACCAGTTCAACACTCGACCCTCCAAGGCTAACACCACCACGCCCATTCTCTCATCACCTTCGATCCCATCCACAGCGAAGTATCACTCTATTATGACCAGCCATCCCCACGCGTCTTCACCCGAGAACACAGGAAGTTCCATTTTCCTGTCACGATCGTGCCTCCCTAAGTGTGGGCTTCTTCGAGGCAAGTGTGGCGGCCGGCTTCCCGAAGAGGATCCGCCATGGTGGTGCGAAGACCCACTATGGGAAGGAGGGGAGTACCGCTCCTCTGGGTGCTGAGACCTGGAGTTGCGGTTCTCTTTGCGAAGAAGAGAGGAATATGTCGGACCTCTCTCCCTCTTGAACCCCCCTCCATCGGTCTTCTGCGTTCACCTATCGAAACTCCCTCCCAGGTGGAGACCGCCCCCTAGGTCAAGTATGCCTCTAATCCCTCAAAAAGCCGCATCACATCATCCAGCTTCCTCTCTAGCTCACTCATTCGGTTCTCCATCGCAACTTCAGCAGAATGGCCCCCACAGCCTCAGGATCGACGCTCTGATGCCAAAATGATAGAAATCACAAGATAAAGAACAGAGAGAATGAAAGAACAGTGTATTATTCACACTCCCTGATCTGATATTAGTGATATCAGTCAAGGAAAGAGACAAAAACAAGTATGAAATGTGCAAGAAAACGAGAGAAGTCTTGAGCACTAAAGCAGCTCAGACTCTCCAATACAAACCCAATATTTTGCCTACCTTCCCCCTCACCTCACTCCCATACAAATATGCGCTTTTCCCACAAATTCACCCACGCACGCACTCCTCATGCCAGCAAGGCACTCATAACAAGAAGTTAGTTAAGCTAATAAGGCCCACTAGAGTCACTCATTCCCTCAGGTGTTCCATTTCCTATAATGCCCCTAAACTTCTTATGCTTATACACCTTAATTCCTTCGGGGAAACGATCTCTAACAACTTGCTTCACAATTTGCCATAATCCTTTTAATGAATAAACACTCAAATTAGTCCTCCTAAAGTATACACAGACATCAAGTTAGTCTTCTAAAGATTTTGACATCAATTTGATCCTTCAGTGTTTAAAATAGCCATCAATTTAGTCCTCCAATATATATATATATATATATAGGCATAAATTCGGTCCTTATATTGATGGATATTTTATACTATAAAGAACCAAATTGATGTCAAAAATCTTCAAAAGACTAATTTGCTGTTCAACATATCTTTTCAAGAACCAATTTGAGCCTTTACATTTTTTTAATCATAAAACTCTGAATAGATTACTACAGGAAGGAGTACCCAATATAGCAAACATGAGACTGCCAGGGTATTATATGAGTCTACTTCTCATTAAAAAATAAAAAAACTTTCACAATTTCATAAATGGAGATTCATTAATGGAAATATGTATAAGAAAAAAAGGATGAAAGCTTCCAGAAAATATATTAAATTGAGGCACTTTACGTGTCTTTTTAAAAACTCTCATATGCAGAAGACACATTCATGAATGCATTTTCTTTTCGCATGGCCACTTTCTTTAACATTTTCATTTCAACACAATGCTGGTTGTTTCACTAGTATCATGTCCAAACTGATCACTCGTCCAAATCTTGTTTTGTTTACAAGTTCATAATGACAATCGAAGTAGCAGTCCTGCAGAAACGACTCTTCCTCAAGGTCTGCAAACAATGTGATAAATTCCCAGCCATCAGAGAATACTCGGGACCTGTTTGAAAGAAGTGGAAAAGTGAAAAAAGGGAGGGAAAGCATACTACAGTATGTAAGCTTTCCCCTCTTCCCCACCTCTCCCAAAGAGACCCTTAGTGTTCTCACACAATTGTCACCTGTTACTTTCAAGAAATTAACTTGCCATGACAGAATAGCTTCTTTCTTAAATTTCCTTTGTCACAGGTATCAGATTTGAATGCCATCTATACTTGCGGGTGATTTTAGTCCAGTACTTCAGTCTTCAAAGAGTGCATTTGGATCAAAATTTCAGAGTCCCATTTATGGCCACAAGAGAATTGGAGTTTTGACAGCCCACACCTTTTCTGTAGACATCAAATTCCTCTGCGAACATCTAGTCTCCCAGATGGCTAAAAAAGTAGTAGCAGAGATCTGATCATGGCCTTATAAAATCACTGTGGTGCCCTCTCACAGTGTAAAGTAGACATTGCCATCCCAAATTACTTGAGAACTCAACAGCATAACCCTATGACTCTCATGTTTCAGATCCTGCAATGTTATGAGTTTATTGGCAGGTTTGCCATATTTCCTTTCTCAGCTACCTTCCCAATGACAAAATATAGTCTACATTGTGCAAGAAATACATGATACAATGAAAATATTTATTCATTCATGACATAAAGAAAAAGTGCAAACCTGACCTTTGTACATTGCCCCTAGGAAAGTCTGCATAGCCACGATTGGCGTCCACATCTGGAAAATGTACCAAAAATAATAGGAACATATTAAGAGCATATTGATTTTATTCCAAAACAAATTACTGGTTGTTAATGATAAATGAAAAGGGGAAAAAAAGAAACAAGAAAATTGATAAATGAAAAAAAAAAAAAAAAGATGAAGTAGTTTTTCATGATATATTGAATTCACAAAATTTTATTATTAATGTCTGAGGAAGCAACCTTTAAATATAGTAGTACAATCTCTTAAAAATGACACGCCAAAAAATTTTCAAACAACATTGCACTTGTTGAAGAGAGATTATTACTTTTATTGACTCGAACCACTGTTCTTAAATCTCCGTAAAACCCAAAAAAAAATATGTAATTTTATGTTTCTTTAAATTTCTAGGTCAACAGTTGATTTAACTTTTAGGAGAATTACTCTTGAAAGACCTTTTAAAAGAATTATTTTTAAAGAAATTACTTTCAAAAGAATGATTTTTGTTTGGTTTGAATATATTAAAAGTAAGCTTAAGAGAATGATTTTTGTTTGAATAGAATAAAGTAAAATTACTTTTGGTTGTTAATATGAGAGTAATAGATCCCTTTTCAAAAGGCCTTTTCCTAAAATGAAAAATAACTTCAACGATACTTCTTCCAAAAAACCTTCTGGAGTTCCAAAAGTGAGTTTGAAAAAAGACTTTTGCACATTCAAACACATTAATTACTATGCATTTTCATTCTCATACCAATAAAAGGTCTTTAGCCGTCCCAAAATTATATCCAAACAAACTCAGAGTATCCCAGAACTTCCACTAGGGACAAAGCCAAAATTTGAAATTAGAAGTCCACCAAAAAATAAATAAATAATTGTTATTATTAAATTTAATACTCATTGGAACAATTTAGAATATGTTATCAATAAATTGTCACATTAAAATTTAAATCATAAACAAGATTGTGGTTATTACAACTTTACAACACAGCAACACAGACCAAATTGATTAGTTAATAATCAATTTACTAATGAGTAAGGCTGCCATGAACTGGTCCATCACTCATTCATAGCAGCATCTTATACTGATTGTAACTAACCAACAACTTGGATTAAGTATTACATGAACAATATTCTGAAAGCTGATCCAGATTGACCAATATGATCAGAATAAACAGGGACTGACCTTTAAACCAGTAACCAGACACACAGAATCAATTGAAATCCAAGCATATATGAAAGATAATAGTGCTAGATTTGCTATTTGGCTTGGAATCAAGCCCAGCAGAGCCCCGCTTGACAGGAATCTTTTAGTATCCAGTTCACACTACAGATTGAACCAAGCCTATCAAAAGCTCAAACACTGCTCATTTGAGTTTGGTTTAATTTTATTTTATTTTATTTTTTTTTTTTGATAAAAGAAGAAATATTATCAACAAGAAGAGAAGGATATTACAAATAGCATGGAGAACGAGAGATCCTATCAAGCTGCTTGATTCAATTGCCTGCCATTTGATACCGTTAACGTACTGTGCCACTTGATGTATGAAGTGATATATTTATGATTCCATACATTTATACGCACACCTAGACATAAATTGGTTGACTTGTCCCCTCTCCCTTCTATAACTCAATTTTCAAGACATTTCACATATTTAACCGCAAAAAATAAAAAATATGGCAACAGCAATGGGGGTAGCTAGAATTCCAATAATATTCATGAGATAATGTGATTATTTGTGCACATTCTCCTTGCACTTATTTGCCAATTTTTTTATTTTAAGGATTATCAATATTTTGGACCTATAGGCATCAATTTTACTGATTGAACATGATAGGAATCAAGTAGAATGACTAGGAGAGGAGAACTAGACCAGACTCTACTGAATTTAGGGATCCTGGGCAACACCAAGAACCCTAGAATTTTATTCACTTCAGAGGGAATGAAGAGCCCTCAACCTCTTATACAATCAGGAAATGACTAGACTCCTAACTGAATCCTACCAGTTTCCTATTTATACCTCCCTACTCTGTCAGTTATTCCAACTAACTTTTCCTCCACTTTTCCTGTTTCTGTTATCCTTTTGTTACAAATGGGCACAATTCCCGCCCTTTCCCCTCTATTCCTCCTCTTGTATGCTAGCCCATACATCATGTCCCTAACAGAACATAACTGTAAATTAATACATCTGCAGCAAAAATCATTAAATCTCTGATTTTTTTTTTTATTTATTTATTCTTGCACTGAAAAGAACAAGGTAAATTTTATAAAACATTTCCTGCTATAAGTATTGCTGATTGTTTGAAAGTAGTACAAAGAATATTGAATGAACCGAAGTGCAGCACAGGATACATACTGAATTGTATTATAAATACATATGGGTAAGGATCAATTGACACCAATGAAAGACATAGCACATTTATACCACTTAATAACTTTTTATATGATACAATTTCATCAATCCAACCATTGAGCTTATAAATATCTGTCACATAGGTCATTTGTGTCAAATTTTGAATATCAACAAGAATATGATCATATTGTTCTTATTTTTATACATTTCAAAAGTATTTATTGCATTGATTTTGAAATATATAAAAATTGTACCAAATGATTTTGGATTTGCAGATATGATCTAAAACATATGAACTTTCAATTCAATGTTGGGTTTCGTAAAATAAATTTTCAATAAAAGGCTATTGAATGGTAAGAGTTGTTTAACTTACACCAGTATAAGTTGATTCTTTCCCTATCTGTTTGTCTGTCTACCTATTTGTCTCATGTGTGTGTGTGTGTGTGTGTGTGTGTGTGTTTCGTAAAATAAATTTTCAATAAAAGGTTATTGAATGGTAAGAGTTATTTAACTTACGCCAGTATAAGTTGGTTCCTTCCCTGTCTATTTGTCTATCTACTGTGTGTCTGTGTATGTGTGCGCGCGCGCGCGCGCGTGTGTGTGTTGAGTTGTAATGAAAAAAATCTTTTACATGGTATGTTTAGCATTAGGTTTGCACTAATCATGTGGACTCAATAATAGTACACCTACTAAATAGTCTCAAAAACAACAGTTACCTTGTCTTCACCAAGCAATAACATTACCACCAGCCAATAACATGCAATGCAGAAACCAAAAAATCGAAGAAGGAGAAATGAAACTCATAAATGAGTTATTAATCAAAGATATTTTAGTATTCAAAAGTGGGAGGTGACGAGTTTAATTCAGTTCAATTAAAAGAAGACCAGAATTACAGCTAGACATAAATGTGATTTATATGACGCAAGAAAACCCGTTATTAACAGCTATTAACATACCAGAAATCCCATTTTGACATAACCCTGCAGATTGATGTGCAAACCTGCCATAAGACTTCTCATCTGCATAACCAGCTCTTCCACCCACTCCCCGTTCATAGCCACCAAAATATTCATAGCCAAATCTACATTACTCACAAAATGAACTAAATTAATATATATATATATATATATATATATATATATATATATATATATATATATATATATATATATAATATGAAGTGTGATGCCTAGACTAGGTAAGAAGGATGTAAACGAATGTAATTCAAATGGGAAAGAGGAAACAAGGACATTTTAAAAAAAAGAATTTTGGACTACACAAACATAAGGAACAAAATCCGGCTAATGTATCTATCTCCCAGAAACAATATTAAATAACATGATAGAATGAATATAGTACTACATCACTATCTCAACACACAACAAATCATCCTCAAGTATTCATGCTACAATCGATGCAATTTGTAAGAAACTAGGAGAAACTAGATAAGTTCATAAGCACACAATTTCTATCACTACAAGTAGCTCAAAGTGTTAAACAGAAATTTAGAAGATATAAAAGTTCATTTTTGCAAGTTCTATGACATATTTTGAAGCAATCAGAGAAGGATTGGAACTTGCTCCGCTAGACAGGTCACAATTCAATGAACCTAGGATAGATATGTCACTTTAGAAAAGAAATAAGCTGAAATAGAACAAAAATCTGATAAGGAGAACGAAATGGAATAACCCCTAATTTGAGCGAGGGAAAGGAAAAGAACAAACAAACAGAACACAAGAAAAAACGTAATGTTTGTACACCTGGACACTAATTGATTAAAAAAAAATGGACCCCATTAACATAAACAACAAAAAATGACCAATCCCTGTATGCCTAACCCTTGACAGCATGAGTTGAATTTTTTTCCCCTCCTCTTTTCATAGTTATCCACAACATAAACACATTATGACCACTGGAAACAAATATCCACGAACATTTCTAAAATCCATGACGACGAAACATCTTAACATCTATGAAGTTTTCTAAAATCCTCAATGATCCATTGATCAAGATTCTGAAGAACATAGTGGAAAAAACAATATGCAAGAAAAGGCATCCAAGAAAGAAAAGACCAATGCTCAAACAAGCATAGTTGAGCAAAATGCTAATTAATCATGGAAGCTACCATTTCCGCCACAATCCTAAATACAAATCTTAGGTCAAATTCTAAATTATATTGGCTTGCATTAATCTGAAATTTTAATGGATAACATAAATACGTAACCTAATTGCAAATATTATATGCCAGTGTCAAATCACATGAATTCAATTTGCATAATTGCATCAAAAAGTGTCTACCACCTGTCCTCGGGTCCATAGCCGCCGCCACGGGGGCTCCCCCTCCTGGACCGCTTATACGCCGGAGGTGAACGCCGCGAAGGCGGAGGAGGGGAATGGCGGCGGTCACGGTAGTTAGGGCTAGGAATGCGGCGGCGCTTGAAGTCCTTCCGGTCGTAGTAATCGCTTCCGCCGCGGCGGTTGGGGTGGCGGTCGAAGTCCCTGTCGTCCCTGCGGTCCCTCGAGTCCCTGTCCCTCCGCCGTGACGAGAGCGGAGTGGGCGGCGGGAGATCATCGGCGGCGGCGCCGGCGGCGGCCGCGGCGGTTGGGGGTGGGGGAGGTGAAGGAGCGGAGGAGGGGGACTGGTCGAGAGATTCCGAGGGCATGTTGATGACCTCGGCCATGGAAGAAAGTAGGGTTTCGGATAAAGCCCTAGAAATTGAATTGGGAATACTGAAGGGAATGGAGAAAGGGTCAAAATTGGATAATGGATATGGAGGTAGAACAGAGAGCACAACCCCAACAGAAAGATGAAGAGAGAAAGAAAAGAAAAGGGGGTGACGTAGTTTTTCTACTTTCTTTCTTCTCGTTGCTGTGTATTGTTCTGAGTGTTCGATTCAGATCAACACGCGACTAACGGTTATCTGGAAGCACGATGGCTGCGGTTGTGGACCATGATCTTTAAAAAGTCAAAATTTAATTATTTTTTCCGGCACCCTCTATTAGATACTAGCAAATTGACAGACACTTAAGAATGTAGTATTTGAAAAGGAGAAGATTATTTAGTACTAAAAAGGATGTTGAAAGAGTTATTGATAATGTGGGAAGTTATAAAAGTTACTAGCGGAGGTGTAAGAAAGTGAATAAGGGTAAAATGAAAAATAAATTTATGATCAAAAGACAATTAAAGTATTTTAAAGCTTTTATTTAATAATAATATAGGTAAAAATATAAAATATAAAATATAAAGTATGTAATGCTGGTCATGTAACCAAAAAAAAAAAAGATATAGGATATTTTTAATTAATTTAGCCTTTCATTTTTTTTTTGACAAAAATTAATTTTTAATTATTAAAAAATTATTTTTTATGTAAATTAATTATTTTAATTTTTATTCAAAAGTTAAAAATAATTTTTTTTCGATTTTTGAAGACAAAAATAAATAAATTTTATAAAAATTTTAATAAAAAATAATAATTTTTGTGAAAATAAGCTAACTGAAACACACCCATAACCCCATTCAAGGTGTGTATTAGACATATTTAAATTGGAACACTTTTTTTTTCCATTTTGGTATATCAAAAAATTAAAAGAAAGACTACACTCTAATAACTTGAACCTTGCATAGAGTCACCCAGGAGCAAGCAAGCCAAGCCAATAGGAGGATCTCACAATTCTTGCAAATTCTCACTAGAAGAAGAGCCCTTCTTAGGCAGTAGTTGAAAGAGCTATTTGAAAACTTGACGAATGAAAAAAGCCCTTTCTTTCTTGTTATTAGTAAAAGCCTTTTCCCTTACTAGTAAAGTGGTAAGTGAGGTAGGGTGCTATTCAATGAAGAAAATAGACTTTAAGAAAGTGGCTAAAGTAGCTCAATAGGTAAGAGCAAAGGACTAAAAATCCTTGTGTAACGTCTCAAATCGCAGTACATTTGACTTATGCTGTTAATCGACTAATTCAATTCTAATTGATATGTGATAATAATTAGAAGTGAACTAAGAAGAGATTAGGGATTTGAGAATTTGAAATAATTATGTAGAGAATTTTATATAAGGTTACTAGTCAAGTTTCACGAGTTCAAAGGAAATCGGTTAAGTTTTGGTATTTTAATCTGCAAGAACCGAATTAGTCGAATTTTATACTAAGAAAAAAAAAGCCCTAGATTGGGTGGCTGAATTTCAACTACCATCCCCACTTAAATGGCGACACTTGCAACCATAAATAAGGGGAAAGTTGTTTGAATCTCAACCACTCAAGGTAACAACCAATCAAAAGCCAAAACCTTAACAACCATGCATTATAAAATTTCATAATTTCCTTCTAACTCCCTCATTTTGGTCAACCATCTCAGGTTCTTTCTCTCCATCCTCTCTTCTTCCATTTCATCTCATTTTCATCCCACCTTCAAGCCTTAACCACTTCCTCCATTCAAAAACCTAATTCTAGCTAGCTATTTCATCTATTTGAGGTACGATTTAACCTCCTTGATTTTTATGAACTCATGGCTATTTGGAATTTTATCTCTATTGATTTATTTAATGCTATACTGAGTTTATTGGGGTGTTTTTGGCTGGATTTGTAAGTATATGTTGGATTTGGAGTGAATACTTAGTGAAACACCATAAAAGAAATCAACCAAAATAGATTAAATTGAGAAACCTTATGACTGTTCATACTGCAAAGTGTATGGGTTCACTTATGGTCAAAATATGATGAAACTAATTTTAAATGAAACTAGATAGAGCTTTCAAACTCTATAAATTATATGGCCATTAGATCAGTATTGAGTGAGATTTGAATTTTTGAAGATAACCTTGGATTTATATCTCCGGTCCTGAGCAGACTGGATTATGGAGGGCATAACTCGTCTTATACAATTTCAATTAGAGTGCAACCAATTTTGTTAGAAAACTAACATATAGAGTATCATACTGTAAAAATTTTAGAGCTAGATCCCTCCCCTGTATTTCCCAGTAATTCACCAAATTTGCCCAATATCCTGACTGGACTGAAATAGGATCAACTACTTTAGCTGAATCTTAGAGCTCATAACTTGAGCTCTGCTCACTCAAATGAAGTGAAACTTGTTGAGAATAAAAGCTACTTTAATTAGCTTTAAAATGACATAGGTTCCATGCAAATCCAATAAGATTCCTAATTATAGTGAATTTTTACTTCTTAGTACCCAATTCCACCCATCAGCAAGGTAGACCTCAATAAAACCCCAATAATTCACTCTATATTCACTAAAATCAATTAGGACCATAGAGAATAAAAACTAGACAAATAATACTTTAACATATCAAAAATTCATGTTTAAATAAGTTAAATGAGAATTTTGGCATAAATTATAAAACCGGGCAGAATTGAGTGAGGTTGGCTGAATTATTAAATTGAAAGTTTATGCACCTTAGTACATGTATGAAACTCAATTAAGGTTTAAATGTTGCAAAAATCTACATTAACGCTAAAAGATTGCTGCATTATATTGGCTCTATCGTTGTGATTGATTGTCTATTTAAATGACACTATTCACAAGAAAACGGACTTAATCTATTATGCTGCCGAAATTCCGGCAAAAATTATGCACATAATGTGATATACATGTGGATGCATATAACATTCAAGTCAATTCAATCATGATTATATAATTCATAAGAACTATATGGATTCCATATTACTTTGGTCAGCCCCGGAATAAAGTTTAGGGGAATAGATCGGTAGGAATGCTAGGGAAAGTAAACTCGGTAATCCTGTATAGAAACAAGCTCGGTCTTGAGAAGCGGACTATTACCCAAGAGTTATATGGTCAAAAACTCCTTGGGGACCAAGTATGAAAACTCATGAAGTGTAAACTTAAGCAATGATTAAAGTGAAGTGCATATTATTTCAACAAAAGTCTCATCATTGCTGCATTTATGTAGTTTACATAATCAATTTGATTTACTTGTACTATGATATCTTTTGTGACTATTTATTATTTCCATTACAATACATAATATTTTGTATAATAATTATTCTACCTCTTAGATGAGTTTCTTTATGTCTCTTACCTTTTTAAAGTAAAATAGAACCTTACTTTGGGCTATGTCTTTCTTAAACCCAAACAAATGGGAATATAAGATCTGTTATTCACCTTTTCATAATTAAATAAAAAATTGAAGCAACTAGGAATAAACGCGATGTCAGTGTAGCTTAGTTATAAGAATCTTACTGATAATTTTACAAAATTTTCACCCTACTATATGTATCCACATCATTCTCAGACCATGGACATGGTAGTGACAGCCATCCTCTTTGTTGAGTTTCCTAAGTTGCAGATCCACCTCGACTCGATGATAGACTCCATATATATTACCAGTACCTGTCGTTTCTATTTGTATTTCTTTTTTCGTAGAGATTTTGCTGTTCTTCTATCTCACTCTCTGTTCGATCCTACTACACCCTTCATAGCTATTTTGCTATATATGGCACATCCTGCACTACCTCCAATAGCAACGGAAGCTTCACCACTTGCCTCACCACCTTAGTTAGTTGCCTCATTCTCTCTTGATAATGATGACTGTAACATCCTCAATTTTCTTTCGTGCTAAATTATTTCAGTAACCCAGAGTAATTAGACACTTAATAGGAAATTAAAAGATCAAGGCTTAATTAAAGAATTCATATGGCAATTTAGAAGCAACAGTTAAGAGAATGTTTAATTAAGATTAGGGAATCTTTAATTAAGTAAGTCAAACTCTTAATGGCTTAATTAAGCACTAATTGCCAATAATTAACTTAATTTAGTTTAATTAAGGATAATCAAGCTTAATTATAAGTTTAATTTTCTTAATCATGTTCTTGTATGTTAATCACTAATTCTTGCTTAATCAAGTTAATTAAGTTGCAAGAGCACTTAATCATATCATTAAAATTCAAATTAAGTCAACTAGACAATAAAGTAAAGAGTGATGTCATTAAAGCAAAAAGCATCGGGCAAGAGTGTTTTTTTGTAAGAGTTAGTACAGGCTTTGTCCCCCATCATGCCATTTGTCCCTTAATCCTTAATTAACTAAAAAATGACACAAAAATATCTTCCCCCACCCATTGAAACTTATGGCCACAACAACAACACACACACACACACACATACTCATTTTCATTTTATGTCATTCCATTCTCTTTCTTGTTTCCAAACTCTCCAACTTCTTTCTGTATTCTCTTTTCTTCTTCATCTTCTTCTCCATTTTCCACTTCCATAACCAAACCTTCTTCACTTAACCCTTTAAAGACCACATCTTTTGGTCTTTGAAGAAAAGATTCAAACACTACAAGACTAATTTTTATCAAGAACTCAAGAGCTTTCTCTTTTTTGTTGCAAATCGCCGACTTCATCCACTTGGAAGAACACCATATTCTTCATTTTCTTCTTCTTGGAGGTGCTAAACTCATCACTAGGTAGTGATCTCTACTCTTTTCTTTTTGTTACTCAAGAAGCTTGAAGCTTAGCTCTCACCATGGCCAAGATCTTCAAGTGAGAACTTGAGAAAGTTTCCTTTCTTTGGAAACAAGAATGCTTCTCATGTGGATGTCTTGAGTTTTCTTCATAAATGCCCTAAAAGTTTCTATTTTTAACAAATATGTTTTTGATCTTGTTCATGAGTTACTCTTGTTTACTAAAAGTTTCTCTCTTTGAATGCATTAAAGTTTCCATTTTTCTTTCTTAATGCATGACTTTCTTAATGTCTTCTTGAAGGTTGTTGGAAAAGAATGGTGTTCTTGGTGGTTTTTGGTTTAAAGTTGGTTTACTTCCTTTTAAGAGCTTATGATTGAAAAAGTTCTCATCTTTACATCTTACTCGTGATTTTGATAGGACTAAGAATCTTATAACTTGCTAATCAAAAAGGTGAAATCTTACTATTCTAATTACAAAAGTTTGAATCTTATAACTTGTGAAAATAAAAACTATCCCTTGATGATTGGTGAACATGTTGTTGTTGGGTTTATGAGTATGGTTATGCATTGTCATGACCTAAAGGACTAGAGGGATCTCAAAATCATTTGGGAACAAAAGCATAATTAGGGCCTCTGAGCATACCATGAACCTAGGAATCACTAAGTGCACTATTTCGAGGAAAGGAATTAATTACCTAACTTAGTTAACTTAGACAAAGTGTTCCTTAAAACATGTACACAAATAAAAAGTAATTTCACATAAGGACTAAGTAATTAAAAGATTATATATATTTATTTTAATTATGTGATTCTCTCATGAGTAGACATGAAGAACCATATTATGGCTTATAAGACTTTCCACAAAGAATAACACAATTATAAGCTCCCTATAGGGAGTGAAGATATGATGCCTTTGAGCATGATGTATGATTAATTCGATTGAGTATTGACTCATGATTGAATGATTGTGGATGATTGGTATGATGATGTGAGATGGATATAATTGGTTGTGGTTGGATTTCCATGTTTAGCATTTTAAGGAAGCTCCGATCTAGTCGTTATGCTACTGGATTCTTCCAAAATTATGGACTTAGCCATATCATTACATACCCATATTTGTCTTGTCAATGATTGCAATGCATGAAAGATGTGGTCATAACAAAAGAAAAGAAAGAATAGGATATGACCCTTCAATCACTTCAGTAAAGGAAGTGAGAGATGGTGATTTTCAAAGACTCAAGGAACCTTTATGTAGGAGGTAAGGGTGACATGGAGGACCTTCCAACTTAAAAGTAACCTTTATTAGTTTAGTTTAATTTGGTTTAGTATTGTGTGACGACAGTCATGGAATGAGCTTATGTCCAAAAGCAGTTTATTTCAAAGGAAAAGTAAAGGAAAAGTAAAGAATATTAAGCACGTGCCAAGTATGAAAGTAAAGTTAAAGTAAAACCATGATTAAGTCTATGAAGTTGTATAAAAATGCATGTATCTATGTTGTCCATATGCGCCATGGATGTTTCTTCCATATTGTAGTATGTATGTTTCTGTATGATGTTAAACTTAAAAGCAACCCCTTTTGGGATTTATATTTTCAAGATTATTAAAATTGAATCTATGCATGTCCAATGTTTTTTATAATTAAACCTGAAGTGGCTGGGACAATAACGATGACATAGTAGTTATCTAGTTGCGATCCTATTAAGAAATCTTGTATTTCTCACTCCTACGTTTCCAGGTCGCCTTCAAAGGATGCCGGTGTCGAGCACGGTGGTGATATTCATTGAGTTCCCTGTATAGCATTGGCGCTTTGACCCAATGCTGAATGCCTCTGTGATGTCTGCGAGCACAATCATGAGGGTCTACATCTTCCACAACCGTCCATTCCAAGTGCCTGTTATGAGCCTATTTTTCCATCCACACCAGCCGTATGATGAGGTTACCTTGGATGATATCCATCCCTACTTTTAACCACCGAGGTACCCTATCGATGGAGAGTCTAATTCGGATACCCGTCTGACACCGACTGTTTCTTTGGATTCTGATCCTTCGAAGCCATCTTACCCGAGCTACCATGTAACACCCTTTATTATGTAAGCCATGCTCGAGTCATGAAGTTATATTAAGAGTTTGTCACTGTGCCAAGAACTCTTTAAATTATGGAAGATATTATACATGGCCCTTTAACTGTACACTTTATTACTGACTAACAGTTCATAAACTTCGTCATCTCTGATATATAGAGAATAAAATGATTACAATTTAAAAAAATTGTGACTAACATAATACACAGGATTTGCTTCCAACTAGTCATTAGTTAGCTTCAATAGTCTTTTGGTTTGGTTTGCACCCGAGACTTGCTCAATGAATGTCCCTGTACTTCGCCTCGCACTTGATTTCCAATTTGGTGCTGGAATGTTTATGGAAAAGAAAAATATACAAACAGGTAGTAAGAACCTAAGGTTCTCAGTAGGTAAACTCAAACCATCACTCTTACAGTGTCATCATAAACATTCCAGTCGCTTCGGTTTATTATGAAAATATGATCACATGTACGCAAATAATGGTTCAATTTTAAGTTGAAAACACCTTTCTCGAAGCGGGTTATATTTTAACAACCACTTGCCATATCATATGACAGACATAGAAATATGAATAGTATAATATGCTTCAACAAGAATAATAATAACATTATGACTTAACGAGATAATTGAAGATGCACATATAGATGCTTATACTTGACTGTATGCAAGTGCACTTGACTTAATTCGTATCTTTCTTTAACTTGCAACTTGATCTTGCTCTTCTGTATTTGATCCCCTGGAGGTGAGTGGCCTCTCTCACCCTTGGGTAATAGCATGCTTTTCAGGTCCGAGCTTGTATCTATACATGAGTGATAGGTTTACTTTTCCTGAGCCTCACACCGGTCTATTCCCATTAATTCTGGTTGAAGGCTGGCCCAAGTCTTAGATAGTACCGCTCTGGCCCACGCCAGCTGGGTCTATGCCATGCGTTACGTGGTAGTTTAGTACATCCCTCTTGCAAGTTTTTATTATCTTTTCCTTTCCATAGCTTAGCATGCATGCGGATGCTTTGTACATTCATGGATATATCTCACACCTTACGTCTCATATCATATTCTAATTATACTTGCATGCATGACATACATGAACATGACATGTAAATGTAAGTATATCCAAAGTATAATCACCCATAGCATAAGTTCTCATAAACTTTTGCCGAAAATACGGCAGCATAACGAATCGAGTCCGCTTCCCCATGAATAGTGCCAGACTACTAGTAAAATCATTCAAACATGCAAATCAATATGGAACAGTAATTATAGATATTTACAATATCATTCATCAAATTCAATACAAACTTCAATAGAGTTTTCTGCTTTCTTTATCTTATTCTGCCCGAATTTTGTAAAACCCAACTTTAGTCCAATTCAACTCATTTGAACTTGGATTTTCGGTAGATCATAGCTCTATGTATCTGGTTTCCAATTCTTTTGGTCCCATCTCATTTTGATTTCTATAACTTAAATTATTAGTATTTTACCTCAGACTGCCTTGTACTTAGCCAGAAATGCACCCTTATAAGTGAAAATTCACTAAAAATAGAAATATGGGTGAAATTATACGAAATTTATATCAATTTAAAGCTAACAGAACAAGCTTCCAAATGAAATAAGTTTCATATCATTTGCATGAGGATATTTAGAGATATAAGCCCCATAACTTGGCCCTACTAGACTACCCTATTCCAGTCTAGTTTGAACTTAAGTCAACTTTATTGATGTGCTGGAACAAACGGCAACGAATTTGACTCTAAAATATTTATGGGATGTTTCCTTACATGTTAGCTTTCAAACAACATTGGTTGCACTCAATTTAGAGTTGTGCAGGGTGAGTTACACCCTTCTCAACTCATACTACCTAGATAAGAATTTAGATTTTTAGGTCAAACTTCAAAAATTCATAACTAATTCTATACTAATCTAATAGCCTTATATTTTATTTGTATGGAAAGTTCTAAATGTCTAGTTTCATATAAAAATAGATTCATCTAATTTAAACGGCTGTAGATAGAGCCGTACACTCCACTGATATGGATATTGTAGGGTTTTCTCACAAAACAGATTTCTGCTTAGCTCTTTTTTGAGTTTTTGATAAATTCCTCAACTTAAATTAAATTTTTTCATCTCAAATCACTAGAAAAACATCAAAACACCATCATGCAAGCATGACATAAGAGGAACACAGCAGCCACATAGTCACATGATACATCAAATAACTAATGATTTGAGCTACTTACCTCAAAATCCTTGAAATTATGGAAGTAAGGAAGCCAAGAACCAACTCCTAGCCTTCTTCCTTCACGATGGCAGCAGCTCATATGAATGTAGAGAGGCTCTATTTGATATTTAATCATGAAATTGTTAGAGGGGTTTTGTAGAGAAGGAGGTGAGGATCAATTTTCATAAAAGGAGCAAGAGGATTTAAGGTCAAGAAGGCTTCCAATCTTGAGCTTGAAGCTCTTGGTCATGGAGGTAAGGAAAGAAAGGAAGAAGAAGAAGAAGAAGAAGAAATGGAGTGGAGGGCTGCTGATTTGGGGGGCGAAATAATGAGGGAGGAGAAAGAGTTATGTTGGTTTTGATTTTAAAGAATGGAAGTGACCTAGGTATGTTGGTTGGTGAATCTTGTGGTTAGTAAATTGTTGAATTTCTTTAATCCATGGCTCATGGTGGCGCCACATATAGGGATAGGTGGCTGCACCATACTCATTCAATCTAGGGCTTTCCTAATGCAAACTTCTACTGACTCGGTTCTTGCGATACAATTTACCGAATCTTTACCGATTTCCTCCAAACTGGCAAAATATTACTAGAAATCCAATGAGATTTCTTGTATATCTATTCTACCCAAATCTCTCTAATTAACATCTAATTAACTCCTAATTAATATTTAATTAACTCCTAATTGCCCTTACATAACTATCGAAACTGAATAAATAGATTAACGGCGTAAATTAGACATTTTCGCAAATTCGGAGCCTTTTTATTTTTTGTTTTTTGTAACTAATGGCATTTCCATAATTTTTAGCAATTCCAAGGACACCCCATGTCATTTCACACCAGATTGCCTCCATGGCCTAATCAGCAGAGATTTAAACTTCTACAGTTTCACTACGTGATTCTGCTTTGTTTAAAATCTCATTCTGCTAATTCTAGAAATATGGGGATATAAAGGTCATTTTATGAAAAGTTCTAAGATTATTGTGGGAATAAGTCTTTGAGGTCAAAATATAATTTCTAAAAATTCTAAGTATTACTACAATTAACAAAAGTTTATAGGAGCACTTTTGTCATTTCTTAATTTTTAACATATGGCAGTGCTATATTTTCAACGGCAGTGTTACACTACCCTATAATTTTGAGTGTGACAATCGTTATGGCATAATGCTGCTTGAGAAATTCTCACATTGCATAAGGGAAATAATTTAAAGTTTCCATTACGTTCTGTTGTATGAAAGTGGGGATGTTACATACCACGTGGAGTTTGACCTATCCGAGCCCTCCTATCCTTAAGTGATTCACCTAATTTCTGATTCGTCTTCTTCTTTTGCAAATCCTCATCATGCACCACCCTTGGTTTGTGGTCGTGGGTGTGCTCGAGGAGGAGGATGCGGCGATTGTTGCTCCTAGTGGTTTTGGGAATGTGTAACACCCTAATAAACCTATACTACGCTTAAGTCGTATTACGGCGTTTTATTAGTTGTTACTTATGCTCATGGAAAATTAAACTTCACTTGAAATTAAATTATGCGGAAAATATGATAAGATTTTTTATTTTTGAAATACGTCGTCGCTTTGTAGCGTTTTGAAAAGTAAAGCCTTGAGCAAGAAGATAGCTAAAAAAAGAGTGTGTTGTATAAGATATATAACTCAATCTCATAAAACAAGAGAAAGATAAATAAATAGTAATTCACAAATACATTGCATTACATAACTAATCATTACATCCATAAGGGTTCATAATATTTACATACATACATACGTATAATAGCATTACATCGAAGAAAGCTCATGGTCGCGCCATGATCCGAATACTAAATACAACTTAAATTGACATCATTCATCACAAAAAGGAATGTATACGGCAACTACAAGTCCAAATCAACATCGTCTGGCATCCCTCATCCTACGTCCACTTGTAGTGCGGTGGCTCCAGGCTCCACTCCATTGGATGTGCTAACAAAATCTGGTGACGATGTGGAAAAGTAACTAGAGTGAGAAATAAGATTTCTCAGTAGGACTCGAACTCGACACTGAGGTGTCATCGTCATTGTCCTAGCCACTTCGGTTTTATAATGAAAACAGTGAGCATGCATAAGGTTCAGTTCTTAGGTTTTCGAAAACATGAATATCCGAAGTGGATTCAATTTTAACATACTCTCTAATCATTTATATCATAACATACATGGGCATAAGTATAATCACATAAAACATGCATGACTGTGCTATAAGCTTCTCTTAACTTTTTCTTTTTAAGGGTTTGGACCGAAGTCCCTTTTCTTTTCTTTTCTTAACTTGACTTCTCTTAAGTCCTTCTCTTTTCACCCACTAAACATAAGTGGTAATGAGCTCATACCGTGGCCGTCGCCACCATAAAATTTCAGTACTTACACTAGCTAGGTCATGCCATGCCTCATGTAAGCCCTATCCCCTATACTCACATTAGCTGGGTCATGCCATGCCTCATGTGAGTTGTGGGTCAGGGGAACTTACTTTGGGTCACCTTCCCTTTTGAAGGATCACGCCCTTAGTTTACTTTATCTTCTTATTAAGGCTTATGATGCAAAATTATTTTAATTATTTTCCACATTTGGGCGTTACGTATCGCCGTCCCCAAATGTAATTCCTTTATCACATATCATTAAGCATCATATCCTCAACATATCATCTTCATACCATCATCATTATATCATATTATCATCATCATATCATATCATCATCATCATTATCATATCATCATCATCATGATCATCATCATATCACTATCATAATCATCATATCACTATCATAATCATCATATCATATCATCATCATCATTATCATATCATCATCATCATGATCATAACATCATGCTTGCACATAAATATAGGCATATTCTCAAGCAAAGTTTTATGAGCTTAGCTTAGTAAATTTGGTGCAAGCTTTTAATTGAGGTTGCCTCTTGTATAAATTATTTTATTAGGCCTAGGGCCAATCTTATCTACTATCCTCTTTGAAACTTTTTATGTTGAATTATATAAGGTTTTCTAATACTTAATGTAAGGGTCTTAATGTCTTAAAGCTTATTCCTCATTAACCTTTAACTTTTACCTTAACCAAATTTTACTTTTACAGTGGGGCAGTAATTTCAAAAATTCACCATAATTTCATCTTTTACTCTTTTATTTCGAATTTTGGTATGATTATACTTCTCTGAGTCTATTTTTAAACAAAAGAAACCCCACTCAAAAATTCATTTTGTAGCTTGAGTCATTCACATTTTATTCTGATTGTTCAGACTTGAAAGTTCATCTCGAGTCAGTGAGTTTTAAACATTACTGTGAACTCCTCACAAGGAATCTGCCAAAATTGTTTTATGGGATGTTCCTCTATGTCTTAGCTTTCTAACAAACTTGGTCCCACTCAAAAAGGTTCTGTATAACTTGAGTTATGCATGTTTTATCACCTACTGCCCGAATAGAAACCCATCCAGGAACAGCAGACTTTGAAAATTCATATCTCTCTCGTTTTAAGGCCAAATTTCACGTATTTTATATGTATAAAAAGCTCTATGAGTCTATTTTCATCTAAAATTAGCTTCGTTCCATTTGGAGTTATATTGAAAAAGTTATCAATCGCGCCATACAGACTGCCAAAATTTTCCAGTTTTCACAGTTTTGTTTGCAATGAGTTTTCTTATAAAAACATTAAATCTTTTCTTCAAGTGACCACTTTACATTTCCAAACCACTCTTACACTTTGAGATCTTGGTAAAAATCAATATTTTGAGTTCCAAAAAGTTGGGTTCAACATAAAGCAAAATGCACAACCAAGGTCATTCTCCAAAAGAAGAGCAAAATCACAAACAACATCATATAATGAAAGCATGGCCATGAGGCCTTTAGAGCAAGAACTAAAACCACCTAGCTATGGAGAGCTTAGGAGTTCTAGAGCTTGAAAAACATAGAAGAAGGAGGGGTTAGAGTCACTACCAAATGAGTTTCTCTTGAAAGCTTGAAGGATGAAAATGGTTGAAGATGGCCTCCTCCTCCTTGAGCTTGATAATGGGGCTAAGTGAGTGTTTGTTTGTACTTCTTCAAGAACCAAAGAGGGTGGTCCTTGAAGGGCTTGTGAGAATGGTGGTGGAAATGAGGTGAGTTAGAGTAGGAAAACAAGAAGAACAAGAAGAAGATTAGAAAGAACAAGGAGTGGTTTAGAGAGAGGTGAGAGCTTGTGGCTTAGTGAGAGAATGAAAACTTGCAAATGAGGAGAGTGAGGGGACTAGTTGGCGCAAGAAATGGGGTGAGGGGGCTGATTGCTTTGCTTCTCCAACAAGCAAGAGAGAATAGGTGGGTTTAACTTCTTTTTCAAGCAAGAAAGCTAGGGACTTTGGGGTAAAAGGGTGAGTTGTGTTTTCTTTGAGTCTTGGCACTTGGGTAAAGACCATTTGTGTTTTCTCAAGTGGTTAAGAGCATGACCACTCTTGCGATTGACTTGGGTGGATATGATCACTCCAAGTGTCACAATCTTGATGGAGGAGAGTACATCTTTTGGCTTGACTCAAGGAATATTACTAACATACATTCTTGATCTAATGGTGCATGATGAGAAGGCAAATGGATGGTTGGATTTTGCTTTTGTCCTTGGCCGAAATTTGGTGCATCAATTAGGAGAAATTTTTAAATCTTTAAAGCTATTAGAATTACCTAAGTTGTTAATTCAATTTGATTAGTTAAATTGTTCTTTAACCGATTTCGGTTAATTACACTTTTAAGACATTTCTCCTCTAAAAGAATTGATCTTATGAATTATGTAATTAGGGTATAAGAATTAATCTATCTCAATCGGTTAAGGTAGAATAATTGTCTTATACTTAATTAATAGGATTGGATTACTTAATTATATTTCTAAGTTACGAATTAATGAGGTTCGAATAATTAGGTTTTAATTAAACCATTTAGTGCATTATGATTCGATTATTGTCTTGACTCAATTTACTAAGCTCTTACTCATCGAGGTTAGCCGATTAGTCCTCAGTTAATCGTTAACCTCTCTAATTAGCCAGGATCACTGAGCTAATTGGCTTAGACAAAAATTGGGGATGTTATAGAATGGATTCCTCCTGTCCTATGGTTGACTTGGATAGCACATGTGGAGCCGAGCATGAAGATAGCCCTTTTTTGGTTAGTAGTTATAGGGTTATCATTTTCTTTCGACATGTATGGGTGGATGGGATTTCTAATGTATTTTCTTTTATGATGTATTTGGTTAGGTTTCTTTTGTAGGGCGATAGTAGATATCGGACCCATTACCTATTATGTATGACTTGTTACTCTACTATTAATTGTGTTAAACTCTTCTGGTTGTGGAATGATATTATATTTATCCTAGATGATTACTCTTTATGTTGCCTTTATTTATTTTATTGCTTCGCTTATACGAGATAATGACATTTGATATTACACTTTCGCGACGCATGCATGACTCTTGGTTTTCAAAATGATTTACTCATGTTCTTATTATTCAAAAATAAAAAAATTTACCTTTATTTTCAGTATAAAATAACTTCAAATGGTAATGGTAGTTCCGCAAGTAAAAGTAACAACTAATAATTCCAAGATATGACTTAAGCATAGCATAGGACTATTAGGATGTTACATTTTGGTATCAAAGCAGTTCATCCTTAAAGAGCTTGGAAATGGACTAACTGTGCTTCTAAGCATACGCATTAGTTAAGTCATGTTTTGAGTTTCATCTGTGTGATGGGACGTAAGGACTAGACATGTATGATCATTTGTTTTGAATATAGTTAGTTACTGGTTCACTCAGCATAAATATTAAGCCTGATTAACTCAATGTCTTCTATTTTGTGCACCAGGAACTAATGGCAATAGGGAGACGTGGTAAGCCGCGTAACGAGCCAGAAGGTCCCGAAGAAGTCATTGGGACACTCTATGAGATGGCTGTTGCCCTGAGGGAACAACCTACTGCGGCTTTTGTAACGTCCTATACAGTACTATGCTTAAGTCATAGTACTACACTTGTAAGTTGTTACTGTTATCTGGACGGACCTTGTCTGACAGTTACCTTTAGCTGTCGTCAATACTCCTTGAACTATCTAGAGATAACATGGAAATAGGAGTGAGAATTGAAAATTCTCAGTAGGATCCCTTATTCACCATATACCATGTCATCGTTATTATCTCCAACTGCTCGGTTTATTAAGAAAAGGTGAACATGCTATGTAATTTGCCCAATTTAATAGTTCAAAAACATATTGTCCGAAAGCAGAGTTTATCTTATTCAAGCACTTGAATCACATTGCAATTATATGATCATTTCATATCTCATAATTAGCATATTAGTCACAACACTCACAAATATAGTAAATTTTAACATAATAAGAAAATCAGAATATACATATGCAAATGCACTTGTATTTTTATTTAACCTTCCTTTATTTTTCTATAACTCTCTTCCTTGACACACCTAAGTGTTACATATCACCGTCCCTAGGGTGTCTGCTTGTGTTTGCACTTGAGCATTACGTATCGCCATCCTTAGAGTCTTTCTTAATTACCTTTACTTGTCATGCACATTCCAAAGTATGATCGCTATGTCACATTCCTTAAGATGTGCCCATCATGCCACAAGCCAAAGTATGATCATCATGTCATACCCCATCGGGATGTGATCGTCATGCCACATTCCTTATGCTATATTCATCATGCCATATTTTAGAGTATGATCTTCATGTCATACTCCATTTGGGTGTAATCGCCATGTCACACTCCTTAGGAATATGGGACCTTTCTCATAATTTTTTAACTGCCTTTACAGTGAAGGATCCAAATAACTCTCTCCGAGTGAAGGGACCCAATTTGATATATTCATATATCTTCTTCTTTTGCATGCAAAGATGCCGTCTTTCATAAAAAGAATCATGATCATAACATCATTTTATATGCATTATAGTGCATTTACTTTCAAACACTCTTCCGTACAGAATTTCATATTCATACCATAAATCTTCATAATATAAGCTATTATAATTTCATATGCTTTTGCCGAAAATTCGACAACATAATGTAACATCCCCATTTTACCTAAGTTAATTAGCTCGGTATTCCTGGCTAATTAGAGGGATTAGCAATTAATTGAGAACTAATCGGCTAATCTCGAGAGCAAGGGCTTAGTAAATCAAAGGCAAGTCAACAATTGAAGCTTAATGCATTAAAAGTTACAATTAAAAGCCTAACCGCCCAATCCTTATTAATTCATGACTTAAGACATAAAATCAAAGTGATCTAACCTAATTAACTAAGAGCACATAAGCATCACATCTTGATCACATGAAAACTAATCCTCATATCTTCTTTACATAATTAAGGAGGAAAAATCCTTTTCGATAAAAATGTGTTATGGCATAATTAAACCAATTGAATTAATTAACATTTAGATAAGTATAACAATTACAAAAATGTAGAAACTTCCCTTTAATTATTGTTTAAAAGTTTGGTCAAAGCAAGAGCCACATCTAACCATTCAATTGCCTTCTCATCATACACCACTAGATCAAGAGTCCATGTTAGTAGAACCCTTAAGTCATGACAAGAGTTGTACTCTCCTTCATCAAGATTGTGACACTTGGAGTGATCACAATCATCCAATGCCAATCCAAAGGTAGCTCATGCTTTTAACCAATTGACAAAAACACCACAAAGCCTTTTACCCAAGTACCAAGACTCAAAGGAAACACAACACTCCCTTTTGCCCCATGGTTTTTCCCACTCCTTAGCTTGTGTAAGAAGCAAAAGTCACCTCACTTTCCTCCCTCCTTATGCGCCACCTTCAGCCCTCCCTCTCTCCTCCTTTCATTTTTCATTTCCTCTCTCAAGAATACACACAAAGCTCTCACCTCTCTCTAAACCTCTCTTTGTCCTTCCTACTCTTCTTCTTGTTCTTCTTGTTTTCCTACCCTAAGTCCTCACTTTTCTACCACCATCACCCTCATCTCCTATCACCACACTCATCATCCCTTCAAGGACTACCATTTTTGGTCCTTGGAGAAACAAAGTCACTCATACACAAGCCCCAATATCAAGCTCAAGAAAAAGAAGGCCATCTCCAACCACTCCATCTTCCAAGCTTCCAAGAAAAACTCATTTGGTAGTGACTCTAACCTACTCTTTTTCATGTATTCTTCAAGCTCTAGAACTCCTAAGCTCTACATAGCTAGGTGGTTTTAGGACTTGCTTCAAGGTCTCATGACCATTTCTTGCTCTGAGTTTTCTTGTCTTGTTGAAAAATGTTATCTTGAAATGAGAATATGTGGCTTGATGGTTTTATGTATCTTGCTCTAGTTTGTGGTAAAATACTGATTTGGTGACTGAAACTTTGGATATGGTAATGAGATAAAACATGAAAATGGTGATTTAAAGTGGTATAGCAACATTCCCACAAGTTTGTTATGAAAAACTTAAAAATGGGTTAATCTGGAATTCTGGCAGTCTGTAAGGCGTTCGATATAATTATTTCTACAAAACTCAAAATGCAATGAAACTAATTATCTTGAAAGTAGACTCAAAGAGCTTTTCATACATATAAAATATGCGAGATTTGGCCTTAAGATGAGAGAGATATGAATTTTTAAAGTCTGCTGTTCCTGGATAGGTTTCTGTCCGGGCAGTAGGTAATAAAACGTGCATAACTCAAGCTATACATAACATTTTTGAGTGGGACCAAGCTTGTTAGAAAGCTAAGACATAGGGGAACATTCCCATAAAACAGTTTTGTCAGATTCTTTGTGAGGAGTTCACAGTAAAAATTAAAAGTCACTGACCCGAGATGAACTTTCAAATCTGAACAATCAGAATAAAATATGCATAACTCAAGCTACAAAATGAATTTTTGAGTGGGGTTTCTTTTGTGTAAAAATGGACTCAGAGAAGTGTAAGCATACCAAAATTCGAAACCAAAGAGTAAAATATGAAATTATGGTGAATTTTTGAAGTTACTGCCCCACTGTAAAAGTAAAACTGGTTAGGGTAAAAATTAAAGGTTAATGAAGAATAAGCTTTAAGACATTAATACCCTTATACTAAGTATTAGAAAACCTTCATAACTCAACTTAAAAAGTATCAAAAAGTATATTAGATAAAATTTGCCTTACAACAATTAAAAGAGAACACCCAAGAGGTAACCTAAATTAAAAGCTTGCACCAAATTTATTAAGCTAAACTCATAAAACCTTGCTTGAAAATATGCCTATGTTTATGTTGCAAGCATGATGTTATGATGATGATGTGATAATGATGTTATGATAATGATGATATGATGATGATGATATGATATGATAATATGATATGATGCTGTGATACTGGTATTCTGTTTGGCAAAATTTTGGGAAGCTGCGGTCTAGCCGTTATCTTCTTAGAAATTTTGTAGAAATTGTGGACTTAGAAATATTTTGCATCATAAGTTTAATAAGAAAAGATTCAATAAAGTGTGATCCTTCAAAAGGGAAGGTGACCTAATTTTAAGTTCCCCTCACCCACGACTCACACGAGGCATGGCATGACCCAACTAGTGTGAGTATAGGGGATAGGGCTTACATGAGGCATGGCATGACCCAGCTAGTGTAAGTACCGAAATTCTATGGTGGCGACGGCCACGGTATGAGCTCATTACCACTTATGTTTAGTGGGTGGAAAGAAAGGACTTAAGATAAGTCAAGTTAAGGAAAGAAAAGGGATTTCGGTTCAACCCAAGTAAAGAGTATAACTCTCAACATGTTTATGTATGTTATGAATAGTCATATAAGCTTTCATGTGTGCCATGATGTTGTTAATACAACTAGGATAAGCACTAAAAATGGAATCCACTTCGGGTAGTAATGTTTTCGAAAATCAAATAATTGAACCTATTGAATGCCCACAGTTTTCATTTAAAAACCGAAGTGGCTGGGACGATGACGATGACACTTGTGTGTTAGGGTCGAGTCCTACTGAGAAATCTTATTTCTCATCCTAGTTGTTTTTCCGTCTCGTCACCAGATACTCATGGAGCATCACGTGGCATGGAGCATGGAGCCTCCCCACCATGAGTGGGCCTATGATGAGGGCGCCCACGCTATTGTGGCCATGACCACCACGATAGTTCGCACATACTTCTACTCGGGTCGAGTTTTTGAGCAGGAGGAGCCAGAGATCCCGCCTACCCCTGTAGACGTATCATCAGCACACCTTGGACAGCCGCTGGGTCCTTGGGATTTCCCGCCCGAACCATTGCCCGAGATCGAGATGGAGCCTATGTCTCCAGGTCTACCCGTAGCCGAGCCCATGCCCCTGCCAGAAGTCCCCGTGATCGAAGTGAGTTCGACCGCTACTCCTAGAGTCGCAGCCGCTTCGCCGCCGCTCCCCAAGTACCATCCTGCCACGTCCGAGGAGGATCCCTCTGAGGAACGTTCTTCGGTTGCCAGCTATACTCCTGGCCATCGTATTCGTCGCGTAAAGGTCAACAGCCGGCACCCTCGCATCATCCATACTCCTCATGTTCCCCGAGGTCGAGCAGCGAAGGGGGACTAGGCATTCGAGGACCTGAGTCCGTTCGACGGAAGGGCGTGGAAGGGGCAGAGAAGCCAGTATATGTCTACATGGGCCTATTCCATTATTGCTCCTTACCTGTTGTATTTCATTTTGTATTAGACTTTGTCAGACTTGTACTTTTGATATTTTGGGGCCATGGCATGACCATGAGTTCCCTTTTATGTATTTGTTGGATATTATGAGGATAATTATAATTATGTGGTTGATGTTGTAATTTGAATGCATGATATTATGATTTATCTCTTGTTCCTTCCTTTTATACCGAAATCTTTGCGATACACTCGTTTATCGCTATCTTCCCGCGCAAGGCTTTACTTTCCAAAAGCGACGATATATTTCAAAAAAAAATTTACTATAATTTCCGCGTAATTTAATTTCAAGTGAAGTTTAGTTTCCCACGAGCATAAGTAACAACTAATAAAACGCCGTAATACGACTTAAGCGTAATATGGATTTATTAGGGTGTTACACATAACGGATCAAGTCTGCTTTCCCATGAATAGTGCCAACTAGCCAGATAATCATTTGGATAGAAAACCAACATAATACATCAACCATTTCAATACTTATACAAAACTTGTAGCTTTTGCATTTAAATTGATTTTCTGCCAATTTCTTCAATTCTGCTAGTTTTAGAAATTAAGCCATAACTTTTGTTTAGTTCATTTAAACCTAAATTTTGGATATGTTATACTGTTATTTGTCTAGTTTTTAACCTTTTTAATCCCATTAAGTTTTGATATATATAACTCAAGTTATTGACATTTTGCCTAGGTATGTCCTGTTACTAGGAAGATTTGCCTACCAAAAACTAAGAATTCAGTAAAAATAGAAAATTGGTCGAAACTCTATGAAACCTATATTATTGTAAAGCTAACTGACGCAACTTTTATTTCCAACAAGTTTCATCTTATTTGAATAAGTAGAACTCAAGTTATGAGCTCTGGAATTTGGGTAACTTACACTGCCTCGTTCTAGCCCAGTTAGAACTTAGGAGGGCAATTTTCATGAATTTTTTGGGAGCAATAAGAATTAAATTTAACTTTAAAATTTTTACGGGATATTGCTCTACATGTAAGATTTCTAACAAAATTGGTTGCACTCAATTGATAATACTTTAACATCTAATTAATTTCTAATTAACCTTTAGTTAATTTCTAATTATCCTTATATATTTAATAAAATCGAATAGATTGACTAACAACATAAATTAAACATTTTAAAAATTTTTGGACATTACTGCTACTCACCATATGATGGAGTGAATGGAGCAAAGGAATGAGGAAAACTTAGAAGACACAATAGGAGTTGGGTAACCTTGAATCCATCGAGTTTTCGAAGAGCCTACAACCCCGATCGAGCTAATGAATAGATTAAGGCCATTAAGAAGATTTTCATGGCGTTGGCCTGAGCTAAGGAGCAAAAGGTAGCCTTTTCTACCTACATGCTAGAAATGATGATGAGTTTTGGTTGGTAGGCACTAAGAGGTTGTTAGAAGGCACCAGACCCATATTACATGGGAGTTTTTCAAGTTACACTTTTATGAGAAGTACTTTCCCACTTCTGTAAGCATTGTGAAGGAGCTAGAGTTCATGAGTCTGCATCAAAGGACCATGTATATTGTTGAGTTATTGCCAAGTTTGAAGAGCTATGCAAGTTCTCAATGATTTATTAAGGGAACCTTGATGAGCGATGGAAGTGTGTCAAGTTTAAAGGAGGACTGCAAGAGGAGATCTTAGCATCCATAGGACCCATGGAGATCTGTGATTATGCTGCATTAGTCAACAAATGCTGCCTGGTGGAGGATTGCAATCGTAAGCTGGCTGTGGCAAGGTCCGAAGCTTACAAAAAGTTGGCGTCTCAAGGGTAGAAGTTCAAGCCCCAACCTTTGAAGAAGCCATTTTAAGGTGGAGGCTTCAAAGGTAAACAACCTCAGAAGCCTACTGGGAATCCATCGAAGCCTGTAAATGGTCAAGCTTGCCCCAATTGTGGCAAATTTCATGGAGGATGCCCTTGCCTAGTAGGACAAAATGCATGTTTCCAATTTAGAAAGCCTGGGCAGATGGCTAGAGATTATACTGTCAAGCTATCGCCCCCTGGCAACAAGCTTCAACACCAAGGAAAGGGTCTTTGCCTTCAATGCTAAGGAGGCCACTCAATCCAACGATGTGATCCAAGGTAAGTGTGAAGTCAACGGTAGAACCTTAATTGTGTTGTATGATTATCGAGTTACACACTTCTTTATTTCTCATGATTGTGTATATAGATTGTGATTGTCTATGTCTGAATTACCTTTCATGTTAATAGTTTCTACTCCTGCTGGGAAGCAAGTTAAGACCTGTCCGTGTTGTTTGAATTGTCGTTTCCAAATTGATGGTAGGTTTTTTGTAGCAAATTTGATTTGTTTGCCTTTATCTGGTTTGGATTTGATTCTAGCATGGATTGGCTTTCAGCTAACTGTGCTATGATAAATTGCTCTGAGAAATCTATTGTGCTTCCTCCTATACCTATTAAGCCTATTAAACCTATTTGTTTGTTCTTAAATTCTATTAAAGTAGAGAGTAGTGAGTCTGATGATCAGGGATATATTCTTCTTATAGCAAGTGATGTGGAACTCGAGCAGGTATTGGATGAGATTCCTGTAGTTAAGGAATACCCAGATGTATTTCCTGATTATATACTTGAGTTTTCCCAAGAAAGGGAAATTGAGTTTTCTATAGAATTGGTACCGGACATGGGGCTAATCTCTATAGCACCCTATAGGATGTCCCTAATGGAGTTGTCGGAGTTGAAAGAAAAGTCAGAAGAATTATTAGAAAAGAAGTTTGTAAGACCTAGTGCCTCACCTTGGGGAGCCTCGATGCTGTTTGTAAAGAAGAAAGATGGGGGCATGAGACTAAGTATGGATTATAGGCAGTTAAACAAAGTGACCATTAAGAACAAGTATCCTTTGCTAAGAATAAATGACCTCATGGACCAACTGCGAGGTGCAGCTATGTTCTCAAACTTTCATCTAAAGTCCGAATATCATCAGGCAAAGATGAAAGAGGAAGATATACCCAAGCCAACTTTTAGGACAAGGTATGGGCATTATGAGTTTACGGTGATGTCGTTTGGTTTGACTAATACCCTTACTATTTTTATGGATTATATGAACAGAATTTTTAGACCTTGGACAAATTTGTAGTTATTTTCATAGATGATATTCTTGTCTATTCGAGAGCAAAGGAGGAACATGAAGAGCATTTGAAGGTTGTGTTAGGAATTTTAAGGGAGAAGAGGCTTTATGCCAAGCTATCTAAGTGTGAATTATGGATAGAAAAAGTGAAGTTTTTAGGACATATGGTGTCACAAGGAGGAATTGCTATGGATCCAAGTAAGATTAAGGCTGTAATAAATTGGGAGAGACTAACTTTGGTAACTAAGATAGGGAGTTTCTTGGGTTTAGATAGTTACTACCGTAGGTTTATTTATAAAGGGATTTTCACAGATATCTCTCTCCTTAACTAAGTTAACACGGAAGAATGCCCCTTTTGTCTGGACTACGGATTGTGAGAAAAGTTTTCAAGAGCTAAAGGAAAAGTTAAACTCAACCTTAGTGTTCGGAAGTGGGTTACCTGAGAAGTTTCCAAACTATAGATGGGATCTCAAGCTGCTTGAAGGGTATGTTTCCACGACGGTGATGGGTGTACCTGCAAGGACTCCGACGCTCAAGTCAGTGAGTGCAGGAATATGTGAGAGGTAGGTCAAAAAGATACTTGTAGCTTGAAATTGGACCCATTTTATACTAGTGAGCAGTTGAGAAGAAAGGGGGATTCGGTCCTGCCTTTGTAGGGGATGACTTTGGACGTCCGTTATCTTGGGGATATCGGATGAGTCCGAGTTTTCCGGCCGCAGGAGGGAAAGTCGTTCCGCGAAGCCAGGGTGCAAAGGGTTCGGCCCAAGTTTGGGCCCCAGCTCGGATAGACGATTAGGGCCGATCTCGGATTATAAATCTGCCATCTGTTTGGGCCTGGCCATTGGGCCGAGTTTGGCTCTTACGTTATAGTCTGGAACAGTGCCCCCAACTCGGTGTTCGATATGGATTCTTCGAATGTCGAGTTCTTTGTGAACCTCCGAGTTAGCATATTGCTTTCCGACCTCGGGTTGCCATTTAGGTGATTTGACGTTTACCTGTGGCAATGTCCTGAGTTTTCGCAAACCGGTGACGTCCTTTCATCTCATAAGTCGCGCCTGATAACCCCGAGTGGACACGTGCTGTTTTGGCACCTGGTTCAGAGCGCCTCATTATTTGAACTAGGGCGTTCTTTCCATTTCTGCCCCCACTCCTTTTACGCGAAAAGACAGGTTGCACCCTTGGCGACGTTTGGGATGCGCGGCAAAGGGCATTTCTGTTCCTATAAAAGGGGCGTCGTGTCTTTGCAACCCATTTCTGTTGTCTTACCCCAAAGAGACTCGTCTTGAAAAGGAGACGAAGGAGCATCTTGAAGAGGAGACGAAGGAGCAGAGCAGAGATTCAGTTGCTCGCGCCACCATTGCCTTGCTTACTGACAGGTATGCCTTGCCCCTTTTGCTTGCTGCTTCTGTTACTTGGCTTCGTGGGATAGTGTGTCAGTGGGGGGTTTTGCTTCCACTGATCTCTTTTGATTCATACTTCTGGGGAGGTTTTAGTGTTCATTTTGCTTCAGTTTTTGCTTCCGCCGCCTATCGGCAGCTTTTCGTAGAGGGAAACCACCGTAGAACGCTTGTCTTTTTAGTTTCCATTTGGTCTTTAGGGGTTTCCGACTTAGGATTTTTCCGAGTTCGTGACGTAGTGGTGGTTTCCTGTGTAGGTTGTCTGGGATCGCGAAAAAATGGCCAAAAAGAGGGCTTTGACCTTTCCTTCCGAAATCAACTTTATCTACCGGTGGGTCGATCCCGAGGTTCTGGGGACTCCATCGGTCGTAACCCCGGAATTCCTGACTCATTTTAGAGAGGAGAACCTTATCTCACCAGAAGGCGAGTACGAGGAGGAGTACTATTTGGAGGCTCCAGGTCCAAGTGAGAGGGTGAGCGACTTTAACCTTGAAGGGGGGCCTCGGTGGATGTGGTGTTACGATGTCCTCATCTCCAAGCTCGGAGTTCGGATCCCCTTTATCCACTTTCAAATGCAGATCCTATGCCAAATTAAGGCTGCTCCATCCCAACTCTATTCGAATAGTTGGGCGATGATCCGGGGTTTCGAGATCATTTGCAAGTATCTCGGATTGATGCCATCTCCGGGCGCCTTCTTTTTCCTGTTCACTCTGACCCGACCTGCCGGTGGAGGATTAACCTCGGGATGGCTATCCTTTCGGGCTCACGCCAATCGGAAGATATTCCTTCTGTACGAGGAATCCTTCCATAACTTCAAGCTTGTTTTCTTCAAGGTCTTCGGGTGTCCGAACTCGATCCCCTTTTGGGAGACCTTGGAGGGGGAGTGTAACATCCCCATTTCTACCTAAGCTAATTAGCTCGGTGTCCCCGGCTAATTAGAGGGATTAGCGATTAATTGAGAACTAATCGATTAATCCCGAGAGCAAGAGCTTAGTAAATTAAGTCTAGCCAACAATTTAATCATAATGTCCTAAGCGTTTTAATAAAACCTTAATCGTCTAATCCTTAATTACTCGAAGGTGCCAAAACAAAAGTAAGCCAATCTAACCTTACTAATTAAGTTTATAATGATTAAGACACTTAAGACAACTCTTGAAAAATTAAACCCCAAATTAAGCACATGCTTAACCGCAATGCAAGACATCATAAAAAGTGTAATTGACAAGAGTTAACTCATGGGTAATTAAGCCAATTAAGTTAAGTTACATTTAAATAATTCTAATAACATTTAGAGATAAAAGTTCTTCCATGCACATGCCCTAGAAAGATATACCAAGGAGAAGCAACATCTCACCCTTCATTCAAACTCTTTAATCCTACACCATTAGATCAAAAGCCAAGACTAGGATCCTTGTCATCCACCATTAGATCTTGACACTTGGATGAGTCTTAGACAAGCAACCAAATCCTAAGAGGGGTACTCCCCTTTAACCCCTAGAGAAAAGCATAAAACGGACATTAGAATGCCTCCAAGACTCAAGGAAAAACAACTCACCCTTTTACCCCAAGGTTTTTCCACTCTCTTGCTTGTTGTAAGAAGCAAAGTCCCATCACCTTTCCCTCCCTCTTTTGCGCCACCCATCAGCCATATCTCTCTCCTCATTTCATTCTTTCACTCCTCTCCCAAACACACACAAAGCTCTCTTCTCTCTCCTCAATTTCAAATTCTCCTCCTTCTCTCTAAACTCTCCAACTTCTCTCTAGAATCCTCCCACTTCTCTCATCCTTTCCTCTCCTCATCCCACTCACAAACTCTTCAAGAGCCACCATCTCTTGCTCTTGGAGAATCAAAGACCATCACATATCAAGCCTCTTTCAAGATCCAAGAGGAGCACCACCACCACCACCATCTTTTCCATCACAAGTTCCTTCAAAGAAAGCTTCTTGGTAGTGACTCTAAACCCTTTTTCTCTCTTGGTTTTCAAGCTTTAGAACTCCTATGCTCTCCATAGCTAGGTAGTTTTAAAGATTGATTATGGGCATCATAGCCATTCTTGTTATAAAATGAGATGTTGTTGCTAGTATGGTTGTTTGTTGAAAACATGTTTTCGGTTTGGTGTGATGCATGGTTGAACCCACTATTTTTGAACTCCAACATATTAGTTTTTCACTAATCTTTCATGGTATATGAGTGTTTTATAACTTGAGAATGGTTTCTTGAAAGTGAGGTTGAGTGTTTTGGAGAAAACATGAGAAAAGCAAAACGTGAAATCTGGATTTTCTGACGGTCTGTAAACCGAACGGTATAACTTTTTCCAGAAAACTCAGAAATTAGTGGAACCAATTTTATATGAAAATAGACTCAGAGAGCTTTCCATACATATAAAATATATAAGATTCGGAGTTAAAATGAGCGAGATATGATTTTTCAAAGTGGACTGTTCTTGGATCGGTTTCTGTCTGGGCAGTCTACACTAAAATGTGTATAACTCGAGCTACAAAAATGATTTTTGAGTGAGACCAAGTTTAAATGAAAGCTAAGACATGGAGGAACAAACCCCTAAAACAATTTTCTCAGATTCCTTCTGAGCAATTATAATGAGAAGTGACAATCCACTGTACTGGGAGTGAACTTGGAAACTGAACAAGTCAGAATAAAATATGCATAACTGGAGTTAGAAAATGAATTTTTGAGTGGGACTTGTTTTGTTAAAAACTAGACTCAGAACCCTAAAAGCATATAAAATTTCGCATTAAAATGATAAAATACCAATTTATGGTGAATTTTTAAAGTTACTGCTTAAGGTAAAAGTAAAACTGTCAAAACTTAACCTTAAGTAAGACTTTGTATAAATGACTTAAAAAGGTAAAAGACCTTAGCTCAAAGTAATGAAACTTCATAATTTACTTAATGAAGACTAGATGGAATAAAATACCAAGCTTGCCTAATCCTTAACAAAAGAAGCAAATAAAACGAAAAACCGAATGTAAATGTAGTTAGTGTACTAGATTAAGTTCATAAGATTTTAATCAAACTATAATGCAAAACCTAAACCATAAATCTTCCAAATTTAAAATATGAAAATCATATAAGTCAAGTTAGAATAATTGAAAAGAAGGAATCAATAAAACGAAAGCCAAGGTAAAAGCTTGCACCTAATTTACTAAGCTAAGCTCATAAGACTTTGCTTGAGAATATGCCTATGTTTGGGTTGCAAGCATGATGTGATGATGATGTGATTATGATGCCATGATAATGATGATATGATGATGATGATATGATATGATGAGATGATAATGATGATATGATGATGATGATGATATGATATGATGAGATGATGATGATGATATGATATGATGATATGATATGATCTTTGTGATCTTTGGTTCCTGTTTGGCAAAATTTTGGGAAGCTGCGGTCTAGCCGTTATGCTACCGAAATTTTGTAGAAATTATGGACTTAGAAATATTTCGCATCACAAGTTTAATAAGAAAAGATTCAATAAGTGTGTGATCCTTCAAAAGGGAAGGTGACCTAAGTTAAGTCTCCCCTCACCCATGACTCACATGAGGTATGGCATGACCCAGCTAGTGTGAGTATAGGGGATAGGGCTTACATGAGGCATGGCATGACCCAGCTAGTGTAAGTAACGAAATTCTATGGTGGCGACAGCCACGGTATGAGCTCATTACCACTTATGTTTAGTGGGTGGAAAGAAAGGACTTAAGATAAGTCAAGTTAAGGAAAGAAAGGGACTTCGGTCCAACCCAAGTAAAGAACATAACTCTCAACTTGTTTATGTATGTTATGAATAGTCATATAAGCTTTCATGTATGCCATGATGATGTTAATACAACGAGGATAAGTACTAAAATGGGATCCACTTCGGATAGTAACGTTTTCGAAAATCCAAGAATTGAACCTATTGTATGCCCACAGTTTTCATTTAAAAACCGAAGTGGCTGGGTCGATGACGATGACACCGGTGTGTCAGGGTCGAGTCCTACTGAGAAATCTTATTTCTCATCCTAGTTGTTTTTCCGTTTCGTCACCAGATACTCATGGAGCCTCGCGTGGAATGGAGCATGGAGCCTCCCTACCATGAGTGGGCCTACGATGAGGACGCCCACGCTATCGTGGCCACGACCACCACGATAGTTCGCACCTACTTCTATCCGGGTCGAGATTTTGAACAAGAGGAGCCAGAGATCCCGCCAGCCCCCGTGGACGTATCATCATCCCGCCTTGGACAGCCGCTGGGTCCTTGGGATTTTCCGCCCGAGCCATTGCCCGAGATCGAGATGGAGCCTATGTCTCCCGGTCTACCCATAGCTGAGCTTTGTGCGCGCCAGAGGTTCCCGTGGTCGATGTGAGTTCGACGGCCACCCTAGGGACGCGGCGGCCGCGCCACTCCCGAGTATCGGCCTGTCGCATCTGAGGAGGATCCCTCCGAGGCACGGTCTTCGGTGGGCAGCTATGTTCCCGGCCGTCGCATCCGTCGTATCGAGGTGATTAGCAGGCACCCCCGCATCATTCGCACTCCGCACGTTCCTCGAGGCCGAGCAGCATGGGGGACTAGACATTCGAGGATCTGAGACCGCTTGATGGAAGGGCATGGAAGGGGTAGAGAAGTCAGCATATGTCTACATGGGCTTATTTTGATTTGCGCTCCCTACCTCTTGTATTTCATTTTGTATTGTATCTCATCAGACTTGTGTACCTTTGATATTTGGGGCCATGGCATGACCATGAGTTTCCTTTATATGTATTTGTTTGGATATTATGAGATTAAGTATATTATGTAATTGATGTTATAATTTGAAGGTATGACTTTATGATTTATCTCATTTTCCTTCCATTTACATCGAAATCTCTGCGATACGCTTGTTTACTGCTATCTTCTCGCGCAAGGCTTTACTTTTCAAAAGCAACGACATATTTCAAAAAAAAAATTTACTGTATTTTCTGCGTAATTTAATTTTAAGTGAAGTTTAGTTTTCCACGAGCATAAGTAACAACTAATAAAACGCCGTAATACGACTTAAGCGTAATATGGATTTATTAGGGTGTTACAGGGAGCTTCGATTTAACGTCTTCTGGTGTAAGCATTTTAGCGCTCCCCGGATAGAGGAGAATTCTCTTAAACCAGAGGAAAGAGCTGTTGTCGGCTTCCTTTTCGAATGCTTCGAGAAGAATCATCTAAACTTGAAGAACATAGTCGGCGTAGATCCTGTTGAGGCCAGGCGGTATTTAGGTTGTTATTTCTCTGTTATTGCGTTATCATATGCCCCCTCTATCGGGTGCTTACCGTTGATGTTTCTTTTGCAAACGAGATGGCTCCGAAGTCCGCCCTTTTCCGAGTTTCGCCGAAGGATATTGAAGAGGTCACACGAGGGGGATGGGAGTAATAGTCTGAGGTCGGTGGGATCCGGAGAACCAGCGTTCACCTCTATTCCTGACAAGGCTGCTCCCGAGGCCCAACCTTCCAAGGAACTAAAGTCGAAGAAAGCGGCCAAGGGGAAGTCCGTGGTTGCCGACCCCGAGGCCCCTCCTTCGCCGAAGGATAGGTCTGACGTCCATGTGATGGACAAGGATTTTCCTTATTCCGACTTCATGGATAAGGAGCCGATGGTTCCCGCCCTTCTCGAGCGCTTGCAGGGTGATGATGGGAACTTGGCAGCGAAATTCCAATGGGCGGGGCGCGCTATGCTGAAGTCGACGGCATTACTCAGATACTCCAAACCGGTCATAACTTTAGGCGTCCGAGCTATAGAGGAGGTAAAAACCTTGAAGTCCTAGCTCTCCGCTCTTCAGGCTGAGAAGTCGGTTTTGGAGAAGTCCAAGGAAGAAAAGATCACCAGGTTAAAAGGGGTGCTTGAGACGAGGGACCAGGAATTGGAGGATTCCTGTTCCCGGGTACTGGAGCTTCAGAAGGAGTGTGCCGATTTATTGAAGGCTGCCGCGAGGGCGGAAGACGAGGTGGTTCGGGTAGAGCAGCTGTGGGCTAGGTCGGCCGGAGAGATTAAGTTGTCCCTCCTGGAGCAGTGCCAGGTTATTTGTCCTGATGCTGATTTTAGCGAGGTCGGCCTGGACAAAATTGTGGTTGATGGTCGTATCGTGGTCGCTTCTGAAGAGGACAACGACGCCAATGACCCTGAAGCTGATCCGAAGAACTAGACTTCCGTCCTCAGATGTGTTTGTATTTGTATTGCCCTTTAGGTTTAGGGGCTCCTTTCGAATATTTGTCCGATGTTTGGAACCTTCAATGAAATTTATTGCGATGTTATTTGTTTGTTGCCCTCATTGTAAATTTACGCGCTAGTTATTTGCCCAAGTTATACCTTGAAGGGAATTTTGGCAGCACTTTTATTGTTTTACCGAACTGGAATTTTCCGAGTTGGATTTAGCTAGAACTTAAGGTTGTGCTCAAGTTAGCGCGGTGTAAACTGACCCGAGGTTTGACACTGGACTTTAATCGTATTTGAGATTGTGTCCAAGTTATCGTATCGGGGTTCTTTTTTCTCGACTATGGGGTGATCAATCCCTTAGGAGAATTAAGGCGGGTTGATCGTCAATCGTGGTATGCAATAAAGATAATGGAAGTAATGGAAACCAAAGAAAGAGCCGATGACATAAAAATGATAAAAGTAATGTTAGGTCAAACAAAATAAAAGTAATATGTAAAAGCGAATACAAATACCGAGAGGGGTTTTCTAGCTACTGCTCGGCCCATGGAGTTCCGCCTCATTAAAACCTCCTCGGGAAAACCCAATGGGACAAAACCCGAGGTAGGGAAAAGAGTACGGCAATCTCACGTGGTATATACATCAAATGAAAAATTTTCGGAGGTTGGAGGAGTTCCACGACCTTGGAATCTTTGTGCCCGATAATGTGGAGAGTTTGTATGCCCCTTTCCCCAGGACGTCGATAACTTTGTATGGGCGTTCCCAGTTTGCAGCTAGTTTCCCATGGCCCACGGGAGGTTTTCCGATGTCAGCTCGTTGGAGAACCAAATCTCCTCTGTCGAAAGCCTGAGGTACTACTTTGGCGTTATACCTTTGGGAGATTCGATGCTTTAGCGCCTTCTCCCTTAGGTGAGCCATTTCCCTTGCTTCGCTTGACAGATCGAACTCCTCCCGGAGTGCTTGGTGACCTGTGGGTCGGAACGCGATGCACGGGCTTATCTCCTCGACTTCTATTGGTATCATTGCGTCCATCCCGTAAGTCAGCTTGAAAGGAGTTTCCCCCGTTGTTGAGTGCGGGGTCGTTTTGTAGCACCATAGAATGCTCTAGAGTTCGTTGGCCCATGCCCCCTTTGCCTCGTCGAGTCTTTTCTTCAGTCCTCGGAGAATGACTTTGTTGGCAGCTTCAGCTTGGCCGTTTGCTTGTGGGTGCTCGACCGAGGTAAAGTGGTGCTTGACCTTGTGGCTGGCGAGAAATCCTCGGAACTTTTGATCTATGAACTGGGTTTCGTTGTCTGTGCCGACCGAGTCAGGTAGTTCGAAGCGAGTGAAGATATTCCTCTATACGAACTTCCGAGCTTGGGCGGCAGTGATGGTGGAAAGCGGTTCCGCTTCTATCCACTTTGTGAAGTAATCTGTGGCTACAATTAGGTATTTTACTTATCCTGAGGTGAGTGGGAAGGGACCTAGGAGGTCGAGTCCCCACTTTCTGAAGAGCCAGGGGGACATGATTGCCGTGAGTTCGTCGGAAGGGACGAGGTGGAAAGTGGCGTGTTTTGGCAGCTGGAGCACTTTCGTGCATGCTTTATTGAATCCTTCATCATCGACGACCAATAGAATCCAGCTCGTAAAACTTTTAATGCGAGTGACTTTCCCCCAAGGTGATGGCCGCAAGATCCTTCGTGGACTTCCTCAAGAATAGGGGGAACCCGATCCGGTCCGACGCACTTCAGCAGTGGCTGGGACAACCCCCTTCTGAATAGTTGATCATTGATGAGAGTGTAATAGGAGGCTTCTCTAGCTAGCCTCTTGGCGTCGACGGGATTTTCCGGTCTGGTTCCATTCCTCAAGTACTGAATAATCGGAGTCATCCAGTTTGGAACCCCTTCAACGGACAATGTCGGGAGGGTATCTGATATTGAGGGAAGCTTCAAGGTTTCTTGGATCAAACTTTAATTGTTCCCTCCGGGTTTAGTGCTGGCCAGCTTGGAGAGGATGTCGGCCCTGACATTCTCTTCCCTTGGAACATGTCGGAACTCTATCTGCGGGAATTTTCCCACGAGTTCTTTCACTTTCGTTAGATACTTCTGCAGTAGAGCGTCTTTGGCTTGATAAGCCCCGGTGACTTGGGAGGTCACGACTTGGGAGTCACCGCACACCTGAAGTTGGGTTACGCCGACGTCCCTGGCTAGCTTGAGGCCTGCGATGAGGGCTTCGTACTCGGCCTGGTTGTTGGAAACCGAGAAGTTGAATTTAATATAGAGCTCGAGGACTATTTCCCCTTCTTTTTCGAGAATGGCCCCAGCTCCGCTCCCCTTCGGGCTGGAGGCTCCGTCCACGTGCAGTGTCCAGCCAGATTCCGATGTATCCGCCTCGTCCACCATTTCAACTAGGAAGTCTGCCAGCGCTTGAGATTTAATGGCTGCCCTCGGTTCATATTGGATGTCGAACTCCGAAAGCTCCACAGACCATGATACCATCCTTCCTGCTAAGTCTGGTTTTTGAAGGATTTGCCGGATCGGTTGGTCAGTTCGGACGATGATGGTGTGGGCTTGGAAATTCTGGCGAAGCCTTCGTGCTGCGATGACTAGGGCTAAGGCGACCTTTTCAATCTTCCGATATTTGGTCTTTGGTCCGTGAAGTACTTTGCTAATAAAGTATACCGGGTGCTGTTGTCGAGAATCCTCCCGGACCAGCGCCCCGGCAACGGTAGTGTCACTGACAAATAGATACAGGAACAGTGGTTTTCCGGCTTCAGGCTTACTCAATATTGGCGGGCGGGATAGATAGTCCTTGAAGTGGGCGAAGGCGGCTTCATACTCCGGCGTCCACTCGAAAGTATTGCCCTTTTTCAGGAGGGAGAAGAAGGGGATAGCTTTCCTGGCCGATGTAGCCATGAACCTTGAAAGAGAAGCGATTCTTCTTGTGAGGCATTGCACTTCCTTTATTGGAGTTGGACTTTTCATTTCGAGTATTGCTCGGCATTTGTCGGGGCTTGCCTCGATACCTCGATGCGTGAGCATGAATCCCAGGAACTTGCCGGCTTCTACTGTAAAAGCACACTTGTGCGGGTTGAGTCTCATGTTGTGTTGTCGGACTCTATCAAATACGACTTTCAAGTCGTGTAAGAGATTTTCTTCCTGGCGGGACTTGACCAGCATATCGTCGATGTATACTTCCATCATATCCCCGATCAACTCTGCGAACACCTTATTCATGAGCCTTTGGTATGTTGCTCCCGCGTTCTTCAACCCGAAAGGCATGACCTTGTAGCAATAATTGGCTGTTGGGGTTATGAATGCCGTTTTCTCTTCGTCGAGCTTGAACATCGGAATCTGGTTATATCCTGAGTAAGCATCCATGAAGGTGAGCAGTTTGAACCCAGAAGCAGCGTCCACTAATCCGTCAATGCTCAGCAATGGATATGGGTCCTTTGGGTAGGCTTTGTTCAAGTCGGTGTAGTCGACGCACATTCGCCATTTCCCATTGGACTTTTTTACCATCACGACGTTGGACAACCATACCGGATACTCAATTTCGCGTATGAAACCGGCTTCCAGGAGGCTCTGGACTTGCTCTTGGACGGCTAGGGCTCTATCCGGGCTCATTCTTCTCCTCTTCTGGGTAACCGGTTTTGAGCCGGGGAAGACGGAGAGTCGATGGGAGACGAATTCCGGATTAATTCCCGGCTTGTCGGCGGTGGACCAAGCGAACAAGTCTACGTTGGTCTTGAGGAGGTCGACTAGGTCTTGTTTCAGCGATGGCGGAAGGTTCTTGTTGATCCGCGTTATTTTCCAGTTTTCCTTCCTGATTTGGATCTCTTCTAATTCGCCATCCGGTTCGAGTCTTTCTCCTTCAACTTTTCTCTCGTCCAGGTCTATTATCATGACGTTTGAAGAATTAGGGGGTCTTGCGTCGGCCTGGGGCACCACTTTTCATCTCTTCTATATTTCCAGGCTGGCGTTATAGCATCGTCGAGCTGAGGCCTGGTCAGCTTTCACAGTGGCAATTTCCCCTTGGTCGGTGAGGAACTTCATGGTCAGGGAAGCCGTCGAGATAATAGCGCTTATCTTGTTCAACGTCGGTCTTCCAAGTATGGCGTTGTAGGCTGAGGGGCAGTCGACAACAAGGAAGTTGGCTTTGACCATTCGAGTTTTAGGTCGAGACCCCAAGGTTAGGTCAAGGGTGACGTAACCCTGGAGGAGGACTTTTTCTTCGGAAAACCCGATCAGCTCTTCCACATGCGTTTGGAGGTCGGCGTTGCATAATCCGAGCTTGTCAAACGCATCTCGGAATAGAATATTGGCCGAGCTTCCTTGATCTATGAATACCCTTTTTACCTTGGCATTGACCATAACTGCGGATATTACCATTGGGTCGTCGTGTCCCGAGATCATGCCTTCGAAATCGGAACTCGAGAAGATGATGTCTGGTATTGGGCGAGACGTCGGCGCTGGCTCTTTTATCTTCCCAGAAGAAACGTTAAGAACCTCTTGCAAATGCTTCTTCCGGGTTGACTTCGTCGTTCCGCCACTTGCAAAGCCGCCAGCGATGACGTTGATAGTCCTTGTGATCTGTTCCCCCTCATTGCCTTGACTTGCTTCCAGCTCTGAGGTTCTCCGGCTCCTCGGGTTCCTTCTTTCTTCGTCCCCATGGTCGGGAGCTCATCTTCTTCGTGGACTTCTTTGGGAAGCCACATACTTCGCTAATCTTCCTTCCCTTATCAACTGTTCCACAGCATCTCGGAGGTCATAGTAGTCTTCAGTTTTGTGTCCAAAACCGTTGTGATACTCGCAGAACAAGGACTTGTTAGTGTTAGCTCTCATCTTGAGGACCTTTGGCTTGGGGAACCTCTCGACTTGGCCGATCTCTCGGAACAGCTGGGATAGGGATACGTTGAGGGGGGTGTAGTCATTAAACTTACCAGCCCTAGAACGTACGTCCTTCCTCTGGTGTTCATCTTGGCTGCCGAATTTCCTATCGAATTGGTTCCTTGCGGGGTTGGCTGTGGCCTTCTCAGTTTCTTCGAGGAAGATGTATTTCTCGGCCCTCGTTTGTATTTCTTCCGGGGATTCTGGGGGTCTTTTGGACAGCGAAGTTTTAAACGGTCTCGGCCGTAATCCATTTAGTAACGTCAGAATGGCCGCCTGAGTCTGCACTTCGCTGACAAGCAGAGATTCGATGTTGTATCGCTCGAGGAAGTCTCGGAGTGATTCATTTTGCCTCTGGTGAATTCCGAGGAGGCTGGAGACTGGCTTGGGCTTGAACTTCTTGGTGGTGAAGTGGGCCACGAAAGCTGAAGCAAGGTCGGAAAATCGATTAATCGACCTATGAGGGAGAGAGTTGAACCACTTCAACGCAGCTTTCTTCAGAGTTATTGGGAAGGCTTGGCATTTGACGGGATCTGAGACCCCGGCTAGTGCCATTCTGGATTTGAAGGCATCCATATGTTCCTGGGGGTCAGTGCTCCCATCGTATGGTTCCATGTCGGATGGGGGCTTCAACCCCTTGGGAGGCTGCTTTCTCATTATGAAGTCGGAGAATGGTGTGTCGTCGCTATCTTCGGGGTCCTCGTATCGCTCAGAACCGTGTCTGACTCGTTCATCGTTGTACCAAGGTATAGGTCGGATGTCTGAATGTTCGTCGGGGCGGTGTGTGCTTCCCACCCGAGGCTCTTTACGGCCGTGGGATGCACTCCGACGAGGCGAATCCTCGTGGCGACGACGTTCCGAGCTTCTACTTCATTCTCTCGGACTCTGGCCTCTATGGTAAGCTGGACTCCTATTGTGGTGGCATCTATGGCGTTCCCGACGTCGCCTTCGTTCGGAGTCCTTCATGTGGTCCAAGTTATCTTCCAGCCTTTGAATGCGGGTGGCCTGCTCCCGCATCAGAGTTAACATTTTGGCGAGCGGGTCGGTGGCGGCCTGAGGGCGAATTTCAACACTGGAGGCGATCACGTTTCCCGCGGCTCGGACAATGGTGCGAGTGGCTGCTGAGTTCTGCTCATGCTGGCGTTCTCCAAAGACGCCCGGCGAGTCGGAGGCGGTTCGGCCTTCCATTAGCGGTTGGTTGTGGCTCGCAGGTGGGTGTCCTGCCGTGCGTTCTCTCCTTGGGAGGGACGACATTGTTGCAATTACGGCCGTGGTATGGTGATAAGCAGCATGAGAGTCCCCACAGACGGCGCCAATGTTCGGAAGTGGGTTACCTGAGAAGTTTCCGAACTATAGATGGGATTTCAAGCTGCTTGAAGGGTATGTTTCCACGGCGGTGATGGGTGTACCTGCAAGGACTCCGACGCTCAAGTCAGTGAGTGCAGGAATATGTGAGAGGTAGGTCAAAAAGATACCTGTTGCTCGAAATTGGACCTATTTTATACTGGTGAGCAGTTGAGAAGAAAGGGGGATTTGGTCCCGCCTTTGTAGGGGATGACTCTGGACGTCCGTTATCTTAGGGATATCGGATGAGTTCGAGTTTTCCGGCCGCAGGAGGGAAAGTCGTTCCACGAAGCCAGGGCGCAAAGGGTTCGGCCTAAGTTTGGGCCCCAGCTCGGATAGATGATTAGGGCCGATCTCGGATTATAAATCCGCCATCTGTTTGGGCCTGGCCATTGGGCTGAGTTTGGCTCTTACGTTATAGTCCTGAACACTTAGTGTTAGTATTGCCCAACCCAAGTGGATCATTTGAGGTTTACTATGATGCCTCTGGAAAAGGTTTAGGCTGTGTCTTGATGCAAAACAAGAACGTGGTAGCTTATGCCTGTAGGCAATTGGAACCTCACAAAGTAAACTACCCAACCCATGACCTGGAGTTAGCGGCTGTAGTATTTGCCCTAAAGATATGGAGGCATTATCTGGATGGTGTAAGAATTAATGTGTTTTCTGATCATAAGAGTTTGAAGTATCTCTTTGATTAGAAGGAATTGAACATAAGGCAGAAGAGGTGAATGGAATTTTTGAAGGAGTATGAGTTTGGGCTGAACTATCATCCCAGGAAGGTCAATGTGGTGGCTAACGCCCTTAGTTGGAAGTCATTACATGCATCTTGGATGATGGTTAAAGAAGATGAGTTAATGAAGAGCTTTGAAGACCTTAACCTTGGAGTTGTATTGACCCCCAACAGTTTAAGGTTGAATCAGTTTAGGGTGATGAGTGATTTCAAGAGTAAGATTGCTCAAGCCCAAAGGGAGGAAGAAGATTTACGAAAAACCATAGCATTAGTGGAAGAAGGAAAGTTGAAGAGTTTTGCTCGAGGTATAGATGGACTATGGAGGTTCGAAGGAAAAGTTTGCATACTCGCGAGTAGTGACTTTCAAAGAAGGATATTGGAGGAGGCTCGGAAGAGCCATTTCACTATACATCCTGGTGTGACAAAGATGTATCGGGACGTTATGAAGATGTTTTGGTGCTTGGGATTGAAGAAGGACATTGCTGAGTTTGTGAATAAGTATTTGGTTTATCAAAAAGTGAAGATTGAACACCAAATGCCCATTGATATGTTGCAACCATTGGAGATCTCAGAATGGAACTTCTATGGACTTCGTGATGGGTTTACCTAGAACGCAAGCTAGCTTTGATGCGATATGGGTAATTGTTGATAGATTAACCAAGTCTGCTCACTTTTTGCCTATCCAAGCTCACTATCCTTTAGAGAAGTTAGCCTAGTTGTATGTCCAAGAGATAGTGAGGCTGCATGATGTACCCTTGACCATAATCTTGGATAGGGATCCAAGGTTTACCTTTAAATTCTGGGAAGCCTTGAAAAAAGCATTTGGGATGAGACTTTACCTGAGATCACCCTTAGACAGATGGACAGTCAGAGAGAACTACCATGTTGAGAGCCTGTGTATTGGACAATCGAAGGAATTGGGATAGATACTTACCGCTGATTAAGTTTGCCTATAACAATAGTCATCATGCAAGTATTGGTATGGCACCCTATGAAGCTTTGTATGGAAGGAAGTGTCGATCTCCCTTGTGTTGGTTTGAACCAGGTGAGCAAAGCCTATCAGGACCTGATCTTGTGAGACAGATCACGAAGCAAATAAAGAGGATTAGGGACAGAATCCTTATGACTTAGAGCCTTCAAAAATGTTATGCAGATAAGAGGAGAAAGCCTCTAGAGTTCCAAGAAGGAGAACATGTGTTCCTGAAAATCACTCCTACGATAGATATAGGTAAAGCCATGAAGGTCAAAAAGTTGAGCCCCCATTTTCTTGGTCTTTTTCAAATTCTAAAACGCGTTGGGTCAATTGCTTATCAAATGGCCTAACCTTTGAACTTGTCAAACCTTCACGATGTCTTTCATGTATCTCAATTGATAAAGTATCATTCCGATCCTAGTCATTTACTTGAACCCGAAAGTGTATAGTCAAAGAAGGACCTAACCTTCAATCTACTACTATCTCGGATCATGGATCATGGGGCAAAACAACTAAGGGACATGATCGTATCAAGGTTGCTTGGGGTAAAGTGAATATGGAAGAAAATATGTGGGAGCTAGAGTTCAAGATGAAGAACAATTTTCCCGACTTATTTACAGGTAACTAATTGTGAGGGTAAAATTCTTTTTAAAGGTGAGGAGAAATGTAACATCCTCAATTTTTCATGGTGCTAAATTAGCTCAGTAACCCTGAGTAATTAGATACTTAATGAGAAATTAAAAGATTAAGGCTTAATTAATGAATTTATGTGGCAATTTGGAAGAAAGAGTTAAGAGAATACTTAATTAAGAGTAGAGAATCTTTAATTAAGTAAGTCAAACTCTTAATGGCTTAATTAAGCACTAATCGCTAATAATTAACTTAATCGAGTTTAATTAAGGATAATTGAGCTTAATTATAAGTTTAATTTTCTTAATCATGTTCTTGTGTATTAATCACTAATTCTTGCTTAATCAAGTTAATTAAGTTGCAAGAGCACTTAATTACATGATTAAAATTCAAATTCAGTCAACTAGACAATAAAGTAAAGAGCTATGTCATTAAAGCAAAAAGCATGGGGCAATAGTGCTTTTTGTAAGAGTCAGTATATGATTTGTCGCCTATCATCCCATTTGTCCCCTTAATCCTTAAGTAACTCAAAAATAACACAAAAATATCTCTCGCCCACCCATTGAAACTTATCACCACAACAACAACACACACATATTCTCTTTTTCGTTTTGTGTCATTTCATTCTCTCTTTTGTTTCCAAACTCTCTAACTTCGCTCTACGTTCCCTCTTCTTCTTCTTCTTCATCTTTTTCTCTATTCTCCACTTCCATAACCAAACCTTCTTCAGTTAAACCTTCAAAAACCACATCTTTTGGTCTTTGAAGAAAAGATTCAAACACTACAAGACTCATTTCATCAAGAACTCAAGAGCTCTCTCTTTCTCCTTGTAAACCGCCACCTTCATCCACTTAGAAGAACACCATCTTCTTCATTTTCTTCTTCTTGGAGGTGCTAAACTCATCACTAGGTAGTGATCTCTACTCTTTTCTTTTTGTTACTCAAGATGCTTAAAGCTTGGCTCTCACCATGGCCAAGATCTTCAAGTGAGAACTTGAGCAAGTTTCCTTTTCTTGGAAAAATGTTTGCTTCTTAAACCTTATTCATGAGTGTTCATGTGTATGCCTTGAGTTTTTTTCATGAATGCCCTAAAAGTTTCTATTTTTACCAAAATATGTTTTTGATCTTGTTCATGAGTTGCTCTTGTTTGTCAAAGTTTCTCTTTTTGAATGCTTTAAAGTTTCTATTTTCTTTCTTGATACATGAGTTTCTTGATGTCTTTAGGGTTGTTGGAAAAGAGTGATGTTCTTGGTGGTTTTTAGTTTAAAGTTGGTTTACTTCCTTTTATAAGCTTATGATTGAAAAAGTTCTCATCTTTACATCTTACTCATGATTTTGATAGGACTAAGAATATTCCTAAGTATAAAACTTCAAAAGTTTATTCCTTAAAATCTTGAAAATGGCGCAAGAATATATGCTTCTTTAAAGTTTCATTTGGTCTTTCTTGAAGACAAGAATATGTGTAAAAGTTTAAACTTTTTAGAACATGAAACTTTTTAAGTCATAAAAATAAGAACCTGTCACTTTATGTCTTAAAAATTGAATATAGAAGACAAGACCTTTCATAAAATTTCAAACTTTAATAAAAAAATGCAACTTTTAAATCATAAAAATTTTGACTTGCAACCTTTAATTTGTAAAGATTGAATCTTAAGTCAAATCATGATTAAAAGTATTATTCTTTCTTCAAGAAAGAATCTTTTAGACTTTTAGACAACTTTAAATCACAAAAGTTGGAATCTTGATGGTCTTATAATGATTAAAACTGTTAACTTTCTTAAAGAATAAGACTTTTAAGTTGTAAAGATAGCATCTTATATCATTTTCTTATAAAGGTTGAATCTTTAAGACAAGAATATAATTCTAGAGACTCATACTTCCATAAAGGATAAAACTTTATAATCATTTTCATACTATAATCATAAAGGTGATATGTTGCTATTCTAATTGCAAAAGTTTGAATCTCATAACTTGTGAAAATAAAAACTATCCCCTGATGATTGGTGAACATGGTGTTATTGGGTTCCTGAGTGTGGTTATGCATTGTCACAACCTGAGGGACTAGAGGGATCTCGAAATCCTTTGGGAACAGAAGTATAATTAGGGCCTCTAAGCATACCATGAACCTAGTAATCACTAAGTGCACTATTTCGAGGAAAGAAAATAATTACCTAATTTAGTTAACTTAAACAAGGTGTTCCTTAAAACATGTACACAAGTAAAATGTAATTTCACAGAAGGACTAAGTAATTAAAAGATTACATACATTTATTTTAACTACGTGGTTATCTCATGAGTAGACATGAAGAACCATATTATAGCTCATAAGACTTTTCACAAAGAATAACACAATTATAAACTCCCTTTAGGGAATGAAGGTATGATGCCTTTGAGCATGATGTATGATTAATTTGATTGAGCATTGACTCATGATTGAATGATTATGGATGATTGGTATGATGACGTGAGATGGATATAATTGGTTGTGGTTGGATTTCCATGTTTGGCATTTTGGGGTCTAGCCGTTATGCTGCCAGATTTTCACCAAAATTATGAATTTAGCTATATCATTACATACCCACACGTGTCTTATCAATGATTGCAATGCATGAAAGATGTGCTCATAACAAAAGAAAAGAAAGAATGTGATATGACTCTTTAATCACTTCGGTAAGGGAAGTGCGAGACGATGATCCACAAAGACTTAAGGAACCTCCACGGGGGAGGCAAGGGTGATATGGAGGACCCTCCAACTTAGAGGTAACCATTATCAGCTTAGTCTGATTTGGTTTAGTACTACGTGAATATGGTCATGGAATGAGTTCATGTCCAAAAGCAATCTATTTCAAAGGAAAAGTAAAGAATGTCAAGCACGTGCTAAGTATGAAAGTAAAGTTGAAGTAAAACCATGGTTAAGTCTATGAGGTTGCAAAGAAATGCATGTATTTACATTGTCCATATGCATCATGAATGTTTCTTCCATGTTGTAGCATGTATATTTCTGTATAATGTTATGATTATGATGTTAAACTTAAAAGCAACCCACTTCGGGATTTATGTTTTCAAGATTATTAAAATTGAACCTATGCATGTCCACTATTTTTTATAATTAAATCCAAAGTGGCTGGGACGATGACGATAACACAATAGTTGTCTATTTGCAATCCTACTGAGAAATCTTATATTTCTCACTCCTATGTTTCCTTGTCATCTTTAGAGGATGCTGGCGTCAAGCACAGTGGTGATATTCATTAAGTTCCCTATATGGCATTGGTGCTTTCACTACCCAGTGTTGAATGCCTCTATGATGTCTGTGAATGCAGTCATGAGGGTCTACATCTTCTATGGCCGTCCGTTCCAAGCACCCGTTATGAGCCTGTTTTTCCGTCCATACCAACTGTATGACGAGGTCACCTTGGATGATATCCATCCCTACATTTAGTGGCTGAGGTACCCCATCGATGGAGAGTCTGACTCAGATAACCATTTGACACCGACTGTTTCTTTGGATTCTAATCCTTTGGAGCCATCCTACCCGAGTTACCATGTGGAGTCTAACCCATCCAAGCTCTCCTACCCTTCAGTGATTTGCCTCACTTCTGATTCATCTTCTACTTGTGCAACTCCTCATCAATAACCACCCTCGGTTCATGGTGGTGGGTTCATTTGTACCCGCGCTATGCCCCGTGGATGTGGGCGTGCTCGAGGAGGAGGACATGGCGGTGTTGCTCCCGATGGTTCCAGAAATGGTTTGCTCCCATTCGATGGTTGACTTGGATAGCACATTCGAAGCTGAGCATGAGGATAGCCCTTTTTTGGTTGGTTGTTATAGGGTTATCATTTTCTTTTGGCATGTATGATTGGATCGGATTTTTGATGTATTTTCTTTTGTGATGTATTTGGTTAGAGTTTTTTGCAAGGCCGACAGTAGATATCGGACCCATTACCTATTATGTATGACTTGTTACTCTATTATTAACTATGTTAAACTCTTCTCACTATGGAATGATATTATATTTATCCTAGATGATTACTCTTTATGTTGCCTTTATTTATTTTATTGCACCACTTTTATGAGATAGTGACGCTCGATATTATACTTTTGCAAGCGTGCATGGCTCTTGGTTTTCAAAATGATTTACTCATGTTCTTATCGTTCAAAATAAAAAAACCTCTATTTTCAGTATAAAGTAATTTCAAATAGTAATGGTAATTCCACGAGCAATAGTAACAGCTAATAATTCCATAATATGACTTAAGCATAGCATAGGACTATTATGGTGTTATAATGACCGCTCAGGGGTGGTAGACTCATCCTCCGGCTCGTGTTTTGGACCCGATGATGGCTACGTCCCAACGGAGCCTAATATGACTAACGGGTTTCTGTCCTCGGAATCCTGCTCGAGGCATCATCCACCTAGCTGACCATAGTGTACAATGTAGCCCTCTTTTGGCACTTTTATGACCTTAGGCCATGGACATAGTTACTTTTGTGTTCTCAGGCAGTGACTTAGATGAAATGTCCTTTTTGGACCATATAGAGCTACAACTTAAGAATACAGACCAGATTAGTCTGTTTGACGGTCCTAGCTCATGTACTTCCTTCATCATATGTTTACGAAATCTTGAGGCTTTGTACACACACACACACACACACATAGATGTGATCAATTATTAGCTTATTCTAAAAGAATCTTCTTTACTTATGTTAATTTTATTGTCAAGAGTGGAAGCGACTCATCCGCCTGATCATACAGACAAAAAGAGCTCAAATGAGGCTCCTTGTTATTGTAATTTTGTATAGTTCTAGGGGTTGTAGAACAACTACTTATTCACTATTCTTTTTCCATTAGCCAGTATCGAGACTCTAAGACTCGTTGTGCTTAGCCCATTATGGGTGCTTTTATAAATAGTCAATTTCGGGTTGTAGGGTGCAACATCCCGAATTTTTTTGCAATACATTTAATTTACACTGTTAATTGATTTATTCACTTTTATTGAATTTGTGAAGTTAATTAGAGCTAACTTAAAGGTTAATTAGGAGTTAATTAAAGAGATTAAAATTAAGGAAAATTAAAATAAACAAGCAGAAAATCCTACAAAATTATTAGCAATGTTTAGTTTGTTTGAAGGAAATTGATAAAGATTCAGTATTTATACTGCTAGAGCCAAATCAGAAGAATATTATACTAAAAACCCTAGTTTGAGTGGCTAAAATTCAGCCACTCATACCCTATGTGAGTGGCGCCATTTGTTGCCCAAAATAGGGGAGAAACTTGGCTCAACACTCACCACTCCACTAATCAAGAGCCAAGATACTAACTACAAAGCATTATAAACTTCTATAATTTCCTTATAACTCCCTCATTTGGTTGCCCTTTTCTACTGCCTTTTCTCTATCCTCTCTTCTTCCATTTCATCTCATTTTCATCTCACCTTCAAGCCCTAACCACTTCTTCCATCAAAAAACCCAATTCTAGCTAGCTATTTCATCTATTTGAGGTAGGATTCAACTTCCTTACTTGATTTTTATGAATTGATGGTTGTTTACAAATTTATCTCTATTTGTTGATTTGATGTTATACTAAGTTTGTTGGGGTGTTTTGGGCTGGATTACTAAGTATATGTTGGGTTTGGAGTGAATACTTAGTGAAAAACCATAAAGGAACTAATCAAAATAGATTAAATTGAGAAACCCTATGATGACCCATACTGCGACATGTATGGCTTCACCTATGGTCATTGAAATAAGATGAAACTAGATATCTAGAACTTTCTAGTTGTACAAATTATAGAGTCATTGGATTAGTATTGAATGAGATATGATTTTTTGAAGTTAACCCCAGATTTCTATTTTTGGTCATGAGCAGATTGGATTGTGGAGGGTATAACTTGCCTTATACAACTTCAAATTGAGTGCAACTAATTTTGATAGAAATCTAACACATAGATGGTTATGCCATAAAAATTTTAGATTCAAACGCTAACTATTTTGCTCCCAATAATTCACCAAAGTTGCCGTATGTTCTAACTGGGTTGAAATAGGGCAGCTAATTCAACCAATTTTAAGAGCTTATAACTTGATATCTACCCACTCAAATGAAGCGCGAAAGTTATTCTAAATTAAACCTGGCTCTTGAGCTTTATAATGATATAAGGTTCAAGCAAATTAAATAAGATTTCTTTTTTTGGCAATTTTTCACATTTTAGACCACAATTTTGTCTAATACCAGGACAGGCCTAGGTTAAATATCAATAACTCACTTTATACTTATCAAAACTTAATAGGATGAAAGAGATTAAAAACTAGATACATAATACTTCAATGTATTAAAAATTTAGATTCAAATAAGTTACATGGGAATTTTGGCATAAATTACAAAACCGAGTAGAATTGAATAGTGTAGACAGAATTATCAAATTGAAGGGTTAGCTACCTTAATGTATGTAAAAGTTGCAATTAAGCCTTGAATATTGCAAATATGTGATAATACTGAAAGGTTAAGGTGCTATGTTAGCTCTGCTGCTGTGACTAATTGTCTGTTTTAAAATGGCACTATTCATAGGAAAGCAAACTTGATCTGTTATGTTGCAGAAATTCCGGCAGAAATATAGGAACTATGCATCATGAATATGATTCCTCTAGCATAAGCATTCATGCTTGTATGATTAAAGGTGTAATAATGCTTCCATATGACTTGGGCCAGCCCCTAAACAAATTTAAGTGGAATAGATCTGTGTGAGGGTCAGGGAAAGCAAACTCGTCACTCATGTATAGGTACAAGGTTGGACCTATAAAAGTAAGCTATCACCCAGAGATGAGAGAGGCCATGCACCTCCGGAGGACCAAGTATAGAGGAAAATAAGAAAGTACAGACGCCTGAAGAACGACAGTATGTAATGCCTAGGTGTGTTAAGAAAAGAAAATTATAGAAAAATGAGAAAGTGAAGTGCATTTGTATCAGTATTTAGCAGCATCTGCATATGCATAAGTCTTATTTCCCTAATGGTCTATTATCACTACTATGAGATATCTTCTATTTAACAAGTGTATGATAAAATGAACCTGCTTCAGAATGGATGTTTTCGAATTCTCTAAAATGAAATCTATAGTTTATATGGCATGATCACTTTTTCTTAAATAAACCAAAGCAGCTGGAGCGACAACGATGACATGGACTACAAAGTAGCCTAGGAATCCTACTTAGAATATAAAATTCCCATCCCTATGTGTGTTTCCATGTTGTCTCCAGACAACTTGACAAATTTTGAAGAAGGACAACCTAGTGACAATTGACGAAGATTAGGGTAGCTGCTGAAGACAATTTTACAAGTATATATATATAGTTATCTAATAACACTTGTGGTGGTGGACTGTAAATGGATATTGTAATGTTTGTAGGAGAGATTGATTAAATAACAAATCAAGGTCTATGCAATTTAATTGTAACAACTTGCCAAGATAATATTATGACTTAAGCATAATATTATATATGCAAGGACATTACATAGGGCACAAGGGGATCTTGAATCAAATCCCTCTTTGCCATTAGTTAGTTTAGATATGGCAAGTGGTTTGAGTCAAGTGTTAGTTAAAGAATCATTGTTGGTAAGAGTTCACAGTCGACAAAACTTGAACACTATGCATAATGCCCATATAACGATGAAAGTCTCCATTTTCTTGATTAATTATTCTAAGAGCTTTTAGGGAGTCGCTTTCACAAACGACATTAGCACACCCCATACTCCAGGCCAATCGCAAATTAGCTCAGCATAAAGATTTGGAGCAACGCTAATAAGCCATAAAAGCCCCCTATCCACTTTCCTGAACTGTCCCAATTAAACCTCTACATCCAGTACGTCGAATATTGCCTAAAGAACTCCCATCCATGTTAAGTTTGACTATTCCCTCCAAAGGAGGAGTCCAGCGAACTAAACGAGAGGTACACTGAGCTTGGCTATTAGGAGCTAGGTCATGCTCACGAGGATAAGGCATAAAAATTTCAATGGGTGGTTATCTGAGATGGCACTTGTAGTGAAGATGCGTGTTAAGGTAAAGCAAGAGGCTGTCATAGTTAAGCTAGTGTCGTTTAATCGGCTACCAGGTAAACTTAAACTTAAAGTTATTATTTTTGTTTTGAATTTTTCCCCGTTGTTACTGAGACTGTTGTTAACCTTTTAATGTAATGAAGAAAGGAAAATCTAAAAAAAAAAAAATTGAAAAAGAGTCCTTTGTATTAGATCTCACCACTGCCATTGGAATGAAATTCCAGCAAGAACAGGACACCCACTTGCATGAAGGCGTGCATATGCAAACCTCTGTCAAAGCGATCGCTACCTTTCTTCATGCATTCATAACGCATTATGCAACTGGAAACCACTATCAGTGTGTGCAAATGGCATTAGAATTTGGAACGATGAAGGATGCTTGAAATGATGATTACGAACTTCGGAAGCCACCAAAATCATTGCTCATTCAACATTTTGCGATATGTGACTGACCCTGTTATTTTGTGTAAGTTTTGATCCATTGAAGTTAACTTTTTTTTATCATATTTCATGATGAGATTGTTAGAAAGTCAGTTGGAGTTTTCTTTTGGTGAATACCAAAAATTATTGGAACATGAGTTTTGTTTCAAAACTGCAGCAATATAGGTCATGTAATTGTGAGCATTTGGTGATTAAGTGTTCCTGGAATGGACTTTATATGCATGTTTTATCAATGGTAGCAGTTGGAGCCTTGTAATAATAATTTTTTACCAAAAAAAAGTATAAATTAATGAATCACAAAGTTGGGAAGAATGTATGTGAATCTTATCATTGCTGATAGATTATATGTTTTTGAGTAATGAAGAGAAAATGGTTTGTAATGTGTGTGACCTTAATGCAAAAAAAAAATAATGGTAAAAAATTTGGAAAAAAAGTACAAAAGAGGACCGATTATAGTAAAAATTAATGAAGGGTTATTGTTTAGGTTTTGGTTTTGATTGGATATCTAACTTCACAATGTTTTGATCTATTTATTTTTCGGTCATGGAACTATGCTATGCTTATTTTGTTCTACATAAAATTTGCAATTGGTGGAAAGCGAAGAGATTAGGCTTTAAGCGATTGTTGATTGTGAAGAGGATGAAATGGATAGTGATGGTATGGAGCATGATGGTGGTTACAATAGTGGTTATTTTAGTAGCAATGGCTGTAGTGAAGACTCATAGGATGATGAGGCAACCAAAGTAGATAGGGATGATAATAAGGACGATACTTGAGCGTAGATGGTATTATGAGCATGGAGTTTGATAGCCATGAAAAGGCCTATGAATTCTGTGAAATATGCTAGATGTGTTGGATTTGGTGTTCGTGAAGCGTCGTTGCCCGATATGACAATGGCAATATAATAAGGCGAAGATTTGTATGCAGCAGGGAAGGATTAAGAGACCCCAAACATTACATGACAATTGATAGAAAGAGGAAGAACAAACCAAAGATTAGGACTAATTGTAATGCAAGGTTGAATGTTTATCTTGACAAGAACACTTCAATGTGGAAAGCGAGTAGGATTGAGGAAGGCCATAACCATGAGCTGACATCGGCAGGATTTGTTTACCACATTTCAAATCATCATCAGTTCACAGATACGGACAAAGCACAGATTGATAGTATGCAGTGACATGGGATCCAAACTATTGAAATCATGGGGTTTATGGCCGGGCAGGCAGGGGGTTATGTTAGAGTTGGATTCTCAAAGAAGGATATGTTCAATTACATATATAGGCATAGACGTGCTAAGATCAAGGATGGGGATGTATTTGCAGCTATAAGTTATTTGATGGGAAAGGCAGATTTTGATCCGTTGATGGATGCCAGCTATAGCACTATAGATAATAAGCGGCTAGGTATAACATCCTAATAACTCCATACTACGCTTAAGTCATATTATGGAATTATTAGTTATTATCTTTACTTGCGGAACTAACTTTCTTTACTGAAATTATTTTATACTGAAAATAAGAGTAAAGATTTTATTTTATTTCTAATAAAAATAAAATAAACCCTTTTGAAAAAGAGAGCCATGAATGCGTCATGCACATTGTGAACACTATATTTTGTCCTCTTTGTTAATAAAATATTTTTTATTTTTATTTTTATTTATTTTTTATTTTTTTAGCTTCTAAAATCACATACCATCTTAGAGTGTCAACTGCTTTTCAAAATTTTCATCTCATCCTATTTCAAGCTTTTAACTACCTTTTAAATTTTATCTCATCCTATCTCAAATTTCTCAACTGCGTTTTGAAAAATCTTATCAGTTTGTTAGAAAATCTCTCCCTCTTCTCACTATGTAAGCCCAACTTTACCACTTGAAAGGGGACTTCTTTCTTTGGGGGGAGTTATAAAAATTACATGAGAAATAGAGAGCAATTGTGAGAGTCTATGAGAATTATTGTTGAAGGTTAACACTTGATCCACTCGAGTGCATTTGCTGGTAAATCTCTTCTCTCTACATTTATGGTTTTTCTTATCTTCTGTTAGTGCGAAAGATCTGCAGAATGAAGAGCAAAATTAAAATGGATATGAATAAACTGCAACGGCTGCACCGTGATCTTTACCATCATCATATGTCATTCTTCATCACCAACCACCATCATTAGATATCAAACTCCTAGCCCACCGTCATGTACATCTCGTTTTGGACTCTCTGTCACAATCTCACTACTTTATGTGTTTTGAGTTACCAAGGGTATCACCTAATGTGTATTGCCATGATGCTGGAGCATTTGTGTGCCCCTTTCTTTTTCTTTTTTCTTTTTTTTGATCATTTTTTTATTTTTTTATGATTATTTTATTTTATTTTATTTTTTTTACGTTTGTCATTTCTTTTTTTAAATGTTGGGGCTTTTATTACTTTGGGCGTTACGTTTTTTTTTTATCTATTTTATTTTATTTTTTTTATTCATTTATTACTTATTTTTGTAAATATACACAAAATAAATTTTCTTACTCAAATAATAAGAACAAATTTTTTAAGTGTATAAAATCCACGTAATAATCTTTAACATTGATATATGGCTTGACCATCTTCAAGGATTATGAGAATTGTAAGGATTTATTATATAGTTTATGCTATCCTGAATCCTGTGTAAGAATGGATTAAATTCTTTCTTTTTTTAAATTTCTTTTTATAAAATCAACTCAACACACATTTGTTTTCTACAAGAACGACAAGGCCTTTAAATTCCTCGTTGCACCAGAGGATGCGTAGGAGTGGGCACTCCTCGTCAAGTCCAAAATTAAATTTTCTTAAATTTTGCTTCTTCTTCTATTTTATATTTTTTTGTAAATAATTTGTTTCATTTTGTAAATAATTGTATAAGTCGTTTAAAGAGGAAAAATAAATATTATTAAAGTTATTAATTAATTTACATAATAAACTCTAGAGTAACCATCTTAAGATGGATGTATTAGGGGTGCAATGGAATTAAGTTTCCATCCTTCTCTAGATAAAATTAGACTCCCGAATCCAATTTCATTTTCAAAGGACTAGCTTTGTCCAATTAAGAAGGTTTTTTTGATTTTTTTCCTAAATAAAAATTGGTGGTAGTTTCATTCAATTTTTTTTTAAATATTTTTTTGTTGCCTCTCATGGCGGTGCTCTTCGAGCACATTGTGACAATTTTGGCGACTCCACTGGAGATTATTAACGAGTCAAGCCCATTAGAATTAATTATACAAATAATATTAACTAAAATAATATTTATTTTTCCCTTTTCTATTGCTTTTTTAATTTTTATTTTTTGTAAATAATTATTTGATTTTGTTTGTAATTATTTGTCATTCAAACCATAAGATAGTAGACTTCTTTTTTTATTGAACCTTAGGATAGCAAATTTTTTTATTATTATTTTTATATATTGAACCTTAGGATAGTCGATTTTTGTATATCGTTTTGAATATTTTTTCTAAGAATTGCGTGTAGTTTTAGGATTGTAAGGTTGTATGCTCCCTTCACACACGTTGCTAATCACTTACCTCATGTAACAACCTTTATCATATAAACTATGCTCGACTCATGGAGTTATGTTAAAAGGTTGTCACTATGCTTAGGAATTTTTAAAATGTGGAAAATATAATATATGACCCTTTAATTGCACGTTTTATTACTGACTAATAGCTCATAAACTTCATCATCTCTGATATATGGAGGATAAAATAATTATAATTTAAAAGAAATTGTGACTAAAATAATACACAGAACTTGCTTTCGACTAGTTGCTAGCTAGATTCAATAGTCTCTTGGTCTGGTTTATGCCCGAGACTTGCTTAGAAAATGTCCCAGTACTCTGCCTCGCACTTGATTTCCAACTTAGGTGTTGTAATATTTACGGAAAAAAAAAACATACAAGCAGGCAATAAGAACCTAAGGTTCTTACTAGATAAACTCGAATTATTACTCATACAGTGCCATTATAAATATTTCAGCCACTTCGGTTTCTTATGAAAATGTGAGCACATATACGTAAGCGGTGGTTCAATTTTAAGTTGAAAATATCCTTCTCGAAGCGGGTTATATTTTAACAACCACTTGGCATATTATGTGACAGACATAGAAACAAGAATAGTGTAACATATTTCAATAAGAATCATAATAACATTATGACATAATGAGATAATTAGAGATGCACATGTAGATGCATGTACTTGACTTGATTCATTTTTTTCTTTAACTTGCAACTTGATCTTGCTCTTTTGTACTAGGTCCCCCAAAGGTGAATGGCCTATCTCACCCTTGAGTAATAGCCTACCTTTTAGGTTTGAGTTTGTACCTATACATGAGTGATGGGCTTACTTTCCCTGACCTTCACACCAATCTATTCCCCTTAAATCTAGTCGAGGGCTAGCCTAAGTCTTAGACAGTACCGCTATGGCCCACATTAGCTGGGTCTATGCCATGCCTCACGTGGTAGCTTGGTACGTCCCTCTTACAAGTTCTTATTATTTTTTCCTTTCCATATCTTATCATACATGCGGATGCTTTGTGCATTAATGGATATGTCTCATACCTTACTTCTCATATCATATTCTAATTATGCTTGCATGCATGATGTACATGAACATGACATGTAAATGTAAATATATTCAAAGCATAATCACCCATAGCATAAGTTCTCATAAATTCCTGCCAAAAATTCGGCAGCATAACGGATCGAGTCCGCTTCCCCATGAATAGTGCTAGGATACCAATACAATCAATTAAGTATGCAATTCAATATAAAACAGCAAGTTATAACATCATTATTAACCAGATGGTACGTCAAAATCAATGAAATATCAATAGAGTTTTCTGCTCACTTTATCCTTTCCTACTTGAACTTTGTAAAGTCCACCTTTACTCCTATTCAACTCATTTAGACCTGAATTTTGGATATGTCATAGCTCTATGTGTCTAGTTTCCAACCCTTTTCGTGCCATCTCATTTTGATTTGTATAATTCAAGTTATTAGTATTTTACCTCAGACTACCCTGTACTTAGCCAAAAGTGTACCCTTATAACCGAAAATTCATTAAAAATAGAAATCTAAGTGGAATCATATGAAATTTATATCAATTTAAAGCTCACAGAACAAGATTTCAAATGAAATAAGTTTTATATCATTTGGATGAGTATATTTTGAGATATAAGCCCTATAAGCAAGTTATAACATCATTATTAACCAGATGGTACGTCAAAATCAATGAAATATCAATAGAGTTTTCTGCTCACTTTATCCTTTCCTGCTTGAACTTTGTAAAGTCCACCTTTACTCCTATTCAACTCATTTAGACCTGAATTTTGGATATGTCATAGCTCTATGTGTCTAGTTTCCAACCCTTTTCGTGCCATCTCATTTTGATTTGTATAATTCAAGTTATTAGTATTTTACCTCAGACTGCCCTGTACTTAGCCAAAAGTGTACCCTTATAACCGAAAATTCATTAAAAATAGAAATCTAAGTGGAATCATATGAAATTTATATCAATTTAAAGCTCACAGAACAAGATTTCAAATGAAATAAGTTTCATATCATTTGGATGAGTATATTTTGAGATATAAGCCCTATAACTTGACCTTACTGGACTACCCTATTCCAGCCTGGTTTGAACTTAAGTTAACTTCATTGATGTGCTGGGAACAAATGGCAATGAATCTGACTCTAAAATTTTTATCGGATGTTTCCTTACATGTTAGCTTTCAAACAGCATTAGTTTCACTCAATTTAGAGTTGTGTAGGGTGAGTTACACTTTTCTCAACTCATATTGCCTAGATGAGAATCCAGATTTCTAGGTCAAACTTCAAAAATTCATAACTAATTCTATACTAATCCAATGGCCTTATATTTTATATGTATGAAAAGCCCTGAATGTCTAGTTTCATATATCAAATTTAAATGGCTATAAGCAGATCCGTACACTCCGCCATATGGACCATCGAGGGAAACCCCTAACAACTTCTTGAATTCTTCTTAAACTCATGTTTTCCTTAAATCAATCCATTCAATCTTCAATTCAAACTCACATATACACCTTAAACCAACCTTAATTCATCATCATCACTTAAGATAACATCAGAATCATAAATGAACAAGGGACCCTAGGCAGCCCCAAATAAAAGAAAAAAGGGAGAAAGTTGAAATTCCTACCTTGGTGGTGTAGAATCTTGGTGGAACTTGATCTTGGAGTGAAGTTAATGGCTGGAGCTTGAGCTTGGGGATGAGAGGAAGTGGAAGAAGATGAAGGAAAGTGGGAAAATGAGGGTTGGTCTCCATCTATTGTGGGGAGGCCGAAAATTTAAGGGGAGAAGGAAGAAAAAAAAATGAAAACTTATGAAGGAAGCTAGCTTTTGATTGGTGGACTTCAATCTTCATTCAAACTAGGCTTAGCTTCCCTCTTTTATGGCTGATTGAGGTGCCACTTGTAGGCATGTTTTGGCTAAATCTTGGCCTCCATCATAGGGTTTTCATAGTATAATTTGTATTGGTCCAATTCCGACAGTTTAAAATACCGAAATTCTACCGATTTCCTTCAAATCGGTAAAATGGTTTTAGAAAAATCCTATGAGGTTTCCTATGGTTCTAATCTAATTCCATGAAGTCTAATCCTTCTAACTCACACTTAATTATCTCTAAGTGAATGCTTAATCAAATCCTAATTAATCCCAATGATTCGATGAAAACTGAATAACTCGGTTAATAACGATAAAATTTTTCGGACGTCACACCTCCACTCACTTGGCAGCCAATTGGCGCCATCCATAGGGGTAGAAGTGGCTCAATTTTGAGCCGCTCAAACTAGCGGTGTTAGTGTGAAGTTCTACTGATTCGATTCTAGCGGTTTAAAATATCGAATCTTCGCCAATTTTCTTGAAATCGGCAAAACTTTACTAAATGACTCTGAGAGAATTTCTATATCTCTATTCTAATTGTTCCTAAGCCTCATCCCTCTAATTAACATCTAATTAACTCCTAATTAATATTTAATTAACCTCTAATTGCTCTTACATAACTATCTAAACCGAATAAATAGATTAACGACATAAATTAGGCAATTTTGCAGATTCTGAGCCTTTTTGTTTTCTATTTTCTGTAACTAATAGTATTTCTGTAATTTTAAGCAAGTCCAAGGACACCCTACGTCATTTCACATCTGATCGCCTCCATGGCCCAATCGGCAGAGATTTAAACTTCTACGGTTTTCACCGTGTGATTTTGTTGTGTTTAAAATCCCATTCTGCTAATTCTATAGATGTGGGGACATAAACGTCATTTCATGAAAAGTTCTAGGGTTATTGTGGGAATAAGTCTTCGGAGTCAAAATATAATTTCTAAAATTTCTGGGCATCATTGCAATTAATAAAAGTTTATAGGGGAACTTTTGTCATTTCTTAAGTTTTAACATATGGCAATGCCATATTTTCAACGGCAGTGTTACACTATCATATAATTTTGAGTGTGAAGACCGTTATGGCATAACGCTGCCTGAGAAATTCTCACATTGCCTAAGGGAAATAATTTAAAGTTTCCATTATGTTTTATTTATGAAAGTGGGGATGTTACAACTCACACATTATTTGGGCTCTATACCTGAGCCTTGGAAACCCACAGGAATAGAAGGGGTTTTGACGAGATTATTGTGAGGCTTATGCTTTCCTGACAGTCGTTGACTCTCCTGCTCTGATTGTTACTAGAATTGTGAGCTACTATATTGTGACTTTTATGTCCCTATGGCCATTTCACAAAACTAGGTCTTTATCTTTTGAATAGGGGCAATCTGGGGACCTTGACTCATAGGGATCTAGATTCGTCCAAAGAAAGCATGCACAATAGAACAGACTAGCGGACTACCCAAGTTAGGGTTTTTGCCTTAGAAATATCCAACCACTAGGTCCCACCCAATTAGGACAAAAGGGAGCATATTTCTTTCCTTTAACTTATATAATGCACATCATACATTACATTTTCCTTTTCTAGCATTTAGCATTACATCATAATGTATCTTTATAACTTGTCCTCACGCACCTAAACATTATCATACATTTTTCCATCTTTTATTCAGGTATTGCACGTCATCTAGCATATAATCATGATATGTCATGCATTTAAGATTATGTTAGGCATTCTCACATCATGCATTGGCATACATTTTTTTTTCTTTTCTCCACTTCAATCATGGCACGTCATGCATTACATTTTCTCTTATTTAGCATTACATTGCATATCTTTACATTTTTTCTTCTTTTTCTTTGTTAACTTATTTCTTTCAAAATTCAAAACAAAAAAAGAAGGGGCTGGTATTAGTAACACCATATTTGATAGCAAATGATGGAAGAAATGAGACACAATAGCAATGCCACTGGAATGAAGAAGAAATGTAATGTGACTCTAAATATCAGCTCATTAGAGAATCTGAGACAATTGAGTTAGTTACTTCCTTCTAAAGATAGGAAGGCCTTTGCCAAGAAGTACAGGGCAATCCTAGACTTGCTTTTTATAGCAGTCGATGCTTCCATTCTCAATGTCTTGGCCCAATATTGGAGTCCGACCTTGAGGTGGTTTGAGTTACCAAACCTCGATATCACACCCATTATTGAAGAATATGCTTGCATGTTGAGGCTACTAATAAGAAAAGACTCTGTCGTATACTTCTGCTTGGAAGAGCATTTGTCTGAGACAAAGATAGCCGAGTAGTTTGGAGAGCTACTAGAGGTACCCATGGCCCAAATCAGACTAACGAGCTGGCCATACAGATTCACGAGGATTGAATAGAGCATTTGTAAAAGCACATTTGAGAGAATTAATCCATCTATGAAAGGGGGGAGTCTTTGCAAGAGTGTTAGCACTTGCTATCTATGGCTTGGTACTATTTCCATCTACTCTTGACATGGTGGATCAAGCCGCCATGGATGTTTTCTTTGTGGTGGAGAAGAAGAAAAGGAACCCAGTACCCGCAGTGTTGGCTGAGACATTCTTGACCCTAAATTTTTGCCAAAAAAAGACAAAAGGGAAACTTCGATGCTGCGTACATCTTTTATATGTTTGCATCATCACACACATGTATGTAGGAAATCATATCAAGAGTGCATCAGAGCCATTAAGAAGCTTCCACCGGATCCCTGCAAAGTCACGGGATGAATATGAATAGAGGAAAGAGTTTGATAACATGGATGCAAGGTCATTCTAATAGGTATGCCCATGGTATGGGCATGAACAAGCAGACATCATCTTCATTTGTGGAAACTTCCCTAATGTCCCTCTCATGGGTCCAAGGGGATATGTAGCTTACACACCAGCAATAGTACTTAAATAGCTTTATGGGACACAAAGGAAGCCACAAGAAGAACGATTGGGAGGATTGTGCTTTTGGTATAAAGATGGAAAGCATACTCAGCTACTATCGAGAGACATTAAAGAAGCATGGAAAGACATTCGAATGGTAGGGAGGATAGATTTGGGAAAAGCATTAGTGATTGACACATCCTAGTATGTGGCATGGAGGAAAACAAGAAGGGCGTCCCAAATCATCTCCAAAGAAACTTCTAGAAAATAGGACAATTCTTAACCAATATTACAAATGGTTGAACAATTGGAAGTTATGAAAGCACAAATGCAAGTTTTGGAGCAACAAAAATAGATTGCTGAGCTAGAAGCTGTTATCACCCAAAATCAATCTGCGAAGAAGGCGAGGTTAGTTGAACTACTAAAGGATGAGCTTGCTGATGTTTCAGCCAAAGAAAGAGAAAATGTTATGGCAATAGTGGAGGAAAAAGTTCAAAACCTTGAAAGGGACATACGACTCCTAGAAAGAGCAAGAAATGAACTAATTGAAGAAACCAAGCGGCAAGAAATAATCAATGAGGAGTTAGCAATGGAAGTCAACTAGCAAAGGCAAGAGAAAGAAGGACTAATAATAGAAGCACACAAGTAGAAACAAGAGAAGAAAGAGTTAGCACATGGGGTGGAAGAATTGACTGCGTTATTAGCACAAACCAAGGGTGATCATGACTACACAAAGGCTGTATCTATGCAATATCAAGACTCACTTATTCAAGCAGTAGGCATCAAAAAATTTTGGAGGACACAAGCACTAGAACAAGAAGCACAAATGGGAGATTTGAAGGAAAAGCATGCAAGAATGATTAGGCAATTGAACCATTACATCCCAAATTTCATCTACCGTTTTGAGAAGGCAGAAGAAGAAATTTCTGCCAACCCCATGCTCCATCTACCCCGCAAAGTAAAGGATTTCATGAAGATGAGGAAGAGTCTAACAAAAGATTTTAAGAGAAAAAGAACAAAACTTTTGATGTAATTTATGGTTTTATATTCCACAAGTTGTGATGTATTGGCACTTTCAAGTGAATTTTTTAAATGAACTTGATTTTCTATTATGCATGCAAGATTCTTCCCTACTATTTGTCATTCTTATTCGCCTTATAGGATATTTTTTCCTTCTGTGTGAAATAAAAATTATGATATTGCTAGTGTGTCATCAAAGAGTATATTGTGGAGGAAACCTTCCCCTATACTTTTCATCAACCCTAGACTTTATCTTATGGCCAATATGGCCGCTGAATAAAGTATGGTTCACAATCATTGTTATCAAATTGGCGTGTTACATGCCTTGCCCAAAAAAAAAAAAAATAGAGAGCTCATTTTTCTTTTGTCTGACTTTGTGTTGCTATGATAAAAAAGAATTTCCAAACATTGCTCCTCAAAAGAAGACTTCATCTTAGCCCAATAACTCGTATGAATCACAGTCCAAAGGGCCTCTAGGAAGCATGGAAAACGAAAGAAACTTGAGCCAAGAGATTGACAATTTGAAGACCATGATGATTGAACAAGGAGCCGAGTTCAAAAAGATTCTCAAGGCTATAAGCAACGCCAAAGGAGTTCCTGAGATTAGCGATCCTCATGATCAGTCAGGATATGAATCGGAGAATGACAATAGGGTTGAGATCGAAAAAGAGAGGGAGCAACTGAAACTGAAGGAATAACTAGAAGAAAAGATGCAAGAACACTTTCGAATGTTGCGAGGGCCTAATCTATAAAGCCCTATAAGCATTAATGATCTTTGTTTGGCACCAAGCGTCACTATCTGTAAAGACTTCAAAATGCCTGAGTTCATCAAGTTTGATGGCAGTACAAATCCTATAATGCACCTAAGGATATATTGCACTAAGATGGGGATATGGTCTAAGCATGAAAACTTCATGATCAGCTTTGTCCCTGAGAGCCTGGATAGAGCCGCATGGGAATGGTATATGCAGTTAGACTAGACCCAAATTAGATGTTGGGAGGATCTCGCCACAGCCTTTACTAATCAATACAAGTTTAACATGAATGCTACGCCTACTAGAGACCAGTTAAAGAACCTAAGAAAGAAAAAAAAGGATTCATTCAAAGAATATGCACAAAGGTGGAGGTCAATAGTAGCTAGGGTTATTCCCCCTATGTTAGAGCAAGAAATGTGCTCTTATTTTATTTGCACCATAGAAGGTCCATTCTTCAAGAATATATTGGGCACTCATGTCAGAGAATTTGTTGACTTAGTAGAGATTGGAGAGAGAACTGAGACTAATATCCAAGAAGGCAAAGTGGAGCTAGCAACAAGTGAAGTAAGTGAATTTCAGTTCAAGAAAGGACAACCTCATAAGAAAAAGGAAAATGCCGTCAATGTCATACAATCATAACCACTGCAACTTTACCAAGCCTCTTTTCAACCAGCTCACCATCCATATCAACCTTCATACTTTCCATCTCCTACATCTTATCTACCTACCATGCCTCATCCCCCTTAACCATACCAAGTCAACAATGTTTCATACCCCCAACCTTATACACCAAACATGTCCACACCTTACCAAATGACTTCCCCAAAACACAAAACAACTAATCCTTCCATAATCCTTTTACAAGTGCCACCCAAAATTAACAATGCCTTCAACCCACCAGAAAAAGACTGTCCTCTTCCTAACTTTCACATGAGTAATTTTGAGTTGTTCAAATGCTTGTATGGACAGAGTTTGTTAGCATCTTGCCTTAGGAGGACCCTTATAGCACCACACCCTCATTGGAATGATCCAAATCTCTTATCCGATTATCACTCCAATACCCCAAGACATTTAATTGAGAATTGTTATGGCTTTAAATATGCTGTATGGCGCCTGATTGATACTAAAGCTATTTAACTAGAAGAAATTGAAGGGCCCAATGGGAGGAATAATCCATTCCCAAATCATGATGGAAAGTAGGTGAATGTTATCTATTTTGATGGCTATGAAGGTAAAGAATTGGGGCACATCAAAATCCCAATGAAAGACATTTTAAAAGGGTTAAGGGCAGTAAGATATGAGATGATTGCTGAAAGAAAAAAAGGAAAAAGAATACTAAAATGTGATGAAGAAGGATTGTTTTATAAGTGCTTTGGTTGAAAGGAGACACCATATTGAAGATTGTCCTGAGCTTAAACTCTTCATCAAGAGGATGATTAAATTGGGTGTGCTTGAAGTACCCAAGAGCATTAAAAAGCAGAATGTTAATGTGGTTTACCCAACACCTCTAGTCTTTAAAGTCTCTTCTCAAAGGCCAACACTTGTTTTTAAAGTACCTAAACCATTCCCTTACAAAAGTAACCATGCAGTCCCATGGAGATATGAGACAACTGTAGAATCTAACACTAGAGAAAATCATAGCCCTGTAATGATTCCCGCTCAAAAATTAGCACTAGTTTTCCAAGTTTCAAGGCAATCCCCTTCCTATACTGATCTTGCTCTCCCTAGGAGGCATGGAATAGTTATGGAATCCAACACTGGTATAAATCATGACCCTCTGATGTTATATTCTTGAGAAACTTCAAAAAGATGCCAAAATAATAAAATCGCTAGAGGGTTCCAAAGTGAAAGGCTAAGAGGATGATGCAGAAGAATTTTTGAAGATAATAAAGCAAAGTGAATATGATGTAGTGGAATAGCTAAAGAAGACGCCAGCAAAAATCTTTGTTTTCTCTAATAATGAGTTTTGAAGCTCATCGTAACGCTCTCAAGAGAGTGTTAGATCAGTCTTATGTGTATAAGGACATAACTCCTGAAAGAGTTAAAGGCATTGTGAATGTAATCAGGGCCAGCAACTCTATCACCTTTACTAAGAATGAAATAGCTCCTAATATGTCAGGCCGCCCAAAGGCTCCATATATCACTCTAAAATGCCAAGGCTATGTCATTGCAAAAGTGTTGATAGGTGGAAGATCAGCTTTTAATGTGCTCCCATACTCCACCTTGCAACAATTGCCTATTGATCTGGCTGCAATTGAGCCGAATTGCATGATTGTGAAGGCATTTGATAGGTCATAAAGAGAAATCATGGGGCACATTGATTTGCAATTGGAGATAGGGCCGACCACTTTTGTGACTGAATTCCAAGTAATGAACATTGATGCAGGATATACAATGTTGTTGGGAAGGCCATGGATACATGAAGTAGGAGCTATTCTGTCCACCTTGCATCAAAGGGTGAAATTCATAGCCAAAGGGAAACTAACCACCATTAAAGGGAAAGAAGAGTTGTTGATGTCAAAGCCAGTTTCAATACCCTACATTGATTACACTGAAGACTCTTTAGGAGCCTCATTCCAAAACCTTAAGGTAGAGGAATCAAAAGAATAGACAAATAGCATGAATCAAGTGATTGCTCAGATAATGCGCAAGAATGGTTTTCAAAAAGGAAAATGATTGGGAAGTCAACTGCAAGGAAAATTCGGTCTCGGGTATGAAAATATGGGGAGAGAACAATTAATGTTGCTTGATGAGAAGAAGATTCCACATATCAAAGGACCATTCTCAGCTCCAACTAAAGTTGTGGTGCTAGAGTAAGTTGAAGTTGTCAATGCTGTAGAGAATGCTAAGAAGATGTCACTGCTGATCTATCCAAGCTGCAAAACAGAGGAATTGAACAATTAGGAATCCGAATCTTTCGATGATTTATTGTATTTTGAGTAATAGATGCTTTTATTACTTTCATTTGTAGTTCGAATTTATAATGAAGTGATTATGCACGGTTTTCTTTTCTTTTCTTCTTTCATCTTCTCTTTTTCTTTGCAATTTATTTTGTTAAATTTATCGGCACCCTTTCAAATTTATTTATTCTAGCCTCATCTTAATTCTAGGGATTCCTCCTCTTCGGGATCTCCTTCCCATGCAGATGAGTGTGAAAACCCATTAATTAATTCTTGTGTTGCAACAAACTTGAATGAAAATGAACAAGATGAAGATCCTAAGCATTTGTGAAAATAATAGACTCAATAGAAAACAGGATCAATCCACATGATAAAATTGTTGAGATAATAAATTTGGGAACTACTGAAGAAAAGAAAGAATTAAAAATAGTTGACAATCTAGAGAGGGAGGAAATGATTGCACTTTTCAAAGATTACATGGGTATATTTGCCTAGTCTTATAAAGATATGCTTGGCTTGGACCCAAACATGGTGGCCGATAGAATCCCATTACTTGAGGGAATGGAACCTAAACAACAAAGGTTATGGAGGATGAGCCCAAAGATGTCGTTTAAAATCAAAGATGAGGTCACTAAGCAACTCGATGCTAGCTTTTTGGAAGTACCACTTTATCCAAAGTGGATAGCAAACATAGTACCTGTGCCCAAGATAGACGGAAGAGTCAGGATGTGTGCGGACTATCAAGATTTGAACAAAGCAAGCCCGAAAGACAATTTCCCTCTACCCCACATAGATGTTCTGGTTGATAGCACAACAAGGAGTCACTGATTCTCCTTCATGGATGGTTATTTAGGCTACAATCAAATCCTTATGGCTGAAGAAGATAAGGAGAAAACATCTTTTATCACTTAATGGGAGGTATTTTGTTATAGGGTAATGCCTTTTGGATTAAAAAATGCTAGGGCAACATATCAGTGAGCAATGGTAACACTATTCCATGATATGATCCATGAAGAGCTTGAGGTCTAATGTTGATGACATGGTGGCGAAGTCACAAGAGGGAGATAGTCATGTTGCTGTGCTCAGAAAGTTATTTGAAAGGCTAAGGGCGTACAAACTAAGGTTGAATCTGGCAAAGTGCACCTTTGGAGCATCTATTGGAAAGTTATTAGGGTTCATCGTCAGCAAGAAGGGCATCGAAGTTGACCCGGATAAGGTCAAGGCCATCCAAAATATGCTAGTGCCCAAAATAGAGAAGGAGGTACGAGGTTTCTTAGGACGTTTGAATTACATAGTGAGATTCATTTCCAACTTGACCTACACATGTGAACCCATATTCAAGTTGTTGAGAAAAGATAGTCTGGGTAAATGGAATGATCAATGCCAAGAAGCCTTTGATTAAATCAAGAATTACCTGATGAATCCTCCTCTTGTGGTCCCACCAACACTGAGCCGACCATTCATCCTATACCTCACAGTGCTGCATGGATCTATGGAGGCAATGTTAGGCCAGCATGATGAAGCTGGTAAGAAGGAACTATTTGAGTTAGAAATTCAATGACTACGAATCTCGATATATAGCTATTGAGAAAACCTATTGTGCGTTAGTATGGACCACAAAAAGATTACGACAATACATGTTATACTACACAACTTCGCTCATATCTCGGATGGACCCCCTGAAGTATATCTTTGAAAGTCCACACATTTATATAAGGATGTCCAAATGGCAAGTGGCTTTAGCAAAATTTGACATCAAGTATGTGACTAGAAAAGCAATAAAAGGAAGCGTGATAGTAGATCACTTGACTGAGATTCCACTAGAGGAATACCAACCAATGAAGGTCGAATTGCCTGATGAAGACCTTTTAGTAGTCATTGAAGATGAGAACAATGAAGAAGGAGATTTGACATGGGAAATGTTCTTTGATGGGGCCGTCAATATTCATGGAAATGGGGTCAGCGCAGTTTTGGTATCTACAAGTGGGAACCAATTCCCAATTAATGTTAAGTTGGCATTTGATTACACCAATAATATGGCTGAATATGAAGCATGCATAATTGGTTTGAAAGCAGCGAAATCTTTGCATGTAAAGTTCCCAGAAGTCTATGGGGACTCAGCTTTCATTATTTATCCAATCAATGAAGAATGGCAGGTAAAAGAACACATACTGCTATCATATTATGAGCACTTACTTAGTTTGACAAAGGAATTTGAGGAAATCACCTTCAACTATTTGGCTCATGACAAGAATCAATACGTAGATACATTAGCCATCTTAGCTATCATGACCAAACTAGACCTAGAGGTGGAGGTGCAACCCTTGCAAGTCGCTGTTAGAAAAGAACCAGCATACTGCTCGACCATTGAAGAAGAACCTGACGGTCGACCATGGTTCCATGACATTAAACCATTTATCAAGGCAAGAGAGTATCTGGCAGAAGTGGATAAGAATGATAAGAAGACACTCCGACGGTTATCGATGTCATTTTTCCTCACAAGTGATGTGTTATACAAAAGAAACTATGATGGAGTTTTGTTAAGGTGTGTTGACTCAAAAGAAGCTAACTATATCATATCAGAAGTCCATGAGGGTGTTTATGGGACCCATGCTAATGGTCACACCCTATCCCGGCAGATCTTAAGGCATGGGTACTATTGGCTCACGATGGAAAAAGATTGCATAGAGTTTGTCAGAAATTGCCACAAGTGTCAAATCTATGCTGATTGCATCAATTGTCCCCCAGTCCCGCTACACACCCTTAAATCGCCATGGCCATTTGCAATGTGGGGCATCGACGTTATTAGCCCGATTAATCCTAAGGCTTCTAATGGGCATCGATTCATCTTAGTGGCCATTGACTACTTGACTAAATGGGTGGAAGCTGCTTCCTATGCTAATGTGACACAAAAGGCGGTAACAAAGTTCCTAAAAACTAACATAATTTGTAAATATGGGTTGCCAAAAGGATCATTACAGATAATGCTACCAATTTCAATAATACAAACGTACGAACACTTTGTAAGCGATTTAAGATCAAGTACCACAACTCAGCACCTTATCGACTAAAGATGAATAAGGTGGTAGAAGCAGCAAATAAAAATATCAAGAAGATCTTCAGTAAAATGGTGATCACATACAAGGATTGGAGCAAGGCGCTTCCTTATGCATTATATTCATATTGTACTGTGGTCAGATTCTCAACCGAGGCAACTCTGTCTTCATCGGTATACGGGATGGAAGTGGTGACACCAATAGAGGTAGACATCCCATCATTAAGGGTTTTAATGGAAGCAGAACTAGAAGAAGCTGAGTGGGTTAAAACAAGGTATGAATAGTTGAATCTGATTGATGAAAAGTGTCTGAAGCTGTTTGTCATGGACAATTATACCAAAAGAGGATGGCTAGAGCCTTTAATAAAAATGTTTGACCTAGAACATTTTAGTTAGCTGATCTTGTTTTAAAGAGAATTTAGCCAAATCAGGAAGATAGCAGGGGCAAATGGTCACCCATATGTGAAGGCCCATATACTGTTAAAGATGCATTCTCTGGGGGAGCATTGATCTTAACTTACATGGGTTCGAGTGCTTCCTAAACCAATCAACTCAGATGCTATGAAGAAGTATTTCACCTAAAGAAAAGCTCACTAGATCGAAAACCTGAAAGGGCAGTCTAGTTAAAAGTTGGAGCAAAAAAAAAAAAAACAAAAGAGGCTCGCTAGGGAAAACCTGAAAGGGTGGTCTAGCAAAAATTAGAGCACAAAAAGAAAAAAAGGCTCGCTGGATTGAAAATACAAAAGGCGATCTAGGCAAAAGTTAGAGCAACAGAATGTTCGCTAGGTTGAAAACCTGAAAAGGACAACTTGAACAACGAGGTATCAGCTTGAAATAAAGGCAAAGGATATAAAGCTAGGAAATGACAATAAATTGGGGCAATTTAATGAAGTAAATGAATGAGGAAGAATCAGCGGATTGAGGCACATTTGTTGGCATATAGCAAGAGATTATGTTCTTGGCCTAGAAATTCAAGTCTGGTACAGCCAAAGAATTAGTGAAATGGGTTAATCATATGAAATCTGCATTGCAATCTTTCTAAACTTTTGTACTTCATCTATTTCTTCATGACTATGCTGTAATAAATTTGTCTAGTTCCATCACTTTTCCATTATTTCTTTTCTCTTTGATTCTTGCTTTGATTCTCGTATTTTCCCTATCATCAAAGGGTACATTTCATTTCTGTTCTCTTTTAAGCCATGCATAATCATAACATTATTTTGAAATACAATGAAAAGGGATATATATAGACAGGACTCAAACACGACAAGACAAATTCAATTCAATATTGGATTCAAAAGTAACAGTGTAACGAGGAAAGTTATGAAAAAAAAAAAGAGCTCACTAGACTGAAAACCAGGGATGGCGGTCTAGGCAAAAATTAGAGCATGAAAATGGAAGAAGCTCACTTGATTGAAAACCAGATATGGCTGTCTAGGCAGAAATTAGAGCAAAAGTTAGAAGCTTCGAAGACAGAGATCAGGATCGGGAAAAGAAAATAAAGGCAGATAGCACAGACAATTTTCGAGTGAAGGCCCATGTAGTAGCTTATGAAACTAGAGGGCTCATTTTAGATTAGATGAAGAATTTCCTAGAATAGCAATATTTGGAAACTACAAACTGGGGCAAATTTTTCTTTTCTTTTCCTTTCTTTCTTCTCAATATCATCTAGGTCAATACACATAATCATCATCATATCATTCACCTTTTGCATTGTCACCATCAGCATTTTTAATTTTGTAAATTTCAATTCCAAGTCTGCAATTTCAAATCTATTTCAATTCTGCAATTTCAAATCTGTTTTAATTCTGTAATTTCAAATATATTTCATTTCTGCAAAGTTCAGTTTTAAATCTATTTCAATTCTGCAAAACTGCATTGTCAATTTCAATTTCAAATCAATTTCAATTCTACAATTTCAAAACTATTTCAATTATGCAAAGCTGCATTTCAAATTTATTTAAATTTTGCAAAGTTGCATCTCAAATCTATTTCAATTTTGCAATTTCAAATCTATTTCATTTCTGCAAAGTTCAGTTTCAAATCTATTTCATTTATGCAAAGTTCAGTTTCAAATCTATTTCAATTCTGCAAATCATCATTTTCAATTTCAATTTCAGATCTATTTCAATTCTTTAATTTCAAATCTATTTCAATTCTGCAAAGATGCATGTCAAATCTATTTAAATTCTGCAAAGTTGCATGTCAAATCTATTTCAGTTCTGCAATTTCAAATCTATTTCATTTCTACAAAGTTCAGTTTCAAGTCTATTTCAATTCTATAATTTCAAATCTATTTCAATTCTGCAATTTCAAATCTATTTCATTTCTGCAAAGTCCAATTTCAAATCTATTTCAATTATGCAAAGCTGCATTTTCAATTTCAATTTCAAATCTATTTCAATTCTGCAAAGTTTCATTTTCAAATTCAATTTCAAATCTATTTTAATTCTGTATAGCTGCATTTTTTTCAAGATTGCATCTTCCAATTTCAAAGATTACATTTTATTTGTAAGGCCGCATTCCATTCACATGATTGCATTTCATTCACAAGGATACATTTCATTTCATTCACAGGTTACAAGGTCGCATTACATTTGCAAGGCTACATTTCATTTGCATGATTGCATTTCATTTTCGTAAAGCACCTACTCCCATCACTTTCTCTATTCGGACAAAAGTGTGTGTTCATATCTTCGCTAGTTTCTTACTACGAAAATATTAAAATCTACAGTTTTATATTGTTTAGAAGGTAATAATTAAAGAGGAACAACTGTGAATACTATATTTTGTCCTCTCTATTAATAAAATATTTTTTATTTTTATTTTTATTTTTTATTTTTTATTTTTTATTTTTTATTTTTTATTTTTTTTAGCTTCTAGAATTACATGCTATTTTAGGGTTTCAGCTACTTTTCAAAATTTTCATCTCATCCTATCTCAAGCTTTTAACTGCTGTATAAATTTTATCTCATCCTATGTCAAATTTCTCAACTACTTTTTGGAAAATCTTATCAGTTTGTTAGTAAAATCTCTCCCTCTCCTCTCTATATAAACCTAACTCTACCACTTGAAAGGGGACTTTTTTCTTTGGGGGAAGTTATAAAAATTATGGGAGAAATGGAGAGCAACTATGAGAGTCTATGAGAATTATTGTTGAAGGTTAACACTTGATCCGCTCAGGTGCATTTGCTGGTAAATCTCTTCTCTCTACATTTTATGGTTTTTCTTATCTTCTGTTAGTGCGAAAGATCTGTAGAATGAAGAGCAAAATTAAAATGGATATGAATAAACTGCAACGACTGCACCGTGATCTTTACCATCATCATATGTCATTCTTCATCACCAATCACCATCATTAGATATCAAATTCCCAGCCCACCATCATGTACATCTCATTTTGAACTCTCTGTCACAATCTCACTGCTTCATGTGTTTTGAGTTACCACGGGTATTACCTAATATATATTGCCATGATGCTGGAGCATTTGTGTGCCTCTTTCTTTTTCTTTTTTCTTTTTTCTTTTTTCTTTTTTTTAGATCATTTTATTTATTTATTTATTTTACGTTTGTCATTTCTTTTTCTAAATGTTGGGGCTTTTATTACTTTGGGGTTATGGTTTTTTTTATCTATTTTATTTTATTTTGTTTTATTCATTTATTTATTTATTTTTGTAAATATACACAAAATAAATTTTTTAAGTGTATAAAATCCACGCAACAATCTCTAATATTGATGTATGGTTTGACCATCTTCAAGGGTTTTGAGAATTGTAAGTATTTATTGTATAGATTATGCTATCTTGAATCTTGTGCAAGAGTGGATTAAATTCTTTCTTTTTTTAAATTTCTTTTTTTAAAATCAACTCAACACACATTTGTTTTCTACGAGAATGACGAGAGCTTTAAATTCCTCATTGCACCAAAGGATACGTAGGAGCGGGCACTCCCTGTCAAGTCCAAAATTAAATTTTCTTAAATTTTGTTTCTTCTTCTATTTTATGTTTTTTTGTAAATAATTTGTTTTATTTTTTAAATAATGGTATAAGTCGTTTAAAGGGGAAAAATAAATATTATTAAAGTTATTAATTAATTTGCATAATAAGCTCTAGAGTAAACATCTTAAGATGGATGTATTAGGGGTGCAGTGAAATTAAGTTTCCACCCTTCTCTAGACATAATTAGATTCCCGAATCTAATTTCATTTTCAAAGGGCTGACTTTGTCCAATTAAGAAGGTTTTTTTGATTTTTTTTTCTAAATAAAAATTGGTGGCAGCTTCATTGAATATTTTTTTAAAAAATATTTTTTTTTGTTGCCTCTCGTTATGGTGCCCTCCGGGCACATTGTGACAAGTGCATAACACTAAACATCATTATCTTACACACACGGTGCGATAAAATAAATAAAGGCATCATAAAGAACAACTATCTTGGATAAATATAATATCATTCCACAGTTATCATAGTTAGATATAGGTAATAATAGTGCAACATGTCATACATAATAGATCATGGATCCGATATCTACTATCGGCTCTACAAGATAAAGCTAACCAGATACATCGTAAAAGGAAATACAATATGAACCTCAACCACCCATGCATGTCATAAGGAAAAAGATAACCTTATAACTACCAACAAAAAGGGCTATCCCTGTGATCAGCTTCGCATGTGCTATCCAAGTCAATCGTCAAATGGAAGGTATCTATTCTTGAAGCCACCAGATGTATCATATCCACATCCTCCTCCACGGGTACACCCACGTTCGCAAGGTATGGCGCAGGTACGGGTGAACCCACGTCCATGGACCGAGGGTGGGGCATGGCTAGGAGCTGCAAAAGACAAAGATGAATATGAAGTCAGGCAAATCATCGAAGGGTAGGATGGTTCAGACAGGTCAGGCTCCACTAAGTAAGTCAATGTCAAGCGAGTTTTGGAGTCATACTCTCCATTAGTGGGTTACATTGGTGGGTGGAAACATGGATGTATATCATCCAAGGTGACATTATCAAAGGCTCATGAGGGCAGAAAAAAAGGGCTCATAACAGGTGCACAAAACTGATGGCTATGAAAGATGTAGACCCTAATCGTTGCTCTCGCAGTCATCACAGAGGCGTTTAGTACTAGATCAAAGCGCCAATGCCAACCAGGAATTCAATGTAGATCACCATACCGCCAGACGCTGGCATCCTCTAAAGATGACATGGAAACACAGGATGAGAAATACAAGATTTCTTAGCAGGATTGCGACTAGACAACTACTGTGTCATCGTCATCATCTCAGCCACTTTGGGTTTATTTATAAAAATGGTGAACATGCATAGATTTAATTTTAAGGGTTTTGAAGACATAAGGCTCTGAAGTAGGTTTCTTTTAATCTTAATCTCATGAACATGGCATAAGCAACATAGGGACATAAAATGGGATCATACGAACTAAAGCATAACAACAATAGTCATGATCATGCATATGAGGAAATAATGATGCATGCACTTGTATGTGACTATATGAACTTGACTACAGTCTTTCTTTAACTTTGCCTTCATACTTAGCATGTGCTTAACATTCTTTACTTTCTCTTGGAATAAACTACTATTGGACATGAGCTTATTCTGTGGGCATCGCCACATAGTACTAATATAAAATCAAACTAAGCTGCCAAGGGTTCCTCTAGTTTTCGAGAGTAGAGCCCTCTTTCCTGCAAAGTAGAGGGGTCTTTTATAGGTCACATTCCCTTACCGAAGGATCATGTCCAATTATTTCTTTTCTCATAATTATATCTTACATGCATTGTAATCACTGACAAGACACATGTGGACATGCAATGTTATAACTAAGTCCATAATTTTGATGGAAATCCGGCAATATGACGGCTTGACCAGAGCTTCCCCAAAATGTTAAATATAGAAATTTCAACCAATAACCATTTATTTTCATCTCATATCATCATATACATTATCAACAATCATCTAATCATGAGTCAACGCATCAATCAAACTTTCCATATATCATGCTTAATAGCACCATACATTCATACCCTAATGGGTGCCTATGGTTGCATTTTCCTTTGTGAGAAAGCTTATGAATCATCATGTAATTCTTTATGCTTACGTATGAGAAAACCACACAGTTAATATAAACGTGTGCTATAAACTTTTTGCTACTTGACTATTGAGTGAAGTCACCTTTTGGCTCAGGGATTCATCTTTGCCAAATAATTTCATAATGTTTTTTTGTATATATCTTATGGAATAGTGTGCTCGAATTAACAAAATTTGACATTTATTTTTCCTTTTCCTCTTTAGTATGGCTGAAAACTAATATGATGCATTAGCCGATATTTTGCATTCCAATCTTTTAGTTTCCTTGAGATAGCATGCTAGTGATTTCTAAGTTCATGGTATGCTCAGAGGCTCTAATCATACTTCTGTTCCCAAAGGATTCAAGATCCTTCTAGCCCTTTAGGTCATGACAAAGCATAATCACTGTACTTTCCCACTTTCTTAAATAAAGAATAATATAAACCTTGAATTATTTCCCTTAGGTAGTGTAGAAATTTCTCAGGCAGTGCTATACCCTCGTGATTCTCACACTCAAAAATATAAGGTACCGTAACATAATCGTCGAAAATACGGCACTATCATATGTTAAAAATTAGAAAATGACAAAAGTGCCACTGTGAGCTTTTGATATTTGCAGTGTTACCTAGAACTTTTAGAAATTATACGTTGACCCCACAAGTATATTTCCGTAAGGACCCTATATCTTTTTAGAAAATGACATCTACATCCCCTTGTCCTTAGTGTTAGCAGAATAGGGCTTTAAGCGGACTAGAATCACGTAGTGAAAATGTAGAAGTTTAAATCTCGGTCGTTTGAGCCATGGGAGTAGTGAGGTGTGAAATAACATGAGGTGTCCCTAGTCTTGCTCAAAATTACGAAAATGCCATTAGCTATGGAAAACAAAAAATAGAAAGGTTCTAAATTTGCAAAACGTTTAATTTATGCTGTTAATTGACTTATTCAATTTTTATTGACTAAGTAAGGTTAATTAGAAAGTAATTAAAGGATAATTAGGAGTTAATTAGATATTAATTAGTGTAACACCCTAGCCTGAGTTATAGTTACCTGCCGAAATCGGAACCTGAAAAATTCCTGAGTCTGAACCCTATGCCTCCTTGGAGGGCTACAGGATTGAGGCATTTTCTTAAGATCAAAAGTCCTGGTAATGATTTCTTGGGCATCAATGAGTTGAAGAGGGACTTTTAACGAATTTTAGGAAATGGATAATCCCTTCGGTTTCAACCCTCAAGTGTATAAAAATGTAAGTTTTCGGAGAATTATACTAAAACCCAAAAGTTGGATTCTAATTCCTAAGGATTTTGAATTTGCAGATATTTTTATTGAATCCAAATGGAGGGTATTCCCTTGTTTACATTTATGTTTTAAAGTTAATGGAGAGCAAAGTTAAAGAGGATATTAAATAAGTCTGTGCAATATCCTAAACCTGGAACTGGACTGCAGAAGGAAGGAATCAAGTTTTTGCACGTTGTAATTGTAACGTCCGAAAATTTTTTATCATTAACAACTGAGTTGTTCGGTTTTATCGAATGAGTGAGTTTAATCAAGATATGATTAGACACTTACTTAAAGCCAATTGAGGGTGATTTGAGAACATTAGGCTTGATGGAATTAAATTAGGAGCATAGAAAACCCTACAGAAAATTTTCAAGCCAATTTACCGATTTAAGGGAAATTGGTAAGATTTCGGTATTTCAAACTGTCGGAACCGGACCAGTAGAATTTTTCTATGAGTGCCCTAGAATCAACGGCTAAGATTTAGCCAAATAACCTATCCAAGTGGCGCCTAAGACAGCCCTTGATGGTGGAAGCCAAATCAGATTTTATGACCACTTTAGGTCGACCAATCACATGCCCTTCACCTTCCGAATATCTTCACCTTTTTCTCCTTTCTCCTCATCAGAAAATTCGACCACCTCCATCAGTTGAAGCTCTTCTCTTTCTCTCTACTCTCATTTCCACTCCATTCTCATCCATCTTCAAGTCTCATCCCAAGTCACCACCATCAAAGATACAAAATCAGCATAAATTGCATAAGACAAGGTAGGAAATCCTACTTCTTCTCTTATTTTCTTTGATTTGGGGCTATATGAGGAGCATGCATAATCTGAGATATGGATGTTTTATAGAGTGATGATGATGTTTTATGACTGGTTTTGCATGTATGTTGTGATTAAAATTGGATTTGAGGGCAAATAGCTTGAAGGAGGAAGACAAATCTAGAAGCTGTTAGGCTTTTCCCTCGGCGGTCCGTATGGCGGAGTGTACGGCTCCGGCTATCGCCATTTACATTGAATGAAACCATTTTTATACGAAACTAGACATCTGGGGCTTTCCACAAATATATCATATAAGGCCATTGGATTAGTATAGAATTAGTTATGAATTTTTGAAGTTTACCCTAGAAATCTGGATTCCTATCCGGGCAGTAGAAGTTGAGAAGGGTATAACTCACCCTATACAACTTCAAATTGAGTGAACCAAAGTTTGTTTGAGAGCTAACATGTAAAGGAATATCCCACAAAAACTTCAGACCCAAACTCATAGCCGTTCGCTCCCAGTCTACCATGGAAGTTGGCTTAAGTCCAAACCGGATTGAATCAGGGTAGTTTAGTAGAGCCAAGTTTCGAGACTCATAAGTCAAAATATACCTATGAAAATGACATGAAACTTAATTCATTTGAAAGCTTATTCTGATAGCTTTAATTTGATATAAATTTCATATGAATTCACCTAGTTTTCTATTTTTAGTGAATTTTTACTTATAAGGACACAATTCTGGCTGAGAACAGGGCAGTCTGAGGTAAATTGTTTATATCTAGAGGTATGCACATCAAAATGAGATGGGACTAAAAGGGTTAGAATCTAGACATATGAAACTATGACATATCCAAAAATTAGATTTAAATGACTTGAATTGAATGAGAAGTGAGGCACAACAAATTAGGGCAGAACAGAGGGGGTGAAATTGAAACTCTATTGATATTTAAATTGAAATTGTTGATTGATACTATGAATGTACATGTATAATTGCTGCTCTATACTAAAATTGCAAGTTGAATAAATGTACTGGTTATCTGGCATTATTCATGGGGAAGTGGGCTCGATCCGTAAGAAGTTCATATGTTATGAAAACTTGTGACAACTTGAGTGCATCATGTGTAAAGAAACAAGCTAAATGTGCATTCATTTCATGATATTATAAAGAATTCCATATCACTTGGGCCAGCCCCGGAATAAATTAAGGGGAATAGATCAGTGGAAAGGTCGGGGAAAGTAACCTGGCCATCCTGTATAGGAACGAGCTCAGTCCTGAAAAGCGAACTATTACCCAGGAGTATATGGCCAACGACTCCCAGGGGACCAAGGATGGAAATAAGTTCTAATAGGCGAAAGCCTCTAAGAATAAGATGCATCTTCTCATTGCACATGCATATGTGTAGTGTAATACTTTTCTATTGATTGTTCTAGATCCCTATTTATTACTCTTAACATGCTATTGTTCCACCATGATTACTGTTTGATTATATCAGTGTAGCTGTTAACTAAAACTGAATTTGTTTCGGTGTATGCTTCGCAAATAAGTATTTAAGTTAAATATTATCATTTTACCATACTATTTGAAAATTATCGCACGACCAAAACAACTGGGAATGACAGTGATGACAGATGTATAGAACTAGGAATTCCTACTGAGAAATTTCTATTTCTTACCCTACTGTATATTACCGCATCATTCTCAGACTATGGAGCACGCAGCGACAGGAGTCTTATTCATTGAGTTCCCCGAGCTCCACATCCACATCGACCCGTTTCTAGATTCTGTATATATATCTGGCAGGTGCCAGTTTCGCCTGTATTTCTTTTTCTAGAGAGACTTCACCGTATCACTTATGCACCCACTGTTTGACCCCGTTGTCCCGTATATTGCCATTTCCCTTCATATGGCCCATCTATTTCCCTTCATATGGCCCCTCCTGCTTCACCACCACTGTCGATGCTTTCTGTCTCGACGTCAGAGGAGGACCCATCTAAGGCAGTGAGTTCCTCCTCGTCCTCTGCTCCCGGCACGTGCCACCTTCCTGCAGATGCACCCATGGCGAATGGGTTTCTTTCTTCAGACTCTGGTTAGATAGTGGGTTTACCGTAGTGGTAGTAGATGTATAGAATGGCTCTCTTTTGGCAGTCTGGGTCATGGATAGATGGATAGATGTTAGGCATGTACATACAATGTCCCATGGGGACCACTTGGGGTATTGTTCATTGAAACTAGCCGTTTCGTTTTGTATTTACGGCCTTATTCTGTTACCTTGTATCATTTTGACAAACTTTAAAATCAGATATATATGTACATACTTATGATGCATCTTGCAGTTGTTCTGTCCTTATTGTATTTTTATTTATGTTACATTATTTTCAGCATACCGATTAATTAGTATTTATTCCGCTGTCACGCAGGAAATTTTGTTACGCGATTAAGTATTCTTATGCAAGTAATTAATACTAATATAGGAAATAGAATTTAACCAATGTCATACATAATCACTTATCAGATAATTTATTATGACTTAAGTATAGTACTTTGTTTGGTAAGGTGTTACATTTTTGGTATCAAAGCCAGGTTATCCTAATATGGGCCTGAGGATTGGACTAACTATGCTTCGTATATGCTCTATATTCCCTAAATCTTATTATGTTCTGAGTCTTGTCCATATGGATAGGACGTACGTGAAGGAGTTTGCCTAACTGTATGCTATTATTTACTAGCACACTGAACTTAGTATTGAGCCTGATCAACTCAATTACTCTTGTTTTGTGTGTTCAGAACTTAATGGCTTCTGGAAGGCAAGGTAGACCGCGAACTTCCCTAGTCCAAGAGGAATCCACGGAGTTCCTGGATGCAATGCAAGAGATGGCGCATGCTATGCGCGAACAAGCAGCTGCGGCAACTCAAATGATGGGTCAATTAGGAATGCAGTTAGAGACAGATCGTGAGGGAAATCATAATGGCCCTGGGATGGATCTGGAATACCTCAAATTTGTTGAGTTTCGGAAGGCTAATCCACCCAGCTTCAGGGGAGCCTTTGACCCAGATAAAGCAGATGAATGGGTTAAAGCTATGGAAAAGATTTTCTCTATATTAGGTTGCACAGGCCGTCAGAAGGTGACTTTTGCCACCTATATGCTAGAAGTTGATGCAGAATTCTGGTGAAACGGTGCACGGCGATTATTGGAAGGATCCTAGATAGAAATTACTTGGGACATATTCAAAGATGCATTCTACCAGAAGTATTTCCCTGCATCTATCTACAATGCCAAGGAGTTGGAATTCATGCACCTCCGTCAAGGAAATAGTAACGTGTTGGAGTACATTGCCAAATTTGAGGAGTTGTGCAAATTTTCCACTATTTATCAACGGAACCCCGATGAAGCATGGAAATGTATGAAATTTGAAGGCAGACTGAGAGACGACATTCTTGCCACCAAAGGACTAATAGAGATCAGAGACTTCCCTACCTTGGTAAACAAGTGCCGCTTAGTGGAGGACTGTAACAAGAAGTTAGTTGCTGCTAAAGCATTCGGCAACAACTTTAAGAGAGGGCTAGCTCCGCAAGGTCCAAGGTTCAAGCTTAACTTACAACAGTGGAGGAAGTTCCAGCTGGTGGGTAACAAAAGCAAGCAACCTCAAAGGCCTTTTGGGAACCAGATTTGTAGCCAGTGCGGCAGGAATCATAGCGACTGCCCCTGCTTGGCAGGTCAAAATGTCTACTTTGGATGTGGCAAACCAGGCCACAGAATCTATGAATGCCCTGCCAGAAATTCTCAACTGACTCCTAGGCCGCAACGCCAAGGGAGAGTTTTCACCATGGATGCACAGGAGGTCAAAAAGTCAGAAGATTTGATCCAAGACACGTGTGAAGTAAATGGTAAGACCTTAACCATTTTATACGATTCAGGTGCATCTTACTCTTTCATCTCTCATGATTGCATGATAGTCCTGCAGCTACCTATTTCTAAATTACCCTATGACTTGCTAGTTTCTACTCCTACAAATGAGCCTGTTAGAACCAACCACATCTGTATGAATGTCCCCTGTCAAATAGGAGGTTGAACCTTTCTGGCTAATTTAATTTGTCTTCCCTTGTCCGGGCTTGACATCATTTTGGGTATGGACTAGCTCTCTGCCAACCTAGCCTTGCTAAATTGCTCCGATAAATCCATTATACTCCCCCTTGTTTCATCTTCTGAATCAGTAATCCCCGTAAGTCTTTATTTAAGTTCCTTAACTATGCACCCTTGTGGGAATAAAAGTCAAGGGTATATTTTCTTATCAACTAGCATAACAGAGGTAGATCAGGAGTTAAACAATATTCCAGTTGTTAGGGAATATCTTGATGTGTTTCCTGAAGATATCCCTAAGTCTCCCTTGAGAGAGAGATTGAGTTTACCATCAAATTAGTGCCAAGAGTTGGACCAATATCTCTAGCACCGTACCGCATGTCACCCTTGGAATTGGCTGAACTTAAGGGGCAGATTGAAGAACTCCTAGAAAAGAAATCATTAGGCCAAGTGTATCGCCGTGGGGAGCTCCAGTCTTGTTAGTTAACAAGAAAGATGGAGGCATGCGACTCTGTGCAGATTACAGGCAGTTGAATAAGGTGACAATCAAGAACAACTATCCGTTACCAAGGATTGATGATCTTATGGATTAACTACAAGGGGCCACTGTATTTTCCAAGATTGATCTATGGTCTAAATATCACCAGATTCGGGTCCAAGAAGAAGATATTCCGAAGACGGCGTTTCGGACTCGTGATGGACATTATGAATATACTGTGATGTCCTTTGGATTGACGAACGCATCGGCAATATTCATGGATTACATGAACTGAATATTCAAGCCATACCTTGATAAATTTGTAGTGATGTTCATTGACGACATACTTGTCTACTCGAAGACAGAACAGGAACACGTAGAACATTTGCGAGTAGTTCTGCAGATTCTAAGAGAGAAGAAACTTTATGCTAAGTTATCCAAATGTGAATTTTGGATGAAAGAAGTAAAGTTTCTCGGCCATGTGGTATCCCATGGGGGAATTTCAGTGGATCCCAGTAAGGTAGAAGCAGTGTTAAATTGGGAACGACCAATGACAGTTACAGAAGTCAGGAGCTTCTTAGGGTTGGCAGGATACTATAGAAGATTTGTTAAGAACTTATCTCAAATAGCTCTACCTTTAACCAAATTAACCAGAAAGAATGCCCCATTTAAATGGACACTCGAGTGCGAGCAGAGCTTCCAAGAATTAAAGGAAAAGTTGACAATAGCCCCAGTACTTATTTTATCGAATCCTCATGGACCGTTCGAAGTGTATTGTGATGCTTCTAAGAAAGGATTGGGGTGTGTGCTAATGCAGAACAAAAACGTCATGGCATATGCTTCCAGGCAATTGAAAACTCATGAGAGAAACTATCCAACGCATGACCTCGAGCTGGCAACGATAGTGTTTGCCTTAAAGATGTGGAGACATTATCTCTATGGAGTGAAGTTTGAAGTATTTTCTGATCACAAAAGCTTGAAATACCTTTTTGATCAGAAGGAATTAAACATGAGGCAGCGAAGATGGATGGAGTTTCTTAAAGATTACGGGTTCAAGCTGAAGTACCATCCAGGCAAGGCAAACGTGGTAGCAGACGCCTTAAGCAGAAAATCCTTGACAGTGGCATGGATGATGATCAAAGAAGCGAAACTTATAGAGAGTTTCCAAACCCTCAACTTGGGGATCTCTGTAACCCCCAGTGCCATTCAAATGCACCAACTCAAGATAACTAGTACTTTTAAAGACTAAATCCAGCAAGCACAGTAAAGGAGTGATGACTTCTAGCATACAGTGCGACTGGTACAATCCGGCAAGCTAACAGGATTTTCCCAAGACGCAGACGGAATATGGCTATATCATGGGAGGATATGTGTACCTAAGGAGGACAACCTTAGGAGGAAGGTCTTGGAGGAAGCCCATAAGAGTGAGTTTACTATACATCCTGGCATTAACAAGATGTACCAAGACTTCAAGAAGATGTTTTGGTGGCCAGGCCTTAAAACAGATGTGGCCAATTTTGTGAATAAATGTTTAACTTGCCAGAAGGTGAAGATAGAGCATCAGAAGCTGGCAGGGACATTACAACCCTTAGAGATTCCGGAATGGAAATGGGAGAGCATTTCTATGGATTTCATGATGGGTTTACCAAGGACCCCCTCAGGATATGATGCCATATGGGTCATAGTGGACAAACTAACCAAGTCAGCTCACTTTTTACCCATTTGAGCGAATTCTCCTCTAGAAAAGTTGGCCCAATTATATATTCAAGAAGTGGTATAGTTACATGGTATTCCTTCAACAATCATTTCCGATCGAGATCCAAGGTTCACCTCACAATTTTGGGGAGCGCTCCAGAAGGCATTCGGTACTAAACTATGTCTAAGTACTGCATATCATCCGCACCGCAATCGGATGGCCAAACAGAGCGGACGATTCAGACTTTGGAGAATATGTTGCGGGCATACATTCTGGAACAACGGGGGAATTGGGATCGATACTTACCATTAGCCGAGTTTGCCTACAACAACAGTTACCATGCTAGCATCGACATGGCTCCATATGAGGCTTTATATGGGCGAAAGTGTCAATCTCCCCTATGTTGGTATGAACCAGGAGAACAAAGTCTGTTGGGTCCAGAACTAGTCAGACAAACTACAGAACAAATCAAAAGAATCCGTAGCAAAATACTTGCAGCTCAGAGCCGTCAAAAGAGCTACGCGAATGTCAGGAAAAAACCCTTGGAGTTTCAAGAAGGAGACCATGTGTTTCTAAAAATCACACCCACAACGGGGGTAGGTAGAGCCATTAAAGTCAAAAAGTTAAGCCCTCGCTTTATAGGTCCCTTCCAAATTTTAAAACGAATTGGGCCAGTTGCATATCGAGTTGCCTTACCTCCGCACCTATCTAATCTTCATGATGTTTTCCACATTTCGCAACTTTGAAGATACCAGCCGGATCATGTTCACTTGTTGGAACTTGAATAAATCTAGTTAAGGGATGACTTAACTTTTCATGTGCCCCCAGCATGGATAGTGGACAGAAGCATCAAACACCTTCGGAACAAAACTGTACAATTGGTGAAGGTAGCATGGGGACATGAAGACTCAGCGGATTGTACATGGGAGTTAGAATCGGATATGAGGAGAGAACATCCCAAATTATTCTCACGTACTAAATTTTGAGGACAAAATTTTTTTTAGGAGGGTAGAAATGTAACGTCCAAAAATTTTTTATCGTTAACAACTGAGTTGTTCGATTTTATCGAATGAATGAGTTTAATGAGGATCTGATTAGACACTTACTTAAAGCCAATTGAGGGTGATTTGAGAAGATTAGGCTTGATGGAATTAAGTTAGGAGCACAGAAAGCCTCACAGAAAATTTTCAAGCCAATTTACCGATTTAAGGGAAATCGGTAAGATTTCGGTATTTCAAACTGTCGGAACCAGACCAGTAGAATTTTTCTATGAGTGCCCTAGAATCAACGGCTAAGATTTAGCCAAATAACCTACCCAAGTGGCGCCTAAGACAGCCCATGATGGTGGAAGCCAAATCAGATTTTATGACCACTTTAGGTCCACCAATCACATGCCTTCACCTTCCAAATATCTTCACCTTTTTCTCCTTTCTCCTCATCAGAAAATTCGACCACCTCCATCAGCTGAAGCTCTTCTCTTTCTCTCCTCTCTACTCTCATTTCCACTCCATTCTCATCCATCTTCAAGTCTCATCCTAAGTCACCACCATCAAAGATACAAAATCAGCATAAATTGCATAAGACAAGGTAGGAAATCCTACTTCTTCTCTTATTTTCTCTGATTTGGGACTATATGAGGAGCATGCATAATCTGAGATATGGATGTTTTATAGAGTGATGATGATGTTTTAACTGATTTTGCATGTATGTTGTGATTAAAATTGGATTTGAGGGCAAATAGCTTGAAAGAAGAAGACAAATCTAGAAGCTGTTAGGGTTTTCTCTCGGCGGTCCGTACGGCGGAGTGTACGGCTCTGGCTATCTCCATTTAAATTGAATGAAACCTTTTTTATACGAAACTAGACATCTGGGGATTTCCACACATATATCATATAAGGCCATTGGATTAGTATAGAATTAGTTATGAATTTTTTAGGTTTACCCTAGAAATCTGAATTCCTATCCGGGCAGTAGGAGTTGAGAAGGGTATAACTCACCCTATACAACTTCAAATTGAGTGAACCAAAGTTCGTTTGAAAGATAACATGTAAAGGAATATCCCACAAAAACTTCAGACCCAAACTCATAGCCATTCGCTCCCAGTGCACCAAGGAAGTTGGCTTAAGTCCAAACCGGATTGAACCAGGGTAGTTTAGTAGAGCCAAGTTTCGAGACTCATAAGTCAAAATATACCTATGAAAATGACATGAAACTTAATTCATTTGAAAGCTTATTCTGATAGCTTTAATTTGATATAAATTTCATATGAATTCACCTAGTTTTCTATTTTTAATGAATTTTTACTTATAAGGACACAATTCTGGCTGAGAACAGGGCAGTCTGAGGTAAATTGTTTATATCTAGAGGTATGCACATCAAAATGAGATGGGACTAAAAGGGTTAGAATCTAGACATATGAGACTATGACATATCCAAAAATTAGATTTAAATGACTTGAATTGAATGAGAAGTGAGGCACAACAAATTAGGGCAGAACAGAGGGGGTTAAATTGAAACTCTATTGATATTTAAATTGAAATTGTTGATTGATGCTATGAATGTACATGTGTAATTGCTGCTCTTTACTAAAATTGCAAGTTGAATAAATGTACTGGTTATCTGGCACTATTCTTGGGGAAGCGAGCTCGATCCGTTATGCTGCCGAAATTTCGGTAAGAAGTTCATATGTTATGAAAACTTGTGACAACTTGAGTGCATCATGTGTAAAGAAACAAGCTAAATGTGCATTCATTTCATGATATTATAAAGAATTCCATATCGCTTGGGCCAGCCCCGGAATAAATTAAGGGGAATAGATCAGTGAGAAGGTCGGGGAAAGTAAACCCGGCCATCCTATATAGGAACGAGCTCGGTCCTGAAAAGCGGACTATTACCCAAGAGTGTATGGCCAATGACTCCCAGGGGACCAAGGATGGAACTAAGTTCTAATAGGCGAAAGCCTCTAAGAATAAGATGCATCTTCTCATTGCACATGCATATGTATAGTGTAATACTTTTCTATTGATTGTTCTAGATCCCTGTTTATTATTCTTAACATGCTATTGTTCCACCATGATTACTGTTTGATTATATCAATGTATCTGTTAACTAAAATTGAATTTATTTCGGTGTATGCTTCGCAAACAAGTATTTAAGTTAAATATTATCATTTTACCGTACTATTTGAAAATTATTGCATGACCGAAACAACTGGGAATGATAGCGATGATAGATGTATAGAACTAGGAATTCCTACTGAGAAATTTCTATTTCTCACCCTACTGTATATTACCGCATCATTCTCAGACTATGGAGCAAGCAGCAATAGGAGTCCTATTCATTGAGTTCCCCGAGCTCGACATCCACATCGACCTGTTTCTAGATTCTGTATATATATCTGGCAGGTGCCAGTTTCGCCTGTATTTCTTTTTCTAGAGAGACTTCGCCGTACCACTTATGCACCCACTATTTGACCCTACTGTCCCATATATTGCCATTCCCCTTCATATGGCCCATTTATTTCCACCTCCTCCAGCAGCAGCTGCAGCACCAACGGCAGCAGCCACAGCCCCCGCTCCTATGGCCCCTCCTGCTTCACCACCACAAGCGATGCTTTCCGCCTCGACGTCAGAGGAGGACCCATCTGAGGCAGCGAGTTCCTCCTCATCCTCTGCTCCCGGCATGGGCCACCCTCCTGCAGATGCACCCATGGCGAATGGGTTTCTTTCTTCAAACTCTGGTTGGATAGTGGGTTTACCGTAGTGGTAGTAGATGTACAGAATGGCCCTCTTTTGGCAATCTAGGTCATGGATAGATGGACAGATGTTAGGCATGTACATACAATGTCCCATGGGGACCACTTGGGGTACTATTCATAGAAACTAGCCATTTCGTTTTGTATTAGCGGCCTCATTTTGTTACCTTGCATCATTTTGACAAACTTTAAAATTAGATATTGATAGAGCATTCATTTATGCATTATTCTAGTGTTATTCCTAGCTTGTTTACATTATAATTGTGCTTTAATTGATGCAAATAAATGAGTTTGATGACGTTGACCTTCATTGAGAACTTGTATAAATGTGTGCTAATTTTCGGATTTCATACTTATTTTGACCTTTCTATCTTCTGCAGCCCATATCTTGAGCTACAAATATCGAAATTAAGCAATCTTTAGCTCTTTGGAAAGATAATGAAAAATCCTACAACTTTGCTGAAGACCTTAAGACCGAAATCTGTCAGATTCTAGATGTTATTTTCGTTGCAAAGATGCTATAGTAAACGGGCCCAAAATTGAGTCTTTCTTGGCCCTATTTGTTTCAGATGGGCTTGGCCCTCTTTTGGGAGGTTTTTAGTTTTCTAAAAACACTATTAGAGGGAGGAGGGATGAGGAGTGAGGGGAAAGGAATTTGAGGAGTTTAGGCTTTGATTAGAAAAAAAAGGAAGCTTAAAATCATTATTATTATTTTTCGGTTTTGATTTTTTATTTTGCTGGATGTTTCTGTTTTATCTGTCCATGGAGATGGAAGGCTAAATTTTTCTTTCAGCTTAGGAGATTCATCACTCAACGCATGGATTCTAAGGTTTAGTTTTTAATTGGATTCAATTTCAGTTTCTGTTCTTCTCATCTCTCTATAGTTCTGATTTTTTCGTTTTGTCTGTCAAACATTGATCAATGCTTGATGAAGCTATTCTGATAAGAATAGAATTCCTTGTTTCAAAATTGAACCTAATTAGATTCGGATTGATTAATTCGAATTGGATTAGATTAAAATAGAGGCTAATCTCAGATTTGGGAATTAGGTTAAAATTGAAATAAAAACTTGAAGATCTTCTCGTTTTTAGTTTGAAATTAATAGAATGGAACTGAATGCGAAATGTTTCTTGTGAACCTATGACGAATTCTAATTGATGTGGATGAATTTCCTAAGTTGATCCTTAATCAAGTGATTTTTCTACAACTGTCCTTAATTCAATTAGATTTCTGAATTCTTGTTAATGAAACCCCCCACCTTGGTTATCCTAATGTATTCACGAAACTTAGAGTAATTCCTTGGGAAACGATCTAGGTTTGCACCTATTACTACACTCTTTTGTTCAAAACCTAGTCTATTTGAGTGCATTGTGTAACATCCCCATTTTACCTCAGTTAATTAGCTCGGTGTTCCCGGCTAATTAGAGAGATTAGCGATTAATTGAGAACTAATTGGCTAATCTCAAGAGCAAGAGCAAGAGCAAGAGCTTAGTAAATTAAGGCAAGTCAACAAGTGAAGCTTAAGGCATTAAAAGTTACAATTAAAAGCCTAATTGCCCAATCCTTATTAATTCATGATTTAGAACATAAAATCAAGGTGATCTAACCTAATTAACTAAGAGCACATAAGTCTCAAAAACTCAACACATTAACCCTCACATCTTCTTATATAATTAAAGAGGAAAATCCTTCTTAATTAAAATGTGCTAATGAGTAATTTAAACCAATTGAATTAATTAGCATTTAGATAATTGTAACAATTATAAAGATGTAGAAACTTCCCTTTAATTATTGTTTGAAAGTTTGGTCAAAGCAAGAGTCACATCTAACCATTCAATTGTCTTCTCATCATACACCACTAGACCAAGAGTCCATGTTAATAGATCCCTTAAGTCATGACAAGAGTTGTACTCTCCTTCATCAAGATTGTGACACTTGGAGTGATCACAATCATCCAATGCCAATCCTAAGGTAGCTCATGCTTTTAACCAATTGACAAAAACACCACAAAGCCTTTTACTCAAGTACCAAGACTCAAAGGAAACACAACACCCCCTTTTGCCCCATGGTTTTCCCACTCCTTAGCTTGTGTAAGAAGCCAAAGTCACCTCACCTTTCCTCCCTCCTTATGCGCCACCTTCAGCCCTCCCTCTCTCCTCCATTCATTTTTCATTTCCTCTCTCAAGACACACACACAAAAGCTCTCACCTCTCTCTAAACCTCTCTTTGTTCTTCCTACTCTTCTTCTTGTTCTTCTTGTTTTCCTACCCTAAGTCCTCACTTTTCTACCACCATCACCCTCATCTCCTATCACCACACTTACCATCCTTTCAAGGACTACCATCTTTGGTCTTTGGAGAAACAAAGCCACTCATATACAAGCCCCAATATCAAGCTCAAGGAGAAGGAGGCCATCTCCAACCATCTTCATCTTCCAAGCCTTCAAGAGGAACTTTTTGGTAGTGACTCTAACCCTTCCTCTCCATATATTTTTCAAGAACTAGAACCCCTAAGCTCTTCATAGCTAGGTGGTTTTAGGACTTGCTTCAAGGTCTCATGACCATTCCTTGTTCTATGAGCTTTCTTGTCTTGTTGAAAAGTGTTGTTTTGAAAGAAAATCTTGTGGCATGATGGTTTTATGTGTCTTGCTTTATTTTGTTTTCAAAATACTGATTTGGTAACTAAAACATTGATGATAATGTTGAGATAAAACATGAAAATGGTGTTTTAAAGTGATATAACAATTTCTCCATAAACTTGAAGTGAAAAACTTAAAAACTAGTAAATCTGGAATTCTGGCAGCCTATAAAGCGTGCGGTATGTTTATTGCTACAAAACTCAAAATGCAATGACACTAATTTTCTGTGAAATTAGACTCAAAGAGCTTTTCATACATATAAAATATGCGAGATTTGGTTTTAAAATGAGAGAGATATGAATTTTTAAAGTCTGCTGTTCCTGGATGGGTTTCTGTCCGGGCAGTAGGTAATAAAACGCGTATAACTCAAGCTATACATAACATTTTTGAGTGGGACCAAGTTTGTTGGAAAGCTAAGACATAGAGGAACATCCCCATAAAACAGTTTTGTCAGATTCCTTGTGAGGAGTTCACAGTAAATGTTAAAAGTCACTAACCCGAGATGAACTTTCAAGTCTGACCAGTCAGAATAAAATGTGTATAACTCAAGTTACAAAATGAATTTTTAAGTGGGGCTTGTTTTATTTAAAAATAGACTCAGAGAAGTACATCCATACCAAAATTTGAAATAAAAGAGTAAAATATGAAATTATTGTGAATTTTTAAAGTTACTACCCCACTGTAAAAGTAAAACTGGTTAGGGTAAAAGTTAAAGGTTAATGAAGAATAAGCCTTAAGACATTAATACCCTTATACTAAGTATTAGAAAACCTTCATAACTCAACTTAAAAAGTATCAAAAAGTATATTAGTTAAAAGTGGCCCTACAACAATCAAAAGAGGATATCCAAGAGGTAACCTAAATTAAAAGCTTGCACCAAATTTACTAAGCTAAGCTCATAAAACTTTGCTTGAGAATATGCCTATGTTTATGTTGCAAGCATGATGTTATGATGATGATGTGATTATGATGCCATGATAATGATGATATGATATGATGCTGTGATACTGGTTTTCTGTTTGGCAAAATTTTGGGAAGCTTCGGTCTAGCCGTTATGCTGCCGAAATTTTGTAGAAATTGTGGACTTAGAAATATTTTGCATCATAAGTTTAATAAGAAAAGATTCAATAAAGTGTGATCCTTCAAAAGGGAAGGTGACCTAATTTTAAGTTCCCCTCACCCACGACTCACATGAGGCATGGCATGACCCAGCTAGTGTGAGTATAGGGGATAGGGCTTACATGAGGCATGGCATGACCCAGCTAGTATAAGTACCGAAATTCTATGGTGGCGACGGCCACGGTATGAGCTCATTACCACTTATGTTTAGTGGGTGGAAAGAAAGGACTTAAGATAAGTCAAGTTAAGGAAAGAAAGGGACTTCGGTCCAACCCAAGTAAAGAGTATAACTCTCAACATGTTTATGTATGTTATGAATAGTCATATAAGCTTTCATGTATGCCATGATGTTGTTAATACAACGAGGATAAGTACTAAAAATGGAATCCACTTCGGATAGTAATGTTTTCGAAAATCAAATAATTGAACCTATTGAATGCCCACAGTTTTCATTCAAAAACTGAAGTGGCTGGGGCGATGACGATGACACCTGTGTGTCAGGGTCGAGTCCTACTAAGAAATCTTATTTCTCATCCTAGTTGTTTTCCGTCTCGTCACCAGATACTCATGGAGCATCACGTGGCATGGAGCATGGAGCCTCCCCACCATGAGTGGGCCTATGATGAAGGCGCCCATGCTATTGTGGCCACGACCACCACGATAGTCCGTACATACTTCTACCTGGGTCGAGCTTTTGAGCAGGAGGAGCCAGAGATCCCGCCTGCAGACATATCATCGGCACCCCTTGGACAGCCGCTGGGTCCTTGGGATTTCCCGCCCGAGCCATTGCCCGAGATCAAGATGGAGCCTATGTCTCTAGGTCTACCGGTAGTCGAGCCCGTGCCCCTGCCAGAAGTCCCTATGATCGAAGTGAGTTCGACCGCTACTCCTAGAGCCGCAGCCGCTTTGCCGCCGCTCCCTGAGTACCATCCTGCCACGTCCAAGGAGGATCCCTCTGAGGAACGTTCTTCGATCGCCAGCTATACTCCGGGCCGCCGCATTCGTCGCGTAGAGGTCAACAGCCGGCACCCTCGCATCATCCATACTCATCACGTTCCCCGAGGTCGAGGAGCGTGGGGGACCAGGCACTCGAGGTGAGTCCATTCGATTGCAGGGCGCGAAAGGAGGAAGAGAAGCCAGCATATGTCTACATGGGCCTATCCAATTATTGCTCCTTACCTATTGTATTTCATTTTGTATTAGACTTTGTCAGACTTGTACTTTAGATATTTTGGGGCCATGGCATGACCATGAGTTCCCTTTTATGTATTTGTTGGATATTATGAGGATAATTATAATTATATGGTTGATGTTATAATTTGAATGCATGATATTATGATCTATCTCTTGTTCCTTCCTTTTATACCGAAATCTCTGCTACGCTCGTTTATCGCTATCTTCTCGCGCAAGGCTTTACTTTCCAAAAGCGAAGACATATTTCAAAAAAAAAATTTACTGTATTTTCCATGTAATTTAATTTCAAGTGAAGTTTAGTTTTCCACGAGCATAAGTAACCACTAATAAAACGCCATAATACGACTTAAGCGTAATATGAATTTATTAGGGTGTTACACATTGCGATAGTGCGCATCAAATTTGGCACCGTTGCCGGGGAATTATTCTATTTTTCCATCACATTAGGATTTTCATCTATATTGTGTTTGCATTCTGCATGTCTTGTATGCGTTTTGTGCATCTATATTCTACTTGTGCATGTGTTTATATTCTGCATCATTCCGTGTGCACTTAATGCATTCTTCATCATTTAGCATAATTCTGAATTGGTAATTCGGTGTGTTTTGAGTTTACAGTGGCTAATTCTATTCTGTGTTTCTGCAATTAGACAGTTTTCAATTTTGCAATTCAGTGTTTAAAAAAAAAACAAAAACAAAACAAAAATTCCTGTAGTTCCTAATTCTGTTCTATTTCTGTAGTTTATAATAAGGAAATTTAGGTAGTCTTTGTATGCTAGGCAGTTTTTCATAGTTTAGGCATTTCTCATTCTGCATAACTAATTCATAAACTGTTTAGTATAGAATCATTATTGCATCATACAATTTTCATTTGACATACATTTTCTCTTTAGAGTAGTTATTCATTCATATTAATATTGTCTTTAGTGTTGCCTTGCATAATAGGTAGAAGTAGCATTTTATTTTGTGCATCACCTAACAAAACAGTGTTTTTCTTTGTTTCTATAGACTACATTAATCATATTAGGATTGTTGCTAACCTTGTTTTAAAGTGCTAACACTGATTTTGCAGAATCACACCAAGGGAGCTAGAGCCATATAGGAGTTCTGAAGTAGATCCTAAGTTGGAGTTTGAAGCCAGGGATTCTTGTCCAAAGTTGTACCATCAACCTGAGCAAAAGTGACCCAAAAGGTCAGGTGCCACCTATTTTTGCCCAATTCCATCATCTGGTATGACTTTTTCAAAATTTTAGGCTAAAACTTTGAAGTGGCATAACTTTCTGCATACAACTCCGTTTGATGCAAATTATATGTCCATTTCATATAACTTTTTGAGATCCAGCTGTGCAAATAGCCAAAGGCGGTTTGGGACACAAACTTTTCAAAAAAAACCCTCATTTAGGCCATTTTTTCTTAATTTTAGGATTTTCTGATTTTTCTACTTCAATTTTCAAGTAGCAAACCAGCAGATTTTAATTTGAGCTTTTTTGTGCTTCATTTACATCCTAAAACTGATCTGATCCAATTCCCCACTATCTGGTTTGAGCATTTATGCATGTTGTTTTATGTGTTTTTGCAATTTTAGTGTTTTTCTTGCATTGCAAGTAATCTTGTCTAGTGGTGCATGACCAAGTCCAAGCCTGGGAATCTGATTGACATTGATCCTGAAATAGATAGAACATTTCATAGACTTATTAGGCTTCAAGGTAATGTGCATAGTCATTTGCACAGTAGTAGTAGAGATACTTTTAGTGAGTTTGCATCTGAATTTGCTGCTTCAAGTTCTAAAACTGAACATTCACATCTAGAAAACATGGATAACAATCAGGATGAGAGAACCCTTAAAGAGTTGGCTGCACCTGATGTGACATATCAACCATTAGGCATTCAATATCCTGAACTTGAAGTCCCTTTTGAATTAAAGTCTGGACTAATCCATTTGCTGCCTAAGTTCAATGGTTCTGCAGGTGAAGATCCTCATAAGCATTTGAAAGAGTTCCATATAGTCTGCTCAACCATGAGGCCCAAAGGAGTTCCTGAGATCACATCAAGCTGAAAGCATTTCCATTCTCTTTAGATGGTGCAGCAAAGGACTGGCTATACTACCTCCAACCAGGATCAGTTACTTGCTGGAATGACATGAAGTGGCTGTTCCTGGAGAAGTTTTTCCCTGCATCCAGAGCTGCAACAATCAGGAAGGAGATCAGTGGCATTAGACAGCTTCCTCAAGAGAGTTTGTATGAGTACTGGGAGAGATTCAGGAAGCTGTGTGCAACCTGTCCACACCACCAGATCAGTGATCAATTGCTCATCCACTATTTCTATGAAGGACTTGCTCCAATGGAGAGGAGTATGCTTGATGCAGCCAGTGGAGGAGCTCTCATGGATAAAACTCCTACCGTAGCCAGAGCATTGATTGATAATATGGCAGAGAATTCTCAACAATTCAGTATAAGAGCCATGATGCCAACAAGAGAAGTCCATTAGTTAGGCCATCCAATTTCACCTGCGCCTAGTAATTCATGGCCTCAAGTAATAGTGGAGAGAAATTTTGGCAAAACCCAATCTGGTGGTTCTACTCCTGATCAGGTGATAGTGCAGAGTAGGCTAGAAAGCAGAATTGATGAGCTGACCACCTTTGTAAGGCAATTGGCTGTTGCACAGCAAGATGCTCCGCAAAAGATGATGATGAGAGATTGTCTCATTTGCTGTTCCCAAGAGCATACCTCTAATTGTTGCCCTATGCTTCAAGAAAATAATCAGCAAGCTTCTATCCAAGGAGTTTATAGTGGAGGTCAGCAACAATTCAGGTAGCAGCAGCAACAACAGCCACAGAATTTTCAGCAATCTCCAAAGCAATGGTACCAATACCAGTATTAGTCTCATGATCTTACATTAAGGAACCATCCGAATATGAGATATGTTCAACCTCCTCAGCAACAACAGCAACCAGTTGGGCAGTATAGTAGCAAATACCAACCTCCTCCATTCAGGCAGCAGCAACAAAACATGCAACCAACTCAGCCAAGCCAAAATTCTGAACCATCATTGGAGGATTTGATGAAGCAAATGGCCAAAAATAATTTGCAGTTCCAGTAAAACGTGAATGCTTCTATCCAAGATCTGCAGACACAAATTGGTCAGTTAGCTACTACTATGAACTAGCTAAAATCTCAAGGAAGTGGTCAGTTGCCTTCTCAACCAGAAATTTACCCTCAAGGAAATGTGAGTGCAATAGCCTTGAGGAGTGGCAAGAACTACCTACAAGAGAGCCAACTAAGAAGCTGCACAATGAGCATGAGAAGCTTAACAATTTGCTGCAGAATCAGTCTGATAAGCTACAGAAAGATCCTATGGATGATGATGTTGTACAGAAAACGGATTCTGCCCCAAGCACTTCAGATAATGCTGCACAAAAACCACCTCTTCCTTTTCCAAACAAAGTTGCTAAACAAAAACCAGCAGCTATAGATTCTGATAAGGAGCTTCTTGAGACTTTCAGAAGAATTGAAGTGAATATTCCTTTGCTGGATACGATCAAACAGGTTCCCAAGTATGCCAAATTTCTCAAGGAGTTGTGTACCAACAAGAGGAAACTGAAGGGAGATGAGAGAATTACCATGGGAAGAAATGTGTCAGCCCTCATTCAACCTAATATGCCTGAGAAATGCAAGGATCCAGGAATGTTCACTGTCCCTTGCACCATTGGGAATTCCACCTTCCAGAATGCATTGCTTGACCTTGGTGCTTTCATCAATATGATGCCTACATCCATTTACAAGTCTTTGAACCTTGGTCCTTTGCAGCCAAGTCGTGTGATCATTACTCTAGCAAATAGAAGCATAGCACACCCTATTGGAGTTGTAGAAGATGTATTGGTCAGAGTGGATAAGCTGATATTTCCAACAGATTTCTACATCCTAGACATGGAAGAGGGATCTTCTCCACGCAGTCCTACCTTGATCCTTGGGAGGCCATTTCTGAAAACAGCAAAGACAAAAATTGATGTGTATTCCGGCATTCTATCCATGGAGTTTGGTGATGATGTGGTGCAGTTCAACAATTTTGAGGCCATGAAACACCCCATGGAAGATCATAGTGCATTTCAGTTAGATATTATTGAGTTACTAGTTAAGGAATCTTGCTCAGAATTGTTCTTGGATGTGTTGCAGTCAGAGTTTCCAGAATTTCCCATTGATGACACCTTCACTTGTCCTGATTGCACAGAAACAGAATTGTGTAGTGTGTGTGTAGAAATTGAGGCATGTTTGCAGAATAAAGATGGTGATTTTGATGTTGTTCTAGAGAATGATGCAGCAAGATCAGAATGTTTCGGTTTGATTACAGCAAGTACCTCTAATTCTGGTCTTGCTGCAGAATTAGATTCTTCTTCTAGACTACCTTCCTCCATTGTGCAGCCACCCAACTTAGAGCTTAAGCCTTTGCCCAAGCATCTGAAGTATGCATTTTTAGAAGCCAATGACAAGTTGCCAGTGATAATTTCAGCAGAGTTAGATGCCGAACAAGAGGAAAAGTTGCTGCAGACGTTAAAAACTCATAAGCAGGCGATAGGTTGATAGGTTGGACTTTAGCGGACATTCCAGGAATTAGTCCTTCCACATGCATGCATAGGATCCTGCTAAATGAGGATGCCAAGCCTGTTAGATAGCCCCAAAGAAGACTTAACCCCACCATGTTGGAAGTGGTTAAGAAGGAAGTGAGCAAATTGTTAGCGACTGGCATGATTTACCCTATTTCAGATAGTGAATGGGTGAGTCCAATCCATGTAGTTCCAAAAAAGACCGAGGTGACAGTGATAAAGAACCAGCATGATGAGCTAGTTCCCACCAGAATTCAGAATGGCTGGCGAGTATGCATAGATTACAGGAAACTAAATCACGCAACTCGCAAGGACCATTTTGGATGGATTCTCTGGTTATTTCCAGATTCACATAGCCCTAGAAGACTAGCACAAGACCACTTTCACCTGTCCCTTCGGCACATTTGCCTACCGAAGGATGCCATTTGGTTTGTGCAATGCACTTGGCACCTTCCATAAGTGTATGATGAGCATCTTTGCTGACTTTCTAGAGACTTCACTTGAGGTATTCATGGATGACTTTACTATTTACGATTCCTCATTTGATGCATGTTTAGAGAGTCTATCTAGAGCTTTAGATAGGTGCATACAGTCTAACTTGGTTCTGAACTATGAAAAGTGTCATTTTATGGTAACTGAGGGGACTGTATTGGGGCATGTTGTATCCAGTAGGGGCATTGAGATAGATAGAGCTAAGATTAATGTGATTGCATCTTTACCTTATCCCACTTGTGTGCGGGAAATGCGCTCTTTTCTTGGACATGCAGGTTTTTATAGGAGGTTCATCAGAGCCTTTAGCAAGATGATCCTTTTGCAGAAAGATGTGGAGTTTTTGTTTGATCAGGCCTACAAAGATGTATTTGATGAGCTGAAGAGACGCCTGACCTCCACACCTATCATTCAGCCTCCGAGATATTCCATTTGAGCTCATGTGCGACGCCTCCAATTATGCTGTTGGTGCAGTCCTTGGTCAGAAAGTGGATAGACAGCCTTATGTTATTGCATATGCTTCTCGTACCTTGGATAAAGCACAGGCAAACTACACCACTATAGAGAAGGAGCTTTTAGCTATTAATTTTGCATTTGATAAATTTCGTTCATATTTGCTAGGCTCTAAAGTTATTGTTTTCTCTGATCATGCAGCTTTGAGATACTTGCTTAAGAAGTCAGATTCTAAGCTGTGACTGATTCATTGGATGCTTCTTTTGCAGGAGTTCAATATTGAGATTAGAGATAGAAGTGGTGCAAAAAACTTAGTGGTAGATCATTTGAGTAGAATTCAACTGCCATTTGAGGATTTCCCCATTCGTGATACATTTCCAGATGAGCAACTATACCAGATAGGAGGGCAGGATCCTTGGTATGCAGACTTAGTGAATTATCTTATTGCCAAAGAGATCCCCCCGCACTTTTCGAGAGCACAGGCTGCCAAGTTAAAGAGTGATTCCAAGTACTACATATGGGATGATCCTTACTTATGGAAGATGTGTAATGACCAGATCATTAGACGATGTGTGCCAGATCATGAATTTCAATCCGTACTCAGATTTTGTCATTCCTTGGCTTGTGGTGGTCATTTCGGGCCCCAATGTAACACCTTACCAGACAAAGTACTATGCTTAAGTCATAATAAATTATCCGATAAGTGATTACATGTAATACTGGTTTAATCCTATTTTCTGTGATAGTATTAATTACTCGCGTAAGAAATACTTAACCGCATAATAAAATTTTCTGCATGACAGCGGAATAAATACTGATTAATTGGTATACTGTAAATAACGTAACATAAATAAAAACACGATAAGAACAGAATAACTGCAAACGGCATCATAAACATGTACATAGATATCTGATTTTAAAGTTTGTCAAAAAAATACAAGGTGACAAAATGAGGCCGCTAATACAAAATGAAACGGCCAGTTTCTATAAACAGTATCCCAAGTGGTCCCCATTGGGACATTTCATGAGCATCTCCTAATATCTGTCCATCTACCCATAACCCAGACTGCCAAAAGAGGGCCATGAGCATCGGATGTGGTGTCAAGGTGAGGGCCATAGGAGCGGGTCAGGTCTTTGCCGGTGTTGTTCTTTGGAAGAGGTGGAAATGGATAGGCCATATGAAATGGAATGGCAATGTACGGGACAGCGGGGTCAAACGGTGGGTGCATCAGTGGTACGACGAAGTCTCTCTGGAAGAAGAAATACAAACGAAACTAGCACCTACCAGATATATATATAGAGTCTAGGAATGGGTCGAGGTGTATGTGAAGCTTGGGGAACTCAATGAATAGGACTCTAGTGGCTGCGTGCTCCATGGTCTAAGAATGACGCGGAACATACAATAGAGTCAGAAATAAGTATTTCTCAGTAGGAATTCCTATCTTCTATACATCTATCATCGCTGTCATTCCCAGTTATTCGGTCGTGCAATATTTTTAAAATAGTACGGTAAAATAATAATACTTAACTTAAATACTCATTTGTAAAGCATACGCCAAAACAAGTCCAATTTTAATTAACAGATATACTAATGTGCTCAAACAGTAATCACAGCGGAACAATAGCATATTAAGAATAATAAATAGGGATCTAGGACAATCAATAGAGAAACATTACGCTATTCATATGCATGTGCAATTACAAAATGCATCTTATTCTTGGAGGCTTCTGCTTGTTAGAATTTACTTCTATCCTTGGTCTCCTGGGAGTCATTGGCCATATACTCCTGGGTAATAGTCCGCTTTTCAGGACCGAGCTCGTTCCTATACAGGATGGCTGGGTTTACTTTCCCCGACCTTCCCACTGATCTATTCCCCTTAATTTATTCCGGGGCTGGCCCAAGTGATGTGGAATTCTTTATAATGTCATGAAATGAATGCACATCTAACTTGTCTCTTGAATATAATGCATTCAAGCTATCATGAAGTTTCACAACATATGAACTTCTTACCGAAATTTTGGCAGTATAACGGATCGAGTTTGCTTCCCCATGAATAGTGCCAGCCAACCAGTACATTTATACAATTTGCAATTCCAGTATAGAGCAGCAATTATGCATATACATTCATAGATTCATTCATTTGTTTCAACAAAGCATCAATACGGCTTTTAGCTCATTCTGCCTTATTCTGACCGGTTATGGTATATCCCACCTTTATTTCAATTTAACTCATTTAAACCTAATTTTTGGATATGTTATAGCCTTATGTGTCTAGTTTCTAACCCTTTTAGTCCCATCTCATTTTGAGCTGTATAACTCTAGATATAAACAACCTACCTCAGCCTGCCCTGTTCTCAGCCAGAATTGGGTCCTTTTAAGTATAAATTCATTAAAAATCGAAAACCAGATGAAATCATGCAAATTTCATATCAAAAAAAATCTAACACGATAAGCTTTAAAATGAGTTAAGTTTCATGTCATTTTCCTAAGTAGATTATGAGTTATGAGTCTCGAAACATTACCCTACTGGGCTGCCCTGTTCTAAGTCAGTTTATACCTAAGCCAACTTCACGGATGTGCTGGGAACAAATGACAACGAATTATGGAATGTTATCTCATATGTTAGCTTTCAAACAAATTTGGTTGCACTCAATTTGGAGTTGTATAGTGTGAGTTACACCCTTCTCAACTCATGCTGTCCGGGTAAGAACCCAGATTTCTAGGTCTAACTTCAAAAATTCATAACTAATTCTATACTAATCCAATGGCCTATTATAATATATTTATGGAAAGCCCTAGATGTCTAGTTTCATATAAAAATAGTTTCATCCAATTTAATCTGCGGTAGGCGGAGCTGAACACTCCGCCGTACGGACCGCCGAGGGAAAACCCTAACAGCTTCTAGATTTGTCTTCCTCCTTCAAGCTATTTGCCCTCAAATCCAATTTTAAGCATAACATACATGCAAAACCAGTCATAAAACATCATCATCACTCTATAAAACACCAACATCTCATATTATGCAATCCCCACATGCAGCCCCAAATCAGAGAAACAAGAGGAGAAGTAGGATTTCCTACCTTGTCTTGTGTGATTTTTGCTGATTTTGTGTCTTTGATGGTGGTGGCTTGGGATGAGACTTGAAGATGGATGAGAATGGAGTAGAAATGAGAGCAAGGAGGAGAGAAAGGAAGAAGCTTCAGCTGCTGGAAGAGGTCGAAATTTCTGATGGAAAAAGAGAGAAAAAGAGAGATATTTGAGTCTAGCTTGGTTTTGATTGGTGGATCCAAGTTTAGTCTTGATTTTGGTTGAGCTTCCCATCATCAAGGGCTGCCAAGGCGCCACTTGGTGTTACCAAGCGGCCTCAAGAACTTAAGAGGGGGTGAATTAAGTTCTAAAATTTATCTAATTGTTTTTCCTAAAATCTCTTTCTCTTTTAAATCTTAATTGAAACTAGGTGATTAAGTGATTGACAATTAAAAAATTAATGCAAGTTCCAAATTACTTCAACAATAAATAGTATGAATTTAACTTGCAATTAAGTAAAAGATAAGGGTAGAGAAGAGCAAACTCTGATTTATCCTGGTTCGGTCACCCTTTGTGGCCTACATCCAGTCCCCAAGTAATCAACTCAGGATTTTTCACTATATCAGATTTTTCAAGGTTTTAAAAACCTTTACAACACTTGAGTACTCACACTTTTAGGATCCCTCACCCTAGTGTTTGAGTTTCTCAAAATCATAAAGGGATACCTCACCCTTTTCTAACTTGAGGGATGCCTCACCCTCTTACAATTTGAAGAAGAACAAAGGATATTGATCACTCTCTAAAAGAGGAAATAATACAACTTGAAGCACTATGAAGCCTTTTTTATAGTAACTCTCTTTGGCCACAACAAAGACTGAGTTAGAGATCAAGAAATTGAAAAAGTTGTTTGAGAGATTTTTAACCCTTGAGTGTTCTCTCTAAAATGTGTTATGAATGGCTATTTATAGACTTCAGATTTTGTTCTAGCCGTTTGAGACAAGTTGCCAACGAACATGACGTTTGAGAACTAGCCATTTTACAGTTAGGGCTCGTGGTAATCGATTACATGATTTTGGTAATTGTAACATCCTAATAAACCCATACTACGCTTAAGTCGTATTACGGCATTTTATTAGTTGTTACTTATGCTCGTGGAAAATTAAACTTTACTTGAAATTAAATTATGCGGAAAATACGGTAGGGTTTTTTTTTGAAATACGTCGTCGCTTTGCAGCGTTTTGAAAGGTAAAACCTTGAGCGAGAAGTCAGATAAAGAAAGAGCGTGTCGCATAAGATACATAACCAAATCTCATAAAACAAGAGAAAGATAAATAAATAGTGATTTACAAATATATTGCATTGTATAACTAATCATTACATCCATATGAGTTCATAATATATATATATATATATATATATATATATATATATATATATATATATATATATAAACATTACATCGAAGAAAGCTCATTGTCGTGCCACGACCTAAGTACTACGTACTACTACAGACTTCAATGACAAAGCTCCTCTCAAAAAGAATATGCGAAGATGTAGAGTGACGGTTGCTATGAGTCCCAAAATAGCTTCGTCTGGCATTCCACGTCGTACGTCCGCTCGTAGTGCGGTGGCTCCAAGCTCCACTCCATTGGATGTGCCAACAAAAATCTGGTGACGATGCGGAAAAGTAACTAGAGTGAGAAATAAGATTTCTCAGTAGGACTCGAACCTGACACGGAGGTGTCATCGTCATCGTCCTAGCCACTTCGGTTATATTAATGAAAACAGTGAGCATTCATAAGGTTCAATTCTTAGGTTTTCGAAAACATGGATATCCGAAGTGGATTCAATTTTAACATACTCTCTAATCATTTATATCATAACATACATGGGCATAAGTATACTCACATAAAACGTGCATGACTGTGCTATAAGCTTCTCTTTAACTTTTTCTCTTTAAGGGTTTGGACCGAAGTCCCTTTTCCTTTCTTTTCTTATCTTGACTTATCTTAAGTCCTTTTCTTTTCACCCACTAAACATAAGTGGTAATGAGCTCATACCGTGACCGTCGCCACTATAAAATTTCGGTACTTACACTAGCTGGGTCATGCCATGCCTCATGTAAGGCCAATCCCCTATACTCACACTAGCTGGGTCTTGCCATGCCTCATGTGAGTTGTGGGTGAGGGGAACTTACTTTGGGTCACCTTTCCTTTTGAGGGATCACACCCTTAGTTTACTTTCTCTTCTTATTAAAGCTTATGATACAAAATATTTCTAAGTCCACAATTTCTACAAAATTTCGGCAGCATAACGGCTAGACCGAAGCTTCCCAAAATTTTGCCAAACAGAATACCAACATCACAGCATCATATCATATCATCATCATCACATCATCATCATAACATCATGCTTGCAACCTAAGCATAGACATATTCTCAAGCAAAGTTTTATGAGCTTAGCTTAGTAAATTTGGTGCAAGCTTTTAATTGAGGTTACCTCTTGTATAAATTCTTTTATTAGGCCTAGGGCCCATCTTATCTATTATCCTCTTTAAAACTTTTTATGTTGAATTATGAAGGTTTTCCAATACTTAATGTAAGGGTATTAATGTCTTAAAGCTTATTCTTCATTAACCTTTAATTTTTACCCTAACTAGTTTTACTTTTACAGTGGGCCAGTAACTTCAAAAATTCACCATAATTTCATCTTTTACTCTTTTGTTTCGAATTTTGGTATGACTACACTTCTATGAGTCTATTTTTAAAAAAAAGAAACCCCACTCAAAAATTCATTTTGTAGCTTGAGTTATGCATATTTTATTCTGACTGTTCAGATTTGAAAGTTCATCTCGGGTCAGTGACTTTTAACATTTACTGTGAACTCCTCACAAGGAATCTGATAAAACTGTTTTATGGGGATGTTCCTCTATGTCTTAGCTTTCCAAAAAACTTGGTCCCACTCAAAAATGTTATGTATAGCTTGAGTTATACACGTTTTATTACCTACTGCCCGGACAGAAACCCATCCAGGAACAGCAGACTTTAAAAATTCATATCTCTCTCATCTTAAGGCCAAATCTCGCATATTTTATATGTATGAAAAGCTCTTTGAGTCTACTTTCACAGAAAATTATTTTCATTGCATTTTGAGTTTTGTAGAAATAAATATACCGAACGCCTTACAGACTGCCAGAATTCCAGATTAACCCGTTTTTAAGTTTTACATAACAAACTTGTGGGAATGTTGCTATACCACTTTAAATCACCATTTTTATGTTTCATCTCATTACCATATCCAAAGTTTCAGTCACCAAATCAGTATTTTACCACAAAATAGAGCAAGAGACATAAAACCATCAAGCCACATATCCTCATTTCAAGATAACATTTTTCAACAAGACAAGAAAACTCATAGAGCAAGAAATGGTCATGAGACCTTGAAGCAAGTCCTAAAACCACCTAGCTATGTAGAGCTTAGGAGTTCTAGAGCTTGAAGAATACATGAAAAAGAGTAGGTTAGAGTCACTACCAAAAAGAGTTTTCTTGAAGGATTTGGGATGAGGTGATGGTTGAAGTGAGCCTTCCTTCTTGTAAGCTTGAAAATGGGGCTTGTGTATGAGTGGCCTTGTTTCTCCTAGGACCAAAAATGGTAGTCCTTGAAGGAATTGTGAGTGTGGTGATGGAGATGAGGTAGGAAGTAGTAAGAAGGTTGGAAGAAAAACAATGAAGCTTGGAGAAGAAGAGAGTATGAGACTTGGAGAGAGGAGAGAGCTTTGTGTGGGTCTTGAGAGAGGAAGTGAAAAAACGAAATGAGGGGGGAAGAATGGTGGGCTGATGGCACAAAAAGGGGAGGGAAAAGAGTGATGTGATTTTGCTTCTTTTGCAAGCAAGGAGGTTAGGAACCATGGGGTAAAAGGATGAGTTGTGTTTCTCTTGAGTCTTGGTATTTGGGTAAAGACCATTTAGTGTTTTTGTCAAATGGTTAAAAGCATGAGCTATCTTAGGATTGGCATTGAATGATTGTGATCACTCCAAGTGTCACAATCTTGATGAAGGAGAATACAACTCTTATCATGACTTAAGGAATCTACTAACATGGACTCTTGATCTAGTGGTGTATGATGAGAAGGCAATTGAATAGTTAGATGTGGCTCTTGCTTTGACCAAACTTTCAAACAATAATTAAAGAGAAATTTCTAAATTTTTTTTCAATTGTTACAATTGTCTAAATGTTAATTAATTCAATTGGTTTGATTACACATTAGCACATTCTCAATGAAAGGATTTTTCCTAATTAATTATGTAAAGAAGATGTGAGGGTTAATGTGATTAAGGTGTGATACTTATGTGCTCTTAGTTAATTAGGCTAGATCACCTTGATTTTATGTTCTAATTCATGAATTAATAAGGATTGGGCAATTAGGCTTTTAAGTATAATCTTTAATACATTATGCTTCAATTGTTGAATTTTCTAATTAATCGTTGACTTGCACTTATCTTATTGACTTGCCTTTAATTTACTAAGCCCTTGCTCTCGAGATTAATCGATTAATTTTTCAATTAATCGTTAACCTCTCTAATTAGCCAAGATCATAGAGCTAATTAGCTTAGATAAAAATTGGGGATGTTACAGTAATCGATTACCCTTGCAAAATAACCAATTTCTGGGCAAGCTTTGAATAAAGTAATCGATTACACTATGTAGTAATTGATTATGAGTGATCCCAGAATGGTAATCGATTACATTAAGATGGTAATCGATTACAGCTTTGAAAAGCGCGGTTGTAACATCTTTTTGAATCTTGTAATGAACTTAATCAATTGAAAACATTATGTAATCGATTATACCTTGCTAAAACATGCATTTGCTTAGTTTAAAAACATATTGGTCATAGACTAAGTTTAAGACAAATTATTTAGAAACTTAAAATATGTTTTCAAAAATCAATATCTAAATTGGTAGCTTGTTAAAAATATTTTTCAAAAACATTATTCGTAAAGTTTCAAAAACTGTGGCCGTGAGAATTATTAATAAAAAAGTTGTAAACAAAAAGAATCCTATACCAACTATGACCAACTATGCTTGAACCCTTTTGTCGTCAAGGAACCTCATGCGCTTTGATTGTAGCCAGTGGTCATCCTTTTGGCATAAGCAAAACCTACAGTAAAAGCATACACATTCTCCCCCTTTTTGATGATGACAAATATCTTAGGTGAGGAGAAAATAACAAATGTAGATATGACAAAGTAAGGATAAAACTCCCCCTAAGAGAATTCAATAAATATATAGGTTACAGTCAAACATAAGTCAAATATAAACTCCCCCTAAATCCCTAAATATGTGCATAACACAACAACACTTCAACACCTCACCAATTACCAATTCTCCCCCTTTTGGCATAAGCAAAAAGACTATAAGCATAAAGTAAAATGAACATAAGTAACAAAGGGGCATAGGCATGGCAAAAGTTCATAGTCAGGCTGAAAATAAATAACAATAGAGTCCGACAGAGGAGAACTGAAAAGGTAAAAGAAACAAGAAAATACAAGGAAAGAAAAGGAAGTGCAACCGAGCACGAACTAAGCCCCATCAGAGTTGCCATCATCCTCAATATCATCCGTTTCAGTAGCATCGGAGTCATCAGAATCATCCGAGGCACCAGGTTGTAGTATAGTGCGACCTGTAGGAGGTAGTAAATCAGAGGGGTCAATAGTATCACGACTATCTAAGGTCTCACGACCCTCAGAAGCTGCAGGAAAGGGACAATGAGACGCATGAGAAGTCGGACTAAAGTGAGCCGGAGAATGAGGCAGTGGAGAAGCAGAACCAGAAGGGTTAAAATGCTGACGGAGGGCACGAAGATCACTCTCCACACTATCCATCCAAGGTCCATAGCCAGCTAAGGTAGTCTCATAATGGTCCATACGAGTCTCAAGGCGATCAAAGCGCTCTCCAACATAGCTATGAAGACCTCGAAACTCTTCAAGCATCACTGCCATATAATCTGAGGAAGGTGGAGGAATAGAGGCGGCGAGAAGCGAAGCGAGGACCCGAGTAGTGGGAGGAGGAGGGACGTCGCCTGCAGGCCTATTAGGAATGTACCATTGGCCAGCATAGTTCTTGAACCCCATTTTGGTCAGTGTCCCTTCATTAATGGGATAATGAGGAGTCTCATCCAAGGTGATCTCACCATTGAGAGGTACGTGAAAATGCTGAAGAAAATGAGTAATGAGCATCCCATAAGGTAAAGCACATCTAGCCTTTTTCTTAACCTTTAACATGTGCTGAATGATATAGTATCCCCAGCTTATTGGACACTCAGTAGTCATAGCCCATATAACCAGAACATCATCAGAAGATATCTGAGCATAATTACCAGCTCCAGGAATCAAAACTCGCACAAGGATATAATGAAGAATACGGTCTTCTAAGGAGAGCCTACCCACAAAGGTTCTCTTATTAGTAGTGTCACCCTCTCCTATAAACTGAGCTAAGGCCAGATCATGATTATAATCCTTTATCCAAGCATCAGGAGCAGTGCCCTTCCCGGGTAAAGTTTCCCCATCAAAAGACAGACCAATGAATTGATAAACAGTCCTCTATCAATGACTATCTGGACATTCTTCACTTCAGAAAATAAGCATGCATCCTTATACTTCAAGTTTGAATAGAATACCTTAACCAATTCAGGATACACCTTGTCTTTCATAGTAAGGAACTGAACTAACTCCCATCTATTCAGAAGAGCAAACACTACTAAATTGGCTTGATTGAAGAAGTCAGAGTCTAAATACCTTGGAGTGACAAGTTCACGAGTCTGGAAATGAGTGATGTAGGAATCCATTTGCCTCTTGGATGAGAAGAATCGTGACAAATCCATAGAAGGAAGAGAGGAAGGCGTAGGGGCAACGTTCTTGGCGGAGGCCTTCCTCTTCCTCAGAGCCCTAGAGGATTCGGCCATTGAATCATGGAGGTCGTGGAGAGAGAGTGCGTGGGTTTTGTGGAGAGGAAGAAAAGAAGAATTTCTATGAAGAAATGGAGAGATTTGATGAAGAAATGAGGGAGTTATGTTAGAGAGAAGGGAGAGCTTCGACAATGGCGGTTTGGAGAGAGAGAGAGAGAGAGAAAACACAAGGAGTGAGAAGTTGAGGTTTGAAATGAGGAGAGAGAATGCAAACGTGCGGGGGGGGGGGGGGTTAAGTGACTTCTCGTAATCGATTACCAAACTGGGGTAATCGATTACTACAAGGCTATGAATTTGGTAATCGATTACAGAACATGTAATCGATTACTATAGTGTTATTTTCCCAGATTTAGTTGGTAATTGATTACACTAAATAAAATTTTAACTCGTGGGTAACAGAGATGGATGTAATCGATTACCTTCTTTCTCGTAATCGATTATCAAATCTGAAACTTCAAACCTTCGAATTATTTCACAATATGAGCCTTGAGGAACTTAGCAATTGAAAGAGGTCCTGCAAAATGATTTTTAGTGGAATCTCCAACGCTCAAGTTAGTAATTTCAAAAGAAATTAAATTTAAAAATGTAATGAAAAGAAACTATATATGCGAGGAAGCAATTATGCCTAATTCCCTTCTAATATTAAAGAAACTTTCCCTAGGTAAAGGTTTAGTAAATATGTCTGCTAGTTGTTTTTGTGTCTCTACAAATTCTAAGGTGCAATCACCTTTTTGCACATGATCTCGTAGAAAATGATGTCTAATTTCAATGTGCTTGGTTCTAGAGTGCAAAACAGGATTTTTAGATAGATTTATAGCACTTGTATTATCACATCTTATAGGTATATGGTCAAGGTGTAATCCATAGTCTAAAAGTTGTTGCTTCATCCAAAGAATTTGAGCACAACAACTTCCAGCCGCTATGTATTCTGCCTCAGCAGTAGACAATGCCACACTATTTTGTTTCTTGCTGTGCCAAGAGACTAAAGCACTACCAATTAATTGACATGTTCCACTGGTACTTTTCCTATCCATTTTACAACCAGCAAAATCGGAATCAGAGTAACCAATTAGACTGCATGAGGTTCCCTTGGGATACCATAAACCTATATTCACTATTCCTATAAGATATCTCATAATTCTTTTTACTGCAGTTAAATGAGATTCTTTAGGATTAGCTTGATATCTAGCACACATGCATACACTGAACATTATATCACGCCTACTAGCAGTGAGATAAAGAAGAGAACCAATCATACCTCTGTATTTTGTTACTTCTATGGACTTACCATCATCATCCTTGTCTAAGTAACAGGAAGTGCTCATAGGAGTAGTAATATCCTTTGCATTTTCCATTCCAGACCGTTTGAGCAACTCCTTGCAATATTTTGATTGATTGATGAATATTCCATCTTTTGCTTGCTTAATTTGGAGTCCAATAAAGAAATTAAGTTCTCCCATCATGGACATATCAAATTCACTCTGCATTATCTTAGAAAATTCTTGACATAGAGCATCATTAGTAGCACCAAAGATAATATCATCGACATATATTTGTATTAATAGAATATCATGCTCCTTATTTTTAATAAATAGTGTAGTGTCAACTTTTCCTCTTGAAAAACCTTTTTCTAAGAGATATTTACTCAATCTATCATACCAAGCTCTAGGAGCTTGTTTTAGCCCATAAAGAGCCTTTTTCAATTTGAAGACATGATTGGGTAAGTCAAAACTTTCAAAACTGGGAGGTTGATCAACATACACTTCTTCTTGTATATAACTATTTAGAAATGCACTTTTTACATCCATTTGATAAAGTTTGAAATCCATGATAGATGCAAATGCTAGTAACATTCTAATAGCTTCTAATCTGGCTACAGGAGCATATGTTTCTTCATAATCTATTCCTTCTTCTTGATTATATCCTTTAGCAACTAATCTAGCTTTATTCCTTATGATGACACCATTTACATCAAGTTTGTTCCTAAAAACCCATTTGGTGCCTATGATAGGATGATCACTAGGTCTTGGCACTAGTTCCCAAACTTGATTTCTTTCAAATTGATTTAATTCTTCTTGCATAGCTAAAATCCAATGTTCATCAATAATAGCTTCTTCTATATTTTTAGGTTCAACTTGAGAGACAAATGCCATGTGATTACAGGTATTTCTAAGAGAGTTTCGAGTTGTTACCCCTTTTGAGATGTCACCTGTAATATTGTCAAGTGAGTGGCGTTTAGAACTCCTCCACTCTTTTGGGAGATCATTTGTCCTTGTTTGCTCTTGTGGTGGAGTTTCTTTCTCACTTTCTTCCTCTTTCTTTTGCACTTTTTCTTTGTCATTGATGTGTGAGTTTTCCAAAGCTTCTACAACATCATCAATAATATCCTTTCTTGGACCAAATAGGTTAGTCTCATCAAAAGCAACATGAATAGATTCTTCTATAGTCATAGTTCGCTTATTATAGATTCTATAAGCTTTACTATGCAATGAGTATCCAAGAAATATTCCTTCATCAGCTTTAGCATCAAATTTACCTAAGTTATCCTTTCCATTATTTAAAACAAAACATTTACAACCAAAAATGTGAAGATGGGATATATTTGGCTTCCTTCCTTTGTATAGTTCATAGGGGGTCTTTTTTAAAATAGGTCTTATTAAGGCTCTATTCATTACATAACAAGCGGTACTAACCGCGTCTGCCCAAAAATACTTAGGAAGATTTAATTCATTTAGCATAGTTCTTGCCATTTCTTCTAAAGAACGATTTTTTCTTTCAACTACTCCATTTTGTTGTGGAGTTCTAGGAGCAGAAAAATTATGTTCAATGCCATGTTCATCACAAAAGGTTTCAAAAGACTCATTTTCAAACTCACCACCATGATCACTTCTTATAGATGCAATATTAAGATTTTTCTCATTTTGAATAACCTTAGCAAGTTTTCTAAATGCTCGAAATGCTTCACTTTTATAAGATAGAAATAATGTCCATGTAAATCTAGAATAATCATCTACAATTACTAAAGCATAGTAATTTCCTCCAAAACTCATAGTTCTAGAAGGGCCAAAGAGATCCATGTGTAATAGTTGCAAGGGTCTTGAGGTTGAAACAATATTCTTTGATTTTAAAGATACCCTTACTTGTGTACCCTTTTGACAAGCATCACAAAGCTTGTTTTTTTCAAATCTAAGTTTTGGTAGTCCAATTACTAACTCTTTCTTAACTAGCCTATTTAAGTGATCCATGTGAATGTGTGCAATTCTTCTATGCCATAACCATGAATCATCTTCCTTGCTCATGAGACATTGAATATTATTTGAAGGAATATTATCAAGGTTAATCATATATATGTTATCTACTCTATGCCCAACAAACTTAACCTTTTTATCACTAATTCCTTCTATAATGCAATAGTTTAAATCAAAGATGACTCTATTTCCTTTATCACATAATTGGCTAATGCTAAGTAAATTATGCTTAAGACCATCCACAAATAAGACATTTTCTATAGAAGTAGAAGGAGTTTTACCAATTTTACCAACTCTGAGTATTTTTCCTTTATTGTTGTCTCCATTGGTCACATGTCCATGCTTCTTAGGAATTATTTGTGAGAACTTTGATACATCTCCTGTCATGTGTTTGGAGCACCCACTATCGAGGTACCAATTTGAGCTCATGATCTTTAAGCATACCTACATCACATATTCAAATTTTGGATTTAGGTACCCAAATTTTCTTGGGTCCTTGATTGTTAGACTTGGGCAATATTCCTTTTGGAACCCATATCATCTTTCCACTTGCATGTCCATTCCTTCTAATATAACATGTTGAAGCACTATGCCCTTTCTTACCACAATAAAAACATGTTATGAAAGGAGAACTAGAGGTAGATGATAATGAAAAGAAGTTTTTATAATACTTTTGTTGTTCCTTAGGATTATAGCCTAATCCAGCTTTATCAAACATACATCTTTGTTTTCCCAATAATATGTCTAAGTTATTTCTACCAAATGTGAACTTAGCAAGCATATTTTTCAGATCAACAATTTCTTTTTCAAAATTCTTACAAGATGAACATGAAATTGATGTAGTTGTATTCTCATATGATAAACATTTAGAGCAAGTGGAATTTGTATTAATTAATCCAAGTGTTTCATTTTCAATTTTCAGTTCTTCTAGTTCTTTGTTCAGCCTAGTAATCTCTTCTTCCAAAGATAAAATTATTTTCTTAGAGGAAGCAACAATTTTAGTAAGTTTTAAAGACTTTTCATGCAACTCATTAAAAGCATCTTGTAATTCATCAAATGAAGGAAAAAGATTAGTATTAGAAGTTGTTACCTCTTCATCACTTTCGCCATCTATAGCCATGAGACTAAGATTAGCAACTTCATTTTCGGAGTCACTAGATGATTCAGTGTCATTCTCCTCCCAAGTTATAAATGCTTTCTTGCCTTTCTTTTCCTTGTTTGATTTCTTCCCTAGTTTCTCTAATTTCTTCAAGTAGATTGGACACTCCATCTTTATATGACCAGGTTGACCACATTCATAGCATTTTGGAATGGATGAAGTATCTTCACCTTTGATAATATTCTTCTTTGGTGTAAAAAGGACTTTTCTTTGTTTTCCTTTTTTTTTTAAGGAATCTCCCAAATTTCTTCACAAGGAGACTAAAGTTTTCATCATTTGCTTCTAATTCTTCCAAATTGTCTTTTTCATCTTCATCACTTCTTTCATGAGTGGAAGAGGTGGCTTTTAAGGCTATTCCTTTCTTCCTCTTGTCACTTTCCTCATGTTGATTAAGCCTGTTGAGTTCCAACTCATGCTCTTGAACTTTTCCAAAGAGAGTGGCAAGAGTCATTATAGCCAAGTTCCTTAATTCTGATATTGCTGTTACTTTTGGTTGCCATTGCTTGTTCAAGCATCTTAAAACTTTGTTAATTAAATCTTCATTTGGAAATGTCTTTCCCAATGAAGCAAGGTGATTAACAATATGTGTGAATCTCTTTTGCATATCTTGAATGCTCTTATTTTGATTCATTCTGAGTAATTCATATTCATGTGTTAGAGTGTTAATCCTAGCCCTTTTAACTTCACTAGTTCCTTCATGAGTAACTTGTAAGGTATCCCACATTTCTTGGGCTGTTTTACAATTAGACACATGAAAGAATTCATCATGTCCTAAAGCAGAGGTAATGATATTCTTTGCTTTCAAATTATATTGAACCTTCTTTTTATCCTCATCAGTCCATTCATTTCTAGTTTTTTTCAACAACTTTCCCTTCAACAAGTTTTGTTGGAACAAAAGGCCCTTTCTCCACCGCATCCCAAACATCTAAGTCTATGGCTTCAATAAAGATTCTCATATGAGTTTTCCAATATGAATATCCATCCCCATTAAAAACAGGTGGCCTATTTATGGAAGTACCTTCTGACAAAAAAGAATTTGATGAGGCCATTACTCTTGAAGCGGTTAAGCCTTTACAAGAATTGGGCTTTGATACCACTTGTTACCAAGCAGCCTCAAGAACTTAAGAGGGGGTGAATTAAGTTCTAAAATTTATCTAATTGTTTTTCCTAAAATCTCTTTCTCTTTTAAATCTTAATTGAAACTAGGTGATTAAGTGATTAATAATTAAAAAATTAAGCAAGATCCAAATTACTTCAACAATAAATAGTATGAATTTAACTTGCAATTAAGTAAAAGATAAGGGTAGAGAAGAGCAAACTCTGATTTATCCTGGTTCGGTCACCCTTTGTGGCCTACATCCAGTCCCCAAGTAATCAACTCAGGATTTTTCACTATATCAGATTTTTCAAGGTTTTAAAAACGTTTACAACACTTGAGTACTCACACTTTTGGGATCCCTCACCCTAGTGTTTGAGTTTCTCAAAATCATAAAGGGATACCTCACCCTTTTCTAACTTGAGAGATGCCTCACCCTCTTACAATTTGAAGAAGAACAAAGGATATTGATCACTCTCTAAAAGAGGAAATAATATAACTTGAAGCACTATGAAGCCTTTTTTATAGTAACTCTCTTTGGCCACAACAAAGACTGAGTTAGAGATCAAGAAATTGAAAAAGTTCTTTGAGAGATTTTTAACCCTTGAGTGTTCTCTCTAAAATGTGTTATGAATGGCTATTTATAGACTTCAGATTTTGTTCTAGCCATTTGAGACAAGTTGCCAACGAACATGACGTTTGAGAACTAGCTGTTTTACAGTTAGGGCTCGTGGTAATCGATTACATGATTTCGGTAATCGATTACCCTTGCAAAATAACCAATTTCTGGGCAACCTTTGAATAAAGTAATCGATTACACTATGTAGTAATCGATTACGAGTGATCCAAGAATGGTAATCGATTACATTAAGATGGTAATCGATTACAGCTTTGAAAAGCGCGGTTGTAACGTCTTTTTGAATCTTGTAACGAACTTAATCGATTGAAAACATTATGTAATCGATTATACCTTGCTAAAACATGCATTTGCTTAGTTTAAAAACATATTGGTCATAGACTAAGTTTAAGACAAATTATTTAGAAACTTAAAATATGTTTTCAAAAATCAATATCTAAATTGGTAGCTTGTTAAAAATATTTTTCAAAAACATTATTCATAAAGTTTCAAAAACTGTGGCCGTGAGAATTATTAATAAAAAAGTTGTAAACAAAAAGAATCCTATACCAACTATGACCAACTATGCTTGAACCCTTTTGTCTTCAAGTAACCTCATGCGCTTTGATTATAGCCGGTAGTCATCCTTTTGGCATCAGCAAAACCTATAGTAAAAGCATACACACTTGGGTAGGTTGTTTGGCTAAATCTTAGCCGTTGATTCTAGGGCACTCATAGAAAAATTCTACTGATCCGGTTCCGACAGTTTGAATTACCGAAATCTTACCGATTTCCATTAAATCGGTAAATTGGCTTGAAATTTTTCTGTGAGGTTTTCTATGCTCCTAATTTAATTCTATCAAGCCTAATCTTCTCAAATCACCCTTAATTGGCTTTAAGCAAATGTTTAATCAAGTTCTGATTAAACCCATTTATTCGATAAAACTAAACAATTCAGTTGTTAATGATAAAATTTTTCGGACGTTACACCCAACGCACAGCCCGGAAAGTCTTGGACTTCGGATTGCATTGGCACACCTTGTTTCGAGATGCACACAACTTCTGCAAGACATGTGAGCGATGCCAGTGGACTGGGAATATTTCGCGCAGAAATGAGATGCCTCAACAACCTCTTCTTTTTTGTGAGGTATTTGATGTATGGGGTATAGATTTTATGGGTCCATTTCCTATTTCATTTGGCTTTGCCTATATATTATTAGCTGTGGACTATGTCTCCAAGTGGGTCGAGGAAAAGGCCACTCGTACTGATGATGCTCGAGTTGTTGTAGATTTTGTTAGGTCACACATTTTCTGCAGGTTTGGATTTCCTAGAGTTTTGATCAGTGACCAGGGATCACATTTCTGCAACCGCACCATGGATGCCTTACTACGTAAGTTTGGGGTCATGCATAGAGTTTCGACACCATACCACCCCCAAACGAACGGGCAAGCAGAGATCTCCAACCGGGAAATTAAGCAGATCCTGGAGAAGGCAGTCCAACCTAATAAGAAGGATTGGAGTTTTTGCTTAGAGGATGCTTTGTGGGCCTATAGAATTGCCTATAAAACGCCGATAGGGATGTCCCCTTATCGAGTTGTTTTTGGTAAGGCATGTCATCTTCCGGTGGAAGTAGAGCACAAGGCATTTTGGGCGGTAAAGCAATGCATTATGAATTTGGAAGCATGCGGTTCGCATAGGAAGCTTCAGTTGCAAGAGTTGGAGGAGATTTGTACGGAAGCATGTGAGAACTCCAACATCTATAAGGAGCGGACCAGAACATTTCATGACAAGATGATAGGGCGCAAAGAGTTCAAAATTGGTGAAAAAGTTCTTTTATACAATTCTAGACTTAAGTTGATGCCTGGTAAATTAAGGTCTAGGTGGGATGGTCCTTTTCTTGTTGTTAACATTTTTCCTTATGGTGTAGTGGAGCTTCAAGACATAGGAACCAAGAAGAGCTTCAAGGTTAACGAGCGTCGACTCAAGCACTTTCATGAGGACTTAAAGGAGCAAGCACCAAAGGAAGCCACCTTTGGGTTGGCTATTTACCCCGATTGATCATAGGGGAGTGTTCTTACCCCACTTTCATTTTGATTGTTCTACATTGTCCATTATATCTCATGTTGTTTACATTGAGGGCAATGTAATCTTTAAAGTGTGGGGGGGAGGCACAACATTTTTTTTTTTTTTTTGCTATTTTTGTTGTTACATTCTGTTTTGCATATTGTTTTGCATGCTGTCTATTGGTTTTTAAGTGTTTTCAAAGGTTATGAGCATATATCAAGTGAGTGAAAATGTTCATTGTTTGAATGGATTGAATGACTTGCATTTTGGATTCAATAAGTGAGCTTTAAGAGTCATTTGTATGGATCATTGTGAGGTTTTTTTTTTTTTGGGCCTATTGTATAAATGACAACATCATGTCATTCTTTCTTCCCTTCTTGTGTGTTGCATTCATGATTGTATGTCACACTAGAACTTGCCTTGAGTTTTCTTTGAGGTCACATTTTTGCATGCATACATTAAACATGATTGAGGCATTGTTTCTTGAATAAACTACTTGGCCACATAGCCAACCTTGCATTATATCCTTTGTTGAACCCTTTTACGCATATTTTAACTAATTCTTGTTCTATTAGCTCATTACAAACCAAAGTGGAAAACCATGAGTTGACCTTACCATTGAGGATAAAAGAGCTTTGGAATTGTTTTGGGAATGATTTAAGAATAAGTGTGGGGGTGGCCTTGAAGTTTTGTTAATAGTGAAAAAAAATAAAAATAAAAAAAAGAGAGTAGTAGCATATGTAAAAAAAAAAAAAAAAATTTAATGTTAAAAAAAAGAGGAATAAGGATTGCTATCTACATTTAGAATTCTTTGGGGTAACTTTCATGCTAGCTTCTATGATCATTCCCCATTGTTCTTTTATGCTTCTTTTATTGCCTTGTTTATCCTTACATATCCTTACCTTTTCCCTTAGCCTCATTACACCCCATTAAAGTCCTCTTGATTTTTGTGTACATGTATTTTGAGTGGTGGAGAAGTAAAACAATAGGCAAGCTTATGGTTGTGCATGATTCATGATGTACATTTGAGTGATATATAGTAGCCTAAACACTTGAGAGTTGAGAGTATGACTTGTGAGGTTTCCTACTTTTGATCCATTCATTTGACTTGATTAGTTTCTCTTGTGAACTTAAGTGTGAGAAATGATATCTATGATTACTTTATTCTCTTGGCCTTGCTTGGTTTTGTTCATAGTTCTTTCCATAGAAAGTGTTGTTTAGTGCATGTTTTGATTTTTATTTCCTTAGTCTTTCATTTTAACCTTGCTCGAGGACGTGTAAAAGATAAGTATGGGGCAATTTGATGGATTATTCATTTATGCATTATTCTAGTGTTATTCCTAGCTTGTTTACATTATAATTGTGCTTTAATTGATGCAAATAAATGAGTTTGATGACATTGACCTTCATTGAGAACTTGTATAAATGTGTGCTAATTTTTGGATTTCATACTTATTTTGACCTTTCTATCTTCTGCAGTCCATATCTTGAGCTACAAATATTGGAATTAAGCAATCTTTAGCTCGTTGGAAAGATAACACGAAAAATCCTACAACTTTGCTGAAGACCTCAAGACTGAAATCTGACAGCTTCTGGACGTAATTTTCGTTGCAAAGAGGCTGTAGTAAACGGGCCCAAAATTGAGTCTTTCTTGGGCCTATTTGTTTCAAATGGGCTTGGCCCTCTTTTGGGAGGTTTTTAGTTTTCTGAAAACACTATTAGAGGGAGGAGGGACGAGGAGAGAGGGGAAAGGAATTTGAGGAGTTTAGGTTTTGATTAGAAAAAAAAGCAAGTTTAAAATCATTATTATTATTTTTCGATTTTAATTTTTTATTTTGCTGGACGTTTCTGTTTTATCTGTCCATGGAGATGGAAGGCTAAATTTTTCTTTCAGCTTAGGAGATTCATCACTCAACGCATGGATTTTGAGGTTTAGTTTTTAATTAGATTCAATTTCAGTTTCTGTTCTTCTCATCTCTCTGCAGTTCTGATTTTTTCGTTTTGTCTCTCAAACATTGATCAATGCTTGATGAAGCTATTCTGATGAGAATAGAATTCCTTGTTTCAGAATTGAACCTAATTAGATTCGGATTGATTAATTCGAATTGGATTAGATTAAAATAGAGGCTAATCTCAAATTTGGGAATTAGGTTAAAATTGAAATAAAAACTTGAAGATCTTCTCGTTTTTAGTTTGAAATTAACAAAATGGAACTGAATGCGAAATGTTTCTTGTGAACCTATGACGAATTCTAATTGATGTGGATGAATTTCCTAAGTTGATCCTTAATCAAGTGATTTTTCTACAACTGTCCTTAATTCAATTAGATTTTTGAATTCTTGTTAATGAAACCCCCCCACCTTGGTTATCCTAATGTATTCATGAAACTTAGAGTAATTCCTTGGGAAATGATCTAGGTTTGCACCTATTACTACACTCTTTTGTTCAAAACCTAGTCTATTTGAGTGCATTGCGACAATGCGCGTCAGATATATATGTACATACTTATGATGCATCTTGCAGTTGTTTTGTCCTTATTGTATTTTTATTTATGTTACGTTATTTACAGTATACCGATTAATTAGTATTTATTCCGCTATCACGCAGGAAATTTTGCTACGCGATTAAGTATTCTTATGCGAGCAATTAATACTAATATAGGAAATAGAATTTAACCAGTATCATACGTAATCACTTATCAGATAATTTATTATGACTTAAGCATAGTACTTTGTCTGGTAAGGTGTTACAGTAATCGATTACCGTGGGGCTAGTAATCGATTATAGTGCTCTCTGTATACCTTCATGCTGAATTTTTCCTTGTTGTAATTGATTACATGGAGTGGTAATCGATTACAACAACTGGGTTTGTGGTAATCGATTACCAAGCAGTGTAATCGATTACAACAGATCTATATAAGGCCCAGACCTATCTCCTCCCCTCATTTATGTGATTCTCACTCTCTCTCTACCCTCAAAACTCTCTCCTTTCTCTCTAAAACACATTCCTCTTCAATTCTTACTCAAATGCTTCAACTTTTCCTTCCAAACTTCATCAAATTACATTTCTTTCACTCTCATAACAACAATTTTACTTTTAATCTTCATTCTTCTTCAAATCCCCAATCACACCATTGGTGGGTCGTGGAGCTTGGAGTAGGTGTATCAAGACCCCTAAATCTCTTCTCTTCATTTTTTTTTTCTATCTTCAAAGGTACTCTCTAATGCTTTCCTTCTTTCTTGTCTTAAGATTATGGATTATTTATTCTATAGTGAGTTCATAGAGAACCCTAAGTTAGAAGAATTAGGGATTTTGATTCCTAAATATAATTTAGGCTAATTCTTAGGCTTAATAACTAATATTGAATGGGATTGTCATAATTGTGATGATAGATCTCACTGGAGGCTCGGTTATTGGTTCCAGAATGTCATGGGATTAGGACTTTGCCATTGGATTCAAGTTTGTGAGTGGATAGTTGTCCCTGACTTGTTTTCTAGTATATCTATTCAATTTATATATATATGCAAATGAATTGGTATGTTTTATGTTCATAATTAATTTTTTCTCTTATGCATATTTTATTCAAAATTTACACATGAGACAATGAAAGGACTTTGGGTGAATTTCTAAACATGTGTATATATATATATTAGACACCTATGAAATTACATGAATTTTCAAGCATGATTTTGTCAAAGCTCTTGACTTTCTTGAACAATATGATTTAAGTTTTATCTATAAAATGATGGCTGGTCTTATGAGACTCTGAATATTGTTTTTATAAGAAAAGGAACAATTGGATTTTGTGAAACCTTTGATGATTGAGTATATGTCATGAGAACTGTATGATAAATGTTATGTGAGATGGTAAAAAGAAAGACTTGGGAAAGTCTAGGCCAGGATTTGTAGGCTAACGGTAGTAAGTGTTAGCCTTGGGTGCACCTAGGATGATGTATTTCACAGCCACTCAAGGGAGTGGTGCATGCCTAATTACGGGATTCACATGAAGGAAGGGCCACCTAAGTGTGATTCCTGCCTGTTTATCCTGGAATAGATGGACTCTATATTTTTGGAAAAAGGGAAATTGGATAATGTTTGGTTAAGATTTTTATTTTGGTTTTATTATACATAGTATTATATTACTTTAATATCCATAAGTTTGTACATTGTCTCATGTGAGTTAGGGACACTCTATCTCTCATTGAGTTTCATAAACTCACCTTGTTGTTTTTTCTCTTTTTTCAGATACAGGTATTCCAGTAGAATCGAATCCTTCAGCCCTTGTGATTAAATTCCGAGTTTTGTGGATGAGCCCTTTTCTATTCAAGGGTATTTTATAAATGTTTATGTTTGAGAATTCTTAGATTTTGTAGCTCCATAGTACTATAGGCAAGGTTCGACCCTTGCTAGTGTATTAATGTGAATGTTGGACATTGATGTATGTTAGACTGAATTGATTATTATATGTTTGATTCTTTTGTATTTTATTTGCTTATATTATGTTGGTTTTCCTAAAGGATTTGGTTTTCTAAAGAATTAAAGTTATGTATTTTGAATGAACACTTGTAAATATATATATTTCATTATTATATTGTGTGCTAAGGGGTGTATTTTGAAAATACCTGGATCCCCAATGGAAGATTGTATTTGTTTATCTTGCAGGATAACCTTTTGTAATTGGGAAATATCCTAATTACAAAGGAGACTTTGTCGAAATTTTTATAAAAATTCTGTGGTGGAAGGCTTGCGTGGGGACTTGTCCCTATGCACTGGTCATATAGCCCAGGTTGGGTCATGACAATTAGAGAGATTAGGCTTAAGAAAATTTGAATAAACATATAGAAAATTTTCCAAAATTGTCTAGTAACGTTTTACTAGTTTGGAGGAAATCGGTAAAGATTCGGTGTTTTAAACCGCCAAAATTGAATCAATAGAATCTTCACCAATCACCCTAGTTTGAGTGGCTGCTATTCAGCCACTCCTACCCCTACGAATGGGGCCATTTGTTGTCCAGTTGAGTGGAAAAGCTTGGCTCAATATACACCATCCAAGCCTCCACTAATCACCACCTATTATCATGTTTAAAAACACCAAAATACCCCTCCAACACCCACATGATTTCACCCCCACCAGTTGCAGCCTTCTCTCCAATTCTTCTTCTTCTTCTTCCTTTCTTTCCTTACCTCCATGGTTATGAGCTTTAAGCTCATAGTTTATGGCCTTCATGGCTACAAATCCTCTTGCTCCTTTTATGAAAATTGATCCTTACCTCCTTCTCTGCAAAACCCCTCTAACAATTTCATGATTAAACATCAAATAGAGCCTCTCCACATTCATGTGAGCTGCTGCCATGGTGAAGGAAAAAGGCTAGGAGTTGGTTCTTGGCTTCCTTGTTTCCATAGTTTCAAGGATTTTGAGGTAGGTAACTCAAATCCTAAGTTTTTGATTGCTTATTGGTTATACGTGGCTGTGGTGATTTCTTGTATCATCTATGGTGTGTTCTGATGTGATGATGTTAAGACTCTTTTTAAGTGATTTGAATTAGCAAAATTTGAGTTAGGTTGGAGAAGAGATAAAAAAAACAACTTAGAGCCAAAACATAATCTGAAAACTAAGAAGCCCTACGGCATCTGTACTTACAAACTATATGGACTCTTGCCCAGCCATCAGAAGTTGATGAAACTATTTTTATATGAAACTAGACATCTATAGCTTTCCAATCAGATAAATTATGAGGCCATTTGATTAGTATTGAGAGAGATATGATTGTTTGAAGTTTACCCAGGAATCGTGCATTCTATTCTAGGCAATATGGGTTGTGAAGGGTATAACTCACCCTATACAACTCAAAATTTAGTGCAACCAATTTTTACAGGAACCTAACACATAGCGAAATATCGCATACAAATTTCAGGTTTAGATTCTAACTGAGCTGCTTCCAGTAAATCCACAAAGTGAACCTAAGGTCCTATTTAGGGGAAATAGGGTAGTGTAGGATACCCAAATTCAAGAGCTCATAATTCGAGTTCTACATACTCAAATGAGATGAAACTTGTTGCAAATGAAAATGGATCAGCTAGATTTAAAACCATATAGGTTTTGTATAATTTCAGCTAGTTTCTTATTTTTAAAGAATTTTTACTTTCTAGGACTCAAATCTACTTAGTACCGGATAATCTAGGTAACTCTTCAATAACTCAAGTTATATGTATCAAAATTTAATGGGACCAAAGAGGTTAGAAACTAGACAAAAAGAAAGTTAACATATCCAAAATTCAGACACAAATGAATTAAGCAATAATTATGGCATAAATTATAAATTCGGATAGAACTGAATAGAATTGGCAGAAATAAACAAATTGATGGTTTCACAAGTATTAGTGTACATATAAGGCTTGGATTGAAGGTTGCAAATTTTACATTGATACTAACAGATTGATATGTTATATTGATTGTACTATTGCAACTGATTTGTCCATAAGAGCTGGCGCTATTCATGGGAAAGCGGACCTGATCTGTTATGCTGCCGAAATTTTGGCAGAAATATGTGAATTATATGAATGTCATAAACATTTATATGTTATACTCATAAGATTCATGTATACTAGAATAATTTAAGTATGATATGAAGTATATGAATGAATGCATATAGCATATGCATGCATAATCATGTTCAAAGAAGGATAAAAATTATGAGAACTTGCAAGAAGTACGCACCAAGCTACCACGTGAGGCATGACGTAGACCTAGCTATCATGTCCTAGAGTAGTACTGTCTAAGACTTGTGCTAGCCCCTGAACAGATTTAAGGGGGATAATTTAGTGGGAGCATTTGGGAAAGTAAACCCGATAATCCTATATAGGAATGAACTCGATCCTAAAAGGCAAGCTATTACCTAGAGGTGGAGAGGCCATTCACCTCCAAGGGACCAAGTATAGAAGAGCAAGATCAAGTTGCAAGTTAATAAAAGAGATGAATTAAGTAAAGTGCACTTACATACAGTTAAGTACAAGCATCTGCATATGCATCTCTAATTATCTCATTATATCATAATGTTATTGTGATTCTTATTGAAGTATATTACTCTATTCGTGTTTCTATGTCTGTCATATAATATGCCAAGTGGTTGTTAAAATATAACCCGCTTCGAGAAAGATTTTTTCAACTTAAAATTAAACCACTATTTGCGTATATGTACTCATATTTTCATTAGAAACCAAAGTGGCTGGAATGTTTATGATGACACTATATGAGTGATGGTTTGAGTTTACCTATTGAGAACCTTAGGTTCTCACTGCCTGCTTGTATTTTTTTCTATTTTGTAAACATTCCAGTGCCTAGGCTAAAATTTAAGAATGAGGCAGAATCCTAGGACGTTCATCATGCATGACTCAGGCTTAAGTCAGCTAGGAAGACTATAGAGGCTGGTTGAAGTTCAGTAAGGGCGATAGCCGCGCAGTGGAAGCAGCTTCTGTGTATAATGTTAGTTTAAAAAAATCTTAAATTGTAATTATTTTATTCTCTATGTATCAGAAATGACGAAATTTATGAACCATTATTCAGTAATAAACCGTGCAGTTAAAGGGATATGTATTATATTTTCCATATTTTAAAGATCTCTTAGCATGGTGACAACCTCTTAATATAACTCTATGACTTGAGCATGGCTTATACGATAGAGGATGTTACAACCACACTCATGAACCTAACAACACCATGCATTCACTAATCATTAAGAAGAAATCTTTATTCCAATAAGTTACAAGATTTAATCTTATTTAAATAAAATAACAAGATTTGACCTTTTATGATTATGAAGTTTCATTCTTTAAAAAAGTATGAACCTTTACATTATATTCATGTCTTCAAGATTCAAATTTTTTGAAATAATAACACAAGATGCTAACTTTATGGCTAAAAAGCCTTATTCTTTAAGAAAGTTGAGACCTTTAATCATTATTATGCCTTCAAGATTACAGCTTTATGACATAAAGTTACTCTAAGATTTAAAAGATTCATTCTTGAAGAAGTTTAGTACTTTACTCAATATTTTTAACTTGAGGTTCAATCTTTATAAGATAAAGTTGCAAGATTACATTTGTATGCACAAAAGTTATATTCTTGGAGAAAGTTTAAAACTTTATGGAGTGTCTTATCTTCAAGGTTCAACATTTGTGACACAAAGTGACAAGTGCTTACTTTTTATGATTGAAAAGCTTCATATCTTAGGAAAGTTTGGACCCTTACATATATTCTTATCTTCAAAAAGAACAAAATGAAACTTTTTGAAATATATGAAAAATAGCGCCACTTTTAGTGCATCAAGAGGCAAACCTTCTAACATTTTATTCTTTATAATGCTCTTGGTCACATCAAGAGTCATAAAGAAAATGTAAAAAGAGGACCTTTCAAACATAAACTCCTCATAAAGAAAGAAACTAACTTTAAACCAAAAATACCACCAAGGAAGTGTATTTCCTTTTGACAACTCACAAGACATCAAATCACATGCATGAAAAATGAAAACTTTGGAAGCATTCAAGAATAGAAACACACAAGATCTCATAAAACAACTCAAAGGATCAAGCTTTGCTAAAATTGGAAATTTTGCTCACGAAGAGCATGGAGTTTTTCTTTCTTAAGTTGTCACTTGAAGATCTTGGTCATAGTGAGAGCCAAGCTTCAAGTTTCTTGAGTAACAAAAGGAAGAAATGAAAGATCACTACTAAAGCTGAAAGTGGCATCAAGAAGACTATTCCTTTGGTAATGGTGGCGGTGGTTTTGGCTTGAAGAAGGTGAGAGCCTTTGAGTTCTTATGAGAGTGAGGGTTGTAGTGTTTGAATCTTATCTACAAAGACCAATGTAACATTCATCGGATTTTATCATTTTTTTGCCTAGTTATTCGATTTTTATCGAATAATCGAGGTTAATTAAATCTGACTAAATAATTATTTAGGATCAATTAATTAGCAATTAATTGAGATTATATGTGAGAGAATTAGATTAGAAGCATAGAAGATTTCCTAGAAACTTTCTTAAACCAATCTACCGATTTAAAGGAAATTAGTAATATTTCGATATTTTAAGCTGTCAAAACTGAATCAATAGAATTATCTACCCAAATTCTATTGTGTCAAGGCTGAATACTCAGCCACTTAAGCCTCTATGGGTGGCACAACAAAGGCCAAAAGAGAGGGAGACATGGCTGAAAAATTGGCCACAAAATTTCAGCCAATGACAACACACATAGCCAACCACTCATTAAATGTTTGAATCAGATTTTTCTCTCCTCATTCTATGTAGATTGCACCTTTCCCTGCCTTTCCAGCCTCCTTCATCTCTTCTCCCTTCAATATACTCCATCAACCTTCAAGTTTTGACAAGATTCCACCCACCTAAACTCCAAAATCTACCAAGATCACATACAAGGAGGTAGAGATTCAACTTTGTGCTTATCTTCTTAGTTATGGGTGGTTGTTTGGGGCTTTTATTTTCTCACCTCTTGATGTGGTGTTTGAATGAATATAATGATCTTTGGCTGATTTGTTAGCTGTTTTTGGTGTTCAAATCGAATAAAAAGTAAAAAGGGGTGAGAGTAGGAAGAAGTGAGGGGCTAGAAGATCAAAATCACACGGTAGTTCGTATGGTGGAGCATACAGCTTTGCCTACAGTAGTTTAAATTTTATGAAACTATTTTTATATAAAACTGTACATCTAGGGCTTTCTAACCATATAAATTATAAGGTCATTGGATTAGTATTGAGGGAGATATGAATTTTGGAATTTTGACCAAGGTTTTTGAGTGATTCTGGGCAGACTAGGTTATTTAGGGCAATGCTTGCCCTATATAGCTTGGAATTGAATGAAACCAACTTTTTTAGAAAGCTTACACATAGGATAATATCCCATAAAAATTTCAGAGTTAGATACGATCCCTTTGCTCCCAGTGGTTCGAGGAAGTTGCCCTATGTCCAAACTGGACTAAAATAGGGCAGCTCAGAAAGGTCAAATTGTAGAGATTATAAATCAAGCTTTATTAAAGTAAATGAAATGGGACTTCTTGTAAATGAAAACTTGTCCTGTCATCTTTAATTTGATATAAATTTTGTATGATTTCAACTACTCTTCAATTTTTAGTGAATTTTTACTTTTAGGTGTGTAATTCTGGCTAGTTACAGGGCAGGACGAGGAAAACCCTAATAACTTGAGCTACATTTATCAAAATTAGATGGGACCAAAGAGGTTAGAAAGTAGACACACAACACTATAACATACCCAAATTTTAGATCCAAATGAGTTAATAGAATTTATGGCCTGATTTACAAAAATCGAGTTGAATAAAAGTGCTAAGACAGCAACTATGGTATGAATGCAACTAATGATCCTATGAAATTGATGATCGAATTGTGAATAAAGTATCATGATTTCTCTGAAAAATTGATTGTCTGAGTACTGGCACTATTCATGGGGAAGTGGACTCGTTCCGTTATGCCGCCAAAATTTCGACAGAGCCTATGCATGAGTTATGAGATATATTCAGATGCATGTGCATTTTGTAAGAACTACATAAATGTTATGTGATGACAAAAGTTCCATAGTTCTTGGGCAAGCCCCGGATTAAAGTTAAAGGGAATAGATCGGTGGGAAGGTTGGAAAAGTAAACCCAGCATTCATATATAGGAGCGAGCTCAATTCTAAAAAGCAGACTATTACCCAGGAGTTGAATGGCCAAGAACTCCCAGGGGACAAAGTAACGGAAAAGCTTATGATGCTAAGTTTAAGAATGAGTTTTTGCATAGTCACATTGCATAGTCATTATCAGTTGTTTACAGTTTGACTATTATGTTTACTTGTGGTTGTCTATTTATTTATTCTGCTCATTATTCTGTGTAACACTATTTAGTAGTTTATTCTGTTTCTTTTGTTGTCTTAAGTAAAATTGAACCTTGCCTCGGACTAGGTATTTACTTAAACTTATTAAATGTGGATAGTTCCATTTGATGCCTTTTTCTTTATAATTAAATGAAAATCGAGGCAACTAAAAATGAATGTGACGTCAGTTTAATACCGTACTCGAATCCTACTGAGAATTTCTTTAAATTCTCACCTCGCTTTGTGTTTCTGCATCATTCTCAGACTCTGGTGATGGACACGAAAACCACCCTATTTATTGAGATTCCTGACATGCAGCTTCACGATGACCCTATGTTTGACTCATTGTACATTGTTGGTTCTTGCCACTTTCGCCTCTATCTTTTTAATAATAGAAATTTTGTTGTTCCTTTATTTCACCCTACATTCGACCCTGCCGCTCTCTATTTCACTGTCCCATTGCATGTAGCACACCTTGCTCCACCTGTGGCACCCGCAGCACCCACAGCTCCTATCGGCCCTCCACCAGCGTCACCTCCGCAAGTGGTTCTAGATGTTCCGCTCAGTTCTGAGAGCAATCCGTTTGAGGTTACTGGCTCATCATCCTCCTTTTCAGGAGCTAGTGCTGACTATTCCCCAGCTGGGCCTGGTATAGCTAACTGCTATATGACCGAGTAAGTTCCGGCCGCAGGCTACGTTGTACAGTATGGCCCTTTTTTGGCAGTGTATAGCATTAGGCCATAGACTTAGCCATGTGTATATCAGCTAGTTTGGAATGTCCTCTAAGAACCTTGTAGGACTGTTTTGACTGACACGGGCCTTATGTCTTTTTGGTACACTGGCCCCACTTATGTATCCTCTTTTGAACTTGTATATAAACTGAAGCGTTGGCTTCCGACATATATATGTATGTATATAACTAATGATATATTACCTATCTTTATCTTTTTGTTGTGTTTTTTTATTTAATTTTTATGTTCTGTGATGTTGAATATGTTTATTATATACAGCACACCGCTTCTTCTGTTTACATATATGTTCTCTGTACCTCAAGGTATATTTCGTCAAAAAAAAAAAATAACAATATATATATTAGAGAAAAAGAGAATATGAATATAATAAATAAATAGTAAATAGAATACTAACACGGTAACGCAATCTACTCAATTTCATGCTATGACTTAAGCATAACATTAAATTTGTAGGGTGTTACAACCAAAATATGTGATCTTTGAAGGGCTTAGTGAAGAAAGTTTGGTTATGGTGGTGGTGGAGAAAAGAAGAAGAAAGTGTTGAGAGAAGTTGGAGGATTTGAGAGTTGTAGAGAGAATAAGAAGTTGAAAAATGAAAATGAGTGTATGTGTGTGTGTGTGCAAGTGCATGGCCGTAGGTTTCTGGTGTGTAGGGTGGAGATATTTTGCTTGCTTTTATGCTAATTAAGGATTAAGGGGACAAATTGGATGATAAAGGAGACCAAGTGTGGTCAACTCTTACAAAAAGCAACTTTGTCCCATGCTTTATGCTTTAATGACATCATCAAATGCTTTATTGTCTAGTTAACTAAATTTGAATTTTAATGATATGATTAAGTGCTCATCCAACTTAATTAACTTGATTAGGCAAGGATTAGTGTAACACCCTAATAAGCCCATACTACGCTTAAGTCGTATTACGGTGTTTCATTAGTTGTTACTTATACTCGTGGAAAATTAAACTTCACTTAAAATTAAATTACGCGGAAAATACGGTAAGACTTTTTTTTTTCTGGTAATACGTCATCGCTTTGGAAAGTAAAGCGTTGAACGAGAAGGTAGGTAAAGAAGGAGCGTGTGGCATAAGATACATAACCCAATCTCATATGACAAGAGAAAGATAAATAAATAGTAATTCACAAATACATTGCATTACATAACTAATCATTACATCCATATAGGTTCATAATATTTATATACATACATATATATAACAACATTACATCGAAGAAAGCTCATGGACGTGCCATGATCCAAATTCTAGGTACTAAATGCAAACTCCAATGACAAAGCTCATCTCAAAACGAAATATACGAAGATGCAGAGTGACGGTCACTATAGGTCCCAAAATAGCTTCGTCTGGCGTCCCACGTCGTCCGTCCGCTCACAATGTCGGGGATCCATGCTCTACTCCATTGGATGTGCCATCGGATTCTAGTGACGATGCGGAAAAGTAACTAGAGTGAGAAATAAGATTTCTCAGTAGGACTCGAACCCGACACGGAGGTGTCATCGTCATCGTCCCAGCCACTTCGGTTTTATAATGAAAACAGTGAGTATGCATAAGGTTCAGTTCTTAGGTTTTCGAAAACATGAATATCCGAAGTGGATTCAATTTTAATATACTCTTTAATCATTTATATCATACGTACATGGGCATAAGTAAAATCACATAAAACATGCATGACTGTGCTATAAGCTCCTCTTAACCTTTTCTCTTTAAGGGTTTGGACCGAAGTCCCTTTTCTTTTCTTAACTTGACTTATCTTAAGTCTTTTTTCTTTTCACCCACTAAACATAAGTGGTAATGAGCTCATACCGTGGCCGTCGCCACCATAAATTTTGGTACTTACACTAGCTGGGTCATGCCATGCCTCATGTGAGTCGTGGGTGAGGGAAACTTAGATTAGGTCACCTTCCCTTTTGAAGGATCATACCCTTAGTTCATTATCTTCTTATTAAAGCTTATGATGCAAAGTTAGTTTGATTCTTTTTCCACATTTAGGCGTTACGTATCGCCGTCCCCAAATGTGGTTTCTTTATCAATCACCTCTGGGCGTTACGTATCGCCGTCCCCAGGGTGTTCATATTTATTAATCCTTTCATGTATGTCAGTACGCATCATATTATCAACATATCATGTTCGTATCAACATCGTTCATTATCATATCGTCATCATATTATTGTCATTCTTATCATCATCGTACCACTATCATAATCATCATCATATCATATCATATCATCATCATCATCATCATCATCATCATCATATCATATCATCATCATCATGTCATCATCATAACATCATGCTTGCACATAAACATAGGCATATTCTCAAGCAAAGTTTTATGAGCTTAGCTTAGTAAATTTGGTGCAAGTTTTTAATTGAGGTTATCTCTTGTGTATCCTCTTTGATTAGTTGTAGGACCAATTTTGTCTAATGTCTTTTTTGATACTTTTTAAGTTGAGTTATGAAGGTTTTCCAATACTTAATATAAGGGTATTAATGTCTTAAAACTCATTCTTCATTAATCTTTAACTTTTACCCTAACCAGTTTTACTTTTATGGTGGGGCAGTAACTTCAAAAATTTACCATAATTTCATCTTTTACTATTTTTCTTCGAATTTTGGTATGCTTATACTTCTCTGAGTCTATTTTTAAACAAAAGAAACCCCACTCAAAAATTCATTTTGTAGCTTGAGTTATACACATTTTATTCTGACTGTTTAGACTTGAAAGTTCATCTCGGGTCAGTGACTTTTAAACATTACTGTGAACTCCTCACAAGGAATCTGACAAAACTGTTTTATGGGGATGTTTCTCTATGTCTTAGCTTTCTAAAAAACTTGGTCCCACTCAAGAATGTTCTGTGTAGCTTGAGTTATGCACGTTTTATTACCTACTGCCCGAACAGAAACCCATCCAGGAACAGCAGACTTTAAAAATTCGTATCTCTCTCATTTTAAGGCCAAATCTCACATATTTTATATGCATGAAAAGCTCTTTGAGTCTACTTTCACAGAAAATTAGTTTCATTGCATTTCAAGTTTTGTGGAGTGAGTTATACTACACGCTTTACAGACTGCTAGAATTTCCAGATTAACTCGTTTTTAAGTTTTACATACCAAACTTGTGAAAATGTTGCTATACCACTTCAAATCACCATTTTTATGTTTTATCTCATCACCATATTCAAAGTTTTAGTCACTAAATCAGTATTTTAAAACAAAATAGAGCAAGATACATAAAACCATCATGCCACATAATCTCATTTCAAAACAACACTTTCAACAAGATAGGAAAACTCATGGAGAAAAATATGGTCATGAGACCTTGAAGCAACTTTAAAACCACCTAGCTATGAAAAGCTTAGGGGTTCTAAAACTTGAAAAATATATGGAGAAGAAGGATAAGAATCACTACCAAAGAGAGCTTCCTTGAAGGATTTTGAAGGTGGAGAAGGTTGGGGAGAGTCTTCCTTCTTGAAGGCTTGAAAATGGGGCTTGTGTATGAGTGGCCTTGTTTCTCCAAGGACCAAAAATGGTGGTCCTTGAAGGGATGGTGATGGTGGTGATGGAAATGAAGTGAGAAGTTGTAGAGAGATTGGAAGAAGAACAAGGAAGATTGGAAGAACAAGGGAATAGGAAAGGGACTTGGAGAGAGGAGAGAGCTTTGTGTCTTTGGGTAAGGAAATGAAAAATGAAGTGAGGGGGAGAGAGGAGAGGCTGATTGGCGCAAAAAGAGAGGGAAAAGAGTGATGTGATTTTGCTTCTTTTGCAAGCAAGGAGGCTAGGAACCATGGGGTAAAAGGATGAGTTGTGTTTCCCTTGAGTCTTGGTGTTTGGGTAAAGACCATTTAGTGCTTTCGCAAGTGGTTAAAGGCATGAGCTCTCTTAGGATTTGGCTTGGATGGCTAGGATCACTCCAAGTGTCACCATCTTGATGGAAGAGAGTACATTTCTTGTCATGATTTAAGGGATCTACTAACATGGACTCTTGATCTAGTAGTGTATGATGAGAAGGCAATTGAATGGTTAGATGTGGCTCTTGCTTTGACCAAACTTTCAAACAATAATTAAAGGGAAGTTTCTACATCTTTATAATTGTTACAATTGTCTAAATGTTAATTAATTCAATTGGTTTGGTTACACATTAGCAAATTCTCAATGAAAGGATTTTCCTAATTAATTAGGTAAAGAAGATGTGAGGGTTAATGTGATTAAGGTGTGATACTTATATGCTCTTAGTGAATTAGGCTAGATCACCTTGATTTTATGTTCTAATTCATGAATTAATAAAGATTGGGCAATTAGGTTCTTAATTGTAACCTTTAGTGCATTATGTTTCAATTGTTGAATTTTCTAATTATTCGTTGACTTGCACTTATCTTATTGACTTGTCTTTAATTTACTAAACCCTTGCTCTCGAGATTGATCGATTAATTTTTCAATTAATCGTTAACCTCTCTAATTAGCCAGGATCACAGAGCTAATTAGCTTAGACAAAAATTGGGGATGTTACAATTAGTGATTAACTCATGTGACCATGATTAACAAAATTAATCCTTTAATTAAGCTTAATTATCCTGAATTTAACTCGATTAAGCTAATTATTAGTGATTAGTGCTTAATTAAGCTATTAAGAGTCTAATTTTCTTAATTAAGGATTCTCTAATCTTAATTAAGCATTCTCTTAACTTTCCTCTTCAAAATTACCTCTTAAATTCTATAATTAAGCCTTAACCCTTCAATTTCTCATTAAGTTCCTAATTACTTAGGGTTACTAAGGTAATTTTGTACGAAAGAAAATTGAGGATGTTACACTAGGCAACATGTTTTGGGTCGATGGGTTGAGTTGAGTTGATTATCAGTACTTCGAGGATGTACTTGCATTTGGCTTGATGTATAAAAGAAACAAGTACAACTTAACATTAGTCATCTTCTCTGGGAGTAACCACCATAGGTGAATTTGTATTTTTGAGTGTGCGTTATTGTTGGATGAACGGGTTGAGACATATAAATGGTTGCTAGAGGAATTCCTGGATGTAATGAAGAAAAAACAATCGAGTGTATTGGTCACTGATGCCAAGAAGGCCATGAGGGAGACAATTAAGTTAGTGTTCCCATATGCTACCCACCGACTATGTAGTTGGCATCTTTAGAAAAATGCAACATCCAATATAATGGATCTCAATTTTTGTAAGGCCTTCAAGAAATGTATTTATGCAAACGTTGCTTTTGAAGAGTTTGAGGAGTATTGGAATGAGATGATTCAATGCTTTGAGGTGCATAGCAATAATTGGGTGAATAGAACATATGAAAGAAAGGAAATGTGGGCCAATGCTTACCTTCGAAATAAGTTCTATGCTAGGGTGAGAACAACATCCCGTTGTGAAGCTATAAATGCATTCATAAGGAAATGTGTGAAGTTAAGGCATACTATTCATGAGTTGGTACAACAAATTGAGGTTGTAGTAAGGGAGTATAGAAACAATGAGATGGTTGCAGACTACCAATCCATGTACATGGGGCTTGTGTTGACAACTGCTTTGGAGTCGATTGAGCGTGCGGCTATCAAAGTTTACAAAAGAGAAATCTTCTTTGAGGTGAAAAGAACTTAGAAGGGTTGCTATGTAACATCCCCAATTTTTGTCTAAGCTAATTAGTTCAATGATCCTAGCTAATTAGAGAGGCTAATGATTAACTGAGGACTAATCGGCCAATCTCGATGAGCAAGAGCTTAGCAAATTGAGTCAAGTCAATAATTGAATCATAATGCGCTAAATGTTTTAGTTAAAACCTAATTATTTGAACCTCATTAATTCTTAACTTAGAAATATAATTAAGCTAATTCAATCCTATTAATTAACCACAAGACAATTGTTTTACCCTAATTAATTGAGATAGGTTAATTCTTACACCTAAATTACATAATTCATAAGGTCAATTCTTTTAGAAGAAAAACGTCTTAAAAGTGTAATTAACCGAAATCGGTCAAAGAGCAATTTGACTAACCAAATTGAATTTACAACTTAGATAATTCTAATAACTTTGAAGATTTAAAAATTTCTCTTAATTGATGCACCGAATCTTGGCTAAGGACAAGAGCAAAAATCCAACCATCCATTTGCCTTCTGATCATGCACTCTTAGATCAAGGGTCTATGTTAGTAGCATCTCTTTAGTCAAGACAAGAGAAGTATCTTCCTCCCTTAGGATTATGCCACTTGGAGTGATCTCATTCAATTAAACCAATCCCAAGAGGGGTCCTTGCTTTTGTCAACTTGAGAAAACACAAAATAGTCCATAGCATGCACCAAGACTCAAGGAAAACACAACCTACCCTTTTACCCCGTGGTTCCTAGCCTCCTTGCTTGCAAAAGAAGCAAAATCACATCATTGTCTCCCTCCCCTTTATGCACCAATCAGCCTCGCTTTCTTTCCTCCTCATTTCATTTTTCATTTCCTCTCTCAAGACACACCGAGCTCTTTCCTCTCTCTAAGTCTCATCCCTACTCTCTTGTTCTTCCAACCCTCTTTGTTCTTCTTCTAACCTCCTCACTACCTCCCACCCCATTTCCATCACCACCCTCACAATCCCTTCAAGGACCACCATTTTTGGTCTTTGGAGAAACAAGATAACACACACAAAAGCTCCATTTCCAAGCTTTCAAGGAGGGAGGCTCTCTCCAACTTTCTTTACACTTCTACTCTTCAAGAAGCTCTCTTTGGTAGTGACTCTAACCCCTTTCTCTTCCATGTTTTTCAAGCTCTATAACTCCTAAACTTTTCATAGCTAGGTGGTTTTAAAACTTGCACTAAAGGCCTCATGGCCATGTTTTTATTATATGAAGTTGTTTGGAATTTTTGCTCTTTTCTTGGAAAATGTCTTTGATCGTGCATTTTGTTTTACGTTGACCTAACTTTTTAGAACTCAAAATATTGATTTTTACTAAGATCTCAAAGTTTAAAGATGGTTTGGAAATGTAAAATGGTCACTTGGAGAAAATACTTAATATTTTTACAAGAAAACTCATTGAAAACAAAACCATGGAAACTGGAAAATTCTGGCAATCTGTATGGTGTGACTAATAACTCTTTCAATATAGCTCCAAATGAAACAAAAATAATTTTAAATGAAAATAGACTCATAGAACTTTTTAGACATATAAAATACGTGAAATTTGGCCTTAAAACGTGTGAGATATGAATTTTCAAAGTGTGCTGTTCCCGGAAGTGTTTATGTTCGGGCCATATGTAATAAAATCTTAATAACTCAAGTTATACAGAACATTTTTGAGTTGGACTAAGTTTGTTAGAAAGCTTAGACATAGAGGAATATCCTCATAAAGCAGTTTTGGCAGATTCCTTGTAAGGAGCTCATAGTAAGGTTTAAAAGTCACTGTACCAAGAATAGATTTAGAAGCTGAGCAGTCAGACTAAAATGTGCATATCTCAAGTTACAAAATGAATTTTTTCGTGAGGTTTATTTTGTTTAAAAACATACTCAGAGAAGTATAATCATACCAAAAGTTTAAGCAAAAGAGTAAAAGATGAAATTATGGTGAATTTTTGAAATTACTGCCCCACTGTAAAAGTAAAACTGGTTATGGTTAAGTTTTAAAAGTTAATGAGAAACAAGTTTTAAGACATTAAGACCCTCACATTAAATATTGGAAAACCTTCATAATTCAACTTAAAAGTTTCAAAAAGGATAATGGATGAAATTGGCCTTATGCCTAATAAAAGAGTTTACACAAGAGGCAACCTCAATTAAAAGCTTGCACCAAATTTACTAAGCTAAGCTCATAAGACTTTGTGTGATATGTATGCCTCTATGTGTCCATATGATGAGACTAATATGATGATGATCATGATGATGATGGTATGATGTGATGATGATGATTATGATAATGATATGATAATGATCATGACAATGATGATATGATATGATGATGATGATTATGATAGTGATATGATGATGATAAGGATGACAATGACATGATGACGATATGAAAATGAATGATTATGATATGAATATGATATATTGATGATATGATGCTTAATGATATACATTAAAGGAATCACATTTGGGGACGACGATACTTAACGCCTAAATATGGATAAGAATCGGAAAAGTTTTGCATCATAAGCTTTAATAAGAAGAGAAAATAAACAAAGGGTATGATCCTTCAAAAGGGAAGGTTACCCAAAGTAAGCTCCCCTCACCCATGACTCATGTGAGGTATGACATGACCTAGCTAGTGTGAGTATAGGGGATAAGGCTTACATGAGGCATGGCATGACCCAGTTAGTGAAACTACCAACAATTTATGGTGGCGACGGCCACGGTATGAGCTTATTACCACTTATGTTTAGTGGGTGAAAAGAAAAGGACTCAAGATAAAGTCAAGTTAAGAAAAGAAAAAGGACTTCGGTCTAAACCCTTGAAGGGAAGAAGTTAAGAGAAGCTTATAGCATAACCATACATGCTTTATGTTGTTCTTATGCTTGTTATGATATAAATGATCAGAGGTTATGTTAAAATTGAATCCACTTCGGATAATCATGTTTTCTAAAACCTAAGAACTAAACCTTATGAATGCTCACCATTTTCATTAATAAAATCGAAGTGGCTGTGACGATGACGATGACACTTTCGTGTCGGGTTCGAGTCCTACCGAGAAATCTTATTTCTCACCCTAGTTATTCTTCCACATCGTCACTAGATCTTGATGGCGTACCCGATGAAGTGGAGCATGGACCCTCCCCATCATGAGTGGACCTACGACGCTGATGTCCAAGCTATTATGGCTATGACCACGATGGTAGTCCGCACTTACTTTTACCTAGGTCATATACATGAGGGAGAGGAGCCCGATGTTCAGCTAGCCCCAGTAGACATTCCTTCGGCATACCTTGGATAGCCGTTAGGTCCTTGGGATTTTCCCCCCGGTCCCTTGCTAGATGTTGAGATGGAGTCGGTGTCTTCGGACCTGCCCGCAGCCGAGCCCGTGCCACAGCCTGTGATTCCTGTGGTCGACGTGAGCTCTACAGCCACTCTGAGGGCCGCAATCGCTTCGCTGCCACTCCCTGAGTATCACCTTGTTATGTCTGAGGAGGATCCCTCCGAGGAACTTTCTTCGATAGCCAGCTGTACTCCAGGTCGTCATGTTCATCACATAAAGGTGGTCAGTAGGCACCCTCATATCATCCGTACTCCTCATGTTCCCCGAGGCCGAGGAGCGAGGGGAACCAGGCACTCGAGGACTTGATTTCATCCAATCGAAGGGCGCGGAAGGGGCAAAGAAACTAGAACATGTCTACTTGGGCCTATTTTATTATTACTCCTTATCCTATGTATTTCATTTTGTGATGAACTTTGTCATATTTGCTTATGTTTGATATTTTGGGGCCATGGCATAGCCATGAGTTTCCTTTTCATGTATTGTTGAATATTATGAGACTTTATATATATATATGGTTGTTTTAGTAAGGTGAATGCATTATATTTCTATTTATCCATTGTTCCTTTATTTTATGACTCAAATTTATGTGACACGCCTGTTTATAGCTATCTTCTCGCTCAAGGCTTTACTTTTCAAAACGTTGCAAAGCGACGATGTATTTCAAAAAAAAAATCTTACCATATTTTCCGTGTAACTTAATTTCAAGTGAAGTTTAGTTTTTTACGAGTATAAGTAACAACTAATAAAACACCATAATACGACTTAAGCGTAATATGGTTTTATTAGGGTGTTACATGCTACATTAGTTGTTATTTGGGGGTGAAACCATGGCTACTATAGTCATATACAGAATGCCCAAGTTTAGCAAAGCTTATTATGGGTACAAGTTGATGTATAATAGAAATTTAGAGAAATTCGATTGCCAATGTCGGTTATTCAATACCCATGGCATTTCATGCAGCCATATATTTTGTGTTATGAGATATGAAGTGATGGACAAAAGATGCCAAGATTTTTGTTGAACTAGTGGACGAAGAAAATGAGAATAGTGATAAAATGTTTGTGCTTCGTTTGGTGTATGTACTGCTAGTATGTGGATGTCATTTCTTGCAGCAAGGAAAATGTGTGACTTTTGTGAGACGAGATGAGATTTCTAGAATTACAACTAAGTTGTAGCATAGCTGTTCTATATTGGGTATCAAGTCATTACTATCAAGCAATAAAAAGCTTGGTGACCCAATAAGGGTGAAGTCCAAGGGTGCACCACCAAGCAAAAATTTGGTGAATAGTAAGCGGCATTGCTCAAATTGAAACATGCTAGGACACACAAAGAGAAGTTGTGCATTGCTAAAGTCCATGAAATCCAACGATCCATCTTTAGCAATAGAAGAGCCAACCAATGCTAATGATGCTTCAAAAATGAGGCGAAGTAGTAGGTATGATGTGTATGTAATAGTAAGTAACCGAGTTATAGCTATTATGGGTAACAATTTTTTGAGGAGTTAAAAGTTTTAGATTAATCTTAACTTGATTAGTTTTATGTTGGACATTGATCTTGTTTTGTTGATTAGGTTGAGGATAGTCATTAGAGACATCATCACTGAAGATCCATCCACAAGATGTGAAGCACTGAGCTACAAGTTTTGGAGTTGGGATCAGTCATTGTCATCATTTTATGTGTCGAATCAAAGTAATACATTTGTTCTTGGGCTGCCTATCAAACAATTTTGTTAGGCAAAATTTTATCTAGACTAGCTACATCATATTCCACCTCAAGGTGTGGTTCAATAGTGTAGTCATGAAGGTCCATGTCAGCAGCAATATTTTGGAGGGCTAGTATCAGGCTTAACACAACATCATTATGTCGTAGATCCTCGCCATCGATGGTATCTTCATGTAAATTGTTTGTAAAGCAAATATTTATATTGAACATATCTTATATTGAAACAATTTTGGTATAATAAATAAAATTGGTACTTTGCAGCACATGTCTAGTTGCCCTTCAATGAGAAACGACAAGCCTCCACAGCCATAGAAATAAACAAAGTATTGGTAAATGTGAGTGTATCTCCTTTTTTTTAAGCTTTTATTTTTCAAAGTTAAGTTGATTTGAAGTTAATTTTGTTGTAGATTGTTGAGATGGTTTTTGGAGGAGTTCTATTTTTGAAGTAAGTTTTGCTTTGAGCTATGTTAGTACTTGAAAAGGTGTTTTTCTATGTTAGAGAGTAAACTGCTATTAATTATTTACATGCAAAATAGAGTTTGGTTGAAATATGGCTAGCCCTTATAAATGTGGATATTTTGAGAAAGGTGAAAGGTTTATGAATTTGTTCTATTTTTGGTACTTTGCGATGTTGGTTTTGGCAGCCTGAGTGGCCAAGTGAATTTGGACTGGCTGGTTTGCATGGTTGTGCAAGAAAAATCCTCAGCCTTGGTAAATGAGAATATTGGAATTTTGACGTGACTTGCCTTAATAAGTCTATCTCGCTCTTATTTAGAAAGCATTAATAGTAAAGAACAAACTATGAATCCAAATCTTAGAGGCTGTAAAGTTCAGATTTTTTGTATTGTTTAGTTGTTATATGTGTTAGCTCCAATGCCTTTCGAAAACCATTCTGTAGTTGTAAACCGAAATGAGAATTAAGGTTTTGATGAATATCAAATCAAAATTTAAGTTAATCCTGCTATATATATAAACGAATTATTTCTAGAAGCATTTCTTTGTGAATTATGTGCATTATATGATTGAGAATCTTCGAAGTCAGGTTGTCCATTGATGCTCTAAATTGCATATACTTGATATGGAATATATGCTTTGTATACTTCTCTCAATTATCATGCAAGAAACAAGAAAGAAGGTTTAGAAGGATGAAAATACAACATCAGAACAGAAAATGGTGGCTCAAGAGCGAACACTGTTTATTTAGAAAGATAACCTTGTCCAGAAGGGAAATTTTCAAAGATATGCTTCTCATGAAGTGTTACACCTTCAAAAACTTCCTTTACACATTTCAATAGACAAATTAAAAAGTTCAAAAAGGTGATTTGAAAAGATGCAGAAGAGACGTTAACAAGCCTGAATAGTTGGCAAACTAAAAAACGACTACTTTTTTACTTCTATGTAAGTTTTGAAGAATGGGAAAAAGGAAGGTTATTTCTTCTCTATCTAGTTGTAGACCAGCAGATAAAAGGATCACAAGGATCAAGGCCTGCAAGCTTTAACTATCATATCTCGAAGCCTATATAAGGCTAAAAATAGAAGAAAGAATAGTTGGACTGTTTAAATACTTTCCTTGTAAAAGAGCTTCCTTTCTTCATCCTTCTCAACTGTCTAGAATACCAGAAAGTTACTTATTGTAACTTTAGGATATAAGAAAATATTCTCTTCTGTCTGTAATAGATATGTTCTCTCTTTGAGAATTTAGATAAGTCTCACACAAATCACTTTATAGTCCTTCCTTTGTTGAGAAACTTAGTGTGAGTGTACAAACAAAATACTTCTTCTCATCATTTGTATCTGGACCTAGTAATGGGTAAAGCTTGGAAAGGCTAGTAAAATACTACTTGTTTGTGAAGGTTGGAGAGGCTAGAAACACACTACTCAATTGTAAGCCTGGAGAGGCTTGTAGAAAGAATACTCATGTGTAAGAAGTTTGGAGAAGCTAGGACAAAGATTACTTAGAGTATATAAAATCTCAACGAAAGGTGGGGACTAGAGGTAGGCAAGTGGTTTGGCCGAACCAGTATAAAATCTGCCATGTGATTATCTTTATCTCTAATCTTGTTATTTGATTTTATCACTTAAGTTCAGATCTGTTTAAAACTTTATCAAAAACAAAAGTTTATTTCCATTTTATATAGAACTAAACTATTTCTACACTAACACTATCGCTTGCACAATCCAAGTCTTGAACTTGAGATAGATATTTTTGCTAAAGTTTTCAAATATGAAACTTACTTGAAAGCATGATTCAACCCCTATTTCTTTTGCTATCCTATCCAACAATATGTAATATACTTCTGTATGTTATGATTGGAAGTTGGATTTTGTGGAATTCATATGTTAGGAATTCGACCTTTACTATGTGTGTTGCAACATGGCATGATGTTCTCTTGATTGCTGGCTTTAGTATAACATGTTTTGCCTGTAGTTCGTGTACATGTGTGAGAGTTAGAGCATTAATCCCTCCAGCAAAAAGAAATGTTATAGATAGGCATAACAACAAATTTTTGGGTACTTAGACAAATCTAATGTAAAAAAACCGAAAATGCGCATTTGAATTAATGAATGCATGCATGAATTGTGGTCATCATTACATAGGTGCTGAAAATTTTGTACATGTTTGTTAAGACTGAAGGGACAATCTTTTAAACTATGAAAAATGTGGGGCTATGGAATGTATAGGAAATTAATTATCTGTATAGAATAGGGTACATATACCGAGAAAAATCTCCCAGGAAGCTATACAACGCTTCAAGGGAGTTCATCATGAAAAAGGTTAAAGGGTTATTGGAGAGGAGTGGATTGTAGAAACTAATTCTGTTGAGATAGCATATATTTAGGAGATCAATGAAGCATCTGACATTGGTGGAAGTTTAGCAATCCAGGAAAGTGATAAGTTTAGTGGCTGTCATGAATTTGAAAATAATGTAGATAGGAATGAATCGAACTTTTGTTATAATTCAGAATCATATAGTGAACTGGAGTTCGATGGTGATAATAATATTGATAATTTAGAGAACAAGGGTAACATTGTGGATGTCTTAGGACAAGAAGGAAGCCTTGCTTTACTTAAGGTAACTATTGAAATTTGAATACAATAGCATTATGAGGTGAGTTAGTAGGAAACGTTCCTTTTAAAACTAGCAGTAGCAAGAAAGAACATGTAGTTGAATTAATTACACCTTCAAGATTCAGAAGTTACAAAGATCCCTGCGGGTAGCATGAGATTTAAACACCCCTCACTAGAAAAAGAGAAAAATAGAAAAATTGACATGTGCAAATATAAATGTTTCTAACAGAAATAGGATTTTACTCAAGCAATAATGTAGTCCATAAGTTTTGAATTACAGCATTTGCCATTCAACACAAAATATGGAAGAAATGTTATGTAACAATTTTTATTAGTTTAGGGTGTCATGCTAATTTGAACTTGAAAATTGGTCCATTTTTCCTGCTTTTTATTTTCTATACTACCTTGTTGACTTGTTCATTGTTGTGTATATTATTTTTTGTCGTAGTTTATAATATGTGTAACACTCTTCCAAACACAGTACTATGCTTAAGTTATAGTACTATACTTAGGAGTAGTTATTGTTACTTCAATGGACCTTATATGACAGCGCTTTTTGGCCGTCTCCAATATCTCTAGTCAACTCCACCTATGATGACTGCCTCCAGTATTTCTTGAATTATTTAGAGATAATAAGGAGACATATATAGGAATGAGAATTATAAATTCTTAGTAGGATTCCCTAAATCATCACAAACCATTTCATCGTTATTATCTCCAACTGCTTCAGTTTATTGTTAAAGCAGTGAACATGCTATATAAATTGTTCAATTTTAAGGTTTGAAAACATAATATCGGAAGCAGAGTTCATTTTAATTACATACTTGAGTCAAAAGAATCAATAGAAAATAAATCCATAATTCACAATATGAATACTAGTTGCAGCATATTAAGATACAATAACATCAATATACTAGAACCTAAAATAAACATATGTACTTGAATTTTCCCGTAACTTTCTTTTAATTTTCTTTCCTTGGCACACCTAGGCATTGTGTATCGCCATCCCTAGGGTGCAGTCTTACTCATTTTCCTTTACTTGTCATACATATTTAGAGTATGATCACCATGTCATACCCCATCAAGGTATGATCGCCTTGTCACATACCTTAGGATGTGGCCATCTTCCCATATTCCATCAGAGCGTGATTGTTGTGTCACGTTCCTTAGGAATATGGACTCATCTTTATATCTTTAATCATAGAATCATGAATGTACATACTTCATACCTTATTTCTAAATAATCATACTTGCTCGATATTCACACATATCACCTATAAATATTAATGCATAATATTTATAACTATTGCTATTTTCTGCCAAAAATTTGGTAGTATAATGGATCGAGTCTGCTTCCCCATGAATAGTGCCAGCCAACAAATCAATGATGATAACACAATCACTGTAACATAACATCATTAAGGTAATATATCCAATCCCTTATCATTCATATATATTCAACAACAAGCAAATTAAGTTAAGGTCATACATGCACTAAAGCATAGAATTCTTCAATTTAGCAATGCTACTAATCCTTACTCAGTTCTGCCCAATTTTGGTTATTTTTGTCAAATTTTCTACATAACTTAATTAAATCTGAATTTTTGATATGTTCAAGTTTTATATGTCTAGTTTCTAACCTCTTTAGTCTCATTAGATTTTGATGAGTATAACTCATGTTATTAGTATTTTATCTAAGTCTGTCTTGTTACTAGGCAGATTTGCACTCCGAAAAGTCAAAATTCACTAAAAATAGAAAACTAGTTGGAATTATACGAAACCTTTACCATATTAAAGCTAACTGACCTAACTTTCATTTCCAACAAGTTTCATTTCATTTGACAAGTAAAGCTCAATTGCGAGCTCTTGAAGTTGGCTAACTAGAACTGCTCTATTCTAGCCCGATCAAGACATAGGGCAACTTCAATAATTTACTGGGAGAAATAGGGACCGAATTTAACTTTGAAATTTTTATGAAATGTTTCCCTGTGTGTAAGCTTTCTAAAAAATTGGTTGCACTCATTTTCGAGTTATATAAGGTGAGTTATACCCTTTACAACCCATACTGCCCAGAACAGAATACAAGATTCCTAAGTAAACTTCAAAAAATCATATCTCTCTCAATACTAATCTAATAGTCTTATAATTTATATGTTTGGAAAGCCCTAGACGTCTAGTTTGGCCAAATGTTCGTTCGTACATCATGACAATACGGAAAGCTTAGGGTTTTCCTAGGAATCCTGATTTTATTTTTGGGAATTTCAAATGGTTTCCTCTTAGGCTTTAAGCTAAACTCATCAAAACCACATCAAATCCATTACAAATCATCCCATATACATCATATAACATCAGTTTCATAAATCAAAAATAAATTCATACTAAGCATAATCCAAGAAACTCAACTAAAACTAAAGAATCCCACCTCTAACAAGTAAATTTCTTGGGAAAAGTTGATGTTTTTTAACAAAGAAGTAGATGAAGGCTTGCGAGGATGTGAATTAGAGGAAGAGAAGAAGAAGAAAATGGAGGAGGAGAGGTAAGGAGAGAAGGCCAAAATTTTGAGGACCTTAGGGGAATTTTTGAAGTTAAAATTGAAGGTGGTAGTTGGCTAGGTGCTTCCTAATTGGTTGATGGATCCTATGGCTCTCAAGTGAGCCAACAAGACTCATCTCAAAGGGTGTAAATCGTGTCACATAGGGGTATAGGTAGATGGGTTTTGAGCCCTTGGTTTTCTTGTCGTAATTTTTGTTAATTTGAATTAACAGTTTAAAATATCGAAATTCTACTAGATTTTCCTTAAACTGGCAACTCTTTTCCATCTATTTTTGCTAAGATTTTCTAATTGGCTACTCTCACTTCCTTAACTCTAATCTATCTAGTTAACATGTACCTAATTCATATTTAATATTTAGTTGTCTTCTAATTCCGTAGTCATGCTAATTAATCGAATAATTTGATTAATAATGTAAATCAAACATTTTAAAATTTTCGGACGTTACAATATGCCTTTTGAAAATGGAACCTCATGGTACAATTATTCTGACAAATAATTGCGGCGTCACTAGTAAAAGAAATTGTGAGGGACATGCAGACTAAAGGAGATTGTTGATGCAACTCAACATATTGTGCATGCACGCGTGAATATCGATGTGCCATCTTCTGTTGTGTTGGAGGTATGAAGTCTTTTCTAGTAACTATTCAATATATTAACTTTCCAAGCCAAAAATTGTGAAATGCATGGTATAATCAATTAGTAGTTTGTGGTAACATGTGCATGCTGATGAGTATTTTATCGTGCATGGTTACTATTTTGTATTAGAAATATAAATGCACATTATTTCATCAATCTCGCCGCAATTGACTATGAGAATGGTAGTGAAAGCACATTGTGGTATTACAACTATATGGTTGCAGATTTAATTTTCCCTTTTTTCCTTCATTTTTATAAAAGGAAATTATTTTTGTAGAAATTTCAGCTGCACTTTTTCTCTTTTATTTTTTTTTTTTATGTAAAGTCCAGATTGTTATAGGAAATAGAAACTCCAAAACAATCATGAGAAAACATGTCCCTTAGGTCGCCTACTCATTTGGTTATTTGTAGGTTAAACCTCTGCAAGGACTAAACTGGCCGCTAATGTTGGCTTATCAGCCAATGCTTAGATCAGCAAGATGGCTGTCTATCGGCCCTATTCTGTTAAGCTTTTCTATTTAAACAATGATAATATGGGGTTTTGGCTTAAGAGCACTAGCAGTATAGAATGACATTAAACTCTGTAAGATAGAGCAAGAGTTTAGTTTAAAGTAAATGTAAAACGTTAATTTAATTTCAAAAAATAGCATCAAAGAATTATTGGGGAACCATGAAGTAAAGCTGTCAAAGTGAGCTGAGTTGGCTTACCACGGATCATGGGCCAAGACTAGCTATATGAGTTGGCTCACTTTTCTAGTGAGCCATAAAAATACCAATCCGGCTCAACCCACCTGAGCTGGAGGGTTAAACTGGTTGGCTTACCAAAAAATAATAAAAAATTAAAAAACCTTAAAATTAATTAAAAATGCCAAAAAAAAGGTTAAAAAATAAAACAGATTGTATATAAATTGTTATAAAAAACTTTGGCTATACAAAAACCAAAATAAATTAAGCAAAACAAGGGGAACAATATATAGAATTCAACACAACAAGCAAAGGTTCACTAAAGTAGTAACAACTAATAACCTATAATCCTATCAGGTAGTGGTAGAGATTGGTCAAACATAATAATTAAGCAACCACATAAAGTACTATATACAATATATCATAGAGTGTAGTTATTATTTGTTAGTGTTATGCATTACTTCTTACTAGTGCTAACCTTTTAAAAAAAATTGTAAAAAAAAAATGGGCCAACCCACTTTCAACCCAGCCCAAACCCACTTAACCCATGGGTTATATGAGTTGGGTCAAATTAATCCACTTTTATATGAGCTAAAATTTTGCTGGCTCAACCCACTATTTTGGTGGGTCGAGCCGGTCTAGTTCACGGGTTGCAGCCCACTTTGATGGCTCTATGACAGAGCCATTTAAGCATTGCATGATAGGAGAGTCCAATTTCAGTCAGCAGACATGGAAGCTAGTGTAGTAGCATACGTCAACACTCGGAAGTTATCATTCCTACAAATTCATGATTGTGCAATTTCGTTGGCAACAAATTTTTCAGACAAGATAAATAACATGAGGGCTTATTGGCTAAGTCATGATCTTCCCCTATAACAAGTATGCTTTGTTGTCTTACAAAAGGGCCTATTTTTTACATGAGAGTTGCATAGAAAATATGGTGTTGGATATAATTACTAGAAAATAGTGGTGGGAAGGTGATATTCAAGTTTAGGCATCGCACAATGGGGGCAATTTCATAATTAAATTTGACATAGGGTGAGTTGTAAAACTATAATTAGCATAGGAGCCTGAGATGGTAATACTATCCCTTTTAAACCACAATAATTCCCGAAATTAGAGTATGTGATGCTATCTGAATGCATTTAAGCAGAGTTAAGTGATTCACATACCTGACCCATGGAAGAAAACCAAAAATATGTTGTATTTAGTCTTTGCCAATATGGCATGCTTTGGCATTGGACAAAAATAGGGAATCCACAAAATAAGAGTCAACAAAATAGCGCATTGGAAATTGTCAATCCAAAAGGAAGATATAAACAAAAAGAGCTGATAATATCATTCTCCAACAAAATGAGGAGGCTACAACTTCAGTGGCATTGCTAGCCTGCCTTCTTGGTTATGTTGCCAACTGCCAGCCTGATTAGTGTGTCTTTATGTAGGTTGTAGCCCTTCAAGATCAGGTCTAGTGTAAGCCTCATTCTTGTGTAATCATTAACTTTCTATTAATGTGTAAAAAGCCTTATTAGGAAGTGTTGTGGGGCAAAATAATGAAAAGTAAATGTTGCTGAATTTTTAAGCAAGCTTACCTCCAAATCACGGAATAGCCATATATGAGATAAGATCATCCATTGTGCCACCCAAATTCCACAATTGTTGCTGAAGCAGTGGGTTATATGTCAAATTTTGAATGCAAAATTTGTCATTCATGTAGTAAAAGTGATGGAAAGAAGTAAAAGTTGTCATATGATCTAGGTTCTTATTGCTTGACCCTCGACTCAACAATAGGGAAATCAGATATGACAGGTCGAGGTGTTGTTTGATGGTCATAAAAGGAGTTATTTTCAAAGAGCCCTTCTAAAAACAAAGCCTATTGTTTGATTACTATTAGAATTATCATTTTTGTGTAAAAGGGCATGCATCTGTATAATGAAAATTGGAAAATAATTAAGCTAACCATGTTCTTGATTGCAAGTCTTGATCCTCTATGGTGGTTGTAACATCCGCCATGAGCTCCGACTTTCGACCTTATTTCCAAGGTTCAAGTGAAATGAACAAGGTTTCTGATCTCCAACTTAACCTCCAATTCGAATGAAATAGTCATGATTTCCGACTTTAAGTTTCAATTGAAATGTGAAGTTTATACAATTTTCGATATCCTGGTTGATCCCAAATAGAATGGACTCGAGTTCAGATCTCAGAGCTGATCTCCAAGTTCGACCACAATTTATACGAGTTTCGATCTCCAACTTTATTGCCAAGCTTCAAATAAAACGGGTCCAATTTCCGATTTCCGACTTATCCTCCAAGGTCTAAACCAAATAGACGTGATTATCAATATTCGAGTTTATTTATGTTTCGATATCCGAACTTAACTCAAGAGCGTTCTAATTTCCATTTACATTCATGAGTTGAATTTATGACCAACTTCCGAGGTTATATACATTCTGATTTTTGGGTACCTAAGGTTTTATGCCCTGATACTAACTTCCAAGTTTATGTAACATCTCCGACTTCCGAGTTTAAGTGTCTTATGATGCATAGTCTTGTCTGTGACCGCCGATTTTAAGGTGATTTGTTTGCTGTCATTCCCGATATCCGACTTTATTCTTCAAAGAAAACAGATATAATTTCCGACCTAATAAATTTCCATGTGACACAAGTTCCAATATCCGAGTTAACCTCAAAGTTCGAATAAGATGGACAAGAGTTTCGACTTTACATAGAATGGACACGAGTTTCGAGTTCAGACAGAGTGCAAACGAATCCCATTTTGCGTGGACAATAAGTAAGCCACATTAAACCACAAAAGAAGGGAAGCATGGCTGGAAATCAGCCATAAGAATTTCAACCAATCAAACTCACAAAGCCAACTACCTCATCAATACTTAAATCAGACTTTTCTCTTTTCCCCTAATGACTAGTGTTGCATTCTCTTCTAATTTTATTCTTCTTCTTTTCCTCTTCTCTTCTCCTCTAAAACAACTTCCAACACTTAGCAAACAACACACAAAGAGATAAAGGTTTAATTCTACTTTGGCTGTTCTGATTATGGGTGGCTGTTTTCACCTTATTTACTTATTTCTTAATATGATTAGTGAATGAATGTAATGATTATTGGACTAGTTGTTAGCTGCTTTGTGTTCAAATCTGATTGATTAAGGAATAGGAAAAGGTGAGAATAAGAAGATGTGAGGACTAGAAAACCAAATTCCCTCGGCAGTCCGTACGGCGAAGTGTACGGCTCCGCCTACAGCCAATTAAATTTGATGCAACCATTTTTGTATGAAACTAGACTTTCAGGGCTTTCCATACATATATCATATAAGTCATTGGATTAGTATTGAGAGAGATATGAATTTTTGAAAATTGACCTAGGAATCAGGACTTTCATTCGAACAGTGTGACTTGAGATGGGTGTAACTCACTCTACACAACTCCAAATTGAGTGAAACGAACTTTGTTAGAAAGCTTACACGTAGCACAATATCCCATGATGAAATTTCGAGTTTGTTATGGTCCCATATGCTCCCAGTAGTTTAAAGAATTTACCCTATATCCAAATCAGGCCAAATTAGGGCAGTTCAGGAAGGTTAAATTTCGGGGCTTATATCTTGAGCCCTACTAAGTCAAATGGAATGGATCTTTTTGCAAATGAAAGTTTGGGCTTAGCTTTACTATGAGATCAATTTCATATGATTTGAATCAGTTTTCGATTTTTAGTAGATTTTTACTTTTAAGTGTGTGATTCTGGCTAGCTGCAGGGCAGGCTGGGATAAAACCTATATAACTTAAGCTATATTTATCCAAATTGGATGGGACCAAAGAGGTTAGAAAATAGACACATAACACTTTAACATATCCAAAATTGAGGTCCAAATGAGTAAAAGACAAATTATGGCCTGAATTACAAAAACTAGGCTAAATGATTGTGTTGAGGCAGTAACCCTGTCTTGATGTAACTAATGCTCCTATAAAGCTAATGTTGAATTATGGATGAAATGTTATGATGTCTTTGATAAATTGGTATACTGAGTACTGGCACTATTCATGGGGAAGCGGACACGTTCCGATATGCCATCAAAATTTTGGTAAGACCTATGCATGAGTTATAAGGTACATGTGCATTTTCGAGAAAGTCATAAAGGGTATGTTATGATGAATATAAAGATTATGTTATGATGAAAGTTCCGTAATGCATGGGCCAGCCTCGGATAAAAAGTTAAGGGGAATAAATCGGTAGAAAGGTTTGGGAAAGTAAACCCGGCATTCCTATATAGGAACGAGCTCATAAGCAGACTATTACCTAGGAGTCTAAAATGGCCAAGAACTCCCAGGGGACCAAGAAATGGAAAAGTTTAAGGAAAAGTTTATGAAGACAAGTTCAAGAATGAGTATTGCATGGTTGCATTGAATAATCATTATAAATTGTTTATAGTTTGAATGTTATGTTCACTTACTACTATATGTTCAATTTTCTGTTTATTACTCTATTTCTTGTGCTGTCCTATGTAAAATAGAATCTTGCCTCGGACTAGATGTTTTCTTGAACTTATTAAATATGAATAGTTCTATTTGATCCCATATGTTCATAATTAAATAAACACCGAGGCAACTGAGAATGAATGTGACGTCAATTATGCGAACCCTACTAAGAATTTCGTTAAATTCTCACCTCACTCTGTATCTCCGTATCATTCTCAGACGCCAGCGATGGATTCGACCGCCACCCTTTTCATTAAGATTCCCAACCTATAGCTCCACTGTGATCCCTTCGTGGATTCACTGTACATAGCTGGCTCCTGCAATTTCCGTCTCTACTTGTTCAGTAATAGGAATTTTGTTGTTCCTCTGTTCCACCCTGCGTTTGAACCTGCCACACCATATTTTGCATTCCCATTACATATGGCACACCCTCCTCTTGCACTTCCAGTGCCCGCAGCACCTGCCGCACTTGCCAGTCCACCACCCGAGTCGCCTCCGCAGATGGTTCCGGATATTCCGCTCAGTCCGAAGAGTGATCCTTCAGAGGCCACCGGCTCATCATCTTCCTCTTCGGGACCTAGTATGGACTACTCCCCAGCCGGGTCCGATGTGGCCAACGGCTATCTGACCATGTAGGTCCTGGTCAGGAGCTCGTTTGTATAACATGACCCTTTTTTGACACCGTGCCGCTTTGGGTCATAGACTTAGGATTATCTTGACTGGTATGGACCTTATGTCTTTTGTTACACCGGCTCCATTTATGTATCCTATATTATATTTGTACTTAAATTGAAGCATTAGCTTGTAACATCTATGTATATATCTATACATCTATGTACACAGTTGATGACATATTACCTGCCTATTGTAATTTCATTATGTTCTATGATGTTGATCACGGATATTATGTACAACACGCCATTTCATCCATTTAAAAAAAAAAAAGAGAAAAAGAAAAGGGAGACGTGAGTAAGTAATTAGTAAGTAGAGTATCAACACGGTAACACATTCTACTCAACTTCATGCTATGGTTAATCATAACATTAAATTGGTAGGGTGTTACATTTTTGGTATCAGAGTAGTTCGTTCTAGCTAAGGCCTGAGGATTGGACTGATTATGCTTCACGCATATTCTATATTTTTAGCTAACAACATGCACTAGATCTTGCATTTACAGTTGATCTATAGAGGTGCATGTGTATGGGGTGCCTGACAGTGTGAGCTGTTATTTACTAGCATATTAGACTTAGTATTGAGCCTGATCAACTCAATAACTTTTGTTTTGTGTGCTCAGAACTTAATGGCTTCTAGAAGGAAAGGTAGACCACGCGCGGAACCCGGTCAAGAGAACCCTGCTGATCTCATGGACACGATGCGAGAAATGGCTCATGCAATGCAGGAGTAGGCCGCGGTAGCTCACTAGATGATGGATTAGCTAGGCAGGCGACCTGAGGTAAATTGTGGAGGAAATCCACATGGCCCAGGAGTTGACCTGGACTACCTTAAGTTTGCTGAGTTCAGGAAGGCAAATTTGCCCAACTTTCGAGGGGCGTATGATCTTGATAAAGCCGACGAATGGATCAAAGCCATGGAGAAGATTTTCTCTGTCCTAGATTGTTCAGATCATCAGAAGGTGACCTTTGCCACCTACATGCTGGAAGCAGATGCAGAGTTTTGGTGGAATGGCGTACGAAGACTGCTTGAGGAATCTCAGACAACGGTCACCTGGACGGTGTTTAGAGATGTTTTCTACCAGAAGTACTTCCCTGCCTTAGTTTGAAATGCCAAGGAGCTAGAATTTATGCAGCTCCATCAAGGAAACTGGACAATATCTGAGTATATTACTAGGTTTAAAGAGCTATGTAAATTTTCTACAATTTACCAGAGGAACCCGGGTGAGGCTTGGAAATGCGTCAAATTCAAGGGAGGGCTACAAGAAGATATTCTCACTACAATAGGGCTAATGGAGATCAGAGATTTGCCCAAGTTGATAAATAAATGCCAGCTTGTGGAAGATTGCAATTCAAAACTGGCTATAGCTAAGGCATCTGGTGGTAGCTTCAGGAAGGGGTTGGCACTGCAAGGCCCAAGATTCAAGCCCAATTTCTGACAGCATAGAAGATCTCGACCGGCGGGCAATAAAGGCAAGCAGCCCCAGAAGTCTTTTTCGAACCCGACTTGTGCGAATTGCAGTAAGAACCACGGTGATCAACCGTGTTTGGCAGGCCAAAATGTCTGCTATGGGTGTGGCAAGCCAGGCCACAAAATTTATGAGTGTCCAACCAGGAATCCATCATAGCCGCCTCGACCCTAACGTCAAGGATGGGTCTTTACGATGAATGCTGAAGAAGACAAGTCCGAAAGACTAATTCAAGGTACCCGTGAAGTGGACGGTGAGACTTTAACTGTACTTTATGATTTGGGTGCCTCCCACTCATTTATTTCTCATGACTGTGTGGATTGGCTTTTCGCCAATCAAGTCATGCTCATTGCTCTGATAAGACGGTGGTATTCTTCTCTATCTCATCTTCTAAATCCCAAGGCTCAACACTCTTCTATCTGAACTCTCTATTAGTAAACTATAGTGGGTCGAAGAGTCAAGGATACATTCTCTTGTCAGCTAATGTAATGGAAGTTGAACAAAAACTAGAGGAGATCCCAGTTGTTAAGGAATATCTTGATGTTTTCTTAGAAGATATTCTTGAATTCCCTCCTGAGAGAGAGATTGAATTTACAATCGAGTTAGTTCCAGGTGCAGGACCAATATCTATAGCTCCGTATCGAATGTCACCTTTGGAACTAATAGAACTAAAGAAACAGATTGAGGAGCTTTTGGAAAAAGGATTCATATGGCCAAGCGCATCGCCATGGGGAGCACTAGTCTTGTTGGTAAAAAAGAAAGATGGGAGCATGCGCCTACGCGTGGATTATAGGCAGTTGAAAAAAGTGACGATTAAGAATAAATATCTATTGCCAAGGATTGATGATCTCATGGACCAGCTACAAGGTGCAACGGTATTTTCCAAAATCAATTTGCGGTCCGGATATCATCAAATTCGAGTTCGAGAACAAGATATCCCTAAGACAGCCTTTCACACTCGTTGCAAGCACTATGAGTATATTGTAATATCGTTTGGACTGACGAACGCACCAGCAGTATTCATGGATTATATGAATCAAATATTCCGCCCATATCTGGACAAATTTGTAGTGGCTTTCATTGATGACATACTTGTCTACTCGAAGACAGAGCGAGAGCATATGGAACACTTGCGGCTAGTTCTGCAAATTCTAAGAGAAAGAAAACTCTATACTAAGTTATCCAAATGTGAATTTTGGATGCAAGAAATAAAATTTTTCGGCCATGTGGTATCCTATAAAGGGATCTCCGTAGACCTCAGCAAAGTAAACGCAGTACTAGATTGGGAGAGGCCGACTACGGTCACTGAAGTTAGGAGTTTTCTGGGCTTAGCTAGATATTACAGGCGATTTGTTAAGGATTTTTCTCAAATAGCCTTGCCCATGACCAAGCTAACCAGGAAGAATGTTCTATTTGAATGGACATCGGACTGTGAGTAGAGTTTTTAAGACTTAAGAAGACGGTTAACCACGACACCAGTGTTAGCCTTGCCAGACCCTCATAGACTATTTGAGGTCTATTGTGATGCTTCCAAGCAAGGATTAGGGTGCGTGTTGATACAAACCGGGAAAGTAGTAGCTTATGCCTCTTGACAATTAAAGCCACATGAAAGGAATTATCCGACATACGATCTCGAATTAGTAGCAATAGTATTTGCCTTGAAGATATGGTGACATCACCTGTATGGAGTGAGGTTCGAAGTCTTTTCTTATCATAAGAGTTTGAAATACTTCTTTGATCAGAAGGAATTAAATATGAGGCAGCGGAGGTGGATGGAACTTCTTAAAGACTACGAATTTGAATTGAAATACCACGCAGGCAAGGCAAATGTTGTGGCAGATGCTTTGAGTAGGAAATCTCTAACGGCAGCCTGGATGATGATAAAAGAGATAGAGCTTATTGAAAGCTTCTGAAATCTTAATTTGGGAATCCTCATGACTTCTAAGACCATTTAGTTATACAAATTAAGATAGCTAGTGGCTTTAAGGAGCAAATTCGGCAACCACAACAGTAGGATGCCAGTTTTCAACATAAAATCAGTCTTGTACAATCAGGGAAATTAACGAATTTTGCTCAAGATAAAGAAGGCATATGGCAGCATCATAATAGAGTGTGTATACCCGAGGGGGATGATCTCTGAGGAAGGATCTTGGAGGAAGCACATAAAGGTGAATTCGCCGTGCATCTTGGCATTACTAAAATATATCAAGACCTTAAGAAAATGTTTTGGTGGCCAGGCATGAAGTCAGATGTGGCGAACTTCGTGAGCAAGTGCTTGACTTGTCAGAAGGTGAAAGCGGAACATCAAAACCCTCCGGGATAATACAACCTTTAGAAATCCCTGAGTGGAAGTGGGAGAACATCTCCATAGATTTTGTGATGGGATTACCAAGAATGCCAGTAGGATATGATGCCATATAGGTTATCGTGGATAGATTAACCAAATCTGCTCACTTCCTACCCATTCGAGCAAGCAATCCATTAGAAAGGTTAGCGCAATTGTATTTCTAAGAAATTATAAGACTGCACAGGACCATGTCAACCATTATCTCTGATCGGGATTCAAGGTTCACCTCACGGTTTTGGGGGGCCTTTACGAAAAGCGTTCAATGCTAAGTTGTGCCTAAGCACTGCATATCACCCGCAAACGGATGGGCAAATGGAGAGAACAATTCGAACCTTAAAAGACATGCTGCGAGCCTATATATTGGAGCAACGTGGGAATTGGGATCAGTACTTACCGCTAGCCGAATTTGCATATAACAATAGCTATCACACTAGCATCGGCATGGCTCCTTACGAAGCATTGTATGGACGGAAGTGCCAATCTCCATTGTGTTAGTATGAGACAGGAGAATCAACTCTATTGGGGCTTGATTTAGTCGAACAAACCACTGAGTAGATCAAGAAGATTCGAAGTAAGATGCTTGCCACTCAGAGTTGCCAGAAGAGTTAAGCGGATACCAGGAGGCAACCTCTGGAATTTCAAGAAGGCGACCACATATCTTTAAAGGTTACACCTACAACAAGGATAGTTAGAGCCATTAAGGTTAAGAAGCTAAGTCCCCGCTTTATCAGTCCGTTCCAAATTTTGAAATGGATCAGATCAGTTGTATACCGAATCGCTTTACCTCCACATCTGTCAATCCTTCACAACGTCTTCCATGTTTCTCAATTCAGAAAGTATCAGCCTGACTCTACACATTTTCTAGAACCTGAGTCAAAACAGTTCAAAGAGGACTTGACTTTCCATGTACAACTGGTACGGATCGTAGATAGAAACTGCAGATAACTTCGAAACAAAACCGTGCAGTTAGTAAAGGTAGTATGGGGAAAAGCAGATACAGAGGACTATACTTGGGAACTAGAAGCAGACATGAAGAAAAAGTATCCTGAACTCTTTTAATGTACTAAATTTTGAGGAGAAAATTTTTTTTAAGGAGGGTGGTATTGTAACATCCGCCATGAGCTCCGACTTCTGACCTTATTTCCAAGGTTCAGGTGAAATGAACAAGGTTTCCGATCTTTGACCTAACCTCCAATTCAAATCAAATAGTTATGATTTCCGACTTTAAGTTTCAATTGAAACGTGAAGTTTATACGATTTTCGATATCCTGGTTGCTCCCAAATAGAATGGACCCAAGTTCAGATCTCTGAGCTGATGTCCAAGGTCGACCACAACTTACACGAGTTCCGATCTCCAACTTTATTCCCAAGCTTCAAATAAAACAGGCACAATTTTCGATTTCCGACTTATCTTCCAAGGTCCAAACCAAATGGACGTGTTACCGATGTCCGAGTTTATTTATGTTTAGATATCCGAACTTAACTCAAGAGCGTTCTAATTTCCATTTATATTCATGAGTTGAATTTCTGACTAACTTCCGAGGTTATATATGTAACATCCTCAATTTCATGTCGTGCTAAATTATCTTAGTAACCCTGAGTAATTAGGCACTTAATGAGAAATTTTGAGATTAGGGCTTCATTAAGGGGTTGACTCCGATGAGAAGGGTCAAGAGAATGCTTAATCGAAATTAGATAATCTCTAATTAAGTAAGTCAGAGCCCTTATAGCTCACTTAAGCGCTAATCACCTTTAATTAGCCTAATCGAGTTTAATTAAGGTTAATTAAGCTTAATTGCAAGATTAAATTTTTGTTAATTGTGTTCTTGTGTGTTAATCACTAATCCTTGCTTAATCATCTTAATTAAGTTGTATGAGCACTTAATCACATGATTAAATTCAAATTTAGTCAACTAGACAATAAAGTAAAGAGTGATGTCATAAAAGCATAAAGCATTAGACAAGAGTGCTTTATGTAAGAGTTTGACCATGTTTTGTCTCCCCATCATCCACTTTGTCCCCTTAATCACTAATTAACACAAAATTAAGCAAAATATCTCACTCTCCCTCCCTTAATGAAGACGCCATCTTCTCTCTCTCCCTCCCTCATTTATTTTCATTTTCACTCATCCTATTCTCTTTCTTCAAGCCAAATTCTCTAACTTCTCTCTAAACACTTCTTTATCTTCTTCATCTTCCTCCTCCTTTCTCCACCACCACCACCCTAAACCACTCACTTAGCCCTTCAAAGACCTCATCTTTGGGTCTTTGGAGACAAGATCAAAACACTACAACCTCCATTTCCACAAGATTTCAAGAGCTTCTCCCTCCTTCTTGCAAAACCGCCACCTTCATCATCAAGAGCAGTCACCATCTTCTTCTTCCATTTCTCTTGTTTTGTGCCATCTTCAAGAAAGGTAGTGATCTTCATCTTTTTCATTTTGTTTACTCAAGAAAGCTTGGAGCTTGGTTCTTTCATGACCAAGATTTCTAAGTGAAAGCTTGAGAGGATTCGTCATGCTCTTCAAGAGCCAAAGTTTTCATTTTTAGCAAAATATGTTCTTGATGCTCTTCATGTGTTCTTAAGTTTCCCCTTTTGGAAAAATATGTTCTTGATGTTCTTCATGTGTTCTTAAGTTTCCTCTTTTGTTGGTAGCTTGCTTAAAGTTGTTCTTTCCTTTTTATGATGAGTTGATGACTAGAAAAGCTTCATCTTTTTATATTCCCATGATTTGATAAGACTTTGAACATTCTAAAAGCTTAAAACTTTAAAAAGTTTTCTTCTTGACACACTTAAAGTGGCGCAAGTTTTAGTGCCATCATAAAGTTTTCTTTTGTTTTGTTTTGAGGACAAGAATGCATGTAAAAGTCTAAGCTTTTTGGCACAATAAGCCTTTTTGAGTTAGAAAATGATATCTTGTCACTTTTATGTCTTAGAAATCAAACATTAAAGAAAAGACCTTTTATAAAGTTTCAAACTTTAATAAAAAATGAGACCTTTAAGTCATAAAAGTGTTGTTTTGTAACAATTAATTCATAAAGTTTAGATCTTGAACCAAAACAATGCTTAAAGGTGAGAGCTTCTATAAAAATTAAGACTTTTTTTAACCTTAAAGTTAATGTTTCATGTCACTAGTTGATAAAGTAGGGACCTTTTTATGTAAAGACAACTTTAAGTCATAAAGTTGAGGCCTTAATGGTCTTAGAATAATTAAATGAGTCAACTTTTATAAAAAACAAGACTTTTAGTGGAAAAGCTAGTAACTTGCATCGTTATTTCATAAAGATGTAATCTGTAAGATAAAAGCTTGAAGCTTTGTAACTTGGTTAAGTTAAAAATCACCCTTGGTGTTTAGTGAATATGGTGTTGTTGGGTTCATGATATGGTTATGCGTTGTCATGACCCAAGGATTAGAGGGATCTCGAACTCCTTGGGAACAGAAGTATGATTAGGGCCTCTGAGCATACCACGAACCTATGAATCACTAAGTGCACTATATCGAGGAAAGGAAACAATCACTTAACTCAACTAAATTTGAATAAGTGTTCCATAAGACATGAATTCAAGTAAAGAATAATTCAGGCGAGAGCTAAGTAACTAAAAGACCATATACACATATCTTAACTACGTGATACTCTCATGGGTAACCATGGGAAATCATGTGATGATTCATAATATTCTTTGCAAAGAATGACACAACGATAAACCCCTTTAAGGTATGAATGTGTGATGCCATACGGCATGATGAATGACAAGTTTGGTTGAGCTTTGTCTCATGATTAGATGATGAATGTGATGATATAATATAGATATGGTGAACTATTGGTTGAATGTTGATGATTGGCATTTTGGGGAAGCTTCGGTCTAGCCGTTTTGCTGCCGAATTTCCGTGAAAATTATGGACTTAGTCATATCATTGCATGTGTCTAGTCAAAGAAGTGTTATGCATGTAAAGTATAAAGATAAGAAAAGAATCAATGGGACATGACCCTTCAATCACTTCGGTAAGGGAAGTGAGAGACGGTGATCCACAAAGACATAAGGAACCTCTATGAGGGAGGCAAGGGTGACATGGAGGACCCTCCAACTTAGACGTAACCAATATCGGCTTTGTCTGATTTGGTTAGTACTGCGTGACGACGGTCACGGAATGAGCTCATGTCCAAAAGCAGTCTATTTCAAAGGAAAGTAAATAATGTTAAGCATGTGCTAAAAAGGAAAGTTAATTCAAAAGTATAACCATGGTTAAATTGATGATGATGCATGTCCTTGCATGTACTTATGTTGCCCAGTTGCATTATGAATGCTTACTTTATCTTTCAGTATGTATGTTAGATTATGATGATGCAGCATGATGTTAAGTTTAAAAGCAACCCGCTTCGGGGTCTAAGTTTTCAAAACCATTAAAAATTGAACTTATATCTATCCACTGTTTTTATAGTTAAACCCGAAGTGGCTCGGACGATGACGATGACACTGTGTTTGTCTAGTCGCGATCCTACTGAGAAATTTATTATTTCTCATTCCTACGTTTTCATGTCGTCTTCAGAGGATGTCGACGTCGGGCACGGTGATGATCTACATTGAGTTCCTGGTGTGGCGTTGGCGCTTTGACCCAGTGCTGAACGCCTCTGTGCTGTCGGTGAGTGCAGCGATGAGGGTCTACATCTTCCACGACCGCCAGTTTCAGACTCCCGTGATGAGCCCATTTTTTCGACCATATCAGCCATTCGACGAGGTTACTATGGATGACATCCGCCCCTACTTTCCGCCATCGAGATACCCCACCGATGATGATGAGACTGACTCAGATACCCATTTGACTCCAACTATTTCACTGGATTCCGATCCCTCGAAGCTGTCCTATTCGAGCTTCCATGTGGAGATCGATCCGTCGGAGCCCCTCTATCCAACTCATTCTGGGGGATTTCACCGTTTGGGTTCGTCGCAGCCTTCGGTGATTCGTCGATCTTCTGATTCTTCTGCTTCATCTGCTGGCCCAGCTTCACCCCCGGTTCGCGGGCGTGGGTTCATTCGTACCCGCGCTGTGCCCCGTGGGCAAGGACGTGATCGAGGAGAGGGACGTGGCGGCACTTCTCCTGGTGGATATGGGAACGGTTTTCTCCCGCCAGATGCTTAATGTGACGACTGCATGCGGAGCCAAGCACGAGGATAGCCCCTTTTGGTTGTAGTTATAGGGTTATCATTCTGTTGTATGGCATGCTTGGGTAGTAGGATTTTCTAATGTATTTCCTTTTATTATGTATTGGTAGGCTTTTGTGTAGGGCCGACGATAGATATCGGACCCATTATTATCTTATGTATGACTCTGGTATGACTATTATTGTATTATCATGGATGGCCGTGGAATGAATGTTACCTTTATCTAAGATTGTGGTTACTCTTATGGTTTCTATTCTTGTTAAATGCGATGTATGTATGGGATAGTGGTGCTGCTTTATATGTTCACGATGCACTCATGGCTCTCGATTTCAAAAATGATTCACTTGTTCTGCAAAAAAATTTACCCCTATTTTCGGTACAAAGTAATTTCTAAAAGGTAATGTTAGTTCTGCGAGCAAAAGTAACAACTAGTAATTCCACAATATGACTTAAGCATAGAATGGAACTATTAGGATGTTACATTTTGGTATCAGAGTAGTTCATCCTTGAAGAGCTTGGGGATGGACTGACTATGCTTCTAAGCATACGTTTTAGTTAAGTCATGCTTTGAGTCTCATCTGTATGATGAGGCGTAGGAATTAGATGTGCATGATTGTCTGTTCTGAATGTGGTCAGTTGCTAGTTCACTCAACATAAATGTTGAGCCTGATCAACTCAATGTCTTCTGTCTTGTGTACCAGGAACTAATGGCTTTAGGAAGACGTGGTAGGCCCCGCAACGAGCCAGAATGTCCCGAGGAAGTCATGGAGACACTTCGTGAAATGGCTGCTGCTATGAGGAAGCAAGCTGCTGCTGCCCACCGAATGATGGAGCGAATGGAGCAAAGGGATGAGGAGAATCCCGAAGGGCACAATGGAGGAGCTGAGGTGGATCTTGAGTACCTCAAGTTTGTTGAGTTCAGAAAAGCAAATCCGCCGAGCTTTATAGGGACGTACAACCCCGATTGAGCTGATGAGTAGATCAAGGCCATTGAGAAGATTTTCACAGTGTTGGCCTGCATCGAGGAGCAGAAGGTAGCCTTTGCTACCTATATATTGGAAGCTGATGCTGAGTTCTAGTGGGTAGGCGTGAAGAGGCTTTTGGAGGGAGCCCAAACCCACATCACCTGGGAGATTTTCAAGTTGCACTTCTATGAGAAGTATTTTCCTGCATCCGTGAGGAATACGAAGGAGCTGGAGTTCATGAGTCTGCGTCAGGGGACCATGAATATTGCTGAGTATACGGCCAAGTTCGAAGAGCTGTGCAAGTTCTCGACAATTTACCAAGGGAACCTGGATGAGCGTTGGAAGTGTGTGAAGTTTAAGGGGGGATTGCGTGAGGAGATACTGGCATCTGTAGGACTAATGGAGATCCGTGACTATGCTGCACTCATCAACAAGTGCCGTTTGGTGGAGGATTGCAACCGCAAGCTGTCAGTGGCAAAGTCCGAGGCCTACAAGAAGAAGTTGGCACTGCAAGGGCAGACGTTCAAGCCCCAACCTCTGAGGAAACCATTTCAGGGTAGAGGTTTCAAAGGAAAGCAACCCTAGAAGCCTGCTGGGAATCCACCCAAGCCGACGAATGGTCAAGCTTGCCCTAAGTATGGTAAACACCATGGAGGACGCCCTTATTTAGCTGGCCAGAATGCTTGTTTCCGATGCGGAAAGCCTAGGCATATGGCAAGAGACTGCACTGTCAAGCTCTTGTCCCCTACCAACAAGCCCTAACACCAAGGAAGGGTCTTTGCCCTCAATGCTGAAGAGGCCACTCGATCCGACGATCTTATCCAAGGTAAGTGCGAGGTCAATGGTAGGACCTTAATTGTGCTATATGATTCTGGAGCTACACACTCCTTTATTTCTCATGATTGTGTAGATAGATTAGGATTATCTGTGTTTGAATTGCCTTATATGTTAAATGTTTCTACTCCTGCTGGGAAACCAGTTAAGACTTGTCATTGTTGCTTGAGTTGTCAATTCCAAATTGATGGTAGGTCTTTTATAGCGAATTTGATTTGTTTGCCTTTGTCTGGTCTAGATCTAATTCTAGGCATGGATTGGCTTTCGGCTAACCATGCTATGATAAATTGTTCTGAAAAGTCCGTTGTTCTCCCCCCTATACCTGATAAGCCCGTGAAGGCTGTTAGTTTGTTCTTGAACTCTGTTAGGGTAGGAAGTAGTGAGTTTGGTGATCAGGGATATGTTCTCCTTATGACAAGTGAAGTGGAACTTGAGCAGGTGTTGGATGAGATCCCCGTAGTTAGGGAATATCCAGATGTATTCCCCGACGACATACCCGAGTTTCCCTCGGAAAGGGAAATCGAGTTTTCTATAGAGTTGGTGCCGGGTACTGGGCCAATCTCTATAGCACCCTACAGGATGTCCCCACTAGAGTTGTCGAAGTTGAAGGGACAATTGGAAGAGTTGTTAGAAAAGAAGTTCGTAAGACCTAGTGCCTCACCTTGGGGAGCCCTGGTGTTATTTGTGAAAAAGAAGGATCGCAGTATGAGGCTGTGTGTGGATTACAGGCAATTAAATAAGGTGACTGTTAAGAACAAGTATCCCTTACCTAGGATTGATGACCTCATGGACCAACTGCGAGGTGCAGCTGTGTTCTCTAAGATTAATCTGAGATCTGGATATCATCAAATAAGGGTGAAAGAGGAGGATATACCTAAGACAGCTTTTAGGACAAGGTATGGGCATTATGAGTTTACGGTGATGTCGTTTGGACTGACTAATGCCCCTGCTGTTTTCATGGATTATATGAACAGGATCGTTAGACCCTATTTGGACAAATTTGTAGTTGTTTTCATAGATGATATTCTGATCTATTTGAGGACAAAGGAGGAACATGAAAAACATTTGAGGATTGTGTTAAGGATCTTAAGGGAAAAGAAGCTTTATGCCAAGTTATCTAAGTGTGAATTCTGGATGGAGGAAGTAAAGTTCTTAGGGCATGTGGTGTCGCAAGGGGGTATTGCTATGGATCCAAGTAAGATTGAGGCTGTGATGAGTTGGGAGTGGCCAAGCTCAGTAACTGAGATAAGGAGTTTCTTGGGTTTAGCTGGTTACTACCGCAGGTTTATAAAAGGATTTTCTCAGATATCTCTACCCTTAACCAAGTTGACAAGGAAGGATGCCCCATTTGTGTGGACAATGGATTGTGAGAAGAGCTTTCAAGAGCTAAAAGGTAAGTTAACCTCAACCCCAGTATTGGTTTTGCCGGACCCTAGTGGACCGTTTGAGGTTTACTGTGATGCCTCTGGGAGAGGTTTAGGTTGTGTCTTGATGCAGAATAGGAACGTGGTGGCTTATGCCTCTAGATAGTTGAAGCCTCATGAAGTGAACTACCTAACCCATGACTTGGAATTAGCGGCCGTAGTGTTTGCCCTGAAGATATGGAGGCATTATCTGTATGGTGTAAGGTTCGAGGTGTTCTCTGATCATAAGAGCTTGAAATATCTCTTTGATCAAAAGGAGCTGAATATGAGGCAAAGGAGGTGGATGGAGTTTCTGAAGGATTATGATTTTGGGTTGAACTATCGCCCTGGGAAAGCCAATGTGGTGGCCGACGCATTAAGTCAGAAATCCTTGAACGCATCATGGATGATGGTTAAGGAGGATGAGCTAGTAAGGAGCTTTAGAGACCTTAACCTTGGAGTTATGTTGCCCCCCCATAGTTTAAGATTGAATCAGCTTAGGCTGACGAGCGATTTCAAAAATCAAATTGCTCAAGCCCAAGGCGAGGAAGAAGAGTTCTTGAATACCCTAGCGTTGGTGAAGGAAGGAAAGTTGAAGGGTTTTGCACAAGGTGCAGATGGACTATGGAAATTTGAAGGAAGAGTCTGTGTACTCGCAAGTGGTGACCTCCGAAGAAGGATTTTGGAGGAAGCTCATAAGAGCCATTTCACCATACACCCTGGTGTGACAAAGATGTATCAAGACGTCAAGAAGATGTTCTGGTGGCTAGGATTGAAGAGGGATGTTGCGGAGTTGGTAGGCAAGTGTTTAGTCTGCTAGAAAGTAAAGATTGAGCACCAAAAGCCCTCTGGTATGCTGCAACCATTGGAGATCCGAGAATGGAAATGGGAAAGTATCTCTATGGATTTCGTGATGGGTTTACCCAAAACGCAAGCTGGGTTTGATGCAATATGGGTAATTGTTGACAGATTAACCAAGTCTGCTCACTTTTTGCCCATTCGAGCTACTTATCCTTTGGAAAAGTTAGCCCAGCTGTATGTTCAAGAGATAGTAAGATTGCATGGTGTACCTTCAAGCATAATCTCCGATAGAGACCCGAGCTTTACCTCTAGATTCTGGGGAGCCTTGCAAAAGGCATTTGGAATAAAGCTTTACCTAAGTACAGCCTATCAACCCCAGACGGATGGACAGTCGAAGAAGACCATCCAAACTTTGGAGGATATATTGAGAGCTTGTGTATTGGATAACCGAGGAAGTTGCGATAAATACTTACCTTTGATCAAGTTTGCCTATAACAATAGTCATCATGCAAGTATTGGTATGGCACCTTATGAAGCTTTGTATGGAAGGAAGTGTCAATCTCCCCTATGTTGGTTTGAACCGGGTGAGCAAAGCCTACTAGGGCCTGATCTTGTGAGGTAGACCACAGAAAAAGTCAAAAGGATTAGGGACAGAATCCTTACGGCCCAACGCCATCAAAAGAGTTATGCGGATAAGAGGAGAAAGCCTCTAGAGTTCCAAGAAGGAGAACATGTATTCCTGAAAATCACTCCTACAACCGGTATAGGTAGAGCCATGAAGGTCAAAAAGTTAAGCCCTCGTTTCCTTGGCCCTTTTCAAATTTTAAAACGTGTCAGGTCAGTTGCTTACCAAATGGCCTTAACTCCTAATTTGTCAAACCTTCATGATGTTTTCCATGTGTCTCAATTGAGAAAATACCATTCTGACCCTAGCCATCTACTTGAGCCTGAAAGTGTACAGTTAAGGGAGGACCTAACTTTCAATCCACCACCATCTCAGATCGTGGATCGTGGGGCAAAACAGCTGAGGAATAAGACGGTACCCTTGGTCAAGGTGGCTTGGGGTAGAGGAAATGTGGAAGAGTATACGTGGGAGCTAGAGGCCGAAATTAAAAGCGAGTATCCGAATTTATTTACAGGTAACGAATTTTGAGGGCAAAATTCTTTTTAAAGGTGGGGAGAAATGTAACATCCTCAATTTCATGTCGTGCTAAATTATCTTAGTAACCCTGAGTAATTAGGCACTTAATGAGAAATTTTGAGATTAGAGCTTCATTAAGGGGTTGACTCGGATGAGAAGGGTCAAGAGAATACTTAATCGAGATTAGATAATCTCTAATTAAGTAAGTCAGAGCCCCTATAGCTCACTTAAGCACTAATCACCTTTAATTAGCCTAATCGAGTTTAATTAAGGTTAATTAAGCTTAATCGCAAGATTAAATTTTTGTTAATCGTGTTCTTGTGTGTTAATCACTAATCCTTGCTTAATCATCTTAATTAAGTTGTATGAGCACTTAATTACATGATTAAATTCAAATTTAGTCAACTAGACAATAAAGTAAAGAGTGATGTCATAAAAGCATAAAGCATTAGACAAGAGTGCTTTATGTAAGAGTTTGACCATGTTTTGTCTCCCTATCATCCACTTTGTCCCCTTAATCACTAATTAACACAAAATTAAGCAAAATATCTCACTTTCCCTCCCTTAATGAAGATGCCATCTTCTCTCTCTCCCTCCCTCATTCATTTTCATTTTCACTCATCCTATTCTCTCTCTTCAAGCCAAATTCTCTAACTTCTCTCTAAACACTTCTTCATCTTCCTCTTTCTTTCTCCACTACCACCACCCTAAACCACTCACTTAGCCCTTCAAAGACCTCATCTTAGGGTCTTTGGAGACAAGATCAAAACACTACAACCTCCATTTCCACAAGATTTCAAGAGCTTCTCCTTCCTTCTTGCAAAACCGCCAGCTTCATCATCAAGAGCAGTCACCATCTTCTTCTTCCATTTCTCTTGTTTTGTGCCATCTTCAAGAAAGGTAGTGATCTTCATCTTTTTCATTTTGTTTACTCAAGAAAGCTTAGAGCTTGGTTCTTTCATGACCAAGATTTCTAAGTGAAAGCTTGAGAAGATCCTTCATGCTCTTCAAGAGCCAAAGTTTTCATTTTTAGCAAAATATGTTCTTGATGTTCTTCATGTGTTCTTAAGTTTCCTCTTTTGGAAAAATATGTTCTTGATGTTCTTCATGTGTTCTTAAGTTCTTCATGTGTTCTTAAGTTTCCTCTTTTGGAAAAATATGTTCTTGATGTTCTTCATGTGTTCTTAAGTTCTTCATGTGTTCTTAAGTTTCCTCTTTTGGAAAAATATGTTCTTGATGTTCTTCATGTATTCTTAAGTTTCCTCTTTTGTTGGTAGCTTGCTTAAAGTTGTTCTTTCCTTTTTATGATGAGTTGATGACTAGAAAAGCTTCATCTTTTTATATTCCCATGATTTGATAAGACTTTGAACATTCTAAAAGCTTAAAACTTTAAAAAGTTTGCTTCTTGACGCACTTAAAGTGGCGCAAGTTTTAGTGCCATCATAAAGTTTTCTTTTGTTTTGTTTTGAGGACAAGAATGCATGTAAAAGTCTAAGCTTTTTGGCACAATAAGCCTTTTTGAGTTAGAAAATGATATCTTGTCACTTTATGTCTTAGAAATCAAACCTTAAAGAAAAGACCTTTTATAAAGTTTCAAACTTTAATTAAGAATGAGACCTTTAAGTCATAAAAGTGTTGTTTTGTAACGATTAATTCATAAAGTTTAGATCTTGAACCAAAACAATGCTTAAAGGTGAGAGCTTCTATAAAAATTAAGACTTTTTTTAACCTTAAAGTTAATGTTTCATGTCACTAGTTGATAAAGTAGGGACCTTTTTATGTAAAGACAACTTTAAGTCATAAAGTTGAGGCCTTAATGGTCTTAGAATAATTAAATGAGTCAACTTTTATAAAAAACAAGACTTTTAGTGGAAAAGCTAGTAACTTGCATCGTTATTTCATAAAGATGTAATCTTTAAGATAAAAGCTTGAAGCTTTGTAACTTGGTTAAGTTAAAAATCACCCTTGGTGTTTAGTGAACATGGTGTTGTTGGGTTCATGATATGGTTATGCGTTGTCATGACCCAAGGATTAGAGGGATCTCGAACTCCTTGGGAACAGAAGTATGATTAGGGCCTCTGAGCATACCATGAACCTAGGAATCACTAAGTGCACTATATCGAGGAAAGGAAACAATCACTTACCTCAACTAAATTTGAATAAGTGTTCCATAAGACATGAATCAAGTAAAGAATAATTCAGGCGAGAGCTAAGTAACTAAAAGTCCATATACACATATCTTAACTGCGTGATACTCTCATGGGTAACCATGGGAAATCATGTGATGATTCATAATACTCTTCACAAAGAATGACACAACTATAAACCCCTTTAGGGTATGAATGTGTGATGCCATACGGCATGATGAATGACAAGTTTGGTTGAGCTTTGTCTCATGATTAGATGATGAGTGTGATGATATAATGTAGATATGGTGAACTATTGGTTGAATGTTGATGATTGGCATTTTGGGGAAGCTCCGGTCTAGCCGTTATGCTGCCGAATTTCCGTGAAAATTATGGACTTAGTCATATCATTGCATGTGTCTAGTCAAAGAAGTGTTATGCATGTAAAGTATAAAGATAAGAAAAGAATCAATGGGACATGACCCTTCAATCACTTCGGTAAGGGAAGTGAAAGACGGCGATCCACAAAGACATAAAGAACCTCTATGAAAGAGGCAAGGGTGACATGGAGGACCCTCCAACTTAGAGGTAACCAATATCGGCTTAGTCTGATTTGGTTAATACTGCGTGACGACGGTCACGGAATGAGCTCATGTCGAAAAGCAGTCTATTTCAAAGGAAAGTAAAGAATGTTAAGCACGTGCTAAAAAGGAAAGTTAATTCAAAAGTATAACCATGGTTAAATTGATGATGATGCATGTCCTTGCATGTACTTATGTTGCCCAGTTGCATTATGAATGTTTACTCTATCTTTTAGTATGTATGTTAGATTATGATGATGCAGTATGATGTTAAGTTTAAAAGCAACCTGCTTCGGGGTCTAAGTTTTCAAAATCATTAAAAATTGAACTTATATCTGTCCACTATTTTTATAATTAAACCCGAAGTGGCTAGGACGATGACGATGACATTGTGTTTGTCTAGTCGCGATCCTATTGAGAAATTTATTATTTCTCATTCCTACGTTTCCGTGTCGTCTTCAGAGGATGTCGACGTCGGGCACAGTGGTGATCTACATTGAGTTCCCAGTGTCGCGTTGGCGCTTTGACCCGATGCTGAATGCCTCTGTGCTGTCAGCGAGTGCAGTGATGAGGGTCTACATCTTCCACGACCGCCAGTTTTAGACTCTCGTGATGAGCCCATTTTTCCGACCACATTAGCCATTTGGCGAGGTTACTATGGATGACATCTGCCCCTACTTTCCGCCACCGAGATACCCCACCGATGATGATGAGACTGACTCGGATACCCGTTTGACTCCGACTGTTTCACTGGATTCCGATCCCTCGGAGCCGTCCTATCCGAGCTTCCATGTGGAGACCGATCCGTTTGAGCCCCTTTATCCGACTCATTATGGGGGATCTCACCGTTCGGGTTCGTCGCAGCCTTCGATGATTCGTCTATCTTCTAATTCTTCTGCTTCATCTGCTGGCCCAGCTTCACCCCCGGTTCGCGGGCGTGGGTTCATTCGTACCCGCGCTGTGCCCCATGGGCTAGGACGTGCTCGAGGAAGGGGACGTGGCGGCACTTCTCCCGGTGGATATGGGAACGGTTTCCTTTCGCCAGATGCTTGATGTGACGACTGCATGCAGAGCTGAGCACGAGGATAGCCCCTTTTGGTTGTAGTTATAGGGTTATCATTCTATTGTATGGCATGCTTGGGTAGTAGGGTTTTCTGATGTATTTCCTTTTATTATGTATTGGTAGGCTTTTGTGTAGGGCCGACGATAGATATCGGATCCATTATTATCTTATGTATGACTCTGGTATGACTATTTTTGTATTATCATGGATGGCCGTGGAATGAATATTACCTTTATCTAAGATTGTGGTCACTCTTATGGTTTCTATGCTTGTTAAATGCGATGTATGTATGGGATAGTGGTGTTGCTTTATATGTTCATGATGCGCTCATGGCTCTCGATTTCAAAAATGATTCACTTGTTCTGCAAAAAAATTTACCCCTATTTTCGGTACAAAGTAATTTCTAAAAGGTAATATTAGTTCCGTGAGCAAAAGTAACAACTAGTAATTCCACAATATGACTTAAGCATAGAATGGAACTATTAGGGTGTTACAATATACGTTCTGATTTCTGGGTACCTATGGTTTTATGCCCTAATACTAACTTCTAAGTTTATGTAACATCTCTGACTTCCGAGTTTAAGTTTCTTACGTTGCATAGTCTTGTCTATGACCGCTGATTTTAAGGTGATTTGTTTACTATCATTCCCGATATCCGAGTTTATTCTTCAAAGAAAACAGATATAATTTCCAACCTAATAAATTTCCATGTGACACGAGTTCCAATATCCGAATTAACCTCAAAGTTCGAATAAGATGGACAATTACGTAGAATGGATACAAGTTCCGAGTTCAAACAGTGTGCTAACGAATCCCATTTTGCGTGGACAATAAGTAAGCCGCATTAAACCACAGAAGAAAGGAAGCATGGCTGGAAATCAGCCACAGGAATTTCAACTAATCAAAACTCACAAAGCCAACTACCTTATTAATACTTAAATCAGGCTTTTCTCTTTTCCCCTGCTGACTAGCATTGCATTCTTCTTTAATTTCAGTCTTATTCTTTTCCTCTTTTCTTCTCCTTTAAAACAACTTCCAACACTCAGCAAACAACACACAAAGAAGTAGAGGTTTAATTCTACTTTGGCTGTTCTGATTATGGGTAGCTATTTTGACCTTATTTACTTATTTTTTAATATGATTAGTGAATGAATGTGATGATTATTGGATTGGTTGTTAGCTGTTTTGTGTTCAAATATGATTGATTAAGGAGTAGGAAAAGTTGAGAATAGGAATATGTGAGGAGCTAGAAAACCAAATTCCCTCGGTAATCCGTACGGCGGAATGTACGGCTCTGCCTACAGCCAATTAAATTTGATGCAACCATTTTTGTATGAAACTAGACTTTCAGAGCTTTCCATACATATATCATATAAGTCATTGGATTAGTATTGAGAGAGATATGAATTTTCGAAAATTGACCTAGGAATCAGGACTTTCATCCGGGCAGTGTGATTTGAGAAGAGTGTAACTCACTCTACACAACTCCAAATTGAGTGAAACCAACTTTGTTAGAAAGCTTACATGTAGGAGAATATCCTATGACGAAATTCTGAGTTTGTTACGATCCCATATGCTCCCAGTAGTTCAAAGAATTTACCCTATATCCAAATCGGGCCAAATCAGGGTAGTTCAAGAGGGTCAAATTTTGGGGCTATATCTCGAGCCCTACTAAGTCAAATGGAATGGATCTTTTTGCAAATGAAAGTTTGTCCTGTTAGCTTTAATATGATATCAATTTCGTATGATTTGAATCAGTTTTCGATTTTTAGTAGATTTTTACTTTTAAGTGTATGATTTTGGCTAGCTACAGGGCAGGCTGGGATAAAACCTATACAACTTGAGCTATACTTATCCAAATTGGATGGGACCAAAGAGGTTAGAAAATAGACACATAACACTTTAATATATCCAAAATTAAGGTCCAAATGAGTTAAGGAGAAATTATGGCTTGAATTACAAAAATTGGACTGAATGATTGTGTTGAGGCAGTAACCTTGTCTTGATGTAACTAATGCTCCTATAAAGCTAATGTTGAATTATGAATGAAATGTTATGATGTCTTTGATGAGTTGGTATACTGAGTATTGGCACTATTCATAGGGAAGCGGACACGTTCCGATATGCCGCCGAAATTTTGGTAAGACCTATGCATGAGTTATAAGATACATATGCATTTTCGAGAAAGTCATAAAGGGTATGTTATGATGAATATAAAGATTATGTTATGATGAAAGTTCCGTAATGCTTAGGCCAGCCTCGGATAAAAAGTTAAGGGGAATAGATTGGTAGGAAGGTCTGGGAAAGTAAACCCGGCATTCCTATATAGGAACGAGCTCGATCCTGATAAGCAGACTATTGCCCAGGAGTCTAAAATGGCCAAGAACTCCCAGGGGATCAAGAAATGGAAAAGTTTAAGGAAAAGTTTATGAAGACAAGTTCAAGAATGAGTATTGCATGGTTGCATTGAATAATCATTATAAATTGTTTACAGTTTGAATATTATGTTCACTTACTACTGTATGTTCAATTATTCTGCTTATTACTCTGTTTCTTGTGTTGTATTATGTAAAATAGAATCTTGCCTCGGACTAGACATTTTCTTGAACTTATTCAATATGAATAGTTCTGTTTGATCCCATATATTCATAATTAAATAAAAACTGAGGCAACTGAGAATGGATGTGACACCAATTATGCGAACCCTATTGAGAATTTCGGTCTCACCTCACTCTGTATCTCCGCATCATTCTTAGACGCAGCTATGGATTCGACCGCCACCCTTTTCATTGAGATTCCCAACCTACAGCTCCACCACAATCCCTTCGTGGATTCACTGTACATAGCTGGTTCCTGCAATTTCCATATCTACCTGTTCAGTAATAGGAATTTTGTTGTTCCTCTGTTCCACCTTGCGTTTGACCCTGCCACACCATATTTTGCATTCCCGTTACATGTGGCACACCCTCCTCCTACACCTCCACCGCCCGCAGCACCTACCGCACCTGCCCGTCCACCATCTAAGTCACCCTCGCAGATGGTTGCGGACATTTCGCTCAATTCGGAGAGCAACCGTTCGGAGGCCACCGGCTCATCATCGGACCTAGTATGGACCACTCCCCAGTCGGGTCTGGTGTGGCCAACAGCTATCCGACCGAGTAGGTCCCGGTCAAGAGCTCGTTTGTATAGCATGACCCTCTTTTGACTGCATGCCGCTTTAGGTCATAGACTTAGGATTATCTTAACTGGTATGGGCCTTATGTATTTTGTTACACTGGCCCCATTTATGTATCCTATATTATATTTGTACTTAAATTGAAACATCGACTTCTAATATCTATGTATATATCTATACATCTATGTACACAGTTGATGACATATTGCCTGCCTATTGTAATTTCATTATGTTCTACGATGTTGATCACGAATATTATATACAACACACCATTTCGCCCATTTAAAAAAAAGAAAAAGAAAAAGAAAAGGGAGACGTGAATAAGTAATTAGTAAGTAGAGTATCAACACGGTAACACATTCTACTCAACTTCATGCTATGGCTTAATCATAACATTAAATTGGTAGGGTGTTACAGTGGTCAGAGTGTTAGGAATCTAGATAAACAAGTTGCCAGCTAAGCAATTTGACAACCGAAAGAAACCAATGATTGTTGTCATGTATGGGTGCATATATCTAGAATAATAGCATATGGAATATGAGGATACATGGAAGAAAAAATTTAGCTTGTGTGCAGGTAGTGTAGGTAATATTGCAGAGGATCAAACCTTGACAACATTGTCTGCCTTTTTCATGAATTCATTTCGAATCCATAGCATCATTCCTGATGATCTTAAACCCTATCCCCTTGTAATTTGCTACATATGATGAATTGTGCCATTAAGAATATAGCATAGAAAAATGGAACAAAAGTATGTTCAATAAAGGGTTGCAGCTTGTGTAATAAATTTATCACAAAAGTTGTTGCAAGAAACCACTTGTGTCACATGTCACCATGTGTTAGCATAGATACGACCAAGATAAGAACCTGATTAAAAAAGTAGAGAAATTGATAATGGCCTTTGAATTGTTTGTTATTTTAAGAAATAATGTAGGAGTATGTTCTCCCTTCAAATTCATAGTGGAAAAAAATATTTTCCATGTACTACACCAAATTATGAGCTCAAATTGAATATTCGATCGCAATTAAATGCAGAAATAAGCTTTGTGATTAACTGCAGCTTGCAACTAAATTCATATGTTGTGTTTGTATAATGATACTGTAAAATATAGTCATTGAAAATACTAGAAATTGGAATGTAAAAGCTTGTGGCTGAACATTCCACATCAATGAATGATAATGTAGACAAGGAGAGAACTTCTCGATGGCTGAATGAGGCTTCGTTGATTAAGTGTGCATGACGACAACGTGGAAAATGTAACACCCTACTAATTTTATGTTATGCTTAAGTCATAGCATGAAACTAGTCAGGTCGTGTTACCGTGTTGATTTCTCTTTAAATCGTCTCTATTGACGAAATGGCGTGCTGTTATATTAAAAATGAAACAAACAAACTATCACCAAGATAAGTATAGTACAATAATGTTACTGCATACGTGTAAACATATGTATATATACATATCAGAAGCCACTGCTTCAGTTTATGTACAAAGTTTTAAAATAGAAATACATACGTGGGCTGGTGTATCAAAAAGACCATAATGCCCTCATCTACCAAAATACCCTATGGTCTTCAAAGGACATTTCGTAACCTACTGCTAACCCTACAGTCAAACCCCTGACCCAAAGCTACATGCTGTCCAAAAGAGGGTCATACTGTACAACATCCCCTGCCGCTAAGCTACTCCGTCAGGTAACCGTTAGCCATGCCAGGCTCGGCCGGGGTATAGTCTGCGCTAGGTCCCGAGGAGGAAGAGGGTGATGAGCCGGTTGCCTCGGAGGGTTCGCTCTCTGAACTCGACGGGATGTCGGGGATTGCCTGCGGTGGTGACTCAGGGGCAGGGTCAGCGGGAGCTGCGGGCGCAGGAGGTGTAGGATGTGGGTGCGCCATATGTAGAGGGATAGCAATATAAGGGGTAGTAGGGTCGAAGAGGGGATGGTGTAAAGGAACATCAAAGTTCCTATCGCTGAAGAGGTATAGACGGAACTTGCACGAACCAGCTATATACAAAGAGTCCAACTCTGGATCATGGTGGAACTGCAACGCCGGAATCTCAATAAAAAGGGTGGCTGTGGAGTCCATCACCAGGGTCTGAGAATGATGCGGGAGACACAAAACGGGGTGAGAATTTCAAGAAAATTCTCAGTAGGGTTGATTATACTTATCTTGACGTCACATACATTCTCAGTTGCTTCGGGTTTTACTTAATTATAAAAATATGTGTTCAAACTAAAAAGTCCATTTTCATGAGTTTAAAACATGTCTGGTCCGAGGCAAGGTTCAGTTTTACTTTAATTGGCGTAAGAAATAAAATAGATTACTAATACTGATGCATAGAATGATAAACGAAATAAATAAACGAATAGCAGTGAGCAATTGTAATAGACAATTGTAAACATCTTAATGTAACTAGTCCATGTATTCATGCATTCATGAAATCATATAGAATCGTTCATGATCTTTCCTTCATAATCTTTTTCATTATTTTCTATCATTTTCCATCTCTCTTGGTCCCCTGGGAGTTCTTGGCCATTTTAGACTCCTGGGTAATAGTCTACTTATCAGGATCGAGCTCGTTCCTATATAGGAATGCCGGGTTTACTTTCCCCAACCTTCCCACCGATCTATTCCCATTAACTTTCTATCCGGGGCTGGCCCAAGTAGTATGGAACTTGCATAATGATACAATTTTTTTCATAACTTTCATGGCTTTCTTAAGAATGTATATGCATTCACATGTAATTCATAACTTGTACATGGGTTCTACTGAAATTTCGGCAGCCTAACGGAACGTGTCTGCTTCTCCATGAATAGTGCCAGCCAATCAATACATTAATTTATCACAATGAACATAGTTTCACATTTATATTCCAACATAGAACTCAAATCCATATCAAATTCATTAAGGCAGAAATCCTGCCTCAGCATATTTAACCAACCCGGTTTCTGTAATTCATGCCACAATTTCATTTTAACTCGTTTGGACCTCAAATTTGAGTATGTTCCAGTGTTGTGTGTCTATTTTCTAACCTCTTTGGTCCCATCTAATTTCGGTATCTATAACTCAAGATATCTAAACTTTATCTCGGCCTGCCCATTGGCTAGCCAGAATCAGGCAACTAAAAGTAAAAATTCACTAAAAATGGAAAACTCACTCAAATCATACGAAATTGGTCTCATGTTAAAGCTAACAGAACAAAGTTTCATTTAGAAAAGCCCCACTCAATTTGGCTTGGTTGGGCTCGAGTTACAAGCCCCGATTTCGGACCTTCCTACACTGTCCTGTTCTAGCCTGGTGTGGACATAGGGCGAATTGCATGGAGAACTGGGAGCAATTGGGACCTTATTAAATTCTGAAATTTTTATGAGATATTCTCCTATGTGTAAGCTTTCTTAAAAAGTTATTTTCACTCATTTTCATGTAGTATAGGTCGAGTTCTACCTTAAGGAACCTAATCTGCCCAGAGTCAGAATCAAAACCCTAGGTCAAGATTCAAAAATTCATATCTCCCTCAATTCTGATCCAAAATCCTTATATGATATGTATATGGAAAGCCCTAGATGTCTAGTTTCATATAAAAATAGTTTCATCGGATTTGACCGTTTGTAAGCGGTGCCGTACGCTCCGCTATACGGACTGCCGTGGACTCTCCACCAAGACAGCACCCTCATCCATTTACTTCTCTTAGTTTTCTTTTTCTAATTCTACTTCTAACTCAAAATCTTCTATTAATTCAAGCATAATTACTTAATTCACACATCAAATAAGGTGAAACTAATTCAGCCCAGCCAGCCAAGTGCATGGATTTGATGCAAGAAATCAGAACCCCTACCTTTGAATTAAGTGTTTTGTGCTGAATTCTTGGAGTTTGGATGAATAAGGCTGGAACTTAGCTTGAGTTTTGGATGTGTGAGCAAGAGAGGAAGAGAGCTGATGGAGAAGAGGAAAACAACATGAATAAGGGTCTGAATCAAAGGAGGAGGGTGTCTTATATAGGCATGAGTGGGAGTTAACTTGGAAGGTTTTGATTGGCCTCTAAACATAAGGCCAAGTTTCAGCCAACCTTGCTCTCCACGTTGCCCTCTTTGTGTGGTAGAATCACTCTCCACGTCGCCTAAAGTGGGAGTAGTTTCCAGCATATTCTAGAAACGAAATCGGAACTCGTAGCTTTATAAAGTCGGAACTCGTGAACCTCCTGTATATGAAGTCGGAACTCCAAAAATCCAGTTTAGTCGAAACTTGGAAGCAGAGCCTGGTGTGAAGCTAGACACTTAAAGTCGGAACTCGGGAATTATAAAATTTCTATCCCGGAACTCGAAAGATATAGAAATGAGAGCTACTAATATTGGACTCGAGATCGGATTTCGTACATTGGTGAATCATAATGTCGGAATTCAGAATACAGTCAGTTCATTTGAGCCTTAGAGACGAAGTCGGAAATCGAACATTTTACTCTTTGATCGATAAGGTCGGAAGTCGTAAATTGTGCTGAAGTCAAAGACGAACTCGTAAGTTGGAAGCATCAATAACTTCATTTCAGCTCACGAAATCGGAAATCGGAATTCATACTGAGGAGGTCAAAATTTATACATGCTTACACAAGGTCGGAAATCGTAAGCTACATGCATTAAGCCGTAAATCGTTGGCTGCATGCACAAGGTCGGAAATCGGAAGAAATCCCTTGTAAGCCTTGGAACGAAGTCGGAAGTCGAAGCTAATATTGAGATCGGAAGCTGAATCACAAGACAAACTCGAAAATCGTAAATCCTTGTCTGTCCAGCCTTGAAGATGAACTTGGAGGTTGGGAATACTATGAGCTCGGAAGTCGGAAGTCGTGGATGTTACAATACCACTCCCCTAAAAAAAATTTTGTCCTCAAAATTTAGTGCCTGTGAATAACTCAGGATATCCTTTTCTCATCTCTGATTCCAGTTCCCAAGTGTAATCTTCTGCACCTTCTTTTCCCCATGCTACCTTCACTAGTTGTACAGATTTATTTCGGAGTTGTCTGCTGCTTCTGTCTACAATCCGTACTGGTTGAACATGGAAGGTCAGGTCCTCCTTCAACTTTATTGATTCGGGTTCAAGGGAGTGCGCAGGGTCAGGTTGATACTTTCTGAGTTGGGAGACATGAAAAACATCATGGAGGTTCGATAGATGTGGAGGCAAAGCGACTCGGTACGCCACTGACCCGATTCGCTTTAGGATTTGGAAGGGACCAATAAAACGAGGATTTAGCTTCTTGATTTTGACAGCTCTACCAATCCCTGTTGTAGGAGTAACCTTCAGAAATACATGGTCTCCTTCTTGAAATTCCAAAGGTTTCCTCTTAGTATCCGCGTAACTCTTCTGGCGACTCTGAGCGACAAGCATTTTGTTCCGTATTTTCTTGATTTGCTCGGTAGTCTGCTCGAATAAATCGGGCCCCAATAGAGCTAATTCTCCTATCTCATACCAGCACAGGGGAGACTGGCACTTCCGTCCGTACAATGCTTCGTAAGGAGCCATGCCAATGCTAGTGTGATAGCTATTGTTGTACGCGAACTCGGCCAATGGTAAATATCGATCCCAATTCCCGCGTTGCTCTAGTATATAAGCTTGTAACATATCCTCCAAGGTTTGAATTGTCCTTTCTGTTTGGCCGTCCGATTGCGGGTGGTATGCAGTGCTTAGACATAACTTAGCACCGAATGCCTTTTGTAAGGCTCCCCAAAACCTTGAAGTAAACCTTGGGTCTCGATCGGAGATAATGGTTGAAGGGGTCCCATGCAGCCTTATAATCTCTTGAATATACAGTTGTGCCAATTTTTCCAACGGATAATTCGCTCGGATGGGTAGAAAGTGGGCAGACTTGGTCAATCTATCCACGATGACCCATATGGTATCGTATCCTGTTGGTGTTCTTGGCAACCCCATCACAAAATCCATGGAAATACTTTCCCACTTCCACTCAGGGACTTCCAAGGGTTGAAGCATCCCAGAAGGCTTCTGATGTTCCGCCTTCACCTTTTGACAAATCAAGCATTTGCCAACAAAGTTTGCTACATCTGACTTCATGCCTGGCCACCAAAACATCTTCTTGAGGTCTTGATACATCTTAGTTATGCTAGGATGTACGGCAAACTCACCTCTATGCGCTTCTTCTAAGATTCTCTTTCGGAGATCGTCCCTTTCAGGGACACATACTCTGGGTGGCTGTGGATGCCCTCTTTATCTTGGGCAAAACCTGCTAGTTTCCCTGATCGCACAAGACTAAGCGTATGTTGAAAGTTAGCATCTTGCTGCTGTGCTTGCCAAATCTGGTCCTTGAAGCTACTGGTTATCTGAATTTGGTGTAGCTGAAGAGTTTGGGGGGTTATAAGAATTCCCAAATTAAGATTTCGGAAACTTTCAGTAAGTTCCGTCTCTTTAATCATCATCCACGCGACAGTCAATGATTTTCTGCTTAACGCATCTGCCACGATGTTCGCCTTACCTGGGTGGTATTTCAATTCAAATTCGTAGTCTTTAAGGAGTTCCATCCATCTCCGCTGCCTCATATTCAATTCCTTCTGATCAAAAAGGTACTTCAAACTCTTATGATCTGAAAAGACCTCGAACTTAACTCCATACAAGTGATGTCTCCATATTTTCAAAGCAAACACTACTGCTGCTAAATCAAGATCATGAGTCGGGTAATTCCTTTCGTGTGGCTTTAATTGCCTAGAGGCATACGCGACCACCCTTCCAGCTTGCATCAACACGCATCCTAACCCTTGTTGGGAAGCATCGCAATAGACCTCAAATGGTCCTTGAGGGTCTGGTAAGGCTAGTACTGGTGTCGTGGTCAACCTTCTTTTCAAATTCTGAAAACTCTGTTCGCACTCCGGCGTCCACTCGAAAGGGACATTCTTTTTGGTTAGCTTGGTCAAAGGCAAGGCTATTCGAGAAAAATCCTTAACGAATCGCCTATAATATCCAGCTAAGCCCAGAAAACTTCTAACTTCAGAGACTGTAGTTGGCCTCTCCCTCGTGAATCGCTTCTACTTTGCTGGGGTCGACAGAGATTCCTCCAGATGACACTACGTGGTCGAGAAATTTTACCTCCTTCATCCAAAATTCACATTTGGATAACTTGGCATAGAGCTTCTTTCCTCTTAAAATTTGCAGAACTAGCCGTAAGTGTTCCACATGTTCTTGTTTCGTCTTTGAGTAGACAAGTATATCATCGATGAAGACCACTACAAATTTGTCTAGATATGGGCGGAATATTCGATTCATGTAATCCATGAATACCGCTGGCGTATTCGTCAGCCCAAACGACATCATGGTGTATTCATAGTGCCCGTAACGAGTTCGAAAAGCTGTCTTAGGGATATCTTGTTCCCGAACTCGAATTTGGTGATATCCAGAATGCAAGTTGATCTTGGAGAATACTGTTGCACCCTGTAGTTGGTCCATGAGATCATCAATCCTCGGCAGCGGATACTTGTTCTTAATCGTCACTTTGTTCAACTGCCTATAATCCACGCATAAGCGCATGCTTCCATCCTTCTTCTTGACCAACAAGACCGGAGCTCCCCATGGCGACACACTTGGTCGTATGAATCCCTTTTCTAAAAGCTCTTCGATCTGTCTTTTTAGTTCAGTTAACTCCATAGGTGACATTTGATACGGAGCTATGGATATTGGTCCTGCACCTGGAACCAACTCGATGGTAAACTCAATTTCTCTCTCCGGAGGGAATTCAGGAATATCCTCTGGGAAAACATCCGGGTATTCCCTGACAATCGGGATCTTCTCCAGTTCCTGCTCAGCTTCTACTGCATTAGCTGACAAGAGGATATACCCTTGATCCTTTGGCCTGAAAGAGTTTAGATAGAAGAGTATTGCGGTTTGGGATTCAGAAAGTAAGACAGAAGGAAGCACCACCGTTTTATCAGAGCAATTGAGTACAACATGATTGGCAGAAAGCCAATCCATGCCCAGAATTACGTCGAGACCAGATAGAGGGAGGCAAATCAAATTAGCGGCAAAGGTCCTGCCCTCAATTCGAAGAGGAACATTGATGCACATTTGACTAGTTCTAACAGGCCCATTGGTAGGAGTAGAAACCAACAGATCATAAGGTAATTCAGAAATTGGCAATTGCAAAGCAGCTACACAATTATGAGAAATAAATGAATGTGAGGCACCCGAATCATAGAGTACAGTTAGAGTCTCACCGTTCACATCACAAGTGCCTTGGATTAGTCCTTCTGACTTATTAGCTTCTTCTGCATTTATAGTAAAAACCCATCCTTGTCGCTGGGGTCGAGGCGGTTGTGATGAGTTCCTGGTCAGACACTCGTAAATTTTGTGGCCTGGCTTGCCACATCCATAGCAGACATTCTGGCCTGCCAAGCACGGCCGATCACCATGATTCTTGCCGCATTTTGTGCAAGTTGAATTTGGAAAAGGCCTTTGGGGCTGCTTGCCTTTGTTGCCTCTTGGCGGAAATCTCCGCTGTTGTTGTACATTGGGCTTGAATCTTAGGCCTTGCGGGGCTAACCCCCTCTTGAAATTACCACCAGATGCCCTGGCTGCAGCTAACTTCGAGTGGCAATCCTCCACAAGTCGGCATTTGTTCACTAATGTAGGGAAATCCCTGATTTCCATTGGGCTGATTGCGGTGAGAATGTCCTCTCGTAACCTACCTTCAAATTTAATGCACTTCCAGGCTTCATCTGGGTTCCTCTGGTAAATTGTGGAGAATTTGCATAGCTCCTCAAATCGGGCAATGTATTCGGATATTGTCCTATTTCCTTGGCGCAGCTGCATAAACTCGAGTTCCTTGGCATTTCAAACCGAAGTGGGGAAGTACTTCTGGTAAAATACATCCTTAAACATCGTCCAGGTGACTACTGTCTGGGATTCCTCGAACAACCTTCGTACGCCGTTCCACCAGAACTCGGCGTGCGCTGGCGTGTAAGTGGCAAAAGTCACTTTCTGATGATCCGAGCAATCCAAGACGGAGAAAATCTTCTCCATGGCTTTGATCCACTCGTCAGCTTTGTTCGGGTCATATGCCCCTCGGAAACTTGGCGGATTTGCTTTCCTAAACTCTGCGAACCTGAGGTAGTCCAGGTTTGCCTCTCGACCTCGTGGGTTTCCTTCACAGCCTGCTGCAGGCCGCCTGCCTAGCTGCTCCATCATTTGGTGAGCTGCCGCGGCTTGTTCCCGCATTGCGTGAGCTATTTCCCGCATTGTGGCCATCACGTCAGTCGGGTTCTCTGGAGCAGATTCCGCATGTGGTCTTCCTCGCCTTCCGGAAGCCATTAAGTTCTGAACACACAAAACAAAAGTTATTGAGTTGATCAGGCTCAATACTAAGTTTAATGTGCTAGTAAATAACAGCCCACACAGTCAGGCACCTCATACACATGCACAACTATATCTCAACCATACAGGTAAGATCTGGTGCACATTATCAACTAAAGTACAGAATATGCGCGAAGCATAGTCAGCCCAATCCTCAGGCCTTAGCAAGGACGAACTGCTCTGATACCAAAAATGTAACACCCTACTAATTTTATGTTATGCTTAAGTCATAGCATGAACTAGTCAGGTCGTGTTACCGTGTTGATTTCTCTTTAAATCGTCTCTATTGACGAAACGGCGTGCTGTTATATTAAAAATGAAACAAACAAACTATCACCAAGATAAGTATAGTACAATAATGTTACTGCATACGTGTAAACATATGTATATATACATATCAGAAGCCACTGCTTCAGTTTATGTACAAAGTTTTAAAGTAGAAATACATACGTGGGCTGGTGTATCAAAAAGACCATAATGCCCTCATCTACCAAAATACCCTATGGTCCTCAAAGGATATTTCGTAACCTACTGCTAACCCTACAGTCAAACCCCTGACCCAAAGCTACATGCTATCCAAAAGAGGGTCATACTGTACAACATCCCCTGCCGCTAAGCTACTCCGTCAGGTAACCGTTAGCCATGCCAGGCTTGGCCGGGGTATAGTCTGCGCTAGGTCTCGAGGAGGAACAGGGCGATGAGCCAGTGGCCTCGGAGGGGTCGCTCTCTGAACTCGATGGGATGTCGGGGACTGCCTGTGGTGGTGACTCAGGGGCAGGGTCAGCGGGAGCTGCGGGCGCAGGAGGTGCAGGATGTGGGTGCGCCATATGTAGAGGGATAGCAATATAAGGGGTAGCAGGGTCGAAGAGGGGATGGTGTAAAGGAACATCAAAGTTCCTATCGCTGAAGAGGTATAGACGGAAGTTGCACGAACCAGTTATATACAAAGAGTCCAACTCTGGATCATGGTGGAACTGCAACGCCGGAATCTCAATAAAAAGGGTGGCTGTGGAGTCCATCACCAGGGTCTGAGAATGATGCGGGAGACACAAAACGGGGTGAGAATTTCAAGAAAATTCTCAGTAGGGTTCGGTTATACTTGTACTGACGTCACATACATTCTCTGTTGCCTCGGGTTTTACTTAATTATAAAAATATGTGTTCAAACTAAAAAGTCCATTTTCATGAGTTTAAAACATGTCTGGTCCGAGGCAAGGTTCAGTTTTACTTTAATTGGCGTAAGAAATAAAATAGATTACTAATACTGATGCATAGAATGATAAACGAAATAAATAAACGAATAGCAGTGAGCAATTGTAACAGACAATTGTAAACATCTTAATGTAACTAGTCCATGTATTCATGCATTCATGTAATCATATAGAATCGTTCATGATCTTTCCTTCATAATCTTTTTCATTATTTTCTATCATTTTCCATCTCTCTTGGTCCCCTGGGAGTTCTTGGCCATTTTAGACTCCTGGGTAATAGTCTGCTTATCAGGATCGAGCTCGTTCCTAGATAGGAATGCCGAGTTTACTTTCCCCGACCTTCCCACCGATCTATTCCCATTAACTTTCTATCCGGGGCTGGCCCAAGTAGTATGGAACTTGCATAATGATACAATTCTTTTCATAACTTTCATGGCTTTCTTAAGAATGTATATGCATTCACATGTAATTCATAACTTGTACATGGGTTCTACTGAAATTTCGGCAGCCTAACGGAACGTGTCCGCTTCCCCATGAATAATGCCAGCCAATCAATACATTAATTTATCACAATGAACACAGTTTCACATTTATATTCCAACATAGAACTCAAATCTATATCAAATTCATTAAGGCAGAAATCCTGCCTCAGCATATTTAACCAACCCGGTTTTTGTAATTCATGCCACAATTTCATTTTAACTCGTTTGGACCTAAAATTTGAGTATGTTCCAGTGTTGTGTGTCTATTTTCTAACCTCTTTAGTCCCATCTAATTTCGGTATCTATAACTCAAGATATCTAAACTTTATCTCGGCCTGCCCATTGGCTAGCCAGAATCAGGCAACTAAAAGTAAAAATTCACTAAAAATCGAAAACTCACTCAAATCATACGAAATTGGTCTCATGTTAAAGCTAACAGAACAAAGTTTCATTTAGAAAAAGTCCCACTCAATTTGGCTTAGTGGGGCTCGAGTTACAAGCCCCGATTTCGGACCTTCCTACACTGTCCTGTTCTAGCCTGGTGTGGACATGGGGCGAATTGCGTGGAGAACTGGGAGCAATTGGGACCTTATTAAATTCTGAAATTTTTATGAGATATTCTCCTATGAGTAAGCTTTCTAAAAAAGTTAGTTTCACTCATTTTCATGTAGTATAGGTCGAGTTCTACCTTAAGGAACCTAATCTGCCCAGAGTCAGAATCAAAACCCTAGGTCAAGATTCAAAAATTCATATCTCCCTCAATTCTGATCCAAAATCCTTATATGATATGTATATGGAAAGCCCTAGATGTCTAGTTTCATATAAAAATAGTTTCATCGGATTTGACCGTTTGTAAGCGGTGCCGTACGCTCCGCTATACGGACTGCCGTGGACTCTCCACCAAGACAGCACCCTCATCCATTTACTTCTCTTAGTTTTCTTTTTCTAATTCTACTTCTAACTCAAAATCTTCTATTAATTCAAGCATAATTACTTAATTCACACATCAAATAAGGTGAAACTAATTCAGCCCAGCCAGCCAAGTGCATGGATTTGATGCAAGAAATCAGAACCCCTACCTTTGAATTAAGTGTTTTGTGCTGAATTCTTGGAGTTTGGATGAATAAGGCTGGAACTTAGCTTGAGTTTTGGATGTGTGAGCAAGAGAGGAAGAGAGCTGATGGAGAAGAGGAAAACAACATGAATAAGGGTCTGAATCAAAGGAGGAGGGTGTCTTATATAGGCATGAGTGGGAGTTAACTTGGAAGGTTTTGATTGGCCTCTAAACATAAGGCCAAGTTTCAGCCAACCTTGCTCTCCACGTTGCCCTCTTTGTGTGGTAGAATCACTCTCCACGTCGCCTAAAGTGGGAGTAGTTTCCAGCATATTCTAGAAACGAAATCGGAACTCGTAGCTTTATAAAGTCGGAACTCGTGAACCTCCTGTATATGAAGTCGGAACTCCAAAAATCCAGTTTAGTCGAAACTTGGAAGCAGAGCCTGGTGTGAAGCCAGATACTTAAAGTCGGAACTCGGGAATTATAAAATTTCTATCCCGGAACTCGAAAGATATAGAAATGAGAGCTACTAATATTGGACTCAAGATCGGATTTCATACATTGGTGAATCATAATGTCGGAATTCGGAATACAGTCAGTTCATTTGAGCCTTAGAGACGAAGTCGAAAATCGAACATTTTACTCTTTGATCGATAAGGTCGGAAGTCGTAAATTGTGCTGAAGTCGAAGACGAACTCGTAAGTTGGAAGCATCAGTCACTTCATTTCAGCTCACGAAATCGGAAATCGGCATTCATACTGAGGAGGTCAAAATTTATACATGCTTACACAAGGTCGGAAATCGTAAGCTACATGCATTAAGCCGTAAATTGTTGGCTGCATGCACAAGGTCGGAAATCGGAAGAAATCCCTTGTAAGCCTTGGAACGAAGTCGGAAGTTGAAGCTAATATTGAGATTGGAAGCTGAATCACAAGACAAACTCGGAAATCGTAAATCCTTGTCTGTCCAGCCTTGAAGATGAACTTGGAGATTGGGAATACTATGAGCTCGGAAGTCGGAAGTCGTGGATGTTACAGAAAAGGATAAAGGTGTTGCATATGTCTTCAACAACTACTTGTCCAGGCACCAAGATCATGAATGCTCTCCTATCTCCAGTGCAATGATTGTTGGGGACCAGGACCTTTTGGTTGCCAAGTGGCCTCAAGAACTTAACAGGGGGTGAATTAAGTTCGAAAGTTTATCTAATTCTTTTCCCAAAACTCTCTTTCTTTTAAATCTTATTAGAAAATAGATGATTGAGTGATTAACTATTTGAAAATTAATGCAAGTTCCAAATTACTTCAATAATAAATAGAATGAATTTAACTTGCAATTAAGTAAAAAGAATAAGGGTAAAGAAGATGCAAACTCAGATTTATCCTGGTTTGGTCACCCTTTGTGGCCTACATCCAGTCCCTAAGCAATCAACTCAAGATTTTTCACTATGTCAAATTCTTCATGGTTTTAAAAACCTTTACAGCACTTGAGTACTTACACTTTTGGGATCCCTTACCCTAGTGTTTGAATTTCTCCAAATCAAGAAGGGATACCTCACCCTCTTACAATTTGAAGAAGAATAAAGAAAATTGATCACTCTCTAAAAGAGGAAATCATACAACTTGAAGCACTGTGAAGCTTTTCTAATAGTAACTCTTTTTGGCCACAAAAACTGAGTTAGAAATCAAGGAATTAAAAAAGTTGATTAAGAGTTTTTAACCCTTGTGTGTTCTCTCTTAAAATGCATTGTGAATGGCTATTTATAGGCTTCATATTTCATTCTAGCCGTTTGAGGCAAGTAGCCAACGAACATGACTTTTGAGAACTAGCTGTTTTTGCAGTTAGGGCTCATGGTAATCGATTATAGGGCTTTGGTAATCGATTACCATTGCAAAATAACTAATTTCTGGGCAAGTCTTTGAATATGGCAATCGATTACACCATGTGGTAATCGATCACGAGTGAACCCAGAATGGTAATCAATTATAGTATGATGGTAATCGATTACATACTTTGAAAAACACGATTGTAATGACTTTTTGAAAATTCTAATGAACTTAATCGATTAAAAACATTATGTAATCGATTATACCTTACTAAAACATGCATTTGCTTACTTTAAAAACATATTTTCCATAGACTGACTTTAAGACAAATTATTTAGAGACTTAAAATATGTTTTCAAAAATCAATATCCAAATTGATAGCTTGTTAAAACATTTTTCAAAACACCAATCATGAAGTTTCAAAAACTTTGGCCATGAGAATTATTAATAGAAAAGCCTTTAACAAAAAAGAACCTGTGGCCTAGGAATCTATACCAACTATGCTTGAACCCATTTGTCTTCAAGTAATTTCATGTTGTTTGATTGCAGCCATTTGTCACCCTTTTGGCATCATCAAAACCTACAGTAAAAGCATACACACTCTCCCCCTTTTTGATGATGACAAACATCTTAGGTGAGGAGCCAATAACAATATAGTTATGACAAAGTAGGAAGAAACTCCCCCTAAGAGTATTCACTGAATATATACAATCAAATATAAACTCCCCCTAAATATATGCATAACATAACACTTCACCAATTACCAATTCTCGCCCTTTTGGCATAATCAAAAAAGCCATAAGCATAAATTAAAACAAACATCAGTAGCAAGGTTCATAGGCATAACAAAAGTTCATAGTCAAGCTAAAAACAAAGAAAGATATAGTCAGGCAAAGCAAAACTAGAAATTTAAAAGAAACAAGAAAATACAAGGAAATAGTACTATTAAGTAATAAAAAATAGATAGAAACGAAATAAAGAAAGTGAAGTGCATCCGATCACAAACTAAGCCCTATCAGAGTCTCCATCATCCTCAATATCATCAGTCTCAGTAGCATTAGAGTCATCGGAAGTATCAGAATCATCTGAGGCACCAGGCTGAAGTATAGTGCGACCTGTAGGAGGGAGTAAATTGAAGGGGTCAATAGTATCATAACTACCTGAGGTCTTACAATCCTCAAAAGCTGCAGGAAAGGGATGATGAGACACATGAGAGGTTGGAGTAAAGTGAGTCGGAGAATGAGGTGGTGGAGAAGCAAAACCAGAAAGGATAAAATGCTGACGTAAGGCGTGAAGATCACTCTCCATACTATCCATCCTAGTTCCATATCTAGCTAAGGTAATCTCATAGTGGTCCATATGAGTCTCAAGGCGACCAAAGCACTCTCCAACATAGGTACGAAGACCTCGGAACTCCTTAAGCATTAACGCCATATAATCTGAGGAAGGTGGAGGAATAGAGGCAGAAGTGAAAACAGAAGCAGGACCAGAAGCAGAGGGAGGAGGAGGAACATCGCTTGCAGGCCTATTAGGAATGGACCATTGGCCAGCATAGTTCTTGAAGCCCATTTTGATTAGTGTCCTTTCATTGATGGGATAATGAGGAGTCTCATCCAAGGCGATCTCACCACTGAGAGGTACACGAAAATGCTAAAGAAAACGAGTAATGAGCATCCCATAAGGTAAAGCACACCTAGCCTTCTTCTTAACCTTTAGCATGTGTTGAATGATATAGTATCCTTAGTTTATTGGGCACTCAATAGTCATAGCCCACATAACTAGAACATCATCAGAAGATATTTGAGCATAATTACCAGCTCTTGGAATCAAGACACGCACAAGGATATAATGAAAAATATGGTCTTCTAAAGAGAGCCTACCCACTAAAGTTCTCTTATTAGTTGTGTCACCTTCTCCTATGAACTGTGCTAATGCCAAGTCATGATTATAATCCTCCTTCCAATCATTAGGAGTAGTGCCCTTCCCAGGTAAAGTTTCCGCATCAAAAGACAAACCAGTGAATTTACAAAATAGTCCCCTATCAATGACTATCTGGACATTCTTCACTTTAGAAAATAAGCATGCAGCCTTATACTTCAAGTTTGAATAGAATACCTTAACCAATTCAAGATACACCTTGTCTTTCATAGTAAGAAACTTAACCAACTCCCATCTATTTAGAAGAGCAAACACTCCTAAATTTGTTTGATTGAAGAAGTCAGAATCTAAATACCTTGGAGTGAGAAGTTCACGAGTCTGGAAATTAGCAATATAGGAGTCCATTTGCTTCTTTGATGAGAAGAATCGCAACAAATCCACAGAAGGAAGAGAGGAAGTAGTGGTTTCAATGTTCTTGGCGGAGGCCTTCCTCTTTCTAAGAGCCTTAGATGATTCAGCCATTTAATCGTGGTTTTTGTGGATAAAGAGTGATAAGCAACAATTTAATACATTGATTAACCCTCATATTTAGTTTATTGAATCTCTTTTGTGCTTAATTGAATAATATTGGACACATTTTATAAGTTTGGACTCTAATTGGGCTTAATTGTATTTTTCAGCATTATTACAAATTTATACTCTTTTTTTTATTATGGCTGTATCTTGAGTTGTAGATATCTAAAAATTATAAATTTTATATTATAGGAAAGCTGAGAGAAAGAGCTACAACTTTGATGAAGAAGTCAAAAACTAATTCAGATGTCTAGTGAGTCGAACTGGGCCACGAAATCCGAACAGGGCTGTCACGCTGGAACCAGATCAGTGTGCACTAATTGGGCTATAACATGAGTTGTAGACATTGGATTGAGGCAAAACTGGTGTCACTTGAAAGCTAAGATATAAAGCTTCAATTCATATGAAGAGCACTCTCCCAAATAATGACATCTTGATAGACTTATTGGCTGTTAAATTTGACTAACGCGGACAGAGATACAACCTAAACATGCTATAAAGATTGGGCCATAACTCTCTCATTTTAAGTCCGAATTAAGCAAATTGGGTGTCCACTTAAAGCTGAGAGGCAGAGGATTAAGTTAGGCTCAAGGGTATTTTTGAATTTTGACATTTGAGATCTGATAAGAAGAGTGAAAACTGGGATGCGAAGGAGGACTCTCATTGCCAACATTTTTTCATTTTTTCTTTCTTCTCTTTTCCTCTCCTCTTCTTTTCTTTTCTTTTCCTTTCATTTTGTAAGATACTTGTTTTGGGTTCTAGTTTGTAACCTTCACTGCTATGGAGGAGTAGGACTTCAAGCTAGTTCAAGGAGACTCTAAGGGTATTATGGTTATAATCTTGAAACCCTATACTTGAATTTCAATCATGTTTGTTTTCTTGATTCTTTGCCCTCTTTTATTTGTAAACTTGCATTGAATGGTATTGATATGTGGGTTTATGAATGAGGAATCAGTTGGGTGATTGCTAATTGGTCAATTGGTATGAACTTGATTAGTTAAAGAATTAGGAATTGGGTTTGGGTTCAAACCTAGGCTAATATAATTAGGGCTAGAAATCAACATAGGTTAACTAGAGTTGACGTCTCAATTATCTAGTCAATTATGTGTTGGTTGAATTCCTAGAGTTCTCTAGGTAGAATTGTGGGGTTGTTAGTAGAGGTCTCTCTAATATCTCAAATTAGCCGCACTCTATGTGTTTGATATATTGTGCGTTAATGATTGATTCACCTTATGCCTAAAGAACTCTTTGAACTAGCGTTTTTATTTCCATCTAATTTTCTTTTATAGCTTATTTACTGCATGTTTGCACATACTCCCTTGTTACTTAACTAGATAGCAACAACATCCTTGGAGACGACCTTAGTTGCACTATACTTCAAATTTAGTGTAATTAAATATTTTAAAATTGTAATTTGGAGTAGGCTGAGACACTTGCTGCCAAATAGTGGGTGGGTTTTGTGGAGAAGAAGTAAAGAAGAATTTTGGTGAAGAAATGGAGACATTTGATGAAGAAATGAGGGAGTTATGTTAGAGAAAAGGGAGGGCTCGACAATAGCGTTTGGAGAGAAAGAGCACGAAGAGAGAGAAGTTGAAGTTTGAAATGAGGAGAAAGAATGGGGAAGCGGGGGCTTAAGTGCCTTCTTGTAATTGATTACCACTGCCCAAAATTTGGTAATTGATTACATAACATGTACTCAATTACTATAGTGTCATTTTCCCAGCATTAGTAATCAATTACCAATTATTGTAATCGATTACACTAAATAAAATTTTAACTAGTGGGTAATAGAGATAGATGTAATCGATTACCTTGGTTATGGTAATCGATTATCAAACCTTAAACTTCACAAACCTTTGAGTTATCTCAGATTATGAGCTCTGAGGAACTTAGCAAATGATAGAATTCCTACAAAATAATTTTAGTGAAATCTCCAACACTTAAGTTAGTAATTTTAAAAGAAATTAATTTTAAAAATGTAATTAAGAAAAACTATATATGTGAGGAAGCAATTATACCTAATTTTTTTCTAATATTAAAGAAACTTTCCCTAGGTAAAGGTTTAGTAAATATGTCTGCTTGTTGTTTATTTGTTTCCACAAATTCTAAGACGCAATCACCTTTTTGCACATGATCTCGTAGAAAATGATGTCTAATTTCAATGTGTTTGGTTCTAGAGTGCAAAACAAGATTTTTGGATAGATTTATTGCACTTGTGTTATTGCATCTTATACGTATATGGTCAAGGTGTAATCCATAGTCTAAAAGTTGTTACTTCATCTAAAGAATTTGAGCACAACAACTTCCAGCCGCTATATATTATGCCTCAGTAGTAGACAATGCCACACTATTTTGTTTCTTGCTATGCCAAGAGACTAAGGCACTGCCAATTATGACAGACGCGACCAATGTGACAGAGCATAACAATATTCAATAAAACATGACACCAAAGATAAGAATCAGTAATATATCATCATATATGTATGTGTGTGTGTGTGTGTGTGCGTGTGTGTGTGTGTGTGTATGTAGTAGAAGCCACGCTTCAGTTTACATACAGATGAAAAAGAGGATACAAAAGTGGGGCCGGTGTAACAAAAGCATATAGGGCCCGTGTCAATCAAAACTAAACTACAAGATCCCCCGAGGACTAACTGCTCCAAGTCTATGGCTTGGCTGGGGAGTAGTCCATACTAGGTCCAAAGGAGGAGGATAATGAGCTAAGTGGGATGTCTGGGACCATCTGTGAAGGTGACTTTGGTGGAGGACTGGCAGGTGCTGCTGGTGTTGGAGGTGCTGGAGGAGGGTGTGCCATATGCAACGAGACCGCAAAGTATGGAGCAGCAAGATCAAAGGCAGGGTGGAACAGGGGAACAACAAAATTCCTGTTGCTGAACAGGTGAGGTGGAAATTGCAAGAACTGGCTATGTACAGTGAATCCATGAAGGGATCATGGTGGAGCTGTAGGTTGGGAATCTCAATAAAAAGGGTCGCGGTTGAATCCATCACTAGCATCTGAGAATAATGTGGAAATACAGAGCGAGGTGAGAATTTAAAGAAATTCCCAGTAGGGTTCATATGACTGACGTCACATTCATTCTTAGTTGCCTCAGTTTTTATTTAATTGTGAATCAGGGGTTCAAAACTAGACTATCCATATTCAATAAGTTTAAGAAAACGCCTAGTCCAAGGCAAAGTTCAGTTTTACTTAAGATAGCATAGGAAACGAAAGAAACTATTAAGTAGTGATGCAGGTTAGGGAGTGGAGTAAACAATCATACAGTAATAGGTAAGTATAACAGTCAAACTATAAGCATCATATAATGGCTATTCAATGCAACCATGCAAATCTCATTCTTAAACTCATCTTCATAAACTTTTTCCATTTCTTAGTCCCCTGGAAGTTCTTGGCCATTTTAGACTCCTGGGTAATAGTCTGCTTATTAGGATCGAGCTCGTTCCTATACAAGAATGCTGGGTTTACTGTCCCCACCCATTGCCACCGATCTATTCCCCTTAACTTTTATCCAGGGCTGGCCTAAGCATTATGGAAAATTTATCATAACATAATCTTTATGCTCAACCTAACATAACCTTTATGAACTTCATGCAAATGCACATAGATCTCAATATATATTATAACTCATGTATAAGACTTACCGAAGTTTCGGCAGTATAACGGAACATGTCCGCTTCTCCATGAATAGTGTTAGTCATTAGAACAACAAATCCTTGGAAATCTCATAACATTTTGTTCATATTACACATGTCAAATTCATGGCACAATCATTGTAATTAAAAAACATGGTTGCTATCTCAACACTTGCATTCAACCTGGTTTTTGTAAATCAAGACATAACTTCATTTCACCTCACCTAAACCTCAATTTTGGATATGTTAGAGTGTGTCTATTTTCTAGCATCTTTGGTCCCATATCATTTTGACTTATATAGCTGAAAATATTCAAGTTTTATCCTGGCCTACCCTGCAGCTAGCCAAAATTACACACTTAAAATTAAAAATCCACTAAAAATCGAAACTAGTCCAAATCATACAAAATTGGTATCATATTGAAGCTAACAGGACAGCTTTCATTTGCAAAAAGTTTCATTTATTTCGCTTTAGTAGGGCTCAAGTTATAAGTCCGGAGATTTGACCTTCCTATACTGTCCTATTTTGGCCTGGTTTGGACATGGGGTAAATCTTTGAACTATTAGGAGTAGATGGGACCGTAACAAACTTGGAATTTTATTGTGAGGACTCCTACGTGTAAGCTTTCTAACAAAGTTAGTTTCACTCAATTTGGAGTTATGTAGGTGAGTTACATCGTTCTTAAGTCATACTGCCCGGATGAAAGTCCTGATTCCTAGGTCAAACTTCAAAAATTCATATCTCTCTCAATACTAATCCAATAGCCTTATATTATGTATGTATGGAAAGCCCTGAATGTCTAGTTTTATATAAAAATAGTCCTATCAGATTTAACTGGCTGTAAGCAGAGCCGTACACTCTGTTGTATGGACTGCTAAGGGAATTTGGTTTTCCAGCCCTTTACATCTTCTTATTCTCACTTTTCCTACTCCTTAATCAATCAGATTTAAACACAAAGCAGTCAACAACCAGTCCAATAATCATCATATTCATTCACTAATCATATTAAGAAGGGAGAAAGTAAAGCCAAACATCAGTCATCGACAATCAAAATAACAAGAATAGAATTTAAACCTTTATCTCTTTGCGTGTTGTTTTGCTAAGTGTTGGAGGTTGTTTGAGAGGAGAAGAGAAGAGGAAAATGAGAAGAGGAAAAGGAGATTGAAGTAAAGAGAGAAAGAAGCGTGTAAGTCAGTTCAATGAAGAAGGAAAAATCTAATTTAAACATAAAGAGGGTAGTTGGAATTGTGAGTGTTGATTATCTGAATTTCTTGTAGCTGATTTCCAGCCATGTTTGCTTCTATTTGTGGTTTAAAGTGGCTTAATTATCTTCCATGCAAAATGAGAACTCGTTTACACTTGGTCTGAACTTGGAACTCGTATCCATCTTGAGTAAAGTCAGAACTCCTGTCCATCTTATTTGAACTTGGATATTTGTTTGGACATTGGAACTCGAGTAACTTAGAAATAGGTTATTAGATTGGAAGTCATGTTAGAAATATAAAGTCTGAGATCGGAAATCACAGCAAACAATTTACCTTAAAATCTGCGATCAAAGACGAGATCATGAAACATAAAAGACTTAAACTCGGAAGTCAGGGATGTTGCATAAACTTGGAACTTAGTCCCAGAACATAAAACCTTATACCTGCTTATCAAAAGTTGAGAACTAAGACGCTTAGAAACTCTCACACGTAATGCTAAAACTTGCTCCATAATCAATCTCGTAAGTTGGTCACCAACTCAATCTTAGGAATATCAATAGAAATGAAAATGCTCTTGACGCAAGATAAACTCGGATATCGATAATCACGTCCATTTTGTTTGGATTTCAAAGGTTAACTCAGAAATCGGAAATTATCATGTTTTATTTGAAAGATGAAGTCGGGAACTTGAAGATTAGGTCAGAACTCGTGTAAATTCTGGTCGAACTTGGAGATCAACTAAGAGATCTAAACTCATGTCCATTCTATTTGAGATCAACCCTGAGGTCAAAAATCGTGTAAACTTCACCTTTCATTTGAAACGTGAAGTTGGAAATCATGACTATTACAGTGGGGTTAGAGATTGGAAACCTTGTTCATTTCACTTGAACCTTCGAAATAAGGTCAGAAGTCAGAGCTCGTGGTGGATGTTATAATACCACCCTCCTAAAAAAATTTTATCCTCAAAATTTAGCATTTTAGAAGAGTTCAGGATACTCTTTCTTCATGTTCGCTTCTAGTTCCCAAGTATAGTCCTCCGCATCTTCTCTTCCCTATGCTACCTTTACTAACTACACGGTTTTGTTTTGAAGTTGCCTGCTATTTCTATCTACGATCCATATCGGTTGTATGTGGAAAGTCAGATCCTTTTTTAGCTGTACCGACTCGGGTTCAAGAAAATGTGTAGGGTTAGGCGGATACTTTCTGAGTTGAGAAACATGGAAGACATCGTGAAGGTTTGACATATGTGGAGGTAAAGCGACTCGATATGCAACTGATCCAATCCACTTCAAAATTTGGAAGGGACCGATAAAACGAGGACTTAGCTTCTTAACCTTAACTGCTCTACCTATCCCTATTGTAGGCGTAACCTTCAGAAATACGTGGTCTCCTTCTTGAAATTCTTGAGGCTTTCTCCTAGTATCTGCATAACTCTTCTGACAGCTCTAAGCCGCAAGCATCTTACTTCGAATTCTCTTGATCTGTTCAGTGGTCTGCTCAACTAAATCAGGCCCCAATAGAGTTGATTCTCATGTTTCATACCAACACAAGGGAGATTGGCACTTCCATCCATACAATACTTCATAAGAAGCCATACTGATGCTAGCATGGTAGCTATATTTGTATGCGAATTCAGCTAGCAGTAAGTATCGATCCCAATTTCCACGTTGCTGCATTATATAAGCTCATAACATGTCTTCTAAGGTTTGAATTGTTCTCTCCATTTGACCATCCGTTTGCAGGTGATATGCAGTGCTTAGGCACAACTTAGCACCGAATGCTTTTTGTAAAGCCCCCTAAAATCGTGAGGTGAACCTTAGGTCTCGATCAAAGACAATGGTTGAAGGGGTCCCATGTAACCTTATAATCTCTTGAATGTATAGCTGCACTAATTTTTCCAATGGGTAATTTACTCGAACGGGTAGAAAATGAGCAGATTTGGTTAATCTATCCACAACAACCCAAATAGCATCATATCCTGCTGGCATTCTTAGTAATCCCATTACAAAATCTATGGAGATGCTCTCCTACTTCTACTCAGGGATTTCCAAAGGTTGTAACATCCCGGAGGGTTGTTGATGTTTCGCTTTCACCTTCTGACAGGTCAAGCATTTGCTCATGAAGCTCGCCACGTCTGACTTCATGCCTGGCCACCAAAACATTTTCTTAAGGTCTTGATACATTTTAGTAATGCCAGGATATATGGTGAATTCACCTTTATGTGCTTCCTCCAAGATCCTTCGTCGAAGATCATCCCCCTCGGGTACACATACTCTGTTATGATGCCACCATATGCCCTCTTTATCCTAAGCAAAATCCGTTAATTTCCCTTATTGTACAAAACTAATTGTATGCTGAAAACTAGCATCCTGCTGTTGTGCCTGCCAAATTTGCTCGTTAAAGCCACTGACTATCTTAATTTGGTATAACTGAATGGTCTTAGGAGTCATGAGGATTCCCCAATTAAGATTTCGGAAGCTCTCAATAAGCTCTGTCTCTTTTACCGTCATCCAGGCTGCGATCAGAGATTTCCTGCTTAAGGCATCTGCCACAACATTTGCCTTGTCTGGGTGGTATTTCAATTCAAATTTGTAGTCCTTAAGAAGTTCCATCCACCTCCGCTGACTCATATTTAATTCCTTTTGATCAAAGAGGTACTTAAAAGACCTCAAACCTCACTCCATAAAGGTGATGTCGCCATATCTTTAAGGCAAATACTATTGCTGCTAACTCGAGATCATGCATAGGATAATTCCTGTCATGCGGCTTCAAATGTCTGGAGGCATAGGCTACTACTTTCCCAGTTTGCATCAACACGCATCCTAATCCTTGCTTGGAAGCATCACAATAGACCTCAAATGGTCTATGAGGATTTGGCAAAGCTAACACTGGCGTTGTAGTTAACGTCTTTTCAAGTCTTGAAAACTCTACTCGCAGTCCGATGTCCATTCAAATGGAACATTATTCCTAGTTAGTTTGGTCAAGGGCAAGGCTATTCGAGAAAAATCCTTAACGAATCGCCTGTAATATCTAACTAAGCCCAAAAAACTCCTAGCCTCAATAACTGTGGTCAGCCTTTCCCAATATAGTACTGCTTCTACTTTGTTGGGGTCTATAGAGATCCCTCCATGGGATACCACATGGCCTAGAAATTTTACTTTTTGCATCCAAGATTCACATTTGGATAACTTAGTATAGAGTTTTCTTTCTTTTAAAATTTGCAAAACTAGCCGCAAGTGTTCTGCATGTTCCTGCTCCGTCTTCAAATAGACAAGTATGTCATCGATGAAAACCACTACAAACTTGTCCAAGTATGGGCGAAATATCCGATTCATATAATCCATGAATACTGCTGGTGCATTTGTCAGCCCAAATGACATTATGGTATACTCGTAGTGTCTGTAACGAGTTCGAAAGGCTGTCTTAAGGATATCTTATTCCCGAACTCGAATTTGATGATATCCAGAATACAAGTCAATCTTGGAAAATACCATTGCACCCTACAGTTGGTCCATGAGGTCATCAATTCTTGGAAGTGGGTATTTATTCTTAATCGTTCCCTTATTCAGCTGTCGATAGTCCATGCATAAGCACATGCTCCTATCTTTCTTCTTAACCAATAAGATTGGAGCTCCCCATGGCAATGCACTTGGCCGTATGAATCTTTTTCCCAAGAGTTTCTCGATTGTTTCTTTAGTTCTGTTAGCTCCAAAGGTGACATCCGATACGGAGCTATAGATATTGATCTCGCACCTGGAACCAACTCAATGGCGAACTCAATTTCCCTTTCAGGAGGGAATTCAGGAGTATCTCTTAGAAAAACATCGGGATATTCCTTAACAACTGGGATCTCCTCTAATTTCTGTTCAACTTCCGTCACATTAGCTAATAGGAGGATGAATCCTTGACTCTTCAACCCATTACAGTTCATTAATAAAGAGTTCAGATAGAAGAGTGTTGAGACTTGGGATTCAGAAGACGGGACAGAGGAGAATACCACCATCTTATCAGAACAGTTGAGCATGGCTCAATTGGCGGAAAGCCAATCCATGCCCAGAATTATGTGAAGTCTAGACAGAAGGAGACAAATCAAATCAACTGCAAAGGTTCTACCCTCAATGCGATGAGGAACATTGATGCAAATTTGACTCGTTTTAACAGGGTCATTCGTAGGAGTAGAAACCAGTAGATCATAAGTTAATTCAGAAATTGGCAATCACAAAACAATCACACAGTCATGAGAATTAAATGAGTGAGAGGCACTCGAATCATAAAGTATAGTTAGAGTTTCACCGTCCACTTTACAGGTACCTTGGATTAGTCCCTCGGACTTGTCAGCTTCCTGTGTATTCATCGTAAAGACTCGTCCTTGACGTTGGGGTCTAGACGGCTATGGTGAATTCCTGGTTGAATTCCTAGTTGGACACTCCTAAATTTTGTAGCCTGGCTTGCCACACCTATAGCAGACATTCTGGCCTGCCAAACAGGGTCGATCACCATGGTTCTTACCACATTTTGTGCAAGCCGAATTCGAGAAGGGCTTCTGGGGCTGCTTACCTTTATTGCCCGCCGGTTGAAATCTTCTTTGTTGTCGGAAGTTGGGCTTGAATCTTGGGCCTTGCAGTGCCAACCCCTTCCTGAAGCTACCACCAGATGCCTTAGCTACAACAAATTTTAAGTTGCAATCTTTCACAAGTCGGCATTTATTTACCAATGTGGGGAAGTCTCTAATTTCCATTGGCCCTATTGCGATGAGAATATCTTCTTATAGCCCTCCTTCGAATTTGACGCACTTCCAAACTTTATCAAGATTCCTATGATAAATGGTAGAAAATTTACTCAACTCTTCAAACCTGGCAATATACTGGGACATCATCTACTTTCCTTGATGGAGCTGCATAAATTCTAGCTCATTGGCATTTCAAACTGAGGCAGGAAAGTACTTCTGGTAGAAAATATCTCTAAACACCGTCCAGGTGACCGCTGTCTAAGATTCCTCAAGTAGTCTTCATACACTATTCCAACAAAACTCTGCATCTGCTTCGAGTATGTAGGTGGCAAAAGTCACCTTCTGATGATCCGAGCAGTCTAAGACAGAGAAAATATTCTCCAAGGCCTTGATCCATTCATCGGCCTTATCTGGGCGTATGCTCCTCAAAAATTGAGCGAGTTTGCCTTTCTAAACTCAGCATATTTAAGGTAATCCATGTCAGCTCCGGGGACATGTGGATTTCCTCCACAATTTGCCTCGGGTCGCCTGCCTAATTGATCCATCATCTGGTGAGCTGTCGTGGCTCGTTCCCATGTCGCATGAGCCATTTCTCGCATCGTGTTCATGAAGTCAGCAGTCTTCTCTTGAGTGGGTTCCACGCGAGGTCTGCCTTGCCTTCTGGAAGCCATTAAGTTCTGAGCACACAAAACAAAAGTTATTGAGTTGATCAGGCTCAATACTAAGTTTGATGTGCTAGTAAATAATAGCTCACACAGTTAGGTACTTCATACGCATGCACCTCTATATATCAACTTCTAGGTAAGGTTTAGTGCATGCTATCATCATTTAAAAATACAAAATATGTGCAAAGCATAATAAGTCCAATCCTCAGGCCTCAGCTAGGACGAACTACTCTGATACCAAAATTTAACACCCTACTAATTTAATGTTATGCTTAAGTCATAACATGAAATTAAGTAGATTGTGTTATCGTGTTGATACTCTACTTACTAATTTCTTACCATGTCACATTCCCTTTATTTTTTTTCTTTTTGAAACGGGCGAAACTGCTCATGGTATATGACAGACACGACCAATGTGATAGAACGTAACAATATTTAATAAAACATGACAGGAAAGATAAGAAGCAGTAATATATCATCAACTGTGTGTGTGTGTGTATATATATATAGAGTAAAAGCCAAGCTTCAGTTTACTTATAGATGAAAAAGAGGATACAAAAGTGGGGCCGCTGTAACAAAAGCATGTAGGGCCCGTGTCAATCAAAACTAAACCACAAGATCCTCCTAAGACTAACTGCTCCAATTCTATGGCTCAATACTGTATTGCCAAAAGAGAGCCATGCTGTACAATGTCACCCACGGCTAGGACCTACTCAGTCAGAGAGCCATTGGCCATACCAAGCTCGGCTGGGGAGTAGTCCACACTAGGTCCAGAGGAAGAAGATGATGAGCCAGTAGCCTCTGAAAGATTGCTTTCAAAGCTAAGTGGGATGTCTGGGACCATCTGTGGAGGTGACTCTGGTGGAGGACTGGCAGGTGCGGTAGGTGCCGTTGTTGCTGGAGGTGCTGGAGGAGGGTGTGCCATATGCAACAGGACTGCAAAGTATGGAGCAGCAGGATCAAAGGCAGGGTGGAATAGGGGAAAAGCAAAATTCCTGTTACTGAACAGGTAGAGGCAGAAATTATAGGAACCGGCTATGTACAGTGAATCCACGAAGGGATCATGGTGGAGCTATAGGATGGGAATCTCAATAAAAAGGGTGACGGTTGAATCCATCACTAGCGTCTGAGAATGATGCAGAAATATAGAGCGAGGTGAGAATTTAAAGAAATTCTCAGTAGGGTTCATATGACTGACGTCACATTCATTCTCAGTTGCCTCGATTTTTATTTAATTGTGAATCAGGGGTTCAAAACTAGACTGTCCATATCCAATAAGTTTAAGAAAACGTCTGGTCCGAGGCAAAGTTCAGTTTTACTTAAGACAGCATAGGAAACGAGAGAAACTATTAAGTAGTGGTGCAGGTTAGGGAGCGGAGTAAACAATCATACAGTAATAGGTAAGTATAACAGTCAAACTATAAGCATCATATAATGGCTATTCAATGCAACCATGCAAAATCTCATTCTTAAACTCATCTTCATAAACTTTTTTCATTTCTTGGTCCCCTGGGAGTTCTTGGCCATTTTAGACTCCTGTGTAGTAGTCTGCTTATCAGGATCGAGCTCATTCCTATACAGAAATGCTGGGTTTACTTTCCCCGACCATTCCCACCGATCTATTCCCCTTAACTTTTATCCAGGTTGGCCCAAGCATTATGGAATATTCATCATAACATAATCTTTATGCTCATCCTGACATAACCTTTATGAACTTCATGCAAAATGCACATGGATCTCAATATATATTATAACTTATATATAAGACTTACCGAAGTTTCGGTAGTATAACAGAATGTGTCTGCTTCCCCATGAATAGCGTTAGTCATTAGAACACCAAATCCTCAGAAATCTCATAACATTTTGTCCATATTACACATATCAAATTCATGGAACAATCATTGTAATTAAAAAACATGGTTGCTGTCTCAACATTTGCATTCAACTTGATTTTTGTAAATCAGGCCACAACTTCATTTCACTTCATCTGAACCTCAATTTTGGATATGTTAGAGTACTATGTGTCTATTTTCTAGCCTCCTTAGTCCCATATCATTTTGACTTATATAGCTGAAAAAATTCAAGTTTTATCCCGGCTGCCCTGCAGCTAGCCAAAATTATACACTTAAAAGTAAAAATCCATTAAAAATCGAAAACCAGTCCAAATCATACAAAATTAGTATCATACTGAAGCTAACAGGACAAGATTTCATTTGCAAAATGTTTCATTTCATTCGCTTTAGTAGGGCTCAAGTTATAAGCCCCGAGATTTGACCTTCCTGAACTACCCTATTTTGGCCTAGTTTGGACATAGGGTAAATTCTTTGAACTACTGGGAGTAGATGAGACTGTAACAAACTTGGACTTTCATCGTCGAATGTTCTTCTATGTGTAAGCTTTCTAACAAAGTTCGTTTCATTCAATTTGGAGTTGTGTAGAGTGAGTTACATCCTTCTTAAGTCACACTGCCTGGATGAAAATCCTGATTCCTAGGCCAAATTTCAAAAATTCATATCTCTCTCAATACTAATCCAATGGCCTTATATTATATATGTATGGAAAGCCATGAATGTCTAGTTTCATATAACAATAGTCTCATCGGATTTAATCTGCTATAGGCGGAGCCATACACTTTGCCGTACGGACTGCCGAGGGAATTTGGTTTTCCAGCCCCTTACATCTTCTTATTCTCACTTTTTCCTACTCCTTAATCAATCAGATTTAAACACAAAGCAGCCAATAACCAGTCTAATAATCATCATATTCATTCACTAATCACATTAAAAAGGGAGAAAGTAAAGCCAAGCATCAATCACCCACAATCAGAATAATAAGAATAGAATTTAAACCCCTACCTCTTTGTGTGTTGTTTTGCTAAGTGTTAGAGGTTATTTGAGAGAAGAAGAGAAGAGGAAAATGAGAAGAGGAAAGGAAGACTGAAGTAAAGACTGAAAGAAGCATGTAAGTCAGCTCAATGAAGAAGGAAAAATCTAATTTAAACATAAAGAGGGTAGTTGGAATTGCAAGTGTTGATTGGCTGAATTTCTTGTGGCTGATTTCCAGCCATGTTTGCTTCTATTTGTGGTTTAATGTGGCTTAATTATCCTCCACACAAAATGAGAACTCTCTTGCACTTGGTCTGAACTCGGAACTCATATCCATCTTGAGTAAAGTCAGAACTCCTATCCATCTTATTCGAGCTTGGATATTAGTTTGGATATTGGAACTCAAGTAACTTGGAAATAGGTTATTAGATTGGAAATCATGTTAGAAACATAAAGTCTGAGATCGGAAATCACAGCAAACAATTTACCTTAAAATCTACTATCAAAGACGAGATCATGAAACATAAAAGACTTAAACTCGGAAGTCGGGGATGTTGCATAAACTTGGAAGTTAGTCCCAGACCATAAAACCTTATACCTGCATATCGAAAGTCAAGAACTAAGACGCTTAGAAACTCTCACACGTAATGCTAAAACTTGCTCCAGAATCAATCTCGTAAGTTGATCACCAACTCAATCTCAGGAATATTAATAGAAATGAAAACGCTCTTGACACAAGATAAACTCGGATATCGGTAATCACGTCCATTTTGTTTGGATTTCAAAGGTTAACTCAGAAATCGAAAATTATCACATTTTATTTGAAACTCAAAGATGAAGTCGGGAATAATGTTCATTTTATTTGAAACTTGAGGAACTCGTGTAAATTCTGGTCGAGCTTAGAAATCAACTCAGAGATATGAACTCGTGTCCATTCTATTTGAGATCAACCTTGAGGTCGGAAATTGTGTAAACTTCACTTTTCATTTGAAACTTGAAGTCGGAAATCATGACTATTGCAGTGAGGTCGAAGATCGAAAACCTTGTTCATTTCACTTGAACCCTCGAGATAAGGTCAGAAGTTGGAACTCGTAGCGAATGTTACACCAACCCTTATAGTGTGGGCCATTTTTGGATTTATGAGCAGTTATATTGGGTGTTCTAAGTTTGAATTTTGTAACCTTTTCAAATTGCTCTATCAGTTTGTAGGCAGGATCTTGTTTCCGCTATTTAGGTTATTTAAGGATTATTTTGTTATACATAAATATATGTATAGGTGGTTCCTATTGCTTTGGCTAGACATTCTAAGAATGCCATGCTCTTTAGCTATCAGAAAAGCTAGTTGATTTGACATGACATGATACTTGTATTATGGGAAATACTCAGTTTTTAAAGGAAACTTTGTCCTTTTTTTAAAAAAATTATTAGTTAGGCTTACAAGGGAACGAAGCCCCTATGCGCCGGTCATGGCTCAGAGTTAGGCTGTGACAAAGGTGATATCAGAGCCTAGGTTTTCCTATGATTAATAGAGCAAGTGTCTTTTAGTAGGGTCATTATTGTGAAAATGGAAGCTGGCCCATTTTCACAAGGCGTGGTAGTACCAGAGGCCTATAGGAATGTCACCAATATTCTTTGTATGTTAGTTATTTTGTAGTTTTCCTTACTTCATGCCCTTGGTTTGAGGTTGCATTGCAGGAGTTGTCACTCCTAATTATTGGTAGATCTTAGCTTTAGAGTTGAACTTCTGGTATTAGTTGTTTTCTTCTATTGAACAAGTCTCAACACCTCCTTTTGTTACTAGTATGGTCGACTGTGTATACATTTGCTATTATAGTGTTTTAGATTGTTAATTTGAGCTATGAATTGTGAAATTTGCAAATAAATGTAAACTTATAAGTTAACTGCAAATTTATTTATTAGTATTATTGGGATTTCTTGTGTGATTGTTAACTACTTGGAATTTGAGTTGATGACTCTGCGTATATTGTGCATGAATCTTATTAAATTGAATACTAGAGTAACTAAACATTTGAAGTGTGGCTATCAATCAGGTATAGGTAGTGACCAAGCTAATGTATTAAAGCAATCTAGTATGTGTTGAAGATTCTTTTTACAATGTTTGTCAAGGGATTGCAAATTATAAACCTCCAAGGGTTCCATGCATTTCTTATTTGTACCTGTGTTTGCTATGCTTTATGACTCTATTTCCTAACTATTACAAAGCATGAACTTTATACAGACTTCTCATGTTCAATAGTGATTTATTATTTTCCTCAGTCGTTACAATGCTCACATCTTCAAGTTCTTCCTTTCGATGCTGATCTTTTGAGCTTAATTATATTATAAAAAGTTGACTTTTAAGTGATGTTTTTGATTCAAGTTTGCAACCGTTCACCCTATTAATAGTTTGTCATAGATCATTTAAATTCTTTATTTGAATGATTTGCTAGTCTTATAGTCGCTCTATAGAATTAAAGTTTATGGGGTAACCTAGAGAATTGAATATAGTTTTATGGTCAACATAGTGCTAGGTTCCTAAGTAGTTTGGTAATTTTGCTGTCTCTATGTTAAATGCTACGATGGTATTGCTTAATATGTTGGTAATCTTAATAGTCTTCTAATTGTTTATCAAATGTTTATGATGTTGAAATTGAAACTTAATTGTTAATTTTACATGTTAAATACTTAGTGCATAGAAATCATGTCAAAGGGAAATAGGAACTTCTATTTTGATTGTCCTTAGATTTTGCTCATGCTTTGCTTTTCATGAACATTGATTTTTGAACTGATATCTTGGATTTTTAGTGTTCTAATTTGGATTTGGATGTGTTTTTAAAAATGAAAATCCCATGTGTAAATGTACTTTGATTTTTGGCCATGAGCCATATTTTAAAGGAGTTTCGTCCCTCAGAATTGGCAACTTGTATTTAAGATTCTAAAACAAATTCTAAAGGAGTCTATGATGAAAATTTCGTGCTTAGGTGAGTGAGATTTGCTCTGGATTTCTTATAATTGCTTACATTACTTTTCTTGGTAATAGCTTAACTTTGATTATGCTGCTGTTTTCTTTTTCTAGTAATTGCAACCTTTGACTATGAATATTACAGAAAGCTTGTAAATGAATTCCTTAGGATAGAGGACATACATTTACATATCTTCATTGAATATAAATAATTAAGTAATTAAGTTGTTGTATTTCTAGTTCCGATACAATGGGTATCCTAGATGCTGTGGGGCCTGGAAAGGAATACAACAAAGATGGAAAAAGACAAAAGTAATAGTCATCCAGATTAAAGCTAAGAGGCATATCATTTATCTTCATAGCTTAGTGGTTTTATTTTCATGGCATGATACCTTAATATGATATATGTGGTTTTCTGTTTCAATATGTCAATGCTTCGTATGTTAATGCTATAGTCTCATTGTGATCACTGTTTCATGAATTTGATCTCGCATAATGTCATTCCAATTTGATCTAAGTATTGCATTCTTATTCGATGCTGCTGGTATGTCTATGTATTTGCTTTAACTTACTCTCTTTTAGTCGATATTCAATTGCATGCCAATATGGCTTGCATACTAATTGCTATCGATGATTTTGATAGTTCAATGTTTGTGGTATTTGATTCTGAGGCAACGAGTTATTTGAGAAAAACATGTTCCATTATGCTGTCAATAGGGTCTAAGTTAATGCTTATTTGGGTTCTGTTACACTCATTTAATTTGCATGACATGCAAGCTATTAAATAATGAAGTTCTCATAATGGTCAAATACGTCTTCTATTGTTTCAATTTTCTTTGTTATCCAATATTGGCGTCATTTCTTCTTTGTGTTCCCAGGCATTTGAAACTTATATTATTGTTCCTTTCTTGATTTGCCCACATTGGTTGATTTTGGAATTGGTAACTATTGCTGGTATTCTGTCAGTGCTTACTTTCACTTTGCTTAATTTCAGTTTTCCTAATCTTACTATTTTTACCAATTAATGTTGTCTCTTAATTGATCTTGCTACTTATTTGTCCTTTCTGATTAATGTTTCAAGACAATTTGTTACTAGTTTTACTTGAGAAAAAGCATCTATTTGCTATTCTTTTGTAGCAAATATTACATAAAGATTTGACAATTCATGACTTTGGCTATTCTAGTATACTGGACATGACTGCTTTTACTATTCTTTATTTGAATTTTCTTATGGATGAGACCAGTAGTTGCAGGTTGGGAATTTGGTGTGAATAATATTTAGTTAAACAAGAAAATTCAAGAACTTTACTTGGTCTTGGATCATACTCAAAGGTTTTTTTTTTTATCTTATTTCTTGTCAAGCCATCATTGACAATTATAAAATACTTAATTTGTACTTGGCTTGTGGGTTTTAGTTCTACCTCAATTTGAGTTACTAACATTTGGAAGAATGCCGTGGAGATACTACCATGAAATGTTGTGATTAAAGGTCTACATCCCTTGTGGAAGGGGTTTCAATCTTTTTACTGAGTAACCTTAGTTAATAACTCAACTTTTTATGGCCAAAACTAATTTTCAACCTTTGTATGTACCACGATATGCCTTATCTTGCACTAACTTCATTTGGGTAAGTGTTCAGTCATATTAATGCTATAGACTAAAAGCTAAAGTAGTCATGCTCTATCTTTAGTAAAATATAGATGCAACATAGGACTTACAACTGACCTGAAACTAGTAATATCTTATTGAGATTTTTGGGATCTATTATTCTTGTCCTTGCTTTCTCTATGGTTCTGCAGTATGTTTGAATAGACGTTTATTAGGTATTGGTCCTGGAAGATTACTGCAAATTCTATGTTATCCTTATGTATTCTTGTCTCAAGGTAACACTCTTCCTAAATTTGAGGACTGAATTTCTAAAGGGAGGAGAATGTAATACCCTGTTTAAAATAAAATGACTATTTAGGATAAAATGTTGGCAACCAAAATTTTTTTTACATAACTTATACATTAGGTATTTCCTTCATTTACTTTCAAGAATATTGTAATAGAGGAATTAAAATTGTATAGGTAAAGTTTTTGAAGTGTTTGTTATAAAAAGAAGAAAAAAAAAAGATGGGGACCACAGTGCACCATAAATGGTATGGCACAGCATAGACCCCCTTTTTCTTCAAATCCATTGCCTGGAAGTTTCTTCCTCATGGCTTCTTCTTCTTTCTTTTATTTTTTTTCTTTCTTTCTTTTCTCCTTCTTCCTTGTTACATTCTCTTCCTCGCAATCTTGTCTCTCCTCAATTTTTCCCTTATAATACCCTGATAATCCCATACTATGCTTAAGTTATATTATGGAATTACTAGTTGTTACTTCTGCTCATAGAACTAACATTACCATTTCGAAATACTTTGTAATTAAAATACGCGTAAACTTTTTTTTAACAACAACGAATAAACTGTTTCGAAAACCAAGAGCCATGAGCATATCGTGAACATATAATATTAACATCGCTAACTCATACATATAGTGCGAGTAAAATAAATAGAAGCGACAAGAATAACAATAACTTAGATAAACATAACATACATTCCACAGCCATCATAGTTAATATCATAATAGTAATACCAAAAGTCATACATAGAGAGATAATGGATCCGATATTTACTATTGGCCTTACAAAAGAAACCTAACTGAATACATCATAAAGGAAAATACATAAGAAATCCCTACTACCCAAGCATACCATATAAAAGAACGACAACCCTATAACTACCACCAAAAAGGGCTATCCTCGTGCTGGCTCTGCATGCAATCACCACATCACTCATCAAGCGGAAGGAAACCATTCCGGAAGTCACCGGGAGCAACATCACCATATCCTCCTCCTCGAGCACGGCCATGCTCTTGGTTCCGCATGCAATCACCATATCACTCATCAGGTGGGAGGAAACTGTTCCCGAAATCATTGAGAGCAACATCATCGTATCCTCCTTCTCAAGCACAGCCATGCTTACACCCATGAGGCATAGCACGGGTACGAATAAACCCGCAACCATGAACCAAGGGTGGTGCCTGATCAGGAGCTGCTGAAAAAGAAGATGAATTGGATGTCAAGCAAATCATGGATGGGTAAGAGAGCTCAGATGGGTCAGTCTCCATGTGATAGTTCGGATAGAATGGCTCCGAAGGATCATAATCCAATGAAACGATCGAAGTCAGATAGGTATCCGAGTCAAACTCATCGTTAGTAGGGTACCTCGGTGGCTGAAAGTAAGGGCGGATGTCATCCATGGTAACCTCGCCATACGGCTGATGTGGGCCGAAGAACAGGCTCATAACTAGAACCTAAAATGGACGATCGTGGAAGATGTAGACCCTCATCGTTGCACTTGCAGATATCACCGAGGCATTCAGCATTGGGTCAAAGCGCCAATGCCAAACCGGGAACTCAATGAAGATCACCACTGTGCCCGACGCTGGTATCCCCTAAAGACAACACAGAAACGTAGTAACAAGAAGTACTAGATTTCTCAATAGGATCACAACTAGACAAACAATGTGTCATCATCATCGTCCCAGCCAATTCAGGTTTAATTATGAAAATAATGGACGTGTATAGGTTCAATTTTAATGATTTTGAAAACTTAAGTCCTGAAGTGGGTTGCTTTTAAACTTATCATCATAACCATATCATCATAAGCAAACATACATGGGAAGGCATACAATAAACATTCATAATACGTATGAGAAATATAAAAACATGCATGACTATGCAACTCATAAACTTGACCATGTACTTTGACTTTACTTTCATTTTTAGCACGTGCTTAACTTTCTTTACTTTTCCTTTGAGATAGACTGCTTTTGGATATGAGCTCATTCTGGGACCGTTGTCACACAATACTAATCAAATCAAACTAAGCCGATATTGGTTACCTCTAAGTTGGAGGGTCCTCTATATCACCCTTGCCTTCCCTGTAGAGGCTCTTTGAGTCTTTGTGGATCTCTCTCACTTCCCTTACCGAAGTGATTGAAATGTAATATCCCATTCTTTCTTTTCTTATCATTATACTTTACATGCATAGTACTTCTTTGACAAGACATATTCACTGATATGACTAAGTCCATAATTTTGACGGAAATTCGGCAGTATGACGACTAGACCGGAGCTTCCCTAAAATGCCAATCATAAAACTTTCAACCAATAGTCCATATATCCATATCATATCATCATAGTAATCATTTAATCATGAGATAATGCTCAATCAAACTTGTCATTCATCATGCCGAATGGCATCATACAATCATACCCTAAAGAGATTCATAGTTATGTTATTCTTTGTGGAAAGTCTTAAGCCATCATATGATTTCCCGTGGTTACCTATGAGAGAATCACACAGTTAAAATGAATATGTATGTAGTCTTTTAGTTACTTAGTTCTCATGTGAAATTACTCTTTACTTGAGTACGTATCTTATGGAACACTTGTTCAAATTAATTAAGTTAGATAATTATTTCCTTTTCTTGAGATAGCGCACTTAGTGATTCCTAGGTACATGGTATGCTTAGAGGCCCTAATCATATTTCTGTTCCCAAGGAGTTCGAGATCCCTCTAATCCTTAGGTCATGACAACGCATAACCACACTCATGAACCGAACAACACCACGTTCACTAATCACCAAGGGTGATTTTTAACTTATCCAAGTTGCCACGTTTCAAGCTTTTATCACTAACATAACAAGATCTTACCTTAAAGATTATAAAAGTTATCATTCTTTATAAAGTAGTTATAAAGTTTCATTTTTTATGAAAATAAGTGTCTCTAAAATTATACTCTTGTCTTAGAGATTAAATCTTTATGAAATAATGATACAAGACATTAGCTTTAGAATTGAAAAGTTCTATTCTTTATAAAAGTAAGCACTTTTAATTACTCTAAAACTGTCAAAGTCTCAACTTTATGAGTTAAAGTTATCTTAAAGTCTAAAAGCTTCCTACTTTATGAAATAATGATACAAAGCTTTAACTTTATAAGTTCTGTATAAAAGTTAACACTTTTATGCATTATTTTGACTCAAGATACAAACTTTATAGATTAGAAGTTGCAAGTCAACACTTTTATGACTTAAAAATGACATTCATGCTTAAAACTTAAAACTTTACCCAACATGTTCATCTCAAGGTTCAATCTTTACAAGACTAAAGTGCAAACTTATAACTTTATGACTTAAAGTTACCTTCTTGATTAAAGTTTAAAACTTTATGAAAGGATTTGTGTCCAAGAGTCAATCATTAAGACATGAAGTAACAAGATATCATTTCTATAACTTAAAAAGACTTCATATTCCAAAAAGCTCAGACTTTTACATATATTCTTATCTTCAAGATAAGACAAAATAAGACTTTATAAAGGCACAAAACTTGCACCACTTTTCATGCATCAAGAAGCAAACTTTTAAGGCTTTATACTTTTGGAATGTTCATAGTCTTATCAAGTCCTGAAGAACATGCAAAGGTAAAACTTTTCTTCATAAGCTCATTGTAAAAAAAGAAAAAGAAACAACTTTAAACAAAATACCAGCAAGAACATCAAGATCTCGTGTATCAAGAATGGAAAGTAGAAACTTTGAAGCACTTAAAAAAAAGAAACATTTCAAAAGAATCAAGAATAACTCATGAACAAGAGCATGAATATATTTTACCAAAAATAGAAACTTTTGCTCATGAAAAGCATGAAAGATTTTCTCAAGTTTTCACTTGAAGATCTTGGTCATGAGAGGAACCAAGCTTCAAGCTCTCTTGAGTAAACAAAAGAAAAGAGTAGAGATCACTACATAATGGTGAGTTTAGTGCCTCCAAGAAAAAGAAAATAAAGAAGATAGTGGCTCCTTAAGGTGGTGAAGGTGGCAGTTTTGGAAGAACAAGGAAAGAGCTCTTGAGTTCTCTTGAAAATGAAGCTTGTAGTGTTTAGATCTTATCTCCAAAGACCAAAAGATGTGGTCTTTGAAATGCTAAGTGAGAGCTTTGGTTATGGTGGTGGTGTAGAAAGGAAGAAGAAGATGAAAAAGAAGAAGAAGAGTACAGAGAGAAGTAGGAAGATTTGGAAGCAAGAGAGAGAATGAGAGTTGAAAAACGAAAAGTGAATGAGTGTATGTGTGTGTTGTTGTTGTTGGCCATAGGCTTCTTTAAGGGTGGGGCAAATATTTTTGCTTCATTTTGTGTTAATTAAGGTTTAAGGAGACAAATTGGATGATGGGGGAATGAACCAAGTACTTACTTTTACATAAAGCACTCTTGTCTAATGCTTTATGCTTTAGTGACATCACCTTTTATTTTATTGTCTAATTGACTAACTTTGAATTTAATCATGTGATTAAGTGCTCTTGCAACTTAATTACCATGATTAAGAAAGGATTAGTTATTAGCACACAAGAACATCATTAAGAAAATTAAACTTGTAATTAAATTCAATTATCCTTAATTAAACTCGATTAAGCTATTTATGGGTGATTAGTACTTAGTTAAACTATTAAGAGTCTGACTTGCTTCATTAAAGATTCTCTAATCTTAATTAAGTATTCTCTTAACTTTTCTTCTCATAATTAACTCATAACACTTCGTTATCCCTTAATTAAGTCTTAATCTCATAATTTCTCATTAAGTGCATAATTACTCAATGTTACTGAGGTAATTTAGCATAACAGAAAATTGGAAATGTTACATCTCTCAGTCTCTTCCCTACTAGCCACCATCCACACCACCTTCTCTTCACCACTACGAGATTTCTTTCCTTTGCATTTTCTTTCTCTCCGCGTCTCTCTCACGTCAATTTCTTACTCTTTCTCAGTTAACTCTCTCTGCTGCGGGTGCAGTGGGCTCCAGTCCTTGCTTCGCAAACCAATTACTCTTGCATGACGAGTTGTTCCTTCTCCTTATGCCTTATTTCTCATCTTTAAGAGATTAATGGACATAGGTTGCTCTTTTTTACTGTTGGGAAAATTGGACAATTGATGTGGAATTAAGTTTGATTATAATGCTAATTTTGGAGATGTTGTGAGTGGTTTACTAGTTAAAATTTTAATTCTTTTGATTTATGGGTAGAGTTATTTGAATTCGTTAGTGACTAAAGGAGTTACCAGGAAAATATGGTAGTAGCTTTTGTTTAAATTGTACTAGTCAGATTACACAAAGAGGGTAGAGAGTATATTCTAAACGAAATTTGTGTTTAGATTGAGAATAATTGCTTATGTATAATTTTGGACACCCTAAGAGATCAACCCGCAAGTTCAGCAGCCCCCAAGACGTAGACTAGGCGTCTCCTGACATTTATAAGTGGACAATGCCTCTATGGCATATGGTTTTCTTTATGCAATTAGCATTGGTTTAATTTTAGTATATATTGACACTGTATTTTATATATTTTGTTTATAGTTTGATATATCTATCTAATCGTGGTTTGTTTTGAATTTGAAAATTTTATTAGTATGTAATTGTTAAATGTTCGGAAAGTTTTTTTTGAAAAGATTACGGATTTTATAAATGTTAGGACGAGCTCCGGAATAATGTTTAAATTATTAGACTGAGTTGTTGAGAAACCTTATTTTGAGTTTGGAAACTTTATTTGATATTTTCACTTTTGAAAACTTTGTTTAATTTTTATATTTTTGAAATTTTATTAATATCTGTTATTTTAGTTTTTATATACTTTATGGGAGAATTCTCAGTTAATTGGTAGCTAGCGGTCTGATGGACACCACCAACTTAGTCAGATCTAAAAGGGTTATCCCTTAATTGGAAATATCTCTAAATTGGAAGCCTCCCTACCTCGATATTTACATTTGAGAAATATACTTTTTTAAGTTTATGAGATAACATTAATTCTATATATATTTGAGAAGTATATTTTCAAGTTATGAACAATGTTAATTCTTTATATACATACATAAATTTAAATGATGATTCTTTATTTATATATTATTCCAAATGATGATTCCTTACTTATATTTAGTTCATGATACTAATTCTTATTTATATGTAGTTTGCTTTATTCTTAGAGTTTGCCCTCATATGTTATAGCTTCATTGCCCCTCACTGAGTCACTTTGACGCACGCTGCTCCTCTCCATGTTTCAGTTTCAGGTTTTGTTGCAGAATCAATTACTTTCGCTCAATTGTGTCACACCTAGTTCGGGGAACCCAACCCTTATAGTGTGGGCCATTTTTGGATTTATGAGCAGTTATGTTGAGTGTTCTAAGTTTGAATTCTGTAACCCTTTTGAATCGCTTCATTAGTCTGCAGGCAGGATCTTGTTTCCGCTATTTGGGTTATTGAAGGATTATTTTGTTATATATAAATATATGTATGGTTCCTATTGCTCTGGCTAGGCATTCTAAGAATGCCATGCTGTTTAGCTATCGTAAAAGCTGGTTGATTTGACATGATATGATACTTGTATTATGGGAAATGCTCAGTTTTTAAACGAAACTTTGCCCTTTTTTTTTAAATTATTGGTTAGGCTTGCAAGGGGATGAGCCCCCTATGTGCCAATCATGGCTCGAATTTGGGCTGTGACATCTGCTTTCTAGGTAGAAGTAAAATGGCAGTAGTATTAGGGGACGAACACTATGTATATGAAGGACGATATTAGATGTATTTACTTCATAACTAAGATTTGAGCTTTAATTTTGCGTATGCTTAAGGCATGCAATCTTCGTGTCCAAATTAAGATTTTGTAATGGTAGAGGATCAATGTATAAAGTTAAGAAAAGGTACCTCTTGATTGGAAGATATTATGGTGTGTAAACTTTCATTCCCAACTGAGTGCCTTCATTTGTAGTAGTCTCCCATGTACTTGGCAACCAGCTATCCGAGAAATAAAATAGAAATAAGTTTCGGGAACACTAACTTGTATGGTACGGAGGAGTAAAAGTATACACTATTATGGGGTGAAAATCGTTGGAAATAGTAGTCAACAATAATAGGGTTTGGTTTATGTTGTGTTGTTGTGTGTGACTGATGTGCAAAATAAAAACATAAATCATTGTTGTATTTGTGTAAAAAATGTGGAGCAATCCATCTAGAATGCAGTTACTTGGTACTAAAAGAACAATTGATTTGACTATAGCATTTCCAACGACATTTTGTTCATGCCTTTGTAGGGAGTGTAGGTGTATGGAATATAGAAATGTATGATAGACAACCATAGCTTATGCAATCTTAGAAATTGATACAACCTTCATATGGAAACACAATGTCAAGCTCTGGAAGAGTATAGCACAAGATGGGTGCCTAAGAAGATAATATGGGATGCAATGTTGGAGAAGTACACCCCCCCCCCCCAAACAAGAGAGGGCTCACATGTACCAAATCACCATTTCTTAGGCCTGTGGATGCTTGTGGGATTGGTCAATTTGCCAAAAGACAGTAGTTTGGCGCCTTTTTGGCTCTGGTGGGCAACAATGAACATATGAAATCATTTTTTAATATAAATTTGCTTGTATCCTACTCCACACCCTATTTGTTACCCAACCCCAATCAAAAAAATCATTTGGCCCTTTATTTTACCAACCCCATTGCGCAACTCAAGAGTAGTTTGTGGAAATGATGGTTGGAAATAGTAATTCAGATTAGGTGATTAGTTTCTCCCGAAATATGAGGGCAAAATGTTTAAAATGGGTTGGTCAATACTCTTGCAATCTTCCTCCTATGTTTGGTTTGGTGTAGAATCATTTCATTAGTAGGTTGGAAGTTATTCAAAATATATTACATCAATTTTATTTCTGTGAAGCCACTTATCATTTCATCCTATCAAAACTAGAACCAATTAGCTTTTTACATTATATTTTTCAGAAGGCTCTAATTTGGTTACCGCATGTAAGGACACCATGGAGTGCTATGAACGGATTACACAGGGTGCATAACCGTAACAAATTGTTGTGATGACATTTCCACCCCAAAAACATGGAAATTAAAATAAGTATTATAAAGAGAAAAAGTACGGACATATAAAATAAACAAAAGGCGTCATATGTAAGTTCATTGATGGAAAGGTTACAAAACATTTTCGTTGGTAGCTCAAATTCCATTCATCTTTGATTGTTCGGACACATCTTTTAGGTAAGTAGAATAGTGGAACCATCAAGAAAAAGGCCAGCACCCTTAATATAAGTTTCCATTTTTTTGTTTCTGCCTCCTGCAACACCAATTTGGTCATAAGCTCTAGATCCACCTTTGACATGTACTTGCTTCATGCATGATCACCGCCGGAAGGATCCAACCACTTGAAGAACTTGCATTGCTGGGTATCCTCCTTTGGACAAGGACACCGCAAGAATCATCAGTCGGAGTTTGGTTTGTTTTGGCAATGTAGTCTGTTGCCTAACAACAGAAGCAGATGTTTCCTCTAAGAGAAAAGTAATGACCTGTATTGGCATCAAAGTATTCCATGGAGCTTCCTCCCACACGTATGCGTAGTGTTTCACAGTGGCAAGACTAAGCCAAATACTACTTTCGATGAATGGCGTTCAAGAGAAATGAATGATATCTTGAGCCTATTTTGTTCCTTGTAGGCTTACCAATGGGTGGGATAGAGTGAAGTTGGGTTTGGCTATAGAATCGATGGATGTTGCAGATTTTGTAACCTTTACCGCTATGTTACTGTTGATGTGAGTTGCTGAAACGGTGATAGCCTTGACATGATACCATTAGGAGACCCCCACTCTATTGAATTTTCCTTCTTTGTCTTCCTATTCAAAGTTGATGCCTCAGCGATGGAAATAGGACCCAGTAGCGTCAATATTAATATACTTTTATTATAATTAAATTTAAATTAGTTATATTATTTTTTAACATTTTATGTTTGTGTCTAATGATATAAAAATACTTTAACGTAAATAATCAACTTCTTGTAAAATACAAATATTTTGTAATATAAACATTATAAATTTACATAAAAAAAAAAAACTTGAGTAGAATATCCTCAAAAGATTTTAGTAAGAATTTATAAAAAATAAATAAATAAATAAGGAAACTATTTGGATATGGGTTACCTGGATGGACTCTGAACTACAATTGGGGTCTCAAACTGCTCTTGGAGTGATCGGCAAGTTGACGAACTAAGGTCCACGATGGTGGGGGGTACCTGTAAGGACTCCGACGCTCAAATCAGTAAATGCAAGAAAGTGTATAAGAGGTACGTAAAAAAGGTACTTGAGGTCCGCAATAAGACTCATATATATGGATAGGTAGTTGCGAAGGTGAGGATATGGTTCCGCTATCGTAGGTGATAACTCGGGACGTCCATTAACTTGGGGTTGATGGGTAGGTCTGAGTTTATTGGCAACACACAAGGTAAGTACTGTCCCGCAATGTTAGAGGGTCGTTATGCTCAATCCGGACTTGGGCCTCAATTAGGATTTGGGCCCTAGCTCGTACGGGATTGGAGATGGGCCTCGAATAGTGACGAGTCCGACATCCAATTCGGCTTAGTTATAAGGCCAAGTTAGGCTCAAACACTCCAATCCGGAACAGTGCCCCTAACTCGATGACCGAGGTGACTTTGGCGGGTGCTGAGTTCCTCATGACTTTCCGAGATAACGTTCCATGTCCTAAGAATAGATCGTTGCTTTTCAAATGATATGACATTTGCTCGTGGCAACATCTTGGATCTTCGGGAAGCGGCGATGTCCTTTCGCCTCGTGAGTCATGTCTCGTTGCCCCAAGTTGACGTGTGTCGTTTTGGCGCCTCGTTTCGAGCACCTCATCATTTGAATCGAGGTTCTTTTTTCACTTTTGCCCCTAACACCTTTATGCGAAATGTCGTGTCATGCCCTTAGTGACATTTGGTGTGTCCAGTAAGGGGAGGCATCTTTAGGCCTATAAGTGCCCTTTTGCTTGTCCATTCCTCCACTTTCTTGTTTACTGAAGCCCCCGTTAGTGAAGAAGTGGTTACTGTGTCGCAAATTAGACATCTTCGATCATTCGAGCATTCATTCGAGCCTTTGCAATAGGTATGCCTCTTGTTTTTCATTTTCCATTTCTAGTGTTTGTAATGCCTGTTTTATAGGATGAAGTGTGGCACTAGTGGTGGTTTGGTCTCCTTCCACCATTAACTGCACTTTTCCACTACTTGGGGGGTGATCTTAGCCCCTGTTCTGCCTCATTTTCTTACTTCCACTGCCCACCGATGACTCTATGTTTAGAGGGAGACCACCGTAAAGGGTCTATCTTTTCAGTTTCCACTCCATTTTTGAGAGTTTCTGACTTAGGTTTTTTTCCCGAGTTTGTGACATAGGGATGGTTTCCTTTGTAGGTTGTTTGAGATCTTGATCATGGTCAAAAAGAGGGCTCTAACGTTTCCTTCTGAGATCAATTTATCTACCAATGGGTCGATCCCAAAGTCATTGGAACCCCTTCAGTCGTAACATCAGAGTTCCTAACTCATTTCAAAGAGGAGAACCTAATCTCACTGGAGGGTGAGTATGAGGAAGAGTATTACCTGGAGGCCCCTGGTCTAAGCAGGAAAGTGAGCTACTTTAATCTTAAGCAAGGTCCCTGGTGGATGTGGTTTTATGTCATCCTCATCTCCAAACTAGGAGTTCGGATCCGTTTACCCACTTTCAAGTGGAGATTTTGAGGCAGTCTGAGGTTGCTCCTTCCCAACTACATCCAAATAGCTAGGTGATGGTTCGAGGGTTCGAGATTATTCACAAATATCTCAGAGTAGTGCCGTCCCTGGAAGTCTTCTTCTTTCTCTTTACCTTGACCCGACCTTCCGGTGGTGAAATAACCTTGGGTTAGTTGTCCTTCCGAGCTCATGTCAATAGGAATATGTTCCTTCTCTATTAGGAATCCTTCCACAATTTCAAGCCTTTTACTTCAACATTTTTGGGTGCCCGAATTCAATCCCTTTCTAGGAAACCTTGGAGGGCGAGCTCCGATTTAATGTCTTTTTCTGCAAGTACTTTGGTGCTCTTCGGATAGAGGAGAGTTCCCTTAAGCGTGAGGAGAAGGCTATTGTTGACTTCCTTCTCGAGTGCTTTGGAAAAAATCATTTGGACTTGAAGAACATAGTTGGCATAGAGCTCGGGAAGGCCAGACAATATTTAGGTTATTGTCTTTTTCCACTGTTGCTGCATCTTCTTCCTCCTTTCTCTATTATGTACTCATTGTTGATTTCTGTTTTGTAGACGAGATGGCTCCGAAGTCTGCCCTTATCGAGTTCTGACGAAGGATACTGAAGAGGCCCCATGAGGGAGATAGGAGTAGTAGCCCGATATTGGTACTATCTGGAGAATCGGTGTTCACTCTTACTCCCGATGAAGCAGCCTTGGTGGCCTAGCCTTCAAGGAAGCAGAAATCGAAGAAGGCGGCCAAGGAGAAGGCTGTGGCTACTGATCTCGAGAGGTCGGAAATCCATGTGATGGACAAGGATTTTCCTTATTCCAACTTCATGGATAAGGAGCTAATGGTCCCCGCCTTCCTCAAGCTCCTAGAAGGTGACGATGAGAACTTGGCTGCCAAGTTCCAAAGGGCTGGGCATGCTATGTTGAAGTCGGCAGCTTTGCTCCGATACTCGAAGCCAGTCATTACTTTCGGTGTCTGAGCTAAGGAAGAGGTCAAGGTCTTGAAGGAGAAACTTTCCCTTCTTCAAGATGAGAAGTCGGGTTTGGAGAAGGCCAAAGAGGACGAGATCAATGGGTTAAAAAAGGCACTTGAGTCAAAAGACAAGCAGCTAGAGGATTCCCACTCTCGGGTGTCGAAACTCGAGAGGGCTTACACCGACTCTTCTGAGGCTGCTGCCAAAGCGAAAGACGAAGTGGCTAGAGTGGAGTAGCTATGGGCGAAGTCGGCCGAAGGGATTAAAGAGTCTCGTCTGAAGCAATGCCAGATTATCTGTCCTGATGCTAATTTTAGCGAGCTAGGCTTGGATAAAATCATGGTTGATTGTCGCATCATGGTTACTCCGAAAGAAGATGAGGAAGGCACCGAAAATCCTGAGGCTGTTCCGGTGAATCCAGCGTCTGACCCTTGACCCACTTGTAATTTTTATTTTGTTTTGCCCTGTTACTGGCTCTTCTTGTAATGAATATTTTCCCGGTTTCCGGGATCTTATGATGAAATTTTCTGTACTTTACGATTTTATTTGTTGCTAATTTTATTAATTGATGCGTCTGTTTTTCATCTAAGTTATATCTTGAAGGGAATATAGGCGACACCTTATTGTTTTGCCGAACTGGATGTTATCCGAGTTGGATTTCCTTGTAGGCTAGAACTTAAGGGTTCTTTCTTCCACTTAAGTTAGCGCCGAAGGCATGATTGACCTGAGGTATAACATCGGGTTTTCTCATTTGTTCGAGTTTGTTTACTTCGAGACTTTGTGATCGTGTATTTGAGTTGTTATATCGGGATCTGTTTTCTCCACTAAGGGGTGATCAATCCCACAGGAGAAATAAAGTGGTTTGAAAGCGTTAAATAGCAACCACAATGAGTGTAATGAGAAATAAAAGGGTGAAGATGATGACAAATAATCAAAATGATGAATGTAAAATTGGATAAAATAGTAGCAAAGATAATGTATAAAAGTAGGACAAAAATAATACATAAAAGTAGGAAACCGAGAAGAGTTTACTAAGTACTGCTCGGCCCACAGAGTTCCGGCTCGTTAAAACCTCCCTAGGAAAACCCAGTGGGACAAAACCCAAGGTAGAAAAAAGAGTACAGCTACTTTGCATGGCTTACACTTCAGATGAAAAATTCCTAGAGGTTGGAGGAGTTCCATGACCTTAGGATTTCTGTACCTGATAATGTGGAGAGTTTGTATGCCCCATTTCCTAAGACGTCAATAACTCTGTATGGGCCTTCCCAGTTTGCAGCTAATTTTTCGTGGCCCATGGGAGGCTTGTCAATATCAGCAAGTCAGAGAACCAACTCACCTTTGTCGAACATCCGAGGTATTACCTTGGCGTTGTTTCTTTGGGAGATTTGATGCTTCAACACCATCTCTTTTAAATGAGTCGTTTCCCTTGCTTTGTTGGACAGGTTGAAACATTACCCAAGGGCTTAACTCTTCGACTTTGATCGGTATCATTGCATCCACCCTATAAGCCAACTTGAAAGGAGTTTCCCCCGTTGTCGAATGTAGGGTGGTTTGGTAGGACCATAAGACACTTCCGAGCTCATCGGCCTATGCCTCTTTTGCTTCATCGAGTCTCAGCTTCAGCTTGACCGTTTGCTTGGGGGTGCTCGACTAAAGTGAAGTGATGTTTGACCTTGTGGCTCGAGACAAATCCTCGGAACTTTTGATCTATAAACTGAGTTCCGTTATCAGCAACGACGGAGTCGGGTATTCTAAAGCCAGTGAAAATGTTCCTCTATATGAACTTCTGAGCTTGGGTAGCAGTAATGGTGGAAAGTGACTCTGCCTCTATCCACTTCATAAAGTAGTCTATTGCCACAATCAGGTATTTCACTTGTCCCGAGGTGAGTGGGAAGGGACATAGGAGGTCGAGTCCCCACTTGTTGAAGGGCCAAGGAGACATGATTGAGGTTAATTCGTCGGAAGGGGCGAGGTGAAAGGCAGCGTGTTTCTGGTAGCTAGCTTCAAAATCTCTTGGATCAAACTCCGGTTGTTTCCTCCGGGCTTAATGCTTGCCAGCTCGGAGAGGATGTCAGCTCTGATGTTCTTTTCTCTGGGAACATGTCGGAACTCTACACCCGAAAACTCTTTTACGAGCTCTCTTACTTTCAGAAGGTATTTTTGCAGCAGAACATCTTTAGCTTGGTATGTCCCAATAACTTAGGAAGTCACAGCTTGAGAGTCGCTACATATCAAAAGTTGGGACATGCCGACATCTTTAGCTAACTTTAAGCCAGCAATGAAGGTATCATATTTGGCCTGGTTATTGGAAACTGGGAAGTCGAATTTAATGGAGAGCTCGATGATTATTTCACCTTCTTTTTCAAGGATTACCCTGGCTCTGTTTCCCTTTGAGCTAGAGACTCCGTCCACATGCAGTGTCCATCCCGGTTCTTGGGTATCTATATCGTCCATCATTTTGGCTAAGAAATTTGCCAGTGCTTGAGCTCTAATGGCCGTCCTTGGTTTGTATAGGATGTTGAACTCGAAAAGTTCCATAGACCATGAAACTATCCTACCCACCAAGTTTGATTTTTGTAGGATTTGCTGGATCGGCTGGTCGGTTCAGACGATGATCATATGGGCTTGAAAATATTGGTAGAACCTTCGTGCTGCTATAACTAGGGCCAAGGTGACTTTCTCAATTTTTCGATATCTTATCTTGGGGCTTTGCAGTACTTTGCTGATGAAGTATACGGAGTGCTGTTGTCGGGAATCTTCCCGTACTAGCACCTCGGCTATGACAACGTTGCTAACTGACAGGTACAAGAACAATGGTTTCCCGACTTCCAGCTTGCTCAGGATAGGAAGGCGAGAAAGATATTACTTGAAGTTGGAGAAAGCGGCTTCACACTTTGGCATCCACTCAAAGGTATTCCCCTTTTTTAAGAGAGAAAAGAGGGGAATGGCTTTGCCAACAGACGCGGCCATGAATCTCGAGAGGGAGGCAATTCTTCCTATGAGACATTGTACTTCCTTCAATATTGTCGGACCTTTCATTTCAAGAATTGCTTAGCACTTGTCGGGGTTTGCTTCAATTCCCTGATGTGTGAGCATGAATCCCAGGAATTTTCCGGCTTCCATAGGAAATGCACACTTGTGCGGGTTTAGTCTCATGTTGTATTGTTGGAGGCGACTAAACATGACTTCGAGGTTAGACAGGAGACTTCCTTCTTCTCTTGTCTTGATCAACATGTCGTCAATGTAATCCTCCATCAAATCTCTAATCAGCTCCGTGAATACCTTGTTCCTAAGCCTCTAGTATGTGGCTCTCACATTTTTTAAACTGAATGGCATGACTTTGTAACCATAGTTGGCCATCGGAGTTATGGACGCCGTTTTTTCTTCGTCCAAGTGACATATTGGGATTTGGTTGTATCCGGAGTAAGCGTCCATGAAGGTGAGCAATCGGAAATCAGAGGCAGCTTCTACCAACCCGTCGATGCTCAGTAAGGGGTATGGGTCCTTCGGGTAGGCTTTGTTTCGGTCGGTGTAATCGACACATATTCACCATTTTCCATCGGACTTTTTGACCATCAGGAGACTTTGGAGTTGTTCTTGGACCACTAGGGCTCTATTTGGGCTCATTCTTCTTTTCTTCTGAGCTACTAGTTTTGAACTAGGGAAAATGGAAAGTTGGTGGGACATGAACTCCGGGCTGATTCCGGGACATATCGGCCACAGTCCAAGTGAGCAAATCTATGTTGGACCTGAGGAAGGTGACTAGGTTTTGTTTCAACATGGTTGGAAGGTTTTTCTTTATTCGAGTTGTTTGGCCACTTTCCTTTCTGATTTGGATCTTTTCTAATTCTCCATTCGGCTCCTGTCTTCCTCTTTCAACTTTCCTTGTATCCAAGTCTACCATCATGTCTTTTGAAGCATTGGGGGGTCAAGCATTACCCTAGGGCACCCCTTTTTGCTGCCTTTGAATTTTGAGGCTGGCAGTGTAGCATCGTTGAGCCGTGACCTGGTCCGTTTTTACCGTGGCGATTTCTCCTTTGTCAGTAAAAATTTCATTGTAAGGGATGCCGTTGAGATAACGGTGCCTATCTTATTTAATGTCAGCCTCTCAAGTATCACGTTGTAGGTCGAGGGGCAATCGACAACTAGGAAATTGACTTTAACCGTCTGGGTTTTAGGTCGAGACCCCAAGGCTAGGTGGAAGGTGACGAACCCCTAGGGATGGACTTTCTCCTCGGAAAAGCCGATTAACTCTTCCTTGTGTGTTTGGAGATCAACGTTATTCAATCCGAGCTTATCAAATATATCTAGAAATAAAATGTCCACCAAGCTCCCTTAGTCAACAAATGCCCTTTTTACTTTAGCATCGACCATTGCTATAGAAATCACCATAAGGTCATCGTGTCCGGGAATCATGCCTTCCAAGTCGGAGCTTGAGAAGACTATATCCGGTGTTGGTTGTAATGTCGACGCTGGCTTTTTTATCTTCCCTGAAGATACGTTGAAGACTTCTTGTAAATGCTTTTTCCGGGATGACTTGGTCGTTCCGCCACCCGCAAAACCTCCGACGATGACGTTGATAGTCCGGATAATCTGCTCTACATTATTGCATTGATTTCCTTTTGGTTCCAAGACTCTCTGGCTCCTCAGATTCCGCCTTTCTTCGTCCCCTTGATCGAATGCTCATCTTCTTCGTGCACTTCTTTGGGAAGCCACGTACTTTGCCAATCTGCCTTCCCTTATCAATTGTTCTACAGCATCTCGGAGATCATAGCAATCCTCGATTCTGTGCCCAAAGCCGTTGTGGTATTCGTAAAACAAGGACTTGTTCGTGTTAGCCCTTATTTTGAGAACTTTTGGCTTGGGAAACCTTTCTACCTGACCGACTTCTCGAAACAGCTAGGATAAGGATACGTTAAGGGGGTATACTTGTTGTATTTACCGGCCCTTGAACGTATGTCCTTCCTCAGGTGTTCATCTTGGCCACCAGCCTTCTTGTCGGATTAGTGCCTCCCTGGGTTAGCTGTGGCTTTCTCCATTTCCTCAAGAAAGATATACTTCTCGGCTCTCATTTGTATTTCTTCAGGAAATTGCAGTGGCCTATTGGACAACGAAGTTTTAAATGGTCCAGGTCGTAGTCTGTTTAGCAACGTTAGAATTGCCGCTTGAGTCTGCATCCTGTCAACAAGCAAAATTTCGGCATTATATCGCTCAAGGAAATCTCGGAGCAACTTGTTTTGTAGTTGATGTAAGCCGAGAAGGCTGGAAATCAGCTTAGGTTTGAACCTTTTTGTACTGAAGTGGGCCAAGAATAGCGAAGCAAGGCTGGAAAATCGATTTATCGATCTAGGTGAGAGAGAGTTGAACCATTTGAATGCAGCTTTCTTCAAAGTGATTGGGAATGCTCGGCATCTGACTAGATCCGAGACTCCAGCCAGCACTATCTTTGACTTGAAAGCATCCATATGCTCTTGGGGTCAATACTCCCGTCATAAGGCTCCATGTCGGAGAGGGGCTTGAAACCTTTGGGTGGCTGAGTTCCCATAATGAAGTCGAAGAATGGCGTGTCGTCATCATCCTCGAGGTCCTCATAACGTTCCAAGTTGCGCCTTGCATGCCTATCATCATACCGAAGGTGAGGTCGGGATTCGGAGTGTTCGAGATGGCGACGACCACTTCCCACCCGAGGTTCTTTATGGCTGTTGGCTATACTCCTACATGGTGAGTTTCCATGATGATGGCGTTCTGTGCTGCGACTACGTTCTCTCAAGCTTCGGCCTCTATAATGTTCTGGACTCCTATCATGGTGACGTCGATGCCATTCTTGGCATCGTTTTCGGTCGGCTTCTTTCATGCGATCCAAATTTTGTTCCAGCTTTTGGATGTTGGTGGCTTGCTCCCGCATCAAAGTTAGAATCTCGGCGAGCGGCTCAGTGTTGGCCTGAGGGCGGATTTCCACCCTGGAGGCAACCACGTTTCCCGAGGCTCAGACAAGAGAATGGTGAGCCGTTGAGTTCTGCAATAGGACTCATATATACGAGTAGGTAGTTGCGAAGATAGGGATATGGTTCCACCATCATAGGAAATAACTCAGGATGTCCATTAGCTTGGGGTTAATGGATGGGTCCGAGTTTATTGGCAACATGCAAGGTAAGTACTGTCCCGCAATGTTAGAGGGTCGTTATGCTCAATTCGGACTTGGGCCTCAATTAGGATTTGGGCCCTAGCTCATACGGGATCCGAGATGGGCCTCAAATAGTGATGAGTCCGACATCCAATTGGGTCGAGTTGCGCTCAAACACTCCAGTCTGGAACAAAAACCATTACCTCTTTCCCTTTTTCGCGGGTAAAGAAGAACGACAGAAAATTCCTATCTAGTAAAACTTAAAAAAAAAAAAAAAAACTAACTAAATAAATGTATAAATTTATATAATAATTCATTGTTGTATAGAATTTATGAACAAAACGAACAAACATAAAAAAGAAATCTATCATTGATATAATACCTAAATAATTTGATTTTCTTAATTAGTAATGGTATCTTTAAAAAACTTTTAAAACGTTTTTTGACTTCCCAATTTATAAATCCATATAATTTATTTAATCTATATTGAGAGAACTACACGTTTAGTTAATGTCAAATGTAAGTAAAGAAGCATTATTATACCAAGTTAATTTGAAAATTGCAACATTGAAATTGCTATTTTTAATTCTCATTTAACTTCTGAATAACAATTTAGAAATAGAACTTTCTGTTATGATCTGGAAATTAAGTATTTTCATTCAATAAACAGATCACCAAGTAAGAAATGCATAATAAAACCAAATGTGGTTTCCAGTAAGAAGGTAATGAAATAAAATGCATAAGAACCGTGTAAAAACTAAAACAGTTCAAATCTTGAAACTAAAGCAACTCCGTTAATAGCAACTGTATATATTATTTGAAGACTTTTTTTACGAAGCTAAATCATGTAATGAAATAAAAAGTTTAAACAATTCCACCTCTAACTCTCTAGTGGCTTCATCATCTTCATCGTTCACTACGGACTTGGATTGGTCAGATTCATCGTCTACATTATATGCCGGTCTCACGCAGCAATGTTATAGAGAATGGAGTATGGGGAATTAATCATAAAGAAGATTGATGACTTGTACACTAGAGTTTTTTTAACTGAAACATGAATTTGGCAACTCTAAAATGGAAATACAGTAGATAATTAAACATGGAGTTTTAATTAACAAATCTATAATATCAGCAAAAGTGAGAAAATAATTAAAATAACTTACACATTCATCGAACAAAGGCATCTCAATGCATTCAGATTTTGCGGCATTTGGATTATATTCATACAATCAAATTATGATAATTGACTTAAAAAATAAAGGTATTGACTATCATAATTGACTTTCAAATTCTCACCATACACTAAATTAAGTTATCATCGTACATTTAAAAATCCAATTCCTTGATGCAAAAACTAGTAAGGTATTCCTGCTGGACTATGAGGATCTTTTCCTTTGGTACAATTTGTAATAAAATTATGGACAAAATACAGGGACGAAAAAAATGGAGAAAAATGACAGTGCTAAAAGATAAAAATTTGTACAGGAAAATGACGTGCAAGTGATTTAAACTGAAATCAAATAAATGCTTATAAAGTTCGCACAATATGAAACAACTAAACATCAGCTACAAAGATCAAATAACTTAAACTTGTCCCCTGGACATGAAATTGTGAAGAACCGGCATAATTTCACTCAAACAAAAAAATAAAAAGGGAAAATGAGCAACGTGAATAACAAACATCCTACACAAAATTAATTCAACCAACTTTTGTCAGATGATGCTGGCTAATTTATATTTTTTCATACAAAAAACACATACCCATTAACGCTTACTCAGGGAGAGCACGAATGATCCATCTTATTTATCAAACTCAAATGAAAGTTTATCTCCTTTCTTCAATCCATTGTCAATGCAATATTCACACCACCATTTGCCAATATGGCATTGTTTTGGCTTTCCGGACCCTATCAGCTCCCATTCACGCAATCAGTAACCCTCCTCATCATTATAATACACTTCCAATTTTTCTTGACCATGGTCAATAAACTTACGGATGTGCTTGGCAGATAGACACTATGTATAAACAAGTTACAATGCAACTCAACTATTTCTGAACAAAGAAATTGTAAATCCCACTAAAGATTAGCACAGAAGAATGATGAAGGAATTACCAGTGGTTTATATTTCTTCACTTGTGGTTTGGAAAGAACAACATGAAACCCATCAAAGGGAATAGCAAGACCATCACTATCAAAAGGTGAATCTACATTGATGACTTCATGAACTAAACCTTCGCTATCAGACATCGTTGTTTGTTTGTTTGAGTTTCAGTTGCACCCCGAGTGTTTTTTTGTTTTACACAGTACTTGTTAATTAGATTCATTTACCATTCCGTAGGACCACAAGCTCAATTTCTTAGTCTCCCTCTTAGTACACACTCTCTTAGGAATGAGCACATGCAATTTGAAAAGGATGCAGCCCATGAAAAGGCCGATGATAATGATTAGGGGAGTATTACTTTGGTAAACAACATGACCAAATATTGTGGGACCATTTCAATGTCACTACAATAGTGGGTTTTCTTAAATGTGCCTTACTTTGAGATGCATATGGGGTCAACCTAAACTTGTGGATTGATCTTAATCCTTGGTTTTAGTCAATGGAAATCCGACGGGTGTGAAAGTTGGGGGAACCTGCACAACATAACACCCCCTCACCCCTCTCTCTCTCTCTCTCTCTCTCTACACCACCACCATGTATCAATTAAATGGTTTGGATTATCAGAGTGTATGGTGCACAATTAATTACATATATTAAAACAAAGTGAATATAAATTTAGTCAATAATAAAATATTTTTAGACTAAATTATAATAAAATAACTTACCAAGTTTTTTAATTTCATGTATATAAAATATAACATCTTATCAGATAAAATACTATGCTTAAATCATAATATATTACCCGATAAGTTATTGTGCATAGGTGTCTCATTTTATTCTATATTTTCATTCTAATCCCATGTTAATTACCCGTAGAAGAATTAGCTGCCTATTTGTTTATTTATTTTGATCGAAGAGTGAACTATTGGATTTAACGTCATAACAGAAAAACAAAATCCATGGCATAGACAACATTACACAAACTATGTCATCTATATACATGTAGATATCCATTTTCAGAGTTTGCAAAAAGAAACATAAACAGTACATGATATAAAGAGGAGGCCACTAAAACAAAATAAATCGGCATTTCTCTACAAAACAGAACCCCCGCTGGTTCCCATGGTACATTTCATGTACTAACAAGTCTAAGTCTATGGCCCAAATCTGCCAAAAGAGGGTCATTCTATACATCATCACCTACTGTACTACATAACTCTCTTAAATGGATTCCGAAGAAAAGAATCCAGTCGCCATACTAGCGTCTGCTAGGGTATAATCAACGCCTAGTGTAGAGGATGAGGAAGATGAGCTCGTCGACTCTAATGGGTCCTCCTCCTCAGAAAGAGAGATAGAAGGGACCTGCTGAGGAGATGCCATCGATGGTGCAGCCCTAGCTGCTGCTGCTGCTGGAGGTGGAAAAGGGTGAGCCACATATATCAGGATAGCAATGTAGGGTATAGTAGGATCAAATAGTGGATGAGTGAGGAGAATAGCAAAGTCTCCACTGAAGAAAAAGTAAAAACGGAAACGACAGCTACCGGCAATATACACAAAATCCAGAATAGGATCGAGGTGAAAGTGCAGATCGGGGAACTCAATAAATAGAATGCCCGTCACCACATTCTCCATGATCTGAGAATGATGCAGTAATATACAGTAGAATGAGGATTTAAAGAAATTCTTAGTAGCAAATCTAATTCTACGCAAAATTGACATCGCCGCTGTCATTCCCAGTTGTTTCGATTTTACTTAATTTGAAATGGCATAACATAACTATAATATTCAATTTAATTAATGTTATGGAAAACATAACTCGAAACAAAACTTAATTTAAAATTAGTGTAACAAGAAGTATAACTGGACATATATGCTAACATAGTTAGAGCAATAACCATAATGCAAATAGTAATATAAACAAGAGGAATATACAGATAATTATGCAATTAACTTAGGGTTTAGCAAATAGAGTATGTATATGTAAAATAGAAATGCATTTAGCTTTTGGCAACTTTCAACTCATGTGACTTGTAATTTTCCACACTTGGTGCCGAGGGAGTTTTTGGCTATACACTTCTACGTAATAGTCTACTTCTCAGGACCGAGCTCGTTCCTAAAAAGAATTGCCGGGTTTACTTTTCCCGACTTTCTCACTGATCTATTTCCTTTAACTATTTTAGGAACTGGCTCAAGTAATATGGAATCTTTATATTCCTCATAAATTACATGCACATCTAATATTATGTTTCTCAAATATCACATGCACATACAAATATTCTCCATAATATATGAATTTTCTATCGAAATTTTGGTAGCATAATGGATTGAGTCCGCTTCCCCATGTATAGTGCCAAGCTACCAAAAAGATTAATCAGACAACAATATCAATATATGAAGCCTCAAGCTTCTAACATTATATCAATAACATGACATTCCAACATAATTTGGATTTCATCTTATTTTCATAAGTAGAGCTTACTCAAGCTCCGTAAGTTGACCCTTCTGGACTGCCCTGTTCTAATCTGGTTTGGACTTACAGCAACCACATCGAATTACTGGGAATAATTGGAATCAAATCTAACTCTGAAATTTTTATGGGATGTTTCCCTATATGTTGGCTTTCAAACCCAATTGGTTTCGCTCAATTTAGAGTTTTGTAGGGTGAGTTACACCCCTCACAACCCATACTGCCCAGAAGAGAACTTAGAATTTCAAATTAAACTTCAAAAATTCATAACTCACTCAATACTAATCCAATGGCCTTACATATTATATGGATGGAAAGCCCTAAATGTCTAGTTCCACATAAAAATAGGTTCATCAAGTTTTGATGGCTAGATTTTGGTCCTTAAAAGACGAACGTACGAATGCCGTAGGGTTTTCACCCAAACCACATCCTACTTCTTTCCATTCTCAAATCCTTCCACTCTAGCTTCAATTCTAATCCAAATGTACATATTAAACCAACCCTAACTCATCATCTCTACCTCATATAGCATCATAAATATGAAAGAAAGAAGAACCCCAAGCAACCCCAATCCGTAGAAAACAAGAATAGAAATTAGAATCCTACCTTTTCTAGGCCAGGTGTTGAACTTGTTAAATTTGGGTCTTGGGTTGAAGAAATTTGTTGGAGCTGGATGGAACTTGAAAGCTTGATAAAGATGAAGTGAAGATGAGGTGAGAAAGAAGGTAGAGGGGTCAGCTGTTTATTAGGGCAGAATTGTTCAAGGGAGTGGGAAAGAATTATTTGAAGACCTGTGGAGGAAGTTTGAATATGATTGGTGGATTTCTTTGCTCATTTTAATTTAATGTGGCTGCCCACTTTAAGGGCTAATATTGCGCCACTTAAAGCTGTGAGGTGGCTACATCTTAGCCTTCCAACCTAGGGTTCTCATAGTATAATTTCTATTGATTCGGTTCTAACTATTTAAAATATCAAAATTTTACCGATTTCCTTTAAATCGGAAAAATGGTTTTGGAAAAATCCTATGAGGTCTCCTATGTTTCTAATCTAATTCCCTCAAATCTAATCTTTCTAAATGATACTTAATTGGCTTTAAGTAAATACTTAATCGAATTCTAATTAATCTTAATTATTCGATAAAAACCGAACAACTTGGTTAAAAACGATAAAATTTTTCGTACGTTGCATAAAATATGTATATATTACTTCTATTTAGATTTGTCACTAGCCTTTGTTAGGAACAAATTAACACAGGAAAAGTTACATTTGTTACAATCATCTGAATTAGACAAAGTAATGTAGTAATGTAGTAATGTAGTTGTGCCCAAGCCAGAAGAGTTTCAAAATACATTGACATCCACCATTAGTAACCCACTATTTGCAAAAGCATTATTGTTTGCGTTGTAGTTCTAAAGTTGTCAGCCCTCCTTGCAACTGGTGCAAGCTTGGTTCTTCTTGGCCTTGAAAGATCTTAGTATTGAACGAAAGTGGTTAGACTTTGGTACTCTCGAATACACAAACATCACTAGTTTCTAACTCATGTCCATGGCAAAATGATCTCCAACTAGATTTGATAATAGTTCAACCATCGAAATTATAGAAACGACATGCAATAGTCCTAGTCATGTCTCCGCAAACCCCAATTATCGCCCTTCCTTCGAGCCTAGATGAGTATTTTCTCGAAAACTGACCTGTAGATAGGATCACTTTATTTCTTGGATGTGAGAGGGATTCTTGTGCTTTGAAGAGAAACCCTTTGCTCTCTCTAATGCCTTGTTGCATTGAGAGTCTTCCATTTGTAAACAATTGTTGATCCCCTTGAAATGCTGATCAGTTGCAGTTAACATGACCAATAAATATTGCCAAGTCCACCCATTCCCAATGTGTTTGGAGATTTGGGGATGATGTTCTACCGAATATGTTATTTATGGCCAAAGAAATGGAATATGGATGGGAAATAAATGGCGGATGCTTCTACGATCACCCAAGAACGAGTATCCTCTCCACTGAAGGTTTGTTTAAATAGGGATAACTTGGACAGATGTTGATAGGATAGGAGTTTGACATGGACAATAAGCTGGATCGTGATTGGTGTGTAAGATACTCTCATGTGATAAATAAGATTTCCACTTGGTGGATTTAATCCAATGTTCGTAAATAAGCTTTGAAATTGGTAAATAGACCCACTGTAGTGGCACTTATTTCCCCAAAATGCATTGTTGATGACATGGTGAGATGCACAAATCTTTCTGTAGCTAAAAAGGAAATTGAAAATTAGAACCAAATTTATCCCCCAATAAAAACATAAAAATTGGTTCACTTCTAATTGCCGGTTGCAAAATACACTAAGTATACAATAATACAGGATGCGTCAAGCAATTTAGTTTGTAAGGTGCATGGCTGCAAGTATCATACAATAGAAGGTGATAAAATGAGCAATGGAGGAATCTCTACCAAAAAAAAAAAAAAAAAGTTAGAAGTTACCTGCACTCACGGTCACGGGAGAAACAATTGTATAATCATATGCTGCGACAACTAATGCAGAGCTGCGTATTGACAGTCAATAGTATTGACAGGGTCATGGCTTGGACAGTTAATGGAGTTCTCATTGAAATTGCATTCTTCCAACTACCCTGTTCCAATAGTTCCTATTGTTGGTCTATTTTTATTTTTACATCGTGTATGGTGAACTTTATCTCTAGGATCTCACCATAGTGTATTTGAGTTTACGATATTAGGATTACTATCAGGACCATACATAGTAGTTAAATGCATGCATATTGGTTGCATTCATACTCTTACTTCTTATTACTGACTAATTTTATAAGAGCTTTTTCCTCGCTTTCATAGTGGTTAAATGCATTCATATTTCTATACCTGCATATTTGAATTTGATATGAGTTAGTATTAAGAGTGTAACAAGGAATAAATAATTATGATATCGCACGTAGTCATCATGATAAATTTCAAATTTTTATTTTATAAATCAAAACCATCCCATGAAGGTCAGGGGACAGCTCTTGGGCTCAGCTAACACCTACTCGATAAAAAAGAGAAGAAAGATAGAGAAATATATAATGCCCTTTTCGAGTTGTTTGATATTCTCTAATAAAAACTAAAAGTAAATATAATTTTACTATTAAAACTAATTAAATTTCGAACAACAATATGTCAATTTTTTTATTCTTAGTTAAAAAGTGCAAGTAAATCTTCTTATAAAATCAATTATACTATTAATAATAAGCTGTTGTATAGACCAATTTTATAAGGTTTGGTCGTTCAAACTATATTACAACGAGCCTAACGAAATAGGATAGGTAAAATGAAGTGAATATTTTTGGGGATTGCTCTTTTGTTCGCATGGGTACTTGAAAATGGACTTTTATAATGGTAGATGTAATGTAACTAAACTAAACTCATGTATTGCCTTATTGGATACTGCAACCTAACTCTTATACTATTTCCATCCACAATGTGAACAAGACACAAGAGAACAGCAGTCAGGGGGACACCCAAGGTATGACCACTCACTCAAATTCAATGACAAAAAAGCTAATCACCAAAAATATAAGACATGTCAATCTATTGTACATTTCCATCAGGGACAAGACAACCAAACTAACCTTTTCTTCTCTTGATTCCCGATTAGAATTCACAGTGAATACAAAGTCACGTGGCCTCCATTGGCTATAGCATGCCATAGCACAAGCAGATTGCATGCATGACAAAACTATACTAGGGTGACATAGTTTTTTTATTTTTTATTGTTATTTGTTTTTTTAGTTCTTTTAGTTTAGTGATCACATATGTTGATTACATAGTAAAGTGCTATTCAGAGTCTTCACATTAATGTTGCGTTTTTTAGGCTTTTCAATTATTTAGCTAAACCATTCTCTTAACTTCCTTCTTTTTTATTTATACTAGTAGAGTAACCCTACCGATGCATGGGAATGATATATAATTAAAAATAAAAAAATTGAATTTTCAATGGACCTAAGGACAAATAATAAGTTAGATAATAAATACATTTTATTATTTTATATGTAATATAAATTGATAATAATTATAAAGTGCATAAATTATTACCTACATAATTTACATGTTTGATATCACATGTGCAGCTCATATGGTTTATGTTATCCATATGAAATATAAACATGAGTAAGAAGCTCGTTCTTTGGCTAATTACTTTTTCCATTCAAGCATCATTCTTTTAAATAATATGAAGCTGTAGCATAAGTTATGAATACCTTATAAAATTGTTCATCAATTGCTTTTTCAACTTATTCAATCCATGGTAATTTTATTAATCAAAATGTAAATAATATTACTTATTAAATGTTAAAGTTAGAAATGTTATTCGCTATATTTAAACTATATCAACATAATTTATTAATAAAAACTTAATATAGATTGATAATAATTATAATATATGTAGATCATTACATGTGTAATAATGTAGTTGTTAGGTATCTTCTGTGCAAAGTATATGTTTGATATCAACAATTTTAGGTATCAATATTAATAACAAAACAATTTTGCAGATAATTTTTTTTATCATGCAAACATCATTAATTTAAATAAGATTTTAAATTTATAGCATAAGGAGTAAAGACCTTATAAAATTACTCATTTCTAGCATGCATTTTCAGGCCGTTAATATAACACTGAAATGAAAGAGGATTTGAATGATCAATATTGTTCAAAATGGTTGTAGTTGAACAATTATTTGTGTCAATAAAAGATGTCCAATCATTTCTTTTTCATCATCAGTTGGAATCATCAACATGATTTCAGCATGATCTGCAAAATAGAAAAATATGTGAATGTTAGTTAAAGCATGAAAGTCGCATGAATTAAATTGACATAAGCTTAATATTAAAATGAATGCTAGCCTATAAAAAATTTTCGATAGTATCAACAAAAGAATTACTACCCTTCATCAATGTGTCAGCCCCTCATATTATTTCTGGTCACCGAATCTCAATAAACACTCCAAAATAATCAGAGGTTCTGTCACTATTGTTGATATTTATTGATTACAACCACATTTCATTTTCTATATTATCTAATATGAAGATCATATACTATCAACATCACATAAACAAAGGAACCTTGTTTTACTCTCCCTATTATGCACTTTGAGTACGATAGAGCATGCATGGTTGGGGAAGAAAAAAAACTTATCAGTGGTTGATAATATTTAGCTTTCAATTACTTTGAGAATAAATAAAAAAACTTAGATATCAGACATCACTAAGTAAAATTTATACAGAGAATATTAAAGTCATCTTTCCATTGCATTCACCACTTATAAAAATCACTTGGGTCTTCCTCTCCATGCCACATGGAAGTAAGTGTTGAAAGGATGACTCCAAAAACCTGCAACACAACAAGAAAACAAATTATTGAATAAACTAATACACGTCTTCAAGATATTATAAAGTACATGTTATGAGTCTATCAAACTTTAAATGCTGAATTTATTTTACTTCATAAAAAAAAGTCAAAATAAATGATAAAAATGGTTTAGTTTACTATAAAGTGTCATCTCATAATATAACTTTAAAGGCCATTGCTTTCATTGTATAAACATAAAGCCCACTTTATAGAGGGTAACATCAAAACCAAGTTCATTAGAGTACAAAATACAACCAAAAATTGACCATCATCTCAGTTTACAAAAAATAAAAATAAAAACTTAACAAATGACTTTGCACTCATATGGTAGATCATAGTATTACAAAACATCAATCCAATTATAAGTAAAATAATCTGCTATAAGACTTCTTTCAACCTTGACATGACAATATTCCTTTTCAGATCTCTAAACAAAACTTGAGAATGAACTTTATGATTGTGATGCTTGGTAAACAATGAATGGATAGTTGCATATTTCTAAAAAGATTAAATTAACATAGATAAGTATCAAATCATCATGAAAAGTGAAATAAGAGATACGAATTTTGTAATTTCAAGAATAGACCAGAGAGATGATATGAATTACCTATAGTGGACCAATCTCAATCCAAAATCCAGAATACATTGAAGATAAAGCATCTAGCATGCAAAGAGAAAAAGAATCATTATTGGAACAACACCATAACTGGTCATTGACAGATAACAGCTCATAGATGATAAAGTATCCAACACCAAAAGAGAATTGTGTTCATGGGTATAATTTTGGCTTGAATGTATAATACAGAGACTAATTACATGACAAACTTTATGTCACCAAATAATGACAAAATGTAAACAATATCAAGCTAAATGTGAGCACACACCAATGGAAAGAACTTATTTCTTACTCTAATTACAAAGGAAACAATAAATGTAGAAATAAAATAGATATATCACACAAAATTACAAAAAATAGAACAGATAAGAACAAAAACTAAAACTAAAAATGTTAATAATTCAAAGAGATCACAAACAAACAGAAGACATAAAACAATTGGATAAGAATAAAAAGTTCACCTACATGCAAGTGCCCTATTGCCATATTGCCATGTTGCCATATTAATTTCTTTATGCAGTAATTTTCATTACTTTATTCACAAACATTAATCTATATTTGTAAAAGCTAACATTTCATTATGCAATAATTTTGAACTTTGCGATGACAAACTTTTTTCACCATTCAAATCAAAAACCATGATATTCGTCCAATTAACCAGTACTATAAATTGAGCATGGTTTGTATTTAATTTTTTCAACCTACATATTATCCTTTCTTGTCAACCGCCTTTGTCTCAGGTGCCTCCCATCTCAGGATTTGTGCATATTAGCCCATCTTCTACACTTCGAATCCATGTACACCTCTCGTTCACTGCGTCTTTTCCCTTACTCATCCTCGTGCAACCCTGCTTCCATGATCTTCGTGGTAAACAAATTTTAAATTTTGGCACTTTCACGGTTAAGCTATGGTACTCACTTTGCATGTTTAAATTGACCAATTCCATGACTCTATGTTGAAATTTTGTGGTTAGGAAACCAATTAACCAACTGGGAATGGGCGGACTCGGCAATTAAAACCTGACGCGTGACCAGCATGGTGGAATGATGGTGTGGTTCGGGGGCGAAGTTTGCTTGCCCAAGGCTAAATACCACAGAACATGCCACCACCATTTATTGTTAGACTTTAAATTCCCAGGTCTTTGATTTAATCCAATTAAGGCATGCAAATAAATAGAAATCAATATCCAGACTTGGTCAATTACCTGGAGTCATTGAGGAGCTTGAGGAATCCATGATTCAAGCTTGAGGTTTCCTCTTTTCTTGAATTACAGAAGCAGAGAAAAGGAATTGAGAAGTGGAAGCAGAAAAGAGAAGAAGCAAGGAGAAAGAAGGAGAGGAAGAGGTGAGAGAGAGAGGATCCTCCTATTCCTGATGAATTCGCAAAAATGAACGTTCTATTTCAATGGGGCCACAAACGCCTATATATAGGGCTAGAAGGAGGGATCTCTCCTTGTGTTAACAAAATATAGGGCCAAACCACCCATTATAGCAAAGCCAATACACAGAGCCCATATTATATCCTTTTATATTATTAAACCCAATAACAATATGGATCATATCATTGGGCTAAATAAAATGCTCTAATGATTGGCATTTAATTAATCTGAGTTTTAGAATTAAAAGTTATAATCTGATTTATGGTAGTCCACACATGATAATTTATCATTCTCCTACTTGGAAATCAGACTACAATTTTAAGTAAAATAGTATTCTAGACTAATTTATGATGTGGCCACAATATAATGCCAAAGTTGAGCCAATATTTCAGCTATGGGTCCAATATGAGATTACGAGTATCTCAACAATGCAGAAAATCGCACTCGAAGGAGTACTGATATTATACATGCAAGACACTTATATCCCAGTGACCCTAAATAATGGCAGGATATAAATTGTCGGGAAAGCACAATAAAATGGCATGCCAATATGTGATCCAGTGCAATTCCCAACTAAAATCGCCCAAGCATCCACCCCAAATGCCATATAAGATATATATCTCAATAGCAAAATGAGATTAGGTCCAAAATATCTCCACAATATGCCATTATTTGCAACAATCAAGTTGCACAAAATGTATAAGCAAATGCAACAATAATAATGGCAATAATAGTCATTAAAAGTTGTCTTAAGACATTACAAAATATATGAGGTCACAATAGTTTTCAAATACAAACTCCCACTAACCCAAAATATCAAAAGACCTCACTATACCCATACGGGTTACATGATCAACAAAGACTTGGATAGCTAATCCTTTGGTTAGGGGATCAACAATCATAAGCTTGGTAGGGATATGCTCAACACGTGTTTGAAACTCCTGAATCTTCTTTCTAACAAACATGAGTTTTGTGTCAAAGTGTTTTGATCGCTTTGAACTTTTATTATTATGAGAGAAGCATACCACGGCAGAGTTCTCATAATATATCGTTAGACGCCTAGAGATACTGTCTACAATACCAAATTCTGCAATATACTCTGCTTCCAAGGTTGAGGTGGCTGTAAGTGTTTGTTTGGCACTTTTCCAGGAAATAGCACCTTCTGCCAACATAAAGATATAACCTGATGTGGACTTATAATCATCTAGACAACCTCCATAATCGGAATTAGAATAACCAGTCACCTCAAGATGATTTGCCTTTTTGTAAGTGAGCATGTAATCTTTGGTACCTTGCAGGTATCTCATAACCCATTTTGCAGCTTGCCAGTGAGCCACACCAGGTTTGCTCAAGTATCTCCCAAGTATACCAACAACAAAGGCAATATCTGAATGTGTACAGACTTGAGCATACATTAGGCTACCAATAGCAGAAGCATAAGGGACCTTCTCCATTTCTGCAATTTCATCATCATTATGAGGACATTGGTCATTAGAGAGCCTTTCACCTTTTTGAATAGGCGCTTTACAAGGCTTACAAGATCCCATATTGAATCTATTCAGGATTCTCTCAATGTATCCCTTTTGAGACGAACCAAGAATAACATGAGATCGATCACGATGAATCTTGATGCCCAAAACAAAAGATGCATCACCGAGGTCTTTCATATCGAAATAAGTCATCAACATCCGTTTGGTTTCATTTAGAAAGTGAACATCATTACTCGCTAGAAAAATGTCATCAACGTATAGAACAAGAATGATGAACCTGCTCCCACTATTCTGAAGGTAAATGCATTGATCTATTGCATTTTCCTTGAAACCAAGGGATGTGACTGTGCGATCAAACTTTAGATACCACTGTCTTGAGGCTTGTTTCAAGCCATAAATTGATCTTCTTAACTTATAGACCATGTGTTACATGCCATTTTCAACAAACCCATCAAGTTGATCCATATAAACGTTCTCATATAAGTCACCATTTAAAAAGGCAGTTTTAACATCCATCTGATGAAGCTCCAAATCAAAATGAGCAACAAGAGCCATCACGACACAAAAGGAATCTTTTGTAAAGATAGGAGATAATGTCTCTTTATAATCTATACCTTCCTACTGATTGTATCCTTTTGCAACAAGTCTAGCTTTATATCTTTCTATTTCTCCTTTGGCATCATGTTTGGTCTTGAAGACCTATTTACAGCCAACAGTCTTGCAACTAGCTGGTAATTCCACTAAATCCCATACATTATTCTCTCATTGAAGTCAATTCATCCTCCATAGCAGCCAACCACTGGGAATTATGAGGACTAGAGTTAGCTTCTTGGAAAGTGAAAGGATCAAAATCCTTAATAGATGTGAACTCGTGTTCCTGTAGATATACAACATAATCTCTGAATCTAGTTGACTTAGTAGATACAGGAACTCACTCAGATCTTCTTGGTGGAAACACAACAATATCTGGATTCTGTATGTCATCTCCAACATCCTCACTAGCATTAGCACCAACAGTGGGATTAATGGGATATAAAACAAATGGCATAGACTTTGGAATAGAAACAATAGTTGTAGGAAGAATAACATGTTCTTCTCTGAAGCTAACAACACGTGGCTCTTAAGTTGCAACCTGTTCTAATTCCCCTTCCAAGTAAACAGCATGATCAGATTCTATAATTCTGGTCATATGTGTAGAACAATAAAATCTGGAGCCTCTCGAGCTGATACAATATCCAACAAAAAAACCACTTATGGCTCTAGGATCAAGTTTTTTTGTTTCTAGGTTATAAGGTCTTATCTGTGCTTTACAACCCCAAACACGAAAATGCTTTAAGGTAGGCCTTTTACTTGTCATCAACTTGTTTGGAGTCTTTGGAGCAGATTTACTTGGCACATGATTTAAAATGTAAGTTGCAGTCCTCAAGGCTTCTCCCCATAAGAACTCTAGAAGAGTAGAATGACTAAGCATACATCTTACCATTTCCATGAGGGTATGATTTCACCTTTCAACAACTCCATTTTGTTGTGGAGTGCCAGGCATCGTATATTGTGCCTCAATACCACATTCCTGGAGAAATCTAGCAAAAGACCCAGGATTTTTTCTAGTTTATCATATCTACCATAAAATTCACCACCTCTATCAGACCTCATACACTTGATCCATGTGCTAAATTTTAATTCAACAGTAGCTTTGAATGTTTTGAAGGCATCCAAAGACTCAAATTTCTCACGCAACAATTCGACCCATCCATATCTAGAGAAATCATCAATAAAGGTAATGAAGTATCTAAAATCTCCCAAGGCAATAGGAGTAATGGGCCCACAAATATCAGTATGAATCAACTGCAGTATTCCTTCGCTTCTATTAGTCTTATTCTTTCGAGCTCCAACAGTGAGTTTTCTTTTCACACAATCAATATAGGTTTCAAAATCAGAGAAATCTAAATCATGAAGAATGTTCTCCTTGATTAATCTCTCCATTCTTTCTCTGGAAATGTGTCCTAGCCTCTTATGCCACAGCATAGAAGCGTTTTCAACAGCTCTACCATGTTTATTCCCGATAATACTATTAACATCAAACTGTTGTTGGTCAACAGAAGAGGAATCAACATTCAACATATATAAACCATTCGACAAAATGCCATAACCAACCAAAATAGAGTCATAATATGCATAAACTCTTCCATCACCAAAACGTAAGGAATATCCACAACTATCCAAAGCAGAGACAGAAATCAAATTCTGTCTCATCGAAGATACATAAACTGTGTCTTTCAGGACTAACTCATGTCCACTACATAACTTTAAACAAACTACTCCTATGTGTTTCACTTTGACATTAACTCCATTTCCCACTGTGATCGCCAATTCTCCTTTATTTGGCTTTCTCCTAGTTTGTAGCTCCTGTAAGGAATTAGTGACATGAATACTTGCCCTAGTATCTAACCACCAAGTATTAGAAGGAACATCAACTAAATTTGATGGAAAACACACTAGAGCCAGAGGATTATCTTTCTTCTTTTTCTCAAGCCAATTCTTAAACTTATAACAGTCAGATTGTTTATGTCCAACTATATCATAGAATCTATACTTGCCAGTGAACTTTGGCTTGATTCCGACATTCTCACCGGCTTCCTGAGCTGAAGAATGTCCAGCCTTATTCCTTCCTTTTTTCTTGAATCGAGACTTACCATTCTTCCTTTTAAGAAATTTCTTCTTATTATCACCATCCTTGTGAGAAGCTAGTTGCACAACATGGGCCTTGCCCTTTTTCATAATCTATTCCTCTTGTGTGAGGATTGAGATCAACTCATCAACAGGCCATTCTTCCTTCTGCGTATTGTAAGAAGTCCTCAACACATCAAACTCAAATGGAAGAGAGTCCAACATTTGCCAAACCAAAAAATCAGTTCCTAATTCCACCTTCATGGACTTCAGTTTGTTATATCAATTAGTGAGCTTCATGGCATGCTCACGAACACCAGAAAGGCCATCATACTTGGTCTTGGTCAGCAGATCAAGAAAGCGTGCTTTCTCAGTCTTATCGAACTTCTTGAACTTCTTGCCAACAGATTCAAGAAATTCCTTTGCACTGTCTGTCTTAGGGATGTTGTCCTTAATATTTTTTGTCCATGCTATACTTCAAGGTCATTAAACAGACCTTGTTAGAATGAGCCCACTTTTCATACTTCACCTTGTCAGCATCAGAAGACTGATCTGTGGGCTTTGGTGGTTCATCTTCAGTGAAAGCAGCATCAATATTCGAAATAGCAAGGTACAGTTTTACATATTCAAGCCAGTCCTCATAATTCGTCCCATTGAGCTTTATCAAGGTGCTCATATTCACAGGCAAAGCTGGAGTGATTTCATACATTAGTGGGAGATTTTTATGTCAAGCATATCAACATAAAACTGAGCCATTAACAATAGTATAGTTTCCTCATGCAATTGTAATCCCACAGAAGCGTCTCAAATTATATTACACGAGTAAACTCCCAATAAACGATAGAACTGTATCCTTAAAGCTAGTATCGAGAAGACATTGAAAACTCTAAGGACACAATTATCAACTCATCAAGAATCATGTTAATAAAGACAAACCAATGGGTGAGTTCATTATTAACATAATTCTCAATGCAACACTGGTAACAATATTCTTTTACAAAATTGACATTTCATCACAATTGATCCCGCAATGGCAAGCTCATAATCATGAAAAATGTCTTACAATAGCATCAATAAATTTTAAATAGCAATTCCCAAAGTAACATTGCACAACATTCAATAATGACAACATTTCATAATTTTAATGTGCAATATATATAAACATAAGAAATGGAAAATTATTCCAATAACCAAAATAATTAACTCTGAGAATATGCTTAACACAATATTCCAAATAATAGCACAAATATACACAAAAATTTTCAAGTCAAAATTTGAAGAGTACCATATATTTTTGAGCAATTTAAATCTGGAATAAATTAAAATAAATATTTTTATTACGCAAAAAAGTAATTGAAATTCACCAATAATTTTATTTCCTTTAAAAAAAAATAGGCCTGCAAATTTTGGTGCAAAATTGAGCCTTGGAATGCCCTCCACATACTTCACGTGCTCCAATGTGGGAGTGGGCGTCGCTTGCACTCCTGTTCATCGTCCTTGTCCTTGGGACAGATCTAAAACCAAGTTGCGTTACCTACGGGAACACTAAAATGGGTCGAAGGTCATTTCTCCCTCATCCGGCCACCGTTTGACGCGTTCTAGGTGGCTATGAACTCGTGAGAGAGAGCTCTACAAAGCCCATATGGTATTTTAGAGGATCACGGTCTATAATTTCTGGAATCACTCAAGAAAGTTCCATATGGGTATCCGCAGTTTTTCGCAATTTTCTCCCTCAATTCTCAACGAAAATTCATGTTCTTGGTCTTGTTAGATTCATCATGATGAGAGCTATAAAACCCCTATGGAGATCGAGCTCAAATCGGTCTAAATAACTAAGTTGAATTTTCGATCAAAGGGTTGAAGTTCTTATTGTTCTTCCTTCAATTTCTTTCTCAATCCAGCCTCAAACCACACAATAATTAGCTCAATAAATTCACAACAACATGAATAACAAGAGCCCATTACAAAATTTGGAGTCAATCGGTCTAGAAAATAAAATTCGAGATCAACCCCTTTTAGGGCTTATGAAGTATGTATGGTTTTAATTTTCTTCCACTGATAAGAACAACAAATCTTGCGATTCACAGCCATAATTAGAGATTAAATCAAGCTTTAATACCAATTGTTAGGCTCTAAATTCCCATGTCTTTCATTTAATCTGATCAAGGCATGCAAATAAATAGAAATCAATATCCAGACTTGGTCAATTACCTGGAGCCATTGAGGAGCTTGAGGAATCCATAATTCAAGCTTGAAGTTTCCTCTTTTCTTGAATTACAGAAGCAGAGAAAAGGAATTGAGAAGTGGAAGCAGAAAAGAGAAGAAGAAGTAACGAGAAAGAGAGAAAAGAAGAGGCAAGAGAGAGAGAATCCTCCTATTCCCGATGAATTCGCAAAAATGAATGTTCTGTTTCAATAGAACCGTAAATGTCTATATATCAGGTTAGGAGGAGGGACCTCTCCCTATGTCAACAAAATATAGGGCCAAGCCACCCATTATAGCAAGGCTAATATATAGGGCCCATATTATATGCTTTTATATTATTAAACCCAATAACAATATGGATCACATTATTGAATTAAATAAAATGCTCTAACGATTGGTATTCAATTAATTTGAGTTTTAGAATTAAAAGTTATAATGTGATTTATGGTAGTCCACACATGATAATTTATCATTTATTTCCCACATGTAATGGTTCATGAACGTTGCACCTACCTTCGCATTCCATATTATGATTGTACATCATACGCTAATAGTTATGTCTTTCCCTTTATTAGTTCATATATAGGTTAGCCGAGTCATCTTTTACTACTTGTAAACAGTTACTTTGTGAGGTGGCATGCCAAGATTAATTTTTTCACCTCCGAATGGCCAATGAAATTTTAGTCATCCTTTATTTATTTATTTATTTTGCTCGCTGCTCATGAAACCACGCTTCCTTAAGAAGCTATTTTAAACATCACAAAAATATGTTTAATAAATCTACTCGGCGAATGTTATGATTGGTTTCCACAAATTTCTTTTATCCGATTTCTTTTATCTTTTTGCCTTTGCAGGGGGTATTTCCACATCTTTCTTGCTGAAAGTGCTGAAAAGAATATTTTTTCAGTTCCTTCCAAAATTCTCACAGCTTATAATGCCCAACCGTAAAATTTCGTCACCAATGATGGACGATAGTCTTATTCATTCATTTTATTTCATTTTCCATTAATTAGTTAATATTAAAGTTTGAAACAAATACTATTTATTCAATGTTTATCATGTTTGGATTATATTTATTATTATTTTAGATAATATTCTCTAATTATGTTAAATTAAATATTATTTCGTAAAATATAAAGAGTTTAATTGGTATGCACTGACAGTGTAAAATAGTTTTACACTGTCAACCAATAGAAATAGGGAAAGGTGAGAAATCATGGTGGGTCCCTCAATATAATGGGTAGTTATTTGTATGAGTTGGCACTTTCTATTATTTCTATTGGTTGACAGTGTAAAACTGTTTTACACTGTCAGTGCATTCAAATTAAATTCAAATATAAAAGCTAAGTGATATATAATAATACCTCTTTGTTATATATTTTTATATCTTTTAGTTGTGCCTTGTATTATCAAATACAATTAAATTATAAATGGAATAGTTTAATGTAAATATTATTATTATTCTTTGTAAGTTATGTCGATTTAAAATATTTAGTAAGCTATATTTTCTTAAAATACTTTCACTAAATATTTTGTATTTACATTATATATCTAGAAGATGCTTAAAAAATTTACTATTTCGAAATAGGATGTTTGATTTGGCATAATTGAGGGGGAAAGTTACTGTTTGGATTATTTCTAGATTTACATCAGTATATAGTTTACTTGCTCAATAAGGCATACAAATTAAATTGTTAATATAAAAGTTATTTACTTTGTCAATAATATTGATATATACTTAAGGGGTATTTTTCAATATTTCGTTCAAAGAATCAAGATATTACAACTAACATAAACATTCGAAACCATCCTCATGGCCTCATGTGTCACAACCCTCCCAAGGCCATGATTGGCGCAAAGGGAATTCTCATTCCCTAGCAAGCCTAAATCTAAATTTTTCATGGAAACTGATGGAGTTTTCTCTAAAATTCGGACATTCCTGAATATTTTAAACCTGCAAAAATTCATCCAGACATTCCAGCATAGTTCAAACATATATATATATATATATATATATATATATATATATATATATATATATATATATATATGAACATAATTATAGAGTCTAGAAATTCTTACATATACAAGGCTATCAAAGAGTTATTTAGCCAAAACAACTTCAAGAAAATATATATAGATATATACACACATTTGCTTCATTTAGTCAAAATGAAAATGACCTGCTTAATGCAAAACACTTAATAAACCCAATACCCGATCCTACTTAATAAACACAATGTAACAAAAAGAATAAATAGGGCCCTACAAATGAGCTCACCAAAAAGTAATAAGGAGTAAGTCTACTAAGCAGGTAGGGTAGGAGCCATCTCTACAGCTGAATCTGAAACAAATAAGGAAACCACAGGGTTAATTATGAAAGTCAATGAAGAATAATATATTCATAGTTAGCATGAGACAAGCCTTTAAGCTTTAACCAGGATTAAAATCATATAAATGGTACAACATATTGCTTTATAACAAAGAAAGTAAGATGCTAAATTCAATGTCATACTAAAACTTTAGGGAGGATTCTATTTCAGAAGAAACTTCTTGACTGGGCGGCCCCGACAACATGACCCCAGCAGTATCAAATAAATCTCATGACTGAACAGCCCCAACAACCTGACCTCAACATGCCTGAACTTTCCGAACATGTGGCCAAATATGCTGGGCTAGCGACCACCTTGCTAGCTGGGCTATTTAAGGCACACTAAGGCTAATGCTAACTGCCATTAACAAGCAGTTTCTGACACAGTTTCTCCCTTTTTTATTTTTACTTAAAACTTCCATTCCTTTTTCACTGTCATGCATATAATCAATTTTCAACAAAATTTCCATAGATAGGATATGAACTCAAGAACTTAGTTATATGTAGTCTTGTCCCGTGACCAACATGCATAATATCAAGTTTGAAATGATTAAGTAACTAATGAAACAATAACTTCAAGTATAAATATATAAGTAAATACTTCCAAATCTTAGAGATACAATCAATTTAACAATTATTCAGGAAAACTGGCAATATGACTTTATATATCCATCCATTACTTTACTTAAAGGTTAACTACATAGATATCATCCACTCACAAAGAAGACTCCAAATCAAGAGCTCAAGTGGGGTGATGCCTTTGGGTCAGCTGACAACTCCCGGGAAGAATCCAAAGCTGCAAAATGCACCAAACTAGCATAATCAAACTTCTAGAAACCAAACATGACCTCAATCTACCCAAAATCTCAAAATCCCCAAATTGGAGACCTAATCTTTACCTCTCACTAACTCAAATCTAAATCTATGAATTAGACAAACAATATCTAGTTAGAAAGGAATATAAAGTACCAAGAGTTCACTTTAAAATCTTGAAAGGAGGATTTGAGCAAGAGAGAAGTGATGGGTCACTTCTACTTTTCACTTTCTCTCACTTCAAGAAGAGAAAGAAAGATTAGAAGAGGAAGATGGTGATGATGATGATGACGATGATGAAGTGGAAAAGGGTAGATTTGTGAGGGAAATCAAATGGGGAGATGATGGATTGATGAGGTATGTGAAGGTGGAGGGTTTCTAGAGAGAGAAAGCTAAGAGAGTGAGTGTGTGAATGAAAATGGGGGAGAGAGTTTTGAAACTCACTTATAAAATCAGACAGTGGTTGCCTGGGCGGCCATCTGCGGGTGCCTGGGTGCTCAATAGCCTAAAACTCATTTTTGTGCTGACAGTGGGCGCCCAGGTGCCCGGGTGCCTGAAACTTATCCTTCCTTCAGCCATGCCAGCGTTTAGGCAGTGGAAAGCTGGCGCCTAGGCGCTAGACCCTGCATACACAACAACATTTTCCCACCTTCATACATGCATTCCTAGGGTTTATTTCATACTTTTAAGCATATTTTCACTTCAATCACCATCAAATACTCAAGAATAACCATTCATAAAATAACATCCATAACTCAAAGAAGTTAAAACTCATATAATTACATAAACTCTAAGGCATCAATTCATGCTTGGAATAATATTAGATAAAACACACAACAAATATTAAAGATATAATACAAATTGGATCTTTTTGCCAAAAAAATAGTTACAAAATGTGTAGGATGTAAGAAAAAAAGAACACCAAAAAAAGGGAATAGGCATTGAAAGTAGTACATGTGTTGTCTTTTTCCTATGTTGTCACTTAGCTTAGCTATATCTGCCTAAGCACTTTGTTTCTTTATGTGTGATATTGAGGTTGCACAATCAAACATGGTTTAATTTTCTTTAATTGAGAAAAGAGCTAATGGGCTTTAACATGTTAACAATTATGTAATAACCCAACCAAGGATGTGACCAAGGCATAGAGACATGTCCCTAGCAAGCCTAAATTAGACCTTTTAAAAAAAATCGAGCAGAGTCTCCCTTGTATTCAAGACTATTCCCAAATAAGGATCCTCTACTTGAAAAAATAATATAGGCACACAAAATCATTGGGAATCTAGGCATTCTCAGAATGCACCCCACAACACACGTCATAAGAGTTTAAAATGTTTTCACTCTTATGAAAATATGCATACATATCTATAATCATTAAGATTCAACTGTTCATAAATAAAAACAATTATACAATTGCTATGATACATGACCAACACAAGAAGGATCCTACATGTAGGCTAATGGAGCATCACTCGAGATATACATATATACACTTGTATACAACAAACATAAATCTCAGTAAGGACAACCTTAGGAAACCACACAAATGAGAGTGTGGAACCGCTAAAAATCCAATGGCTTAACAAACCAAAGGCACACAAACATAAATTTGTACTTGTCTAAAAATATGGAGAGAGAAAAGAGTGAGTCACATAGACTCGGTGAGAGATAATATATCTATAGCAAAAGTGGGACAAGATTGAACATAAGCTTTTAGCAAAAGTATAATTTTACAAAACCTCATATCTCATTTCTCAAGTAAAATACTTTGTCTATATTTTAGAATGCCATAAAAAAAACTTCCGATAAAACATATCTGTTATCAATTCAATCTTTAAAATCTCTATAGCTCATTAGAGCATTTTTCAATTCAATTGAATATCAACTTCTTTATATTAATTCATATGCATTCTTACTCATGACATCAAATACATAAATAAATTCAACATGATATAGTTTCAACCAGTAAACAGGGATCTTAAACATAACTATATAAGCTAGAATTACTTCTCAAAACATAGAGAAAAAATACTTGTTTCAATGGCACAATAAAACTTAAAGGAGGATCCTATTTCAGAAAATAACTGCCTGACTGGGTGGCCCTGTGGCCTAACCCCAGCAGTAAATGATAACTTCATGCTTGTGCATGTTTAGATTTTCCGGACATGTCGGTCAAACACATTGGGCTAGCAATCACCCTGCTAACTATTATTCGAGGTGCACCAAGGCTAATGCTGCTGCCATTAGCAAACAGTTTCTGTTACAGTTTCCTCCCTTATGGGAAAGCTTTACTCTTTTCTAAGTTCTTGTCATTAAAATTCTTCTTTATTGCAACTTAAACACCTAAACTCATAATATTGAATTTGAATTCTCATCGTTTCTCATAACGTAAAAATACTTTTCTTTCCATCAAATCATTCAAATACCAAAATCAATTTCTAAGGTGACTTGTCCCACCCACAAACATAAATACATTTATAGAATAATATCCTTTGTCTTTCAAGAAATCAACAAGCAACTCAATGGAATACTTTTTCAATCTCCAAACTTTAACAATTCAATCCATAGTCTAATATTTCGAAAATCATATATTTACTTAAAATAAACTATAAATATATCATCAACTCATAGTGTTATTCCAAGAGAAAGAGTAGCTTTAGCATGCTGTGTCACGGAGCTATGGTCACCACACAAGTTTTATAGCACCAAAAACATCATTATCCAAACATTTATTAGCCTATAGAACCAAAGATTAACTTGAAAAGCATCCCAAGGTATAAAATCCCCAATTGGAACCCTAAGTTCCTAAACCTCAACTTTAAACTCAATCCTCCAAGAAAATCCCTCCATACTTATGAAATAGAAGAAGATTTGAGCTTAGAGAGTTACCTTGGGTAGCAAAAGAATGAAGAAGCTTGATGGAAGATGTGGGTTTCCTCCCACCTCCATTTTCTCTCACTAAAATAAGAGAGAGAGAGAGAGAGAGAGAGAGAGAGAGAGAAAGAGAAAGAGAGAGATCCAAGAGAGAAAACTAAACCCAAAGCTATAATGATGATGTGGAAATGATGGATTTGGTGATAAATTTGAGTAAAAATTGGTGAAGAATTAATGGAATTCATGTGGAGGAAGAGAAAGAAGAGAGAGAGAGAGAGATTTAGGCTTGAAATGAAGAAGGGGGTCAAAACTCCAATTTTATTTCATGTAGTAGGCGCTTGAGCGCCCAACAGCCAGAAACGCCCAAATTTTATTCTAACATTTGGCGCTCAAGCGGACAATTCCTGGTGCTCAAGTGTAACATCCTCAATTTCTTATCGCGCTAAATTACTAAGGTAACCCTGACTAATTAGGCACTTAATGAGAAATTATGAGATTAAGACTTAATTAAGGGGGTTAATGAAGAGTTTACGAGTTAACTCGGATGAGAAAAATAAAGAGAATGCTTAATCGAGATTAGATAATCTCTAATTAAGCAAGTCAGAGCCTTTATAGCTTATTTAAGCATTAATGACTCTTAATTAGCTTAATTGAGTTTAATAAAAGTTAATTAAGCTTAATCGTAAGATTAATTTTTATTAATTATGTTCTTGTGTATTAATCACTAATCCTTGCTTAATCATCTTAATTAAGTTGCAAGAGCACTTAATCACATGATTAAATTCAAATTTAGTCAACTAGACAATAAAGTAAAAAAATGATATCATTAAAGCATAGAGCATAAGACAAGATTATTTTTTGTAAGGGATTGTACATGCTTTGTTCCCCATCATCCAATTTGTCTCCCTAAACCTTAATTAGCACAAAATTAAGAAAATATCTCCCTCCCTCTCTCCATACAACTTGTGGCCACAACAACACAACACACACACACACTCACATTTTCATTTTCACACTTCCTATTCTCTCTCTAACTCTCAAATCCTCTCACTTCTCTCTAAAATTCTCTCTTCTTCTTCTTTATCTTCTTCTTCTATTCTCCACCTCTATAACCAAACCTTCTTCACTTAGCCCTTCAAAGACTACATCTTTTGGTCTTTGAAGAAGAGATTTAAACACTACAACCTCCATTTTCACAAGATCTCAAGAGCTTCTCCTTCCTCCTTGCAAAACCGCCACTATCATCATCAAGAGGAGCCATCATCATCTTCTTCTCCTTCTCTTGTTGTAGCGCCATTTTCAAGTAGAGGTAGTGATTTTTTATTTTGTTTACTCAAAAAAGCTTGAAGCTTGGTTCTTCTCATGACCAAGATCTTTGAGTGAAAACTTGAGAAAATCTTTCATGCTCTTCCCGAGCAAAAGATTCTATTTTTGGTTAAATATGTTTTTATTCTTTTTCAAGTGTTATTGATGTTTCTACTTTTGGAAAAATATATTCCTTGTTCTTCTTCTTGAATGTTCTTGGTGGTATTTTGCTTAAATATATTGTTTTTCTTGTGATGAGTTTATGATTAGAAAAGTTTCATCTTTGTTTTTCATGATTTGATTAAGACTATGAACATCCTAAAAGCTTAAAACTTTAAAAAGTTTGCTTCTTGATGCAAAAAAAGTGGCGCAAGTTTGGTGCCTTCACAAAAGCCTTATTTTATTTTGTTTTGAAGACAAGACTACATGTAAAAGTTTAAGCTTTTTGGAATAATAAGCATTTTTGAGTTAGAAAAATAATGTTCTGTCACTTTATGTTTCAAAGATTGATCCTTGGAAGTAAATCCTTTCATAAAGTTTTAGACTTTAATCAAGAAGGTGACTTTAAGTCATAAAGTTATAAGCTTGCACACTAAGTCTTGTAAAGGTGGAATCTTGAGATGAATATATTGGTAAAGTTCCAAGCTTTAAGAAAAAATAGCATTTTTAAGTCATAAAAGTGTTAACATTTTTAAAGATCAAAACTTTATAACTCTAAAGCTAATGTTTTATGTTACTAGTTCATAAAGTAGAAATCTTTTAGACTTTAAGACAACTTTAAATCATAAAGTTGAGACCTTGATGGCGTTAGAGTAAATAAAAGTGTTAACTTTCATAAAGAATAAAACTTTATGATTAATTTGTAAAGAATGATAGCTTTTATAATACTTAAGGTAAGATCTTGTTATGTTAGTGATAAAAGCTTGAAACTTTGTAACTTGGTTAAGTTAAAAATAACTTTAGGTGTTTAATGAACATGGTGTTGTTGGGTTTATGATGTGGTTATACATTGTCATGACCCAGGGATTAGAGGGATCTTAACTCCTTGGGAATAGAAGTATGATTAGGGCCTCTGAGCATACCATGAACTTAGGAATCACTAAGTGCACTATCTCAAGGAAAGGAAACAATCACTTAACTTAATTAATTTGAACAAGTGTTCCATAAGACATGAACTCAAGTCAAGAATAATTTCATATGAGAACTAAGTAATTAAAAGACCACATACATATATCTTAACTATGTGATTCTCTCATCGGTAGCCACGAGAAATTGTAACATCCATTGGAATTTTTATCGTTTTTCGCCTAATTGTTCGGGTTTTTATCCAATAATTGAAGTTAATTAAAATTCGATTAAATATTCACTTGGAATCAATTAATTAGCAATTAATTGAGTTTAGATATGAGGGAAATAGGTTAGAAGTATGAAGGTTACATAGAAATTTTCTTGAACCAATTAACGATTTAAAGGAAATCGGTAAGATTTCGGTATTTTAAACTATCCAAACCGAACCAATAGAATTATGTGCCCAAAACCTTATGATCCGAGGCTGAATACTCATCCATTCAAGTCCCTATGGGTGGTGCAACCAAGGCCATAAAGGGAAGGAAGCATGGCCGAAGATGGGCCACAAAATAGCAACCAATCAAATTCCAAGTTTCCAACTATCTCATTAGACTTCAACAACATGTTCCTTCCTTTCCCTTCAGCCAAATTTGCGCCACTTTCTCTCCTGGTTTCAGCCTTCTGCTTCTCTTCTACTCTCAACCAACTCCATCAAACCTTCAAGCTTTGATAAGGTTCCATCAACTTGAGCTTAAACTTAGCAAAATCACACTTAAAAGAGGTAGAGATTCAACTTTGTTCTTGTTTTTCTGGTTATGTATGACTGATTATGGCTTTATTTTCTCACTTCTTGATGTGATGATTGAATGAATAGGATGATTTTTGACTGGTTTGTTGGTTGTTTTTGAGGTTAAAATCGACTAAGAAGTAGAAAAGAATAAGAATAGAAAGAAATAAGGGGCTAGAAGATTAAAACCCTTCGATAGTCTGTACAGTAGAGTATACAGCTCTGCCTAAGTCCATTTAAAATCGATGAAACTATTTTTAAATGAAAGTAGACATTCAGGGCTTTCCATAGATATATAATACAAGGCCATTGGATTAGTATTGAGAGAGGTATGAATTTTGGAAGTTTGACCTATGTTTCTAAGTTTGATTCTGGGCAAACTAGGTTTTCTAGAGCAAAACTTGCCCTATACGAGTTTGAATTCAATGAAACTAACTTTGTTAGAAAGCTAACATATAGGATAACATCTCATAAAAATTTTAGAGTTAGTTTCTATCTCGTTTATTCCCAGTGGTTTGAAGAAGTTGCCCTATGTCCAAATTAGGCCAAAATAGGGTAGTTCAAGAAGGTCAAGTTTCGAGGCTTATATCTTGAATTATACTCATTCAAATGATATACAACTTCTTTCATCTAAAAGCTTGCTTTGTTAGCTCTACATTGATATAAAATTCACATGATTTCACTTAGATTTCTATTTTTGGTGAATTTTCTCTTATAAGAGTGCAATTCTAGCTAGATATAGAGTAGTCTGGAATAAAACACAAATAACTTGAGTTAATATCGGAACTCGAAACTTGGCAAACAATGAGCTAGGTTGGGCATACTTAATATTGAACTCGGAACTTAGTGAATAGGAAACTAGATCGGGTATAATTAGTGTCAGAAATCGGAATCACATAACACATAAAACACTTTGAAATCGAAAGTCAAGGACAAAAATATAAAGCCTAAAATACTTAAACCTGGAAGTCGAGGGTTTTCAACATAAACACAGAAGTCGGTACCAGAATATGAAACCTTGTACCCGAATCTCGGAAGTTGGGAATCAAAACATTAACCCTAACCTTGGAAGTTGGTACTTATATAATCTTGGAACTCGGAAACAATGTAACCTAGGAAGTTGGTCCTAAGCTCAAAATCAGGAGCATTAATAAAAGTTTAAAACTTGCAAGATAGATTAAGACATAGGATTTTAAACTTCACCTAACTATGTAAGCTTTGCTCATAAGACTTCGTTGTGTATGACAACTAATGGAGATATGATGTTCTATATTGGATTTGCTGTTTGATTAAGATTTCCTGGTTGTTTGGCACTATTCATGGGGAAGCGGAATCAATCCGTTATGCTGCCGAACTTCCGGTAGAAAATGCAAGATTAATGGATTGATAGTTTTTACCAGTCAAGTTGATTATTTATGAATTTAAAATTATGAGTAAGTATATGTGGTGACTATGATAATCATGCATGCAAATATGATTAAAGTATAATGTGAGTCATGTACAAGAATCTAGAGCATTCACATGCATGATCAAAGGTGAACAATTATACAATTATGAATGATATGATCATGAATTATTTTTATGAGACCATGCATATTTGCATATGAATGAAGGAAGAATATATGAGATCCCTTTACTTGGAGGCAGTTATTTGAGTCCCTCCAAGTGAAGGTAGTTAAAAGATAAAGATGTGGGTCCCTTCACTCGGAGGCAGTTTCACAATGGGTCCTTCTCTGTAAATGCAGCTAAAACTTTTGGGTCCCTCTATGCTGGAGGTAGATGGTCAACTGAGTCCCTCTGACCTAGAGGCACGTGGGTCCTTTTGTGGGTTAGTACTATGTGACGACGGTCACGAGTTGAGTAAAGACTAAAGTTTAAAACATATGCAAGCGCCCTAGGGATGACGAGACATAACACTTAAGTGTGTCAAGAAAAGAAAGCAAAGAAAGTTAAAGGAAAACACCAGTGCATTTGCATAAATTCAAATATGAGTATTTGCATAATTATATCTCATGTTTTATTGATGCTGAGACTGTTCTATCTACTTGTGTGATGATTATTATTCTAAATATGAAATATTGCCAATGTGACTCAAGTGTGTGAAATAAAATGGACTCTGCTTTAGACCATATGTTTTCAAACTATAAAACAGAACAGTTTGCATAATATCTTCATATTTTTTTTAATAAACCGAAGCAGCTGAAGATAATAACGATTACACAATATGAAATTTCTTAATGAATCCTATTGAGAATTTAAAATTCTCACTCCTATTTCTATGTTATCTCCAAATAGCTCGAGAAGTTTCGAAGACGGCCGAAATTGCTGTCAGAAGAGGTGCGCTATGTAATAGTAACAAGTCCTGCGTGTGGTACTATGACTTAAGCATAGTATTGTATTTCGGGAGGATGTTACACCTCTCTTGCAAAATTGAGTAAAAGTAAGCTTCCAAGCCATCAAATCCACCTAAAAATTACCAATTTAACATTAGTTCTAGTAATTTCACAAAAGTCTAAATTCCATATGATGTAAGTTTCAATGCCCTTCCAAAACCGTCTCATAACTTAAGATGTTTCAAGTTTTAAGGTTTTGATGAATATCAAATCAAGCTTTAAGTCAAACTTTTGTCTGTGACCAATTTGTTTTGATGAAACATATTATTTCGTGAGCAAAATCATTTATCTCATACTTAAACAGCCTTTGAACCACACAAACCGTCTTAATCCATAGTACTTCTCTTGAATATACTCAAATAGGAACAAACGCTTTGTGGTTTATACGATTTCTCACTTAAGAAGCAGATAGAAAGTTCAAAAGGATGAGATTATAGCATCAGAAAAAATGAGATTATAGCATTCAGTAGGATGACTTCATCCAGAAAGGTAATCTTCAGAAACATGCTTTTCATAAAGTGCCTCACTTTCAAAACTTCTTCTACATGCTTCATCGATAAATTCAAAAAGTCAAATATGATTTGATAAGAGACAAAAGAAGCATTGACAAGTCTGAAAAATTGGTAAACATTTCAACAGCTATTTTTTCTCCCCAGTGTCAAGTCTACTTGTTTTTGAATAAGAAAACTACATTTCTCTCTTTCTAGTCATAGACTAGTGGATCAAAGAGGCATAAGGATCAAGATCTGCAAGCTTCAATGGTCATATTTTTTATTCTTAGAAATGGTTTTGAAAGAGGAAAGATTGACACCACTTTGTTCATTTTACACGAGAAAAATGACTTTTTGATTGTACAAATTTATGTTGATGATATCATTTTTGTTCCAACTAATCAAAGTTTGTGCAAGAATTTCTCTAAACTTATGCAGGGAGAATTTGAGATGAGCATGATGGGAGAACTAAAATTCTTTCTGGGGCTGCAAATCAAGCAACAGAAGGATGGAATCCTCATTTAACAAGAAAAATATGCTAAGGATCTGCTCAAACAGTTTGATATGGACAAGGCTAAGAGCATCAGTACTCACATGTATCCCTCTCAAGATCTAAAAGTTGATAAAGATGGTGAGAAAGTTTCTGAGAAACTTTATAGAGGTATGATTGGTTCACTACTTTATCTAATAGCTAGTGGACCTAACCTATAATTAAGTGTGAGAATTTGTGCAAGATTCCAATCCAATCCAAAATAATCACACTTAAATGTTGTTAAGAGGATTTTGAGATATTTAGCAAGTACTACTAATCTTGGTCTTTGGTACAAGAAAGGTACTGCTTATGATGTTACAAGTTACTGTGATGTTGACTTCGCTGGAGATAGAGTTGAAAGGAAAAGCACAAGTGGCTGCTATTGTTTTCTTGGAAAATCTCTAATAACTTCATCTAGCAAGAAGTAGAATATGATTGCTCTTTCAACTACTAAAGCTGAATATATGTGTGCAGCAAATTGTTGTACTTAGATTCTATGGATTAAACATCAATTAGAGGATTTCAATCTAATGTATATCAAAATTGCTATCTTGTGTGATAACACTAGTGCAATTAATCTCACTAAAAATCCCACTCAACATTCTAGATCTAAGCATGTAAATATCAAGTATTATTTTATAAGAGATCATGTTTAGAAAGGTGATATTGAGCTAAGGTTTATAAATATAGAAGGACAGATTGCTGACATTTTTAAAAAAACCCTTAGCTGAAGATCGTTACTATCATATAAAGAACTTTTTGAACATGACGAGTTTCTGAACATACATTCATGCTGCATATGCACTTCCCTCCTCTTAAACTATGGCTTAAAGCTAAGCTTGCTGTGTCTTAAATGGATTTTCTTTCTGGAGAAAGTTCCTAAATGTCAAAGCTCAAACGCTGTTCAGAAAGATCAGTCAAATATGCTTCAGAAAGATCATATCAAGAAAGACTAAAACTTGGGTCACAAATAAGGAATCAAAATGTTCAATTTAGAAAATGGATGAAACTTATGGGTTCAAAAAGTGCATTTAACTAGAAAGATAGCTTCTATATCAGATTAGAACAGAGCTGTGCAAAAGTTGTAACGACTTTGAAACATGTGCTAAATTGGTAGCCTCCCATTCTGCCATGTTCCCATGATCGAACAAATAGGGAAAACCAAAAGCCTCGCTCATTCTGAAATAATGTTGTTTGGTCTTAAAAAAAAAAAAAAACCACTCACATCCTTTTAACCACATCATTGTCATTAACCCCATCAACCATCAAATCACTTTTTGTCACTAACCTTTCATTTCACAAGTCACAGAGAAAACCATACACTATTCATCTTCTTTGTTCAAACCTCCTAGCTTTACTCTCCCTATTACATACTTAGCTTATACACTTTACCTCCTTTTGTTCTCAAACTTCTACCTTTGCTATTCATCATGATAAAAAAGGGAGACTACAATGTTCCTTACATATGCGATGATGAAGAGATGCAAACAAACTTTCACAAGAACTTCTTCATGAAGCCTATTGCCTTTGGAAGAAGCTTTGAAATGGAAAACCTCCCTTCCCTCTCTCAGATTGTTGAAGTGTTTGATTTTCAAGGGTGGAATGACTTTCTGAGGATTTATGAAGATACCCAAACAGGATTGGTTGCTGCTTTCTATAGTACTCTAGTCTCTAAAGATAAAGACAAAACCTCTCTCAGATAAGTTCTTTCATTTGACATTGGTCAGTTCACCAACACACCAAATAAGGGTATTCTGTGCCGAAGTGGTGTAGAATGGCGGGAAGAGCTTGGGGTCACTGAAGAGGAAGTTTCTAAAGTCTTTACTGGCAAAAGACATATGCAAGTAAGGGACATTCGCACTTCTTATTTTCTCACAAATGTAAGGGCTGTCTATTCTGTGGTCTAATTTACTATGCTGCTTAGGATGGGAAACATTAATGTTATGACAGAAGTTGACCAAATGGTCATGTTCTACCTCATAACTAGGAGAAGGATAAACCTGGTTAGGTTGATCCTAGATTACACTATTTTTGCTATAGATGCTACAAGAATGAGTCATGTCGTTCTATCTTATGGCATGCCTCTCACTCGTGTTTTCATGAGAGCACAACTTCCTATCGGTAGGCATAGGAAGGACAACAAACGCCCTATAACCAGCATGAAAACATTCTTTGCTATGGGCTTAGGACCCAGGTAAAGTGAAAAGTAAGAAGAAAGATAAAGGAAAGGAAAAGAAGAAGAAAGATCTTTTTATCCAGAACTAGAAGATTGCTGCCTCTGAGAAGGCTAAGAATAAGAAGAAGATAAGCTAAAGAGATATCTCCCCAATATTTGAAAAGAGAAGAGTCAGTAAAAGAAGGCTGCTTAAGCTTACTGAAGTGACCTTATCCTTTTCCAATGTAAAAGATAAGACATCTGCCATTGCTGCCAAACCTATGATGCTACTACACTAGCAAGACCTACCAGTAGACCTTAAGACCAAGAAAAAGAGGTATTGTGATTAGGGAACCAATTCCTCAAGTAAAACAAGAGCAACAAGCTAAAATAGAGGCTTCAAAAAAGAGGAAGGGCAAGAGAAAGTTGGAGAGATCCCCTGCACAACCCTCCAGAGAATCCACTCCCTCTCAACTTAGAAGAGCATAAAGAGAAGCAGTAGAAAAAAGAATGAGAGAAAGGGCATGGGTGCAAAAACAAAAGGATAGAGCTATTGGAGTTGGTGCTTCAATAGGCAGTGCTAGAAGCTCATTTGCTTCTGTGGAGGTGGACCAACAATATGTGGTCATTGAAGAGGTGAATCCACCTTTAGAGATGAGAAGGGTTGTCTTACATCCTAAGGAACTAGAGAGGATATCAGATTAGCCTACTGCTCAACCTTCATGTCTCTTATTGATGCTCATTGGTCAAGAAAGATCATTGGCTTGAAGGACTGTGTAACATCCACCGTTTTTCGCCTAATTATTCGGTTTTATCGAATAATTGAGAATAATTAAGATTCAGTTAAACAATTATTTAGACTCAATTGATTAGTAATTACTTGAGTTTAGATATGAGAGAATTAAGTTAGAAGTATAGGAGATTTCATAAAATTTTATTGAAAACCAATTTACTGATTTAAAGGAAATCGGTAAAATTATGGTATTTTAAACTGTCGGAACCGAACCAATAGAATTCCAATTCTTTTACCCTACCTTGAGTGGCAGATAACTCAGCCACTTAGCACCAAATGTGGTACCACTTTGGCCACAAAGACAAGGACGACTAGTTGAATTTCAGCCTCTTGTGTTCAACCAATCAAAATCCAAGAAGCCAACTACCACACAATGCTTTATAACACAATTCCTCTCCTTTCCCTCAGCCATTTTTCTATGCCACTTCTCCTCTCCTTTCAGCCTTCTTCTTCTCTTCTTCACTCACATAACTCCAGCCAACCATCAAGCTTAATCAAGTCTTGCTCATTCAAGCTCCAAAAATCAAGCAAAAATCACACATAACAAAGGTAGGGGTTTAATACTTGCATCAATTCTGTGGTCTTGGCTGGCTGAGCTTGGATTATTTTCACAATCTTTGATGTGTTAAATGAATTATTATGATGACATGTGATTGGTTTTGGGCTGTTTGTTTGATTAAAACCGAATTGGAAGCAAGAAAGAATGGAAATATGAAGAGCTGATGGGTTAGAGAACCAAAAACCCTCGGTAGTCCGTACAGAGGAGTATACGACTCTGCCTACAGCTGATTAAATTGGGTGGAACAATTTTTATATGAAACTAGACATCTAGGGCTTTCCATAGATATATCATATAAAACTTTTGGATTAGAATTGAGAGAGATATGAATTTTTGAATTTCAACCTAGGGTTTTGACCCTAGTTCTGGGCAGACTGGGTTGTTTAAGGAAGAACTTGCCCTATACTACTTGAAAATGAGTGAAACTAACTTTTTTAGAAAGCTTACACATAGGATAATGTTCCATAAAAATTTCAGAATTAGATAAGGTCTCAGTTGCTCCCAATGATCCAAGAAAGTTTCCCTATGTCCAAACTGGGCCAGAACAGGGCAGTTTAGGAAGGTCAAAATTCGGGGCTTGTAACTCGAGCCCTACTAGGTCAAATGCAATGGAACATTTTTCAAATGAAACTTTACCTTGTTAGCTTTAATATGAGTCCAATTTCGTGTAATTTGAGTTAGTTTTCGATTTTTAGTGGATTTTTACTTTTAGGTGTTTGATTTTGGCTAGCCACTAGGTAGGTCGGGATAAAACCTAAATATCTTGAGCTATAGATATCAAAATTAGATGGGATCAAAGAGGTTAGAAAATAGACACATAGCACTTTAACATATCCAAAATTGAGGTCTAAATAAGTTAAATAGAAATTATGGCTTGATTTAGAAGAACCGGGTTGGCTGACTATGTTGAGGCAGAAGCTTTACCTTAATGAGATTATTGTTATTATGAGTTCCATGTTGAAATATGTATGCAATGTTGTGACCTTTGTGACAAATTGATATTCTGGTATACTGGCACTATTCACGGGGAAGCGGACTCGATCCGTTATGCTGCCAAAATTCTGGCAGAAATATGTGAATTATATGAATGTGATAAACATTTAAGTGTTATGCTCATAAGATTCATATATGCAAGGATGATTTAAGTATGATATGAATATATTGAATGTGGATCCCTTCACTTGGAGTCAGTTGCACTTTGAATCCCTCCTTATGAAGGCAGCTACCCTCTACCTTAGAGGCACATGGTCAAAAAAGATCCCTCAATTTGAGGCATGTGACCAAAATGAGATCCCTCCACGACTAGAGGCACGTGAATCCCCTTGCGGGTGAGTCAGTGTGACAACGGTCACGAGTCGAGCTGACGAGCTCACTCCAAGGCCAGGCTACCCAAGGGGAGTAAAGGCTAAAGACTAAAGATTAGATCATATGCAAGCACCTCACTCACATGAGGCATGGCATCGACCCAGCTAGTGTGAGTATAGGGGATAGAACTTACATGAGGCATGGCATGATCCAGCTAGTGTAAGTATCGAATAAAGATCCCATATTCCTAAAGAACGTTACGTGGCGATCACGCTCTAACGGGGTGTGACATGGCGATCATACTCTGGAATGTGGCACGTAAATATTTTATGATAAAAAGGAAGATAAAGAAAGAAAAGTGAATTTTATGTTTTTGCATAAGTTCAAACACAAGTAGAGGCAGGTGCAGATGTTATGTATCTAGTTTATTGATGTGTATTTTAATATGCGCAGTTATTATTAATAGTATAGTTCATAAATTGGTGTTGTATGGACTCTCCCAAAGGTCAAGTGTATGAGTAAAATAAACTTTGTTTCGGACATTATATTTTCGAACTTTAAAATTAAACAGTTTGTATAGCATGTTCATCTGTTTCAAAATAAACCGAAGCAAACTGGAGATGACAACGATGACATTATGTATGATAATTAGAGAATCCTACTGAGAATTTATAATTCTCACTTCTATTTCCGTGTTATCTCCAGATAGTTTAAGAAGTTCCGGAGACGACTGAAGTTGTTGTCAGATAAGGTCCGTTTAGGTAACAGTAACAACTCCAGGGTGTGGTACTATAACTTAAGCATAGTACTATACTTGGGAGGATGTTATAGACTGAGCCTGCACTAAAAAGAATTAAGCCTGATAGGACACTTGCTCTAGTGACAGAAGTTCAAAAGCTGCTATTTCTGAACCTGAAGTTACACTTCAAAGCACTCCAATGCCCATTGAGCCACTGCCACAACTTCCCAAGATATTCTTGCTACCTTAGTCACTGCTCAAACACTGTTGCTGTTGACTTCCACACCCAAATTTGACAAAATAGCTACTTCTACTATTTCTGAGCCTGCACAGTCCTCAAGTAGTCAAAGCCACCACACCGTGAAACTACTTTCTGGAGCCCCTTCAAATGCATAAGCCTTTCCTAATGCTGCTGAAGTCCAAATGGATCTTTTGCTGGCTAACCAACACATAATCATGGTTAATCAAACTGAACTTTAAGCTTATTAGCAAGCACTGGAAAGAAGAATGGACAAAATGGAAAACCTTATGGTGCAAACTTTGAAGGCTCTTCAGAAAGGAAAGGGTAATCAGTGATCGCTCTTCTATGATCTCACATCCTCACCTTGTTATGATGATGTCAAAAGGAGAAGATTGAAGAAATGCTTATGCTGAGGGGGAGCACATTTTTAAAGGGAGTTAGGATTAAAGTTAAAGTTTTGTTTAGGATTAATGTTAAAGTTTTTTTTTAAAAAAAAAAAAAAATTGTTCCTACATATCACTCATACTAATATTAGCACTTCATTCTTTGCATTTTAGGAACATATTTTGCTATGTTTAAATTTTCAAGTTACCATTCTAAACAATTCATATATGTCTATATCATTTCAACTATGCTATAGTATCACAGAAATGCTCTAATATAAATTATGCTCTAATCCATTATCTTTATTAGTATATTATTGCTCTAATATCATATCATTTTGTTTATCTTTCATACTAAAAAATTTGTGTGCTATTAAACGCTCTGATATCATAGTTATCATTGTAAACTTTTTAGTTCTGATAAGTGCTTCTATTACTCTAACTTAAATCATTTGCTCTAACAGTTTATGATGATACTGAGCTGATAATCTTAATTCTTGAATCATATGTTCTGTTTATTATAAACTATATGCATGACTGTTTAAGAATTCTTAGCTCTGATGCTTAAACAATCCGTTTTTTTCTACGCTTGAACTTATATTTCCCTATCTTCGCTCTGATACTTTTTGTTCATATCTTTTGAAGAGAGTTTTATAGCAAAAATAATGGCTTTATTAGTCTCTGTAATTTTATGCAACTTTTGTTTAATATTATTGAAGTTTTTTTGAATGTCATGTCTATTTCACATTTGCTTCAAAAAGTAATTTAAATTCATACAATGAATTGTATTCTTCTGAAATGAATTTGTCAACAAAAGCTTTTCTTAAATATTGACTTGCCTTCATCAAAAAAAGGGAAGATTGTAAGCTCTAATGCCCTTCTGAAGCCGTCTCATAAGATGTTTCAAGTTTTAAGATTTTGATGAATATCAAATCAAGCATTAAGTCAAACTTTTGTTAGTGAACTATTTGTTTTGATGAAACGTATTCTTTTGTTAGCAAAATCATTTATCTCGTACTTAAACAACTTTTGAACCAAACAAAGTGTCTTAATTCATAGTACTTCTCTTGAATATACTTATATTGGAACAAACGCTTTGTGGTTTATATGATTTCTCACTTAAGAAGCAGATAGAAAGTTCAAAAGGATGAGATTATAGCATTAGAAAGGAAAATGTGTCACGAGAAGGATAATTGTTCATTCAGAAGGATGACTTCATACAGAAGGGTAATCTGCAGAAACATGATTTTCATGAAGTATCTCACCTTCAAAGCTTCTTCTACATGCTTCATTGATAAATTCAAAAAGTCAAATACGATTTGACAAGATGCAATAGAAGTGCTGACAAGTGTGAAAAGTTGGTGAACACTTCAACAGTTATTTTTCCTCTTCAATGTCAAGTCTACTTGTTGAAGAAGAAAACTGCATTTCTCTCTTTTCAATCATAAACTAGTGGATCAAAAAGGCACAAGGCTCAAGATTTGCAAGCTTCAATGATAATATCTTGTAGTTTATATAAAGTTGGAAAGCGAAGAAGAAATGGTTAGACTGATTGAATAATTTTCTGCGCTTGAAAGACCTTCTTTATTAACCTTCTCAGCCTTTCGAATCATCAAAAAGTTACTTATTGTAACTTTTGCTTGTAAAATCTTCTCTATTGATTTGTTTTAGCTAATATTCTCATTTCGAGATTTTAGAGAAGTCACAAACACTTTGTACTTTGTTGATTATACGAGCTTTTAGAGTTTAAGTATAAGTGTTGCAAAAACAAACCACAAACCTTCTTATATTGTAACTACACCTGTTAGTCGTCATTGAGAGCTTGGAGAAGCTTGAGAAAACTACTCTATTGTATGAGGTTGGAGAGGCTTGAGAAAGAATACTCACATGTAAAAGCTTGGAGAAGCTCGAAAAAAGAATACTCAATATATAAAGCTCTTAACAAAGTGTTGGGGACTTGAAGTAGATAAGTGGTTGGCTGAAACAATATAAAATTTTGCTCTGTGAATTTTTCTGGCCCTTATCTCTTTATAGATTCACTTCACTCATTTATTAAATCTATGAGCAATCATTGATTCTACCTGATTAAACTTTCTAATAATAATTATAATTTATACTTCTAACCAAATAGCTTCCGCATTCCAAGTCTAAGACTTGAGAAATTTGTTTCAAAAAGTTTGAAGCATGATTCAAACCCCTTTCTCGTGCTATCCTTATCAACATATGAAAGTGGCTAATTTCTTAACAATTAGAGCAAAAAATAATGTCAAATTAAGCACTAAATGAATGTATATTGTATACTCATCAACACCCTATACTTATACTATTGCTTGTTCCCAATCAATTAAATATGAAAGTTCAAAAACAAACGATATTTTCTGATAAGTGCATTTTATTCACTTATTTTATGTTCTTTTTTGTGCTTATTTGTAGCTTAAATCTTGCAAATATAATGTTTTTATTTCATTATTTGTGTTTTGTAGGAAAATAAAGCTTAAGGATGATTTTTAAACTGAACAAGAGTAAAATGACAAAAATTAGAGCTAATTCAAGAAAATGCTAAGAATTTGGTGTTAGATAGCATGAGCAATATGTCTTTCAAAATGCATAACTTTTTCTTCTAAAGTCAAAGTGACATGATTCCACTTGAAGATGAAAGTAGGTACCCAAAACTTTAATTTGATGCCAAGATCACTCAAAAACTCCAATGGACCAGAAAGAATGAAGTTGTCAAAATTGGGCCTAAAGCTGACTCGTGACTACATTCAATGTAGTTTTCTTAATTCTATTCTCCCTTAATATAAGCCCAAATAGGATGATTCCAGAGCCAAAAATGAAGCCTAAGATGTTAGCTTTCCAATGGTTGTTGAATTATTCTTATCTAAGCCCATTTGGTCAGTGAAATTCATGTATTAAGCACTGCTGCCTAAAAAATCAAAACTTACATTTTTAATTAATGAATGGTGGGATAATTGAATTCAATTCATTTGTGGATTTTTATTATCTAATTAAAACATTGTTTTAAACTTAATTATTAGAATTATTTATGATAATCACCATTTCTTTGAGAAAATGTAACCTACAAAGCTAATTTAATGTGGAGTTACACTTGAAGCAATTGGAATTTTGATGGCCGAGGTTACATTCTAAAAGGGAGACCAACAGCCACAACCTTAGGAGTAAAAAATCAGCATATTTTCTTCCTATTTAGAGAAAATTTCATGGAGAGAGAAAGAGGATTTGGCCACTCATCCTTAGAAACCTTAGTCACAATATTGGAGTCTCAAAAGTGACATTTTCATCAAACTTGTAGTTATGGACATCACTTTGCTGCTCTTTAGGGATTTAATTGAGGATAAAAAGAAGAAGAGATAGGTGTTGAAGATTAAAGTTTTAGCAACTTTGCTTTCATCCTTTAGTCTGCACATGTTTTTCTTTCTTTCTTAACTCATTTCATGTATTCTTCAATTTGTGATATCATTTTCTTTAGAATGTTAGGCTAAGTTATTTTTATAGTTATGGTTGAACTTCAAACCCTAAATTATCATGTAATTAATTTGATTTTCAGACACTAATTTTCTTAAGAGTTGATTATATTCTTCTATTACTTCATGATTATGGCAGTAATATGTCATGTTAGGATTGGCCACCCTTATATTTCATATTATGGCTGATTGGTAGATTTAGGATTATGACGTTCATTATCCTTTATCATGTGTAGTAACTTGTGTGCAAACTCAATGGTCAAGTTTTGATTGTATACAAGGGTGAATATAACCTGAGTCACTTAGTCCTATGTTAGAGACCAAAACTTAGATCAATCAGTCCTTCTAGCTTCAATTGTTAATTGAACTTAGTGGATGTTCCCTAGGTCAACTAATGATTAGAATAGATTAATGGATGTTCCTTAATCTATTTAAAAGAAGGTAGGTAATAGAATGTGTCATTGCCAAAGATTGATAACTATGAAAGGAGAATTGGGGCTGAAATTCATAATTAATTGCATGATATAATTTGGTTGGGGAAAAGAGATCCCATAACTAGTTTTTCATTGATATCAACAAAACAACATCATTTGTTCTTGTTTATTTTTAATTTTTGTGCAATGTTTTTAGTATAATTTTTGTTTGATTTCTTGAACGAACAAAACCCCCCATTTTGTGTTACTTTGTCTTTTCAAAGTTTATTAGAATCAGAATCTAAAATAAGCTAGATAATTAAATTAATTCAATTCCTCGTGGATCGACCCTTGCTCCTTACTAAACTAATTTTTCCTAAACCAAGCAAAGGTTTTTAATTTGATAGTTTAACAACATATCATTTTCCTTTTCACAAAATGAAGAATTGTGTAATTCCTTTTGGAAGAAACCTCATGAGACATCATCATGAATTAAATAATTAAACTCAAGGCATTGTATTGTCCACTCAAGCATACTCATTTAACAAAGAGCAAGATCTCAAACTTAAGCATTCTATCATAATAAAATCATGAATTTGATAAGTACCTGGATGAGACTATGCATACTAGGCAATCGCAATCAATCCCATGATTAATTAATTGGATTTTATATAATTATTTTCTCTCATATTTAGCTCATTATTCCTCTTTTGTGCCTAATTGGATTATTTTTGGACCATTTTATGTTTATTGGGTTTTTGGTTGGGCTTAATTTCAATTTTCTAGCATTTTACAAATTTTGACACTGCTTTGTGGTTTTAGCCATATCTAGAGTTATAGAGCTCATTTGATCATGATCTTTGATTTGTAGGAAAGCTAAGAGATAGGCCTACAACTTTTATGAAAGAGTCAGAGGCAATTTTGGAAGTCTTGGAGTTACAATTGGGCCTGGAAGTCGAGTCCTAACTGCAGCCATGGTTTCTAAGCAGCCTGCATTGTAGAAGCCATATCTCGGTCCACAGAAGTCCAATTGAGCCCGTTCCAGTGGTGTTTTAAAGCTGAAATCCAAAGCTTTAAGTGATCTTCAGATCACAAATCCAAACTAATGCGTTTTCATTGCCAAAAATGCAGAGAAACGTTACTGACTAGATTAGAGAACTTACTTGCATGTTTTTAGCATAACTTTCTTTATACAATCCAGAATTTAGCAAATAAGGTGTCCAAGTTCATCTAAGAGACAGAGGATTAATGTAATTAATGGTTTTGGTTTGTTTTTAGATGTTTTGATTCTGTTTTGGCTAGCTGAATTGAGAGCGGGTCAGAAACTTGGAGGAGATTATACAGATTTTGGGGAATAAACAATTCTCGGTTTTTACTTTTCTTCTTCTCTCTTCTCTCATGCCCCCTACCTTGCCAATTTGTCTTCCTCCATTCATGGAGGCTTGAACTTACATCTGATCCATGGATTAAAGAAACAACAACAACACTCTTGAGAATTGGTTTAATCAGACTTGGCATACAATTGGTTTCATCTATTCCTTCTTCTCTTATTTCAATCTCGTTTGAATTGGAGTTCTTCATTCTGAATTGATGATTGAAATTTGATTGGTTGCATAATATTTAGTAGATATATGTAATCAGATTGTGGAAGGAATATGAATTAGAGTTTCAAGTTTGAATTCTACAATTAACTGCATTGGCATATGAAGTTAACATAATTCACTTAGATTCTAGAGGCTTATGAATTTTAATTGAAATTGTGTTAATCAAATGCATGAAGGTTTTCATGTGAATGCTGAGTTTGAATTGAGGTTTCATTCAGATTCAATATTAATCACTGATTCTGTTTGCTGAGTTATTTCTATAATTCAATGATTAAGTGTCTGTGGTTGTTCCTTTGATTCTTGAATTAGAGTTTCAATTTCTAGTCATTTCCATTTTAATTAGCTACATTTTTATTTGACAAACAACCCCCCAATGAATTTCTGATCATATAACATTGTCATCTATGTGAAACGACCCAGATTGCACCCTTTATTGCAAAGTAGTCTAACTCGATTTTATTGTAATTTGACCGAGCTCGGCACTCGAGTCAATGATACAAGTAGATAATGACGTTGATGATGGTGTGTCCTAATTACCATTGGCAAAACCACTATCCCTATCTCCACTAATGTAGTGTACAATTCCAAAGGATCAAAAGGCCTTATCGGCTTCTAATGTGGCTCAGAGGTGAATGGCTAAATGAAAGAAGGGGTAAAAAGATATGCAAATATAAGAGAATCATGATAAGGAAAATTAAAAACCCAAATAGGACCTGTCTTTGAGTGCTATGACAAAGGAGAGATATTCTTTTGGAATTCTAGCATCTTTTCTTTTCTTTTAATTTTGCAATTCATAACTTTCTCTTTTTTCTTTTGCCTTTTTCTTTCCACCCCGAACTTATTTTCTATGTCTAACTTTGGTGGTATTTCTCTTGATGTTATTCATTTTTTTCCTTCTTTAACACTTTTGAATTTGATCCCAAAATAAGTCTTTTACTTCTATGCTCAATCTTCTCTCACAAAGACTTAAGATGGATAAGTGTTTGGTCTAGGGGCTAGGTATGATGTGAATTAATGAAGAAAAAATGGGTAAAAAGGTTGAAAAGGGGTATTCAAGGGATATGATGAAAATTGGGTGGTCTAAGTTTATAATGGGGTGAAAAAACAAAGTGCCTAAATCATTTCCTTTTTGGTGCACACTAGGATTTCACCTCAATAGGGAATAGCAATCTTGTTCTAGGATTCGTAAACGTAACTGACAATCACCTAGACATACATAGTCCTTCTCTAAGTACTACAAACTCAATGAAAAGTCATTTTAAGTTTGCAAAAGAAAGGTCAAATGCCTTAAGCTAAATATGCACAACAATCATGAACTATTCTACCCAATCCACTGTCTCATGACTCCAACCCTCTTGGCTCCTCTTCTTATTCTACATACAATGCTTTCCTCTTTCTCCAAAAAATTTATGCTTAATTGATATGATTATGATGCAACTTATGATGAGTGATATATTTGAGAAAGAAAAGAAAAGAAATAAAATCAAAGCTAAATGAAATGCACGAAATAGGATAAAATAAATAAAAATAAGAAAAATGAAAGGGAAAAACTTTTTGGGCAGCCGGCAACTATCTATATCCCCCTACAAAGACCTTGAAACTTAGGGAGACACTTAAGCCAACTGAATACCAATTTATGATTAGAATAAAAAAAATATGCACCACAATTTTAAAAACTACTACTAAACACATAAAGAAAATAAAGAAAAAAAATGAGAACCCATAAGGGTATACCACCCCAAACTTAAAATATGACAATGTGTAATACCTAATAGTCCCGTGCTATGCTTAAGTCATAATTACAGAATTATTAGTTGTTACTTTTACTCGCGGAACTAATATTACCATTTCAGACTACTTTATAATGAAACTAGGGGTAAATTTTTTTTTTTAATAATAATGAATAAACTGTTTTGAAAACTAAGAGCCATGAATGCATCGTGAACGTTTAATATAAACATCGTTATCTCATACATGCGGTGCGGATAAAATAAATAGAAGCAACAAGAATAACAAATATCTCAGATAAATATAGCATTCATTCCACGACCATCATAGTTAATATAATACTAGTAATGCTAGAAGTCATACATAAAGATAATTATGGGCCCGATATATATTGTCGACCTTACAAAAGAAACCTAACTGAATACATTATAAGGGAAAGTACATTAGAAAACTCTACTATCTAAGCATGCCTTACAAGAGAATGAAAACCCTATAACTACAAACAAAAAGGGCAACCCTCATGCTCAGCTTTGCATGCAATCACCACATCACTCATTGGGCAGAAGGAAACCGTTCTCGAAACCACCAGGAGCAACATCACCATATCCTCCTCCTTGAGCACCCCCACATCCATAGGGCAGAGCATAGGTATGGATGAACCCGTGACCATGAACCAGGGGTAGTGCGTGATGAGAAGCTGCTGAAGAAGAAGAAGAATTGAATATTAAGCGAATCATGGACAGGTATGAGGGCTTGGATGGGTCGGTCTCTACATGATAGCTTGGATAGGATGGTTCCAAAGGATCGGAATCCAATGACATAGTCGGCATCAGATGGAAATCCGAGTCAGACTCTCCATCAGTAGGTATCTCGGCAGCTAAAAGTAGGGGCGGATGTCATCTAGGGTAACCTCGCCATACGGTTGATGTGGATAGAAAAACGGGCTTATGACTATAACCTGAAACAGACGGTCATGGAAGATGTAGACCCTCATAGCTGCACTTGTAGACATCACCGAGGCATTCAACACTAGATCAAAGCGCCAATGCCAAACCAGGAACTCAATGAAGATCACCACTATGCCCAATGCCGGCATCCTCTGAAGATTTTTTAGTAGGATCACAACTAGACAAACATTACGTCATCATCATCGTCCTAGCAACTTCAGGTTTTATTATAAAAATAGTGGGTAGATATAAGTTCAATTGTTATTGATTTTTGAAAACATAGATCCCAAAGCGATTACTTTTAACTTAACATCATATTGATAACATCAAAAGTAAACACATATACAAAAGCATAGAATAAATATTCATAATGCATATGGACAACATAGTTACATGCACTGTCATGCAACCTCATAGACTTAACCATCGTTTTACTTTAACTTTACTTTCATTCTTAGCACGTGCTTAACTTTCTTTACTTTTAGTTTTAAATAGATTCCTTTTGGACATGAGCTTATTCCGTGATCGTCGTCACGCTGTACAACCTAAATCAGAATAAGCTGATATTGGTTACCTCTAAGTTTGAGGGTCCTCCATGTCACCCTGCCTCCCCCATAGAGGTTCCTTGTGTGTTTGTTGATCACCATCTCTTACTTTCCTTATTGAAGTGATTGAAGGGTCATATCCCCTTCTTTTCTTTCTTATCATTATACTTTATATGCATAGTACTTTTTTAACAAGACACGTGTAATAATATGACTAAGTCCATAATTTTGACGGAAATCTGGTAGCATGACAGCTAGATCGGAGTTTCCCCAAAGTGCCGATCATAAAACTTCCAACCAACAGCCTATTATATCCATATCATATCATCACACTAATCATTCAATTATGAGACAATGGTCAATCAAATTTATCATTCATCATGCTGAATGGCATCATACATTCATACTCTAAAGGGTTCATAGTTGTGTTATTCTTTGTGGATAGTCTTATGAGCTATCATATGATTTCTCATGGTTACCCATGAGAGAATCACATAGTTCAAATAAATGTGTATGCAGTATTTTAGTTACTTAGTCCTTATGTGAAATTACTCTTTACTTGTGAACATGTCTTATAGAACACTTGTTCAAATTCATTGAGTTAGGTAATTATTTTATTTTCTTGAGATAGCGCACTTAGTGATTCCTAGGCTCATGGTATGCTCAAAGGCCCTAATCATATTTCTGTTCCCAAGGATTTCGAGATCCCTCTAATCCTTGGGTTATGACAACACATAACCACACTCATAAATCCAACAACACCATGTTCACTGATCACCAAGAGTGATTTTTAACTTATCCAAGTTGCAAAGTTTCAAGCTTTTGTCATTAACATAATAAGATCTTACCTTGAATATTATAAATGTTATCATTCTTTATAAAGTAATTATAAAGTTTCATTCTTTGAGAAAGTGTGTGCCTTTAAAATTATGCTCTTGTCTTAAAGATTCAATCTATATGAGATAATGATACAAGATACTAGCTTTAGAACTAAACTTCTTGTTCTTTATGAAAGTTAACACTTTTAGTTATTCTAAGATCATCAAGGTCTCAACTTTATAATTTGAAGTTGTCTTAAAGTTTTAAAAGATTCTTACTTTATGAAATAATGATACAAGATATTAACTTTAGAATTAGAAAGTCTTATTCTTTATAAAAGTTAACACTTTTATGACTTAAAAGTGACATCCTTGCTTGAAGCTTTAAACTTTTCTCAACATTTTCATCTCAAGGTTCAACCTTTACAAGAATAAAGTGCAAACTTATAACTTTATGACTTAAAGTTACTTTCTTGATTAAAGTTTAAAACTTTATGAAAGGATTTGTATTCAAGATTCTATCTTTAAGACGTGAAGTGACAAGTCATCATTTTTATAACCTAAAAATGCTTCATATTCCAAAAAGCTTAGACTTCTACATATATTCTTATCTCCAAGACAAGACAAAATAAAACTTTATAAGAGGACAAAACTTGCACCATTTTTAAGGTTGCAAGTAAGAAACTTTTTGAAATTTCATGCATCAAGAATGTGTTTGGTCTTGTTAAATCAAGAGAAAATGATAAAGATGGCAACTTTTCCAATCATAAGCACCATCATAAGAAGATAAACAACTTTCAAACCAAACACCATCAAGAACACCAAGATCTCATGCATCAAGAAAGGAAAATAGAAACTTTGAAGCACCTAAAGAAAGGAACTTTTAAAAAAAAAATCAAGAACAACTCATGAACAAGAGCATGAGCATATTTTACCAAAAATAGAAATTTTTGCTCTTGAAGAGCATAAAAGATTTTCTCAAGCTTTCACTTGAAGATCTTGGTCATGAGAGGAACTAAGCTTCAAGCTTTCTTGAGTAAACAAAAGAGAAGAGTAGATATCATTACCTAGTGGTAAAAATGGCGAGTTCTCGAAGGAGAAAATGATGAAGATGATGCTCCTAAAAGTGGATGAAGGTGGCGATTTTGGATGAGCAAGGAGAAAGCTCTTGAGTTCTCTTGAAAATGAGACTTGTAGTGTTTAGATCTTATCTCCAAGGACCAAAAGATATTGTCTTTGAAGGGCTAAGTGAGAGCTTTAGTTATGGTGGTAGTGGAGAAAGGAAGAAGAAGATGAAGAAGAAGAATAAGAGTATAGAGAAATGTTGGAGAGTTTGAGTTTAAGAAAAAGAGTAGGATGACCTAAAATGAGAATGAGAGTGTGTGTGTGTGTTGTTAATGCGGCCGTAACATGCATAGAGGGAGGGGGAAGATATTTTCTTAATTTTGTGTTAATTAGGATTTAGAGAGACAAATAGGATGTTGGAGGACACAGAGTGGTCAACTATTACATAAAACACTCTTGTCTCATGCTTTTGTGCTTTTATGACATCACTTTTGCTTTATTATCTAGTTGACTAAATTTGATTTTAATCAGGTGATTAAGTGCTCTTGTAACTTAATTAACATGATTAAGCAAGGATTAGTGATTAATACACAAGAACATGATTAAGAAAATTAAACTTGTAATTAAACTCAATTATCTTTAATTAAACTTGATTAAGCTAATTAAGGATGATTAGTACTTAATTAAGCTATTAAGCATTTGACTTGCATAATTAGAGATTATCTAATCTTGATTAAGCATTCTCTTGACTTTTCTCATCAAAGTTAACTCATAAATACTTAGTTAATCCCTTAATTAAGTGTTAATACCATAATTTCCCATTAAGTGCCTAATTAGTTAGGGTTACTAAGATAATTTAGCACAACAAGAAATTAAGGATGTTACATTTCTCCTCACCTTTTAAAAAGAATTTTGCTCTCAAAATTTGTTACCTGTAAACAAGTCAGGATACTCATTCCTCATCTCGGTCTCCAGCTTCCACGTATATTCTTCTATATTTCCTCTACCCCAAGCTACCTTGACCAAGGGTACTGTCTTATTCCTCAGCTATTTTACCCTATGAGCCATGATTTGAGACAATAGTATATTGAAGGTTAAGTCCTCCATTAACTGTACACTTTCGGGTTCAAGTAAATGACTAGGATCAGAATGGTATTTTCTTAACTGAGACATATGAAAAACATCATGAAGTTTTGACAAATTCGGAGATAAGGCCATTTGATAAGCAACTGACTCAACATATTTCAGAATTTGAAAGAGGCCAAGAAAATATGGGCTTAACTTTTTGACCTTCATGGCTTTACCTATACCAGTTGTAGGAGTAATTTTCAAGAACACATGTTCTTCTTCTTGGTACTTTAGAGGCTTTCTCCTTTTATCAGCATAACTCTTTTGATGGCTCTGAGTCATAAGGACTTTATCCCTAATCCTCCTTATTTGCTTTATGGTCAGCCTCATAAGATCAGGTCCTAATAGACTCTACTCACCCTATTCAAACCAACACAGGGGATATTGACACTTCCTTCCATACAAAGCTTCATAGGGTGTCATACCAATACTTGCATTATGACTATTATTATAGGCAAACTCAATCAAAGATAAGTATCTATCCTAACTTCCTCGATTGTCCAACACATAGGCTCTCAACATGTCCTCTAACGTTTGGATAGTTCTCTCTAACTATCCATCCGTCTGGGGGTGATAAGCTGTACTTAGGCAAAGTCTTGTCTCAAATACCTTTTGCAAGGCTCCCTAGAATCTAGAGGTAAACCTCGAGTCCCTATCCAAGATTATGGTTGAAGGTACACCATGCAGCCTTACTATCTATTGGACATATAGCTGGGCTAACTTTTCCAAAGGATAAGTAGCTCAAATGGGCCTGAAGTGAGCAAACTTGGTTAATCTATCAACAATTACCCATATCGCATCAAAACCAGCTTGCATTTTGGGTAAACCCATTACAAAGTCCATGGAGATACTTTCTTATTTCTATTCTGGGATCTCTAATGGTTGCAACATACCAGAGGGTTTTTGGTGTTCAGTCTTTACCTTCTGGCAAATTAAACACGTACTTACCAACTCCGCAATGTCCTTCTTCAATCCCAGCCACCAGAACATCTTCTTAACATCCTGATACATCTTTATCACACCAAGGTGTATAATGAAATGGCTCTTGTGGGTCTCCTCCAAAATCCTTTTTCGGAGGTCACCACTCGCGAGTACACCAATTCTCCTTTTGAACCTCCATAGTCTATCTGTACCTCAAGTTAAACCTTTCAACTTTCCTTTTTTCACCAATGCTAAGGTTTTCAAGAAATCCTCTTCCTTACCTTGGGCTTGAGTAATTTGAATCTTGAAATGGCTCGTCACCCTAAGTTGATTGAATCTTAAACTATTGGGGCTTAACACCACTCCAAGGTTAAGATCTCTAAAACTCCTTACTAGCTCATCCTCCTTGACCATCATCCATGATGCATGGAAAGATTTCTGACTTAGAGCGTCAGCTACCATATTGGCCTTCCCAAGATGATAGTTTAACCCAAACTCATAATCCTTCAAAAACTCCCTCCATCTCCTTTGCCTCATATTCAATTTCTTTTGATCAAAGAGATACTTCAAACTCTTATAATTAGAAAATACCTCAAACCTCACACCGTACAGATAATGCCTCCATATCTTCAGGGCAAACACTACAACTGCTAACTCTAGGTCATGGGTTGGGTAGTTTACTTCATGAGGCTTCAACTACCTAGAGGCATAAGTCACTATGTTCCTATTTTGCATCAAGACATAACCCAAACCTCTTCTAGAGGTATCACAGTAAACCTCAAATGGTCCACTTGGGTCAGGCAATAGTAATACTGGGGTTGAGGTTAATTTTTCCTTTAGTTCTTGAAAGCTTTACTCACAATTCGTAGCCCGCACATGTAACAGCCTCTATCATATAAGCTATGCTCGAGTCATGGAATCATATTAAAAGGTTGTCACTATGCTAAGAAATCTTTAAAATATGAAAAATATAATACATGGCCCTTTAACTACTCACTTTATTACTGACTAATAATTCTCTGATACATAGAGAATAAAATAATTACACTTTCAAAGAAATTGTAACTGACATAGTACACAGTGTTTACATCTGACTAGTCATTAACTAGCTTCAATAGTTTCTTGGCCTGGCTCACGCCCGATTCTTGCTCAATGAAAGGTCCGGTACTTCGCCTAGCACTTGATTTCCAACTTGGGTGCTGGAATGTTTACTGAAAGAAAAGCATATAAGCAGGCAGTGAGAACCTAAGGTTCTCAGTAGGTAATCTCAAACCAATCTTACAGTGTCATCTTAACAGCCATTTGCCATTTCATATGACAGACATAGAGATACGAATAATATAATATGCTTCAACAAGAATCGTAATAGCATTATGACTTAACGAGGTAAGTGAAGACTGACTCGTGCGTCGTAACACAAGCAAATTAAACCGAATAGCGACTATAGTATAGTAGCCAACTCGGATCGTTTCCCAAAGATGAACACACTATTTGATCAGAAAATTCAGGGGGGTTTTTATAACAAACACTTAAAATGCAATACTGAATTCTAAAGCAAACAAAAAAATGAAAAGGCTAAACCGAATTAAAATTCTAATCCAAGACACACAAGAAGAGAGAAATCAACACTCAATCATTGGATTCAAATGTACATGCACACTCCAATTCGATGATTCATTTTAGATTTAATTGAAACCTCAAATCAAACCTAGCATTCACATGAAAATCTCCATGCATTCAACTAATCACTCAAGCCATTCGGTTTAGAGACCTCTAAAACCGAATTGATTTTGGATTAGCTTCCAAACCAATGCTCTCATCTCATATTCAGAACCGAAATATAAATCACACTCTTGAACAATCGAATCACAGGAAAACGCAAAAGAGAGGAAGAGAGGAAGAGAGGAAGAGTTTTCTATTTCCAAAGAAGGTCCAATTTACAAAATGAGAAAAAGAAGGTCAAAAGTCCCTGAAGCATAATCAGAATTTCTATATATACCTCTAATTAAAAGTCACTAATTACTTAATTAAAATAATCCTCTTTTCCTAAGCTAAATTTGGATAGCTCAATTGCCCAATTTGGATGCTTAGAGAGAAAGTTGTGCCCAAAACAAGTTGAGTGGGCTCTCTTAGACTCAGCAGCGACTTCCAACACGTTTTTGGGCCTCATAACGGTTCTTCTTGGCTTAGTGTTCTGAACATAAAATGAAGCCCTGGATGTTAGCTTTCCAATGCCACCGGAATGGGCTCAATTGAGTCCCTGTAGCCCAAGATATGGTCCAATCATTGAAGGCTGCTCAGAAACCGCGCCCAAACGCTTCAGTTCAGTTCCGAGCCCAATTTCGGCTTTAAGATCTCAGAGTTAGCCCTTGCTCTCTTCATAGAAATTGTAGCTCTATCTCTTAGCTTTCCTACAAATCAAGAAGCATAATAAAATGAGGTATAGAGCTCAAGATATGATCTAAACACTGAAGCAGGTCAAACTAACCGAAATGTTGCAAAAATTAACTAAGTCTCACTAAGATCCAAAGAAAGGAAAATGATCTAAACTCAACCAATTAAGTGCAAAGGAGGATTAATGAGACAAGTATGAAGGATAAAAATAGTATAAAAATCCAATTCATCAAAGACGCACACATAGATACTTATACTTGACTGTATACAAGTGCACTTGGCTTAATTCATCTCTTTCCTTAACTTGCAACTTAATCTTGCTCTTCTATGCTCGGTCCCCCGGAGGTGAATGGCCTCTATCACCCCTGGGTAATAGCCTGATTTTCAGGTTCGAGCTTGTACCTATACATAAGTGACGGGTTTACTTTCCCCGACCCTCACACCGATCTATTCCCCTTAAATCTGGTCGAGGGCTGGCCCAAGTCTTAGACAGTACCACTCTGTCCCACACTAGCTGTGTCTATGCCATGCCTCACGTGGTGCTTGGTACGTCCCGCTTGCAAGTTCTTATTATCTTTTCCTTTCCATATCGTACCATGCATGCGGATACTTTGTGCATTCATGGATATGTCTCATAACTTATTTATCATATCATATTCTAATTATGCTTGCATGCATGATGTACATGAACATGACATGTAAATGTAAATATATTCAAAGCATATTCACCCATAGCATAAGTTCTCATAAATTCTTGTCGAAAATTTGGCAGCATAACAGATCGAGTCTGCTTCCCCATAAGTAGTGCCAGACAACCAATACAATCTTTCAAACTTGCAATTCAATATGGATCAACAATTATACAGATATTCAATGCATCATTCATCAAGTTCAATTCAAGCATTAATAGGGTTTTCAGTTTACTCCCTCCTATTCTGCCCGATTTGGTTATAATCCACCCTTAGTTCAATTCAACTCATTTAAGGCTAAATTTTGGGTATGTCATAGCTCTATGTGTCTAGTTTCCAACCTTTTTAGTGCCATCTCATTTTGATTTGCATAACTCAAGCTATTAGTATTTTACCTCGGACTGCCCTGTAATTAGCTAGAAATGCACTCTTATAAGTGAAAATTCACTAAAAATAGAAATCTAGGTGAAATCATACAAAATTTATATTAAATGAAAGCTAACAGAACAAGATTTCAAATGAATTAAGTTTCATGTTATTTTCATGGGTATATTTTGAGTTATGAGTCCCGAAACTTGACCTTATTGGACTACCCTATTTCAGCTCAATTTAAACTTAAGTCAACTTCATTGGTGTGCTGGGAATAAATGGCAATGAATCTGGTTCTGAAATTTTTATGGAGTGTTCCCCTACATGTTAGATTTCAAAAAACCTTAGGTTCACTCAATTTGGAGTTGTGTAGGTTGAGTTGTACCCTTCTCAACTCATACTACCCGGATAAGAATCTAGATTTCTAGGTTAAACTTCAAAAAATACATAACTAATTCTATACTAATCCAATGGCCTTATATTTTATATGTATGGAAAGCCCTGAATGTATAGTTTTATATAAAAATAGATTTATCAACTTCAAACCACTGTGGATGAAGCCGTACACTCCGCCGTATGGACCGTCGAGGGGAAAACCCTAACAGCTTCTTGAATTCTTCTTGAATTCACGTTTTCCATAAATCAATCCATCCAATCTTCAATTCAAACTCACATATACAACTTAAACCAGCCTTAATTCAGCATTATCACTCAAGATAACATCAGAATCATACAAGAAAGTGGAGATCCAATTAGACCAATTTAAAGAAAACAAGAAAAGAAGTTGGAATTCCTACCTTGTCTAGTTGAAATCTTGTTGGTTTGGTGTCCTAGATTGAAGAAACTCTTGATGAGACTTGAAGAGGGGTTGAAGATGGAGTGAAGGGGAGTGTGAATAGAAGGAAAAGGATGAGAGCTCAGTAGCTTATGTGGACGAAAATTGAAGGGGAGGAGAAGGGAATTATTTCAAGACTTTTGAAGGAAGTTAGATTGTAATTGGTGGATTTCATCTCTTGGCTGCCCTCTTTCATGGCTGATTGAGGCGCCACTTGTAGGGATGTTTTGGCTAAATCTTGGCCATTCATCCTAGGGTTTTTATAGTATAATTTCTATTGGTTCGGTTCTGACAATTTAAAGTACCGAAATCTTACCAATTTCCTTTAAATCGGTAAATCGGTTTTGGAAAAATCCTATGAAGTTTCCTATGCTCTCAATCTAATTCTCTCATATCTAATTTCTCTAAATGATACTTAATTGGCTCTAAGTAAAAATTTAATCGAATGCTAATTAATCTTAAGTAGTTGATAAAATCGAACAACTAGGCGAAAACGACAAAAATCTGATGAATGTAAGGCCAAGTTTTTCCACTATTTTGAGCAACACTTGGCGCCACTCATATGTGGTAGGGGTGGCTGAATTTCAGTCACTTAAGTGAGGGATTCCAGTAGAAAATTCTACTGGTTCGATTATGGTGGTTTAAAATAACGAATCTTCGCTAATTTTCTTCAAATCAGCGAAACTTTACTAAATGACTCTGAGAGAAATTTTATATCTCTATTTTAATTGTTCCTAAGCCTAATCCCCCCTAATTAACATCTAATTAACTCCTAATTAACCTTATTTAGTTAATAAGATTGAATAAATTGCTTGTTAACATGAAATAATCGTTTTTGCAAATTCGGAGTTTTTCTATTTTCTATTTTTCATAGCTAATGGCATTTTCGTAATTTTGAACAAGTATAGGGGCACCCCGCGTCATTTCACACTAGACTGCCTCCATGGCCCAATCGGCAAAGATTTAAACTTCTACGATTTCACCATGTGATTTTGCTCTGCTTAAAATCCTATTTTGCTAATCTTATAGATATAGGGATATAAAGGCCATTTCATGAAAAGTTTTAGGGTTATTGTAGAAATATCCACTTCGGGTTAAAGTACAATTTCTAAACTTTTGGGCAAGATTAAAGTTAACAAAAGTTGACAGGGGCATTTTTGTCATTTCTTAATTTTTAGCGTATGGCAGTGCCATATTTTTAACGGCAATGTTATGCTACCTTATATTTCTGAGTGTGAGGATTGTCGGGATATACAACTACCTGAGAAATTCCCACACTATCTAAGAGAAATAATTGAAAGTTTCTATTATACTCCACTTAAGAAAATGGGGGATGTTACAACACAAATGGGGCATCCTTCTTTGTTAACTTGGTTATGGGCAAAGATATCTAGGAAAATCCTTTTATAAAACTATGGTAGTAACCGACTAAACATAAGAAACTCCTTATCTTAGGTACCGAGGTTAGTCTCTCCTAATTCATTATAGTCGCAGTCTTACTTGGATCCACAGCGATACCTCCTTGGGACACCACATGTCCTAAGAATATTACTTCCTCCATCCAGAATTCACGCTTTGACAACTTAGCATAAAGCTTCTTTTCCCTCAAGATTCCCAACATAACCCTCAAATGTTCTTCATGCTCCTCCTTTGTTCTTGAATAAATGAGAATATCATCTATGAAAGCAACTATAAACTTATCCGGGTAGGGTTTAAAAATTTTGTTCATATAATCCATAAAAATAGTAAGGGCATTAGTCAAACCAAACGACATCATCGTAAACTCATAATGCCCGTACCTTGTCCTAAAAGCCATTTTGGGCATATCCTCCTCTTTCACTCTTATCTGATGATATCTAGATCTCATATCAATCTTCGAGAACATAGCTGCACCTCACAATTGGTCCATGAGGTCATCTATTTTAGGCAAAGGGTACTTGTTCTTAACAATCACTTTGTTCAACTGCCTATAATCCATACATAGCCCCAAGCTCCCATCTTTCTTTTTCACAAATAACACTGGGGTTCCCCAAGGTGAGGCACTAGGTCTTATAAATCTCTTCTCTAACAACTCTTCTAATTATCCCTTCAACTCCGACAACTCTATTAGGGACATCTTATAGGGTGCTATAGAGATTGGCCTCGATCTCAGTACCAACTCTATAGAAAACTAAATTTCCCTCTCTGGAGGAAATTTGAGTATGTCATCAGAAAACACATCTGGGTATTCCCTGACTACAAGGATCTTTTCTAGCATCTGCTCAAGTTCCACTTCACTTACTATAAGAAGAACATGTCCTTGGCCACCAGACTCACTACTCTCTATTTTAATAGAATTCAAGAACAAATTAACAGGTTCAACAGGATTAACAGGTATAGGAGGAAGCACAATAGATTTCTCAGAACAATTTATCATAGCATAGCTAGCTGAAAGCCAATCCATGCCTAGAATCAAATCCAAACCAGACAAAGGCAAATAAATCAAATTTTCTATGAAAGACCTACTATCAATTTGGATTTGTCAATTCAAACAACAATGACAAGTGTTAACTGGTTTCCCAGTAGGAGTAGAAACAATTAACATGTAAGGTAATTCAGACACAAACAATCCCAATCTATCTACACAATCATGAGAAATAAAGGAGTGTGTAACTCCAGAATCATACAGTACAGTTAAAATTCTATTGTTAACTTGACACTTACCTTAGCTCAGATTGTCAAACTGAGTGGCCTCCTCAACATTAAGGGCAAAGACCCTTCCCTGGTGTTGGGGGCTTGTTAGTAGGGGTCATCAACTTGACGGTGCAATCTCTGGCCATATGTCCAGGCTTTCCGCATCGGAAACACGCATTTTGGCTAGCTAAACAAGGGTGTTCTCCATTGTGTCTACCACACTTAAGGCAACTTGGCCATTCGCAAGCTTAGGTGGATTCCCAATAGGTTTCTGAGGTTGCTTTCCTTTGAAGCTTGCTTTCCTTTGAAGCCTCCACTTTGAAATGGCTTCTTCGTGGGTGAGGGCTTAAACTTTTACCTTTGTGGTGCGAACTTCTTCTTGTAAACTTCGAACCTTGCCATAGACAGCTTACGGCTGCAATCCTCCACTAGACGGCACTTGTTGACTAGTGCAACATAGTAACGGATCTCTATGGGTCCTACAGATGCCAGTATCTCTTCCCGCAATTCTCTTTCGAACTTGACACACTTTTAGCGCTCATCAGGGTTCCCTTGATAAATCGTCGACAACTTGCATAGCTCCTTGAACTTAGCAGTATACTCAGCAACACTCATAGTCCCTTGATGCAAACTCATGAACTCCAACTCCTTCGCATTCCTCACGGGTGTGGGAAAGTACTTCTCATAGAAGTGCGACTTGAAAATCTCCCAGGTGATGTAGGACTGGGCGCCTTCCAATAGCCTCTTGGTGCCCATCCACCAGAACTCAACATCAACTTCCAACATGTAGGTAGCAAAGGCTACCTTCTGCTCCTTGGTGCAGGCCAACACCATGAAAATCTTCTCAATGGCCTTGATCCATTCATTAGCTTGATAAGGGTTGTACGTCCCTCTAAAGCTTGGCGGATTTGCCTTCCTGAACTAAGCAAACTTGAGGTATTTACCTTCGCTCCTCCATTATGCCCTTCGGGATTCTCTTTATCCCTGCTCTATCCGCTCTATCATGTGGTGAGCAGCAGCAACTTGCTTCCTCATGGCAGCAGCCATTTCACGGAGTGTCCCTATGACTTCCTCGGGGCCTTCCGGCTCATCACGGGGCTTACCACATCTCCTTGATGCCATTATTTCTTGGTACACAAAATAGAAAACATTGAGCTGATCAAGCTCAACATTTATATTGAGTGAACTAGCAACTAACTACATTCAGAATAGATGATCATGCATGTCTAATCCTTACGTCCCATCATACAGATGAGACTCAAAGCATGACTTAACTAATACATATGCTTAGAAGCATAATCGGTCCATCCCTAGCCTCTTTAAGGATGAACTGTTTTGATACCAAAATGTAACACGCTGATAGTCTCATGCTATGCTTAAGTCATAATTATGGAATTATTAGTTATTAATTTTGCTCGTGAAACTAACATTACCATTTCAAACTACTTTATAATGAAAATAGGGGCAAACTTTTTTTTTAAAATAATAATGAATAAACTGTTTTGAAAACTAAGAGCCATGAGTGCATCGTGAACATTTAATATAAACATCGCTATCTCATACATGTTGTGCAGATGAAATAAATAGAAGCAACAAGAATAACAAATATCTCAGATAAATATATCATTCATTCTATGGCCATCATAGTTAATATAATACTACTAATGCCAGAAGTCATACGTAAAGATCATGATGGGTCTGATATCTATTGTCGGTCCTACAAAAGGAACCTAACTGAATACATCATAAGGGAAATTACATCAGAAAACTCTACCACCCAAATATGCCATACAATAGAATAATAACCCTATAACTACAAACAAATAGGGCTTTTCATGCTCAACTCCGATGTAATCACCACATCGCTTATGGGGTGGAAGGAAACTGTTCCCAAAACCACTGGAAGCAACATCACCACGTCTTCTTCTTTGAGCATGCCCACGTCCACAAGGCACAGCACGGGTACAGATGAACCTGCGACCATGAACCAGCAGTGGTGCGTGATGAGGAGCTACTGAAAAAGAAGACGAATCGGACTTTAGGCGAACCACAGACAGGTAGGAGGGCTTGGATGGGTCTGTCTCCATGTGATAGCTCAGATAGGATGGTTCCAAAGGATCGGAATCCAATGAAACAGTCAGCATTAGACGGGTATCCGAGTCAGACTCTCCATTAGTGGGGTATCTTGGCGGCTGAAAGTAGGGGCGGATATCATCTAGGGTAACCTCGCCGTATGGCTGATGTGGACAGAAAAACTGGCTCATGACTGGAACCTGAAACGGATAATTATGGAAGATAGAGACCCTCATAGCTGTGCTCACAGATATCAATGAGGCATTCAGAACTGAGTCAAAGCGCCAATGCCAAACCAAGAACTCAATGAAGATTACCACTATGCCCGATGCCGGCATCCTCTGAAGATGACACGGAAATGTAGGAGTGAGGAATACTAGATTTTTTAGTAGGATCGTGACTGGACAAACATTGTGTCATTGTCCTAGCCACTTCGGGTTCTATTATAAAAACAACGGCCAGATATAACTTCAATTGTTAATGATTTTTGAAAACATAGATCCCAAAGCGAGTTGCTTTTAACTTAACATCATAGTCATAACATCAAAAGTAAACATACATATGAAAGCATAGAATAAACATTCATAATGCATATGGACAACATAGATGCATGCACTATCATGCAACCTCATAGACTTAACCATAGTTTTACTTTAACTTTACTTGCATTCTTAGTACGTGCTTAACTTTCTTTACTTTTACTTTGAAATAGATTGCTTTTGGACATGAGCTCATTCCATGACCGTCGTTACGCAGTACAAGCCAAATCAGAATAAGTTGATATTGGTTACCTCTAAGTTGGAGAGTCTTCCCTGTCACCCTGCTTCCCCTATAGAGGTTTCTTGTTGTAGATCACCATTTCTCACTTTCTTTACTGAGGTGATTGAAGGGTCATATTCCTTTCTTTTCTTTCTTATCATTATAATTTACATGCATAGTACTTTTTTGACAAAACATATGCAATGATATGACTAAGTCTATAATTTTGACGGAAATTCGGTAGCATGGCAGCTAGACCGAAGTTTCCCTAAAATGCCAATCATAAAACTTTCAACCAACAATCCATTATATCCATGTCATATCATCACACTAATCATTCAATCATGAGATAATGCTCAATCAAACTTGTCATTCCTCATGCTAAATGACATCATATATTTATACCCTAAAGGGTTTATAGTTGTGTTATTCTTTGTAGATAGTCTTATGAGTCATCATATAATTTTTTGTGGTTACCTATGAGAGAATCAGATAATTAAAAAAGGTTAATTGTAGTTTACCCCTTGCATTATATACTATGTGCACTTTACCTCCTATATTTTAAAAATATGCATCCTGACTATTTGTATTTTCACAATGTGTCCTTTGGCCCCAAATAAGTGCATTATACTCCCTTGAATTTTTGGGTTATGTGTAAATTGAACCCCTAAACTTTCCAAAATGTGCAACTTGACACCCTGCATTTTTGTTTATAGTTGATGAAAAAGTCAACAGAAGGGGCCAAAGTGCACATTGTGAAAATACAGATAGTTGGGATGCACATTTTTAGAAAATAAGGGGTAAAGTGCACATGGCCTATACTACAGGGGAGTAAATTGCAATTAATCCAAAAATAAATGCGTATGCAGTCTTTTAGTTACTTAGTCCTTATGTGAAATTACTCTTTACTTGTGAACATGTCTTATGGAACACTTGTTTAAATTAACTAAGTCAGGTAATTATTTTCTTTCCTTAAGATAGCACACTTAGTGATTCCTAGGTTCATTGTATGCTCAAAGACACTAATCATACTTCTGTTCCCAAGGATTTCGAGATCCCTCTAGTCCTTGGGTCATGACAATGCATAACCATACTCATGAACCCAACAACATCATATTCACTGATCACTAAGAGTGATTTTTAACTTATCAAGGTTGCAAAGTTTCAAGCTTTTATCATTAATATAACAAGATCTTACCTTGAATATTATAAAAGTTATCATTCTTTATGAAGTAATTATCAAGTTTCATTCTTTGAGAAAGTATGTGCCTCTAAAATTATGCTCTTGTCTTAAAGATTCAATTTATATGAGATAATGATACAAGATACTATCTTTAGAACTAAAAATTTGTTCTTTATGAAAGTTGACACATTTAATTTTTTTAAGACCATCAAGATCTCAACTTTATGATTTGAAGTTGTCTTAAAGTTTTAAAATATTCTTACTTTATGAAATAATGATACAAGACATTAACTTTAGAATTAGAAAGTCTTGTTCTTTATAAAAGTTAACACTTTTATGACTCAAAAGTGGCATCCTTGCTTAAAGCTTAAAACTTTACTTAATATTTTCATCTCAAGGTTCAACCTTTACAAGACTAAAGTGCAAATTTATAACTTCATGACTTAAAGTTATCTTCTTGGTTAAAGTTTAAAACTTTATAAAAGGACTCGTATTCAAGAGTCTATCTTTAAGACGTGAAGTGATAATTTATCATTTTTATAACCTAAAAATGCTTCATATTCGAAAAAGTTTAGACTTTTCATATATTCTCGTCTCCAAGACAAGACAAAATAAAACTTTATAAGAGCATAAAACTTGAGCCACTTTTAAGGTTGCAAGTAACAAACTTGATGAAATTTCATGCATCAAGAATGTGTTTAGTCTTGTCAAATCAAGAGAAAATGATAAAGATAACAACTTTTCCAATCATAAGCACCATCGTAAGAAGATAAACAACTTTCAACCCAAACACCACCAAGAACACCAAGATCTCATGCATCAAGAAAGGAAAATAGAAACTTTGAAGCACTTAAAGAAAGGAACTTTTCAAAAAAAAATCAAGAACAACTCATGAATAAGAGCATGAGCATATTTTATCAAAAATAAAAACTTTTGCTCTTGAAGAGCGTGAAAGATTTTCTCAAGTTTTCACTTGAAGATCTTGATCATGAGAGGAACCAAGCTTCAAGCTTTCTTGAGTAAACAAAAGAGAAGAGTAGAGATTACTACCTACTGGTAAAAATGGCAAGTTCTCGAAGGTGAAAATGAAGAAGATGATGTTCCTCAAAGTGAATGAAGGTGGCAATTTTGGATGAACAAGGAGAGAGCTCTTGAGTTCTCTTGAAAATGAAGCTTGTAGTGTTTAGATCTTGTCTCCAAGGACCAAAAGATGTGGTTTTTGAAGGGCTAAGTGAGAATTTTGGTTATGGTAATGGTGGAGAAAGGAAGAAAAAGATGAAGAAGAGGAAGAGGAAGAATGTAGAGAGATGTTGGAGAGTTTGAGTTTAAGATAGAGAGTAGGATGATACAAAATGAAAATGAGAGTATGTGTATGTGTGTGTATTGTTGTTGTGGCCATAACATGTGTAGAAAAAGGGGGGAAGATATTTTCTTAATTTTGTCTTAATTAAGATTTAGGGAGATAAATAGGATATTGGAAAAGATAAAAAGAGGTCAACTCTTACATAAAGCATTCTTGTCTCATGCTTTTATGCTTTTATAACATCACCTTTGCTTTATTATCTAGTTGACTAAATTTAAATTTAATCATGTGATTAAATGCTCTTACAACTTAATTAACATAATTAAGCAAGGATTAGTGATTAATACACAATAACATGATTAAGAAAATTAAACTTGTAATTAAACTCAATTATCCTTAATTAAACTCGATTAAGCTAATTAAGGATGATTAGTACTTAATTAAGCTATTAAGGGTTTGACTTACTTAATTAAAGATTATCTAATCTCGATTAAACATTTTCTTGACTTTTCTCATCAGAGTTAGCTCATAAACACTTAGTTAATCCCTTAATTAAGCGTTAATCTCATCATTTCCCATTAAGTGCCTAATTACTCAGGGTTACTGAAATAATTTAGTACGACAGGAAATTGAAGATGTTACACAATGTCCTCAATGCAACAAAACATAAGAGTAAGAAGAAAAATAAAATACAAATAATTGAAATAAAATCAAATCCACCAAATGTGTGAAGAAGAGAGGAAAAATGGATTTAGAGGTGTTTGGGTTTGAGTTAAGGAAGAAACGGGAAAAAATTGGGCGAAAATCACTTCCTATCACAAAGTTAGGATGTATGTTGACATTACTTCAGTAATCTGACCATAACTAGAGCTACAAAATTTGGATTAAGCTGATTTTTGGTGTCATTGGAAAGTTAAGAGAAAAGTCTACAACTTTCATAAAGATACCAAAACCCAGTTGAAATGTTTGAGGGGTGAAAAATCACGCTCAAGTCAGAAGATGAAAGCTATTAGAATTTTAGCACAGGAAAGCTTCACCATGATCCCGTGAGAATTCCCACCAGGAGGTCGTGAGATTTACTTGAGTGGCCCAAAAAATTGCAACTTTTTTCGAAAAAATTTTCCCATTGCCCGATGGGATTTCCTAAGGAGGGGGCTATGAGATTTATTAGAATGGGCAAAATTTGTAACCTTTTTTTTAATATTCTCACTCAGTCATGCGCATCTCAAACATGCGATGAAAACATAAATCATGAATAAAAGCGATGATAAAGGTTAGATTTAGTCGCCAAGCATTCTTCTCCATTGAAAATTTGACTCCAATTTTCTTTTTCACCATTTTCTTCCTCATCTTCCTGTTCATTCATGAATCTAAACTCAATAAGTCCATTGTCAAAAGAGATATTAGGTTCACAAAGACATAACAAAGAAAAACCATAAAAATCAAATGCAAAATAAAGAAAAACATGAAAAGAAAAATAAGAAAACTTGGATTGCCACCTAACAGGCACTTGTTTATAGTCCTAGTTAGACTACACTAATGCTCAAGTTGCTTTAGGTAATACTAGACCGATCAAGGCATGCACCACCAATCTTCCTCGATATCTTTCTTACAGATTTCTTCCTTTCTTGGTCCACTTTATTGCTGAGCGTCACTACTATTACATAGTTCTTGATGCACTTCTCTCATCAAAATCCTTTAACCTTGTTTGGAGTAGGACTGTGGCTTTGTAATCCTCCTTACTACCTTCTTCCTTGAGGATGTAGGGGATCATCATGTGTAACCATATCTTTGCCAATTAAGTCTTTTATGTCAACTTTAGGGCATTGCTTATTTTTCACTGGGTGACTTACCTCCCCAAACACCTTGAATGTCACCTTCTCATCTAGAACTCTCAACATTAACTCCCCTTGTTCCACATCAATTAGAGCTCTACTAGTTGACAAGAAAGGTCTTCCCAAAATCAAATGAATATCGGTATCCTCATCTGTGTCCAAGACCACAAAATTGGTTGGGAAAATGAATTCATCCACTTTAACCAAAATGTCCTCCACTGCTCCATTATATCATATAGGTGTTTAATAAAATGATTTGCAAGTTGGAGAGACATCATGGTCAGTTTGGCTTCTCCAATCCCCAACCAATTGAAGATAGATAGCGACATTAAATTTATGTTTGGTGCCAAGGTCACATAAAGCCTTCCCAATAGACAGAACCAATCATGTAGGGAATAGTAAAACTGCCTGAATCCTTTAGCTTAGGAAGTAGCTTTCTTTGAATAATGGCATTGCATTCTTCATTCAACATGATTCTCTCATCTTCTTTCAACTTTTTTTTTTCTTAGTTAGAAGCTCTTTTCATGAATTTTGTATACGAAGGCATTTGCTCAAGAGCCTTTGCAAATGGGATGTTAATTTGCAATTTCTTGAAAACTTCAAGAAATTTAGCAAATTGTCTGTCGTGATTTTCCTTTTTTAATCGCTGAGGGTTAGGAATTCTATCATCAATATGGCATTTCTTTTTCTTGTGTAAACAATTACTGTATTTTTAAGAGGAAAAATAATATTATTATAATTATTAATTAATTTGCATAACAAGCTCTAGGATGACCGTTGCAAGACAAATGTATTAGGAGTGTAGTGAGATTAAGTTTCTACCATTTTTTGTGCATAATTAGATTCCTGGGCCCAATCTTTTTTAAAAAGACTAATTTTTCATAAATAAAAGGCTTTTTCGATTTTTCGCACAAATAAAAATTGATGGCCACTTCATTGAATATTTGTCAATATTTTTATTTACATGCTAACATGGTATCGTCTGGGTACGTTGTGACAAAGATGGCTTTAATCTTGCTTGGCAATTAGGGTATAGAAATATCATGTGTGAAAGTGACTCATATGCAGTTATGCATCCTGTGCATAATGTAGATGGAACTTGTGATCATTTTAGAGCTATTATTGTAGAGATCAAATTGATGTTGAATTGCATTTGGGAAGCTAATTTACCAACATGTATAAGTCCATACAGTATTTTACCATTTGGCTTTTAATTTTTTGAGGTACTGAAACTAAAATAAATTAAACTATAAAAAGCAATCCTTTATGAAAAATAACAATTATAGGGATTAAAACCTAAACAGGTGAAAAATTATAAGGATCAATAATTAATTGAGATTAATTTTTATATCCTGAAATATAAAATAATTTTATACTATCAATCAACAAAATCAAAAGAAAATGACAAATTATATTGAGTAATTATCCACCCTAATTTATCACTTCCTTACAATTATATTAGATAATAATGTGTCATTATATAAAAATTAATCCCTACTTAATTTTAGAGACGAAAAACTGAAGTTTTGACATTATAAAACCTAAAACCTAAAAAGAAAAATTATAAGGATTAAAATCAAAATTAGCAAAAACCAAATCAAAAATTTATTTAATGTAAGAGCATTACTCATTTGTATATCACAACACGTCATAGCAAAACAGAGAGTATGTTTGGATTTGCGTTGGTGCAGTCCTAATAAGGGTTGAAGGAGTGGAAATGAGAATCTTGTAGTAGGTAATAATGTTTGGCTATTTTTTAGTTTGCAACAATTCACCATAAATTTTTCCTTTCAAATGAGGTTAGAGGAGAAGCAAGAATTTGTTGCTTTTGTGGTGAAAGTTTTTCCGTTTGCTTTTAGTCAATGAACTTTTTACTTTTCTATCCGTTGTGATTCTTATTTAGAAAATAAATGTAATTTATTGTAATATAAAATATATACTCTTTTTAATAATTTTAAAAATAAAAACAATTTTAATTCATATTATCTAAACGACATTCATTTTATCAAACATAGTTTTAGAATAAAATTTTTCAAATATAAATTATATTATATCAAACTCACTTTTAATCAAAATCAATTCCAAAAAATTACATTAATTTAAAATCAATTTTGAGACTGCAGTCCAAACACGCGCTGGGTCGATCGTGAATTTACGTCGCCGCCACGACATTCGTAGGGTCCTATAAAAAACATAAGAGTAAAAACATAGAGAGTGAGAGAGACGGAGAGAGAGAAAGAGAAGAGGTGAACGAAGAGAAGCGAAAAATCGCAGCGAGACAAGAGTGTGATGGAAGAAGATTTTGATTTTGAGAACAAGGTTTCGATAAAGGACAAGATGGAGACTGAAGAAAACACATCCAATTCAACCAAAATCGGTCTTTTGCTTCGCGGTTTTCTCGGAATTCAGCAACGCAGAGCCGAAGCATATTCCAAACTCAAAAGGTTAAAGTTCAATCTATTGTCTGTATTAATTTCATTTTATTTTCTTTCTCTACTTTCCTTCATTTTATTTAATTTTGTTTATGATTGTATCGATTTACTGTGCGTTTCTTTGATTCCGAATCTATGGCGTCTGAATATTTTGATCCTAAGCGTTCGTATTTGAGCTTCTCACTCTCAACGATCTCCCCCAAAAACAAAATAACAAAAACAAAAAAAAAAGAAAACAAAAAAAACAAAAAAAAAACAACAAAATAAAAAAATAAAAAAAAACGAAACACGAAAATATGAGCTAAGTTTAATTTCAAGATTAATCCACCGAAATGGGCCTAAATAGTTTCAATTTTTTTTATTTTTTATTTTTTTATGCTCACTATTATTTCGTGAATTCCGTAATATGCGAATGAAGTCCAAAAATATATCAACGTTAATTATGATGGGCATCCAAAAAATTCCGAGATTTACCTTTTTTTTTTTTTTCCTTAAAGAGAAAAAAAAATTAATTTTCCTCCTTCGAAGTTATTTTCTCTTTAGCTTTGAGATGCATATGTCAAATGGACTTCTGCTTTTGTGTTGTCACTGATTGTGTGTTACATGAATCGTCGTTTTGTGTGTGTAGAACAATTGAAAACTCCTTATTTTGTTACAGCAGTTTAGTGCTAATGAAAAAGTAAATGCATTTAATATCTTATAAACATAAAAGCATTCAATACTTCTCTTATTTAAGAATTAGGAGGATATTTTAGGAGGATTTAGCATTTCTGTATTCCAAATGTCGTTGGCATTTGACACTTAATTCAATGTCTAACTTGACAGGGGCTTTTCTGACTACATGACTTCAGGAGGGGAATTGGCTTACCAGCAACTTTGCAGTGAAATCACAATAGAGTTTAATGATTGCTCAAAAAAAGTTTGATGCATGACCCGGTGTTACCTTTGAATTTCTCACCTGCTTGTTTAATTTTACTGCATTTCTTTAACTTTTTTCTTTTCCGCTTTAGCATAGGTCCTTGAAATGGAGTCACTATTTCGGAGCCCTGATTACTGCCGAGTCGATCTAGCACAGATTCTTAGAGCTGTTCAAGATCAGGAAAAGCAAAAACTCCAGCTGGTATGTCCCTATATCAGTTTAAGGATAGTCTGTCTGCTAAAAGAGATGTCAACTTATTTTTTATGGGTTTACTTTTTTTTTTTGTGTTTTGGGGGGGGGGGGGGGGGCGGGGTTATTTTTTATGAATTTATTTTATTTACTGTGATTTTTTTATCTTCTCTCTAGGTGTTGTTAAGGATCAAACCAAATTATGCTGCCCTATATATTTCTGAACTTATTTATTATATACATATTATCTAGATATCAAGTGAGAAATCTGTCCATTGGATATCAAGCTTTCTTCTGTTGTTATAATTTGTTAAAGTGTTTCCCCGAAAGTGGTAAGCACGGAAATCCTGTTTAATTCACTACAAGTAGTGACATTAGAGTTGATTCTGTTCGAATGCTCGACCTTTGTACCCCAAGCATGTGGGCATGTGGCTAGCTGCATGCGCCTTTAACCTCAAGGTTGCTCAACTTTTTTGGGGCAAACTTCAGTTGCTTAAAAGGTTAGTTCATCCTGCTCAACCTGTTGGTGTTCAAACCCACCTGCTTCACAAAACAAAAAGTTTATGCACTTTGTAACACTCTTGGATAGGCTAGGTTAGTTTCTCCAACTTCATGACTAAAACTTCTGTCCTGAACCAAAATCAGAGGACACCTCTTTGAGATTATGTCAATGTGGCCACCAACAAGAGGCTACTACATGTTTTCTTAAACCCTACACGTTTAATAAAAGATAAATAATGATTTAAACCGTAAAAGGCTTGTCAATATCCAGTTCAGACATCTTTCGAGAAAAGTGAGTTTACGTTTCTTTTGTTTTCTTGTACTTTATTTCCATTTAGGAAGTTATTCTATATGGGACTGATTTGACTTAATACACATTAATCCTATACAGACACACAAGGAGTCAAGCTATAGGGCAAAAGGATATAATTCTATTGAATGGAACAATCATATTTTATCTTGCTTCCTCTTCGTCGAGCGGTTTTACATGCAGTTGTTTATCCTTGAAAATTTTCTAAAGATCATATATGATGACAGATATGAAATAGTTATTCTACCTGCTCTTATTTGCCTTAATTATTATAACTCCCTATTCTTTGTTAAATCGTACTTTCCTGTTTCTTGCAACTAAAATATAAATGACAGCTCCAATGTTTGGTTGCTGCTGACAAATTCTTTATTTTAAAGACAGCTACCATTCAAGTGTTAAAGAAAGCCGGACGCCCATCTGAACGACCGGTGAGCCACGAGAATTGCACATATACAAAGCCAACAGAACATGAGTGTGTTCATGTCCAGGAGATTACTGAAGCTTCTGGGACTGAAGAGGCCGAGGCAGATGCTGGGTACGATAATGCTCTCAAGGAAGCTATTAGAGGTGTCCAGGATGCTGTCACAGCCATAAATGAGCATCTAGAAGAAGTCAGATATGAAATTGCTGCCCTTGAAGCAGAGTGATTCTTTGCTTGTTCATTTATTTATATGTTGCTGATCAAGATTCACATTCAAGCACAAACATTTTGCCTTTGAATGGATAGGTAGAGACGCACAATGCTGACAAATAGTGGTGTGCGTACAACCAACGAAATGTATATAGACGACCTAAAGTGCAGTTCATGAATTTTGTTCAGTCATCAACAATTTATATTAAAATGGCGAAAAATTGGAGAATTCCTATTAAAATGCGCTGTTAAGCGTTTTGTTAGTCGATGGAAATTGGTGGCTATTTGAGTCAGGTACCTGGTTCTGACCTCTGAAGTTTGCCGTGGTGGCTTTTTGTTCTGGGAAAAACTAGGAGAATAGTTATGGCCATTACATGGATCCTCTTTGATTTAGATACGAAATGTTGTGTGCTGCATAGTAAATTTACTCTTTAAGATTAAATTCATGGTAAGTAAACTTAGTTTCACCTCAGCGATGATTTGATTCATTGTCCAAAGCTGATTTGAAGTTAGAAAATTCAAATAACATACTATTATCAAGCTCTATCTATAACTATAAAAGATAATAGCTAAACAAATTTTACGCTATAAAAACAAACTCATGGAAAATCACCCGAGCCTATATTTGGGAGTTTTGTGGGTGATGAAAAAGAATAGTTTCTAATGGAAGAAGATAGAAAGGCAAAGAGTGAAGTTGAATAAAACATGTGACATTTTGTTATAAATAATAGGGGAATGTAGTCCTTTTTTTTTTTTTTTGGTTTTTTGGTTTGGTGACCATATTATACATAGGGCAATATATTGACTCATATTCCATACACAGTATCCTATATATAATATGTTTATTTAACATAACTCTATTTGTCTCTCTCTCTCTCTTCTTGTTGCATTATTGGAACTAACTGAGTAGGGAAGTTTTATTTTCTTACTAGATGACATATATCACATACATTGGTTGTATCGACTGAATAAAGAGTAACTATTGGCTGACGAGAGACAATCATTTGTGACCTAAATGAACCAATCTATATTTCCATACACTAGAGGAAGAAAGTGGAGTGGAGATTATACTTCGAACCAACGAATTAAATGAATTGCTTTAGGATGGATGCAACTTGCGAGCTACTAGGTAGTACAAAACCATCAACTTGCTTAGCCAAACCATCATCTTCGCCACGTATAAATCTTTATGAAATTGATCAGTAGAGAATACAAGTGAGCAATTTATAAAGAAAGAAAGCTTAGATATTATTGGATGAAAATAATGCAATTAGCTAAATTCCTTGAAGAAACTTATCCGATTAACAACATCCCAAAAATTACCAATATTCAGATGATCGATGCCAGGGAGGGTACTCTACTCCTTAGTAAATAGACTCATCAAATGGCTTACGGGAGCAAACCTTTGAGCAAGATTGGTCAACTAAGAATTGGAATAGAAACTTGAACCTCTATTAATTAACCATGAGTTCATACAAAGCCTTGGAGATGGATAATGAAACTAAAGAAATAACATAAAGCTAAAAAAAAAAACTTAAAGTAGAAGATAAAAGCTCATAGTTAAAATGACATGATGTATATTTTTTTTTTCCTCTTGACAACATGAACTTTTATAAGCTTTCTAAAATGTCGCCATTTTCTCTCATTATTTGCATAATGGCCTTTGGCTTAACTACCATGCCTCCATGTTCTGGGTAGTGGTAACCGTTGTTTTTCAAGTTATCAATCTTCAACTACCTTTCTCTCTTGGCCGTTGGGCCCATCCTCTTTCTTTAGTCCATTCAGCTGATGCTCCTTTCGTGGCCTCATTTCACATGTCTCAGCCGATTAAGACCAATACCTTGCCAAGCCCAGTTCCAATTTCTTCTAGGTCCACATCTTGTCACTTGCTAGCCCACAATCATTATTTGGTGCCAACATATGTCCCTCAATACATTACCTAGCAAATGGCTGATTAGCAGGCTATTTACTTAGTTAGGTAATGTATTAAAGATTATTACCATTACTGCTCCACATCTGTTCGCTCTCTTTTTGTGATTCAGTTTTCCATTGCCTTCCTTCATAACAACCTTTCAAATTGCTATGTAATCTTAAATCTTTTTTGTTCCTGAAGCTCGTCTTGCTCTTTATTCCATTCAATGTCTTTTGAACACTCTGACTCTGAAAACCTTAGCCACTTACCCATTTGGATTTCGTCCGAGAGTTCATCCTCCTCAAGTTTTAAGAGCTCTTCCACTAGTTCATCATCAGCTTCTCAATCGATAGATAAAGTTCAAGATTCCATTCAAGCTCTTACGACTCTTGCTAGTTAGTTGAAGTCATCTCAAATGGCATCTTCATCTCGCCCAGCAGAAGACTCATCTTCGGAAGAAGGTCCTGGAGATAAGATCTTGATTCCCCATGATTGAGCTCATTGTACCTATATCTTGGGTCCGCTTTGCACAGAATGCCTTTTGTATCCTCACATTACAGAGTCATTTATCCTCCCTAACGGATTCTAGCTCCCTATCACAGAAGATTGGTTTTCCCTTTCCTTGCGTCCAAAAGAGATTCGCGACTGACCTAAACCAAGCCCAGAGTATTTACAATGGTTGGACAGAGTCTCAGAACAACATGGAGAGAAATGGCATTCTTGGGGTATTTATGATATTATTATGCTATCCAAGCTTGGCTTCTCTCCCAATATTGATATGTTCCTTATTCTTCTTGGTTTCTAGAACACCTCTATTAATGCCTTCATCGTCCCATTTGGGATCATGCCTCCTTCTTTGTTCGATGCAGCCATGTTGTTGGGGCTGCCGATTGTTGGAGAAGGTATTTTTCTCTTTACGACGACTCCTTCGACAAACTTGGCTGCCTTGTCTCCAAAGAAAATTCTACTTATGGCAAGTATATGGAAGCACATCAACGTATTCAAGGTGGGGTAGGCAAAATAGAGCATCATGCCTTCCTTTTCTTTTGGCTCTGGAAATTCTTTCTCTACAATAAATCTCTTTCAATGGTAAATGAATTTTACTACTATCTCTCAACTATCATCTCTGGTCAGCAAGTAAATCTAGGAGCATTATTCTTATCTTCCTTTTATGTGGGCATGAAGATGTGGGTAGATCAGCTAAAAACTTGAGACAACAAAGCCATCCCTGGCCTAATCTGGTTCCTATTTTTATGGGTGAATGAATATTTTCCAAAGTTTTATCATGAATGCTCCCTTATAGGGAACCGGCCTGAGATGCATCAACCTATAGTCTTCGCTATAAGACAGTACCAACTAGCCGATCGGCGCTTCAAAATAACTCCTCGTCTATATCTACAGATTTCCCCCTTCCTTTACCGTTCCTATGATCTTGCTTGGGTCCATGTAGATTTGATGACTACTTTAGCTGAAGAGCTAGCTGAAGTAGCCCCTTATTGGGGTAGTGCTCTAACTGGGCGAGACCTTCTGAATGGAGTTCAACCCAATCCTCGGGGTAATAAGTTATCAGTTGAACCCTATAATCCAAATTGCTGAGCAAGTTGGATTAATTCAAGGCATCCCTGCTCCTTACCAGTCTATGGTGGCTTCAAATGATACTTGGCCTGCACTCTCCCCTCATGAGATGAAGCACTTGGTGTTTACCAATGCCAACAAATTAGCTCGATTTCATTTTGCGCCTTTCGTAGTCAACCCTGGGACACTCCCAGCCTACACCAATTGGTGGACCACTGTCTATAGTCAAGTATTTTCGTTGGCTCCTGAGCATTATCTATCTAAGCTGATAAGTGGTAGTCAGCATAAATCTTCACAACCTTCTCGGCCGATTTCTACCACTGCTCTTCCATAGTCAGGTACATCTGTCTAAGGTAACTGTCTCGTCTCCTATTCCTTTAAACTTGGTCCATTATTTCTTATTTAACTCTATAGCATTCATAATGCAGGATCTCAAATTGTCAATGTAGAGGCTCAAGTCCCTACTCAGCCGAAGCAGAGAATTCTAGTTCGAAAGAGTCCGAGGAGCATTGTCTCGGTTACTCCCTTAAGGGTTATAGCTCTACCTTCTTCCCATTTGCAAGATACCTCTCCTTTTAGAGTAAGTAAATTGCTTTGTTCCTCAGTAGACTCTTATGTCACATCTGACTTATGTTTTAATTTTACAAAAAGAGCATCAGACCAAGAAAAGATCTCCTTTGTCCCCACCTTTTAAGCTCAAAGCTTTAAAGAGAAAAGCCATTATACCTGATTCTGAAGAGGAGGACGAAGCAGAAGAACGTTCCCTAAAGAGGAGGCCCAAAACTCTTCCTCAGCCTACATCAGCTCCTTCTTTAGCCGCAATGCAAGACTAACCCCTTTCACTGGAACCAAATGAACCATCTATAGCAAATCCTACTGTTCAACCATCTCATTTTACTATAGCCATGTGCTTGGTTGAGGTATATTTGTCTGATGATCGTCAGGTTACCCCTCGAGAAGTCTTACAGCCGAGGCTCATCCATCTCCTCAGCACCCTATTCTCCTTTCTTCTCCAGCCTCGATTCCTGATGAGGAATTAGATGAATACTTCAACGCTCTGATCACTCACCATCCCAGTAGTTCATCATCACCTGTGCAGCAGTACCTTGGAATCATTGAGGAAGAACTATCGAAGCCTTTCCTTCAAGACTCCATGGCTTCGGCTCGACTGGAACATTCTCTCTTGAAGGTGTTTGAGTCTGAAGGAGCTGAAGTACCTACTTCACTTCGATAGGCCTGCATTGACATTGCCCTGATTTTCTCAGATGATGTGTTAGACTATTGCAGGTTGAAATCCCGCCGAGATGATGGACTTAAAGCTCTAGACGAACTAACATCTCTCAAAACATAGAAGAATGCCTACTTGTCCGAGTATCATATCATAAAATCCAACTGAGACCAATATCAGCAGCGACAAACTCAACTTACTAACAGAATCGGATCGATCCACAAAGACATTGCCAGGCTGCAGGCTGAATTAGGAGTTTTGGAACCTGAACTGGCCAGTATGAAAGCTCAGATTAAGGCTAAGGATGCTCAACGGCTGCAACTCTATTCTCACGCTAAGGCCCTTGATCACCGGATTATGCCTGTAGCTGAGAAGCAAAAAATATTGGAGCATGCAATAGAGGTAGGCAATAAAGGTCTAGCCAAAGCAGAATCTTCTTGGGCTTCTCTGTTCCCCAAGTTCCAAGCAGCTCAGCTGCCTCCTCCTTCAAGTAATCAAATCAACTTATTTACTTATTGGGTATGCTCTTTTAGGTTTGATTTCCTTTTCCAACACTTATTGCCTTTCTACACATATACTGATCTTAGTTCTGCCATGGTCCCTTACGTGGGCGAAGCCTCTGCTCTTCCAATCTTGAACTCAAATAAGCGGACTTACAAGATAATATTTTAGCTGTTGTGGGGGATGCTCTGACTACACTCTTGGAAGAAGAATTAGTTACCAAAGTGGCTACCAATTCTGCCATGTCGCATTCGGCTAAGCTAAGGGATCAAGCTGAACTACCCATGCAGATGGACAACCAGCCGATGCACCTGCCACCCCAACTCAAACTTAGCCTAGGCGCCTATTGTTATATTTCTTATTTTTGCAATTCAAATTACATAGCCAGCTTGTGGCAATTGATTTTGATTGCTTATTTGGAAACTGATTCCCAAATAGATGGATAATATTTCTTTAAAAACTTCCCATTAATGCTCTTAGTTAACTCTTTCCCTTGCATGCTAACCAATCTGTATGCTCCTCCATATATAACTTGGCTAACAATATAAGAACCTTCCCAATTTCGAGACCATTTGCCGAGTTTAGGATCTTTAGTTTCAATATGTAATATCGCCTTCCACACAATATCTTCTTCGGCAAATTGTTTTCTCTTTACCTTTTTATTGTAGGACTTCGCAACCTTCTCCTTATTTAGCTTAATACTCTCTAAGTCCATGATCCTGTCATCATCAGCCGATTCCAATTCTTGGAACATGGCTTGAGAGTATTCTTCAAGCTACAAGTGAGCTTGTTTTGCCACTCTTAATGATTTAACATTTATTTCCATAGGCAAAACTGCATCTTGACCAAAGATCAATCTGAAAGAAGTGAACCTATAGCTTTATTCTTTGCATTCCTATAATCCCAGAGAAGCATAGACAATGCCTCGTGCCATATTCTTGGTTGATCTTCCACAGTTCTCTTAATCATGTCAATCAACACCTTATTAGTTGCCTCAGCTTGACCATTAGCTTGTGCATAATATGGTGATGAATGAATGAGTTTAATTCCATAGTTTTTCATAAATGCTTTCACCTTATTTCCTGTAAACACGGTTCCTTGGTCAGTGGTTATGGTTTCTGGAATGCCAAACTGATATATAATTTATCTTTCAATAAAGTTCATTATATTAGCTTATGATACACTCGTCGTCGGCTGGGCTTCCACCCATTTTGTGAAGTAGTCAGTGGCAATTATGATAAAAGTGTGTCTTTTAGAGGATGGAGGATATATGTTACCTATGAGGTCCAGCGCCCATCCCTTGAATGGCCAAGGTTTGACAATGGCATGCAATTCCTCGGCTAGGACCCTTCGTATAGGTCCATGGAGCTGGCAAGCCTTACATCCTTTAGCATAGGCAAAACAATCGGCTGTAATAGTTGGCCAATAGTATCCATAGTGGTAGATTAGCCATTTCATATTAGAGCCGAATTTGAGTGCCCCACAGACGCCTTCATGTGCTTCCCCCATTACTTTAAAGCTTCATCCTTGTTTAGGCAGTTGAGCAATACCCCTTCTTGGCTTCTTTTGAATAGCTCACCATCAATCAACACATATTTCAATGCTTTCTGTTTAATTTTGTAATGCACCTGAGCCGATGGGTTAGCCAAATATTGGATCAGTTCCTGTCTCCAATCAGCTGATGCCCCCATACAATGGTCAATTACCAAGATTTTTCCATCTTCCACAGTATTGATTTATGAAGTCATGGGCTTATAACCGGAGGCATGCTGTGCTAAGTCATTTGCTATTTCATTTGATGCTCTAGGAACATGTGATATTGACACATCGACAAAGCATTCTAACAAAGCTTTGGCTTTCTCCAATTATCCTTCTAATGTTGGGCTATTGGATCTATACTCTCCCAACAATTGGTTGATTACCAACTGTGAGTCTTCCATAATCTGTACGGTCTTAACATCTAGAGACTTGAGGAACTTTAAACCAATTATGAGAGCTTCATATTTTGCTTGGTTATTTGAATATTGGACATCTAGCCGATACATACTTGTTTACTCCTTCAGGGCTAGTAATCACCACCCCTGCACCAACTCCTTTTCGATGCTTTGAGCCGTCAAAAGCTAGAGTCTATGGCTTAATTTGTATATACCCTTGGCTCTTGGCTTGTGGGCTCTGAACCTCTATACATGGATGTTATGCTAAGAAATTAGCCAGTACTTGTCCTTTCATAGCTTTTAGTGGTACATATTTTAGAGTAAATGCGTTCAACTTAATGGCCCATTTCATCAATCTTCCTTGAAGAACTGGCTAATTAAGCAAATATTTTACTATGTATATCTTACACACCACTAATACCTCCCTACATAACAAATAGTATTCCAATTTTGTACATGCATGGAATAGTGATAAACACAATTTTTCTATTCGAGTGTACCTAGTTTTGGTATCATTTAGCAGCCTACTCAAATAGTAGATAGCTTACTTGGCTCCATCCTCTAAATCTTGAGCAACAAGCTTCCGATGGAGTCCTCAGCGGCTGATATATATAATTTGAGAGGCCTTCCAAACACTGGTGGTGCTAGTATCGAAGGTGTTGCTAGACATTTCTTAATTTGTTCAAAAGTGTCTTGTTGCTCGCTACCCCAAGTGAATTCTCTGGCTTGTTTGAGCTTTAATAAAGGCGAAAACGCCTTCATCTTGCCAGCCAAATTAGTAATGAATCTCCTCATGAAGTTCATTTTACCTATTGGACTTTGCAATTCCTTCTTATTTTTTGGTGGTCTAGTTTCTAAGATAGCCTTCACTTTGTTCTTATCCACTTCAATCTCGTTCCCATGGACTAAAAATCCAAGGAAATTGCCAGCCGAGACCCCAAACGCACATTTGGCAGGATTCATCTTGAGCAAATGTTTCCTCATCCTAAGGAATGCTTGCTTTAAATTAGCCAAATGGTTTTGGAAGTCGGCTGACTTTACAACCACATCATCGATATAAACCTCCATACATTGTCCAATCAGGTCATGGAATATCAAATTCATTGCCCTTTGATAGGTAGCCCCGACATTCTTGAGACCAAATGGCATTACCACCTACTCAAAAATACCAATGGCCCCGGGGCAACAAAATGTAGTCTTATGTACATCTTCTTCAGCTAAATAGATTTGTTTGTAACCCAAATAACCATCCATAAAGGACAAGATTCCATTATTTGTTGCGGCATCGACTAACATATCCACAATAGGCATAACATGTTCATCCTTAGGGATAGCTAAATTCAAATTATGAAAATCTATACAAATCCTAACTTGACCATTCTTTTTTATTATAGGAACAATATTCAAAAGCCCTTATGCATATCTAGCCGTCCTAATGAAACCCGCTCCCAATAACCTCTCTATCTCTTGCTTTATCTTTCGCATTAGCTCTGGATTAAATCATCTAGGTGGTTATTTGAATGGCTTAAAACCTTCTTTGATAGGCAAATGGTGCTCAACTAATTCTCTAAACAATCCAGGCATTTCATGATAATCCCATGCAAAACAATCTTTATACCCGGTTATCAGCTGAATTAGTTGATCTTGTTCATCTTGGCTGAGTAAGCCATTGACCTTAGTCATTCTTGGTTCTTTGATATTGCCAAGGTTAACCTAGATCAAGAGGTCCTGGGCCTCAAAGCTTGGGATTTCTCTTTTGATAGGATACATATACAATTCTACTACTTATTCTTTCTTATTTCCTATTACGTCATTGTCCTTCTTGGCTAATTCGTGCTGGTGAAACAAAAAGTCTTCTAGTCTCACCTTAGCTGAATGTAAGGCTAGCCGTTGCAAGATATCCTTCGCCATTATTACATGACTATTCATTGAAAGATTCTGGCTTTGGCCATGAATCGGCCTTTGTTGTAACCTCGAACCCATCCAATGATAGATCAAGCGACTTGACAGAATCCAAGGCAATGTCCTCGGGCCAAGAAATAGGCTCGATCGGCTAGAGTGGCCCATGCGGCTTCTTCAGCCAAAACGTCACTATCTAACTGTATTAGCTGATTTTCTTTTACACCAAACTCAGAGGGCAAAACTCTTATGGTAGCAGCTAAATTCACATCTTCTTGTAGATCATCAGTTAAAATGAGCATATCATCGTCATTGAGAATCTGATTAATCAAACTCTTTCATAGTTCTATTTCTGGAATTTGTATTCTCTCGGTTGATGTCTCAGCCGTTTGAATAATATTCATGTCTTGATTCTGCCCTTGTAATTCTTTCATGCCTTCTGTCTTTGGGCTAATAGCTTTTGCTACTCCTATATGTTTAGCTAGATCTGACACCGTTGTTGCGTCTTTCATTCTTTGGATGAACCTTTTCCTCTGCATCCTCCTTTTCTGTGTCCTTGTCAGCTGAACAGGTCGTGGCTCCAGCTGCTTTCCTTTACCATATTTGTTCACGAACCATTCTCCCGTGTTAGACTCAACCTTTGGCTTAATCATCCTCGCCTCTCTAGCTGATTCGTCATTTCTCACCGTGATTCTCAACATAGATTTCCCTTCATTATAACTTACCTCTACGGCCTGCTTGGACTCTTTAGGCACGGGATGATCAGAGATTTGAGGGAGTTGCTTATGGTCATGCCATAATTTCTTTGGCTGGTCTCTTTGAGGAAATTGTATTCTTTGGAACACATTCAGCTGAGGTCATTCATATTGTCTTTCCCTCGGCTGACTCCTTTGTTGAGGGAGTTGCATTCTTTGGAATATGCTCTATCGAGGTTGTTTGCGTTGACTTACAGTTTTTGAGTTGTCGGGTGGCATAGGCATCCATTCTTTCCTCTCCACCTTCCTGGATGTCTCATGACTCATGGTTTGGTCCTTTCTTTTACGGCCACTGATTTTGGTCTCCATACTTGCTTACCACGTTGGACGAGCTTGGTGGATGAAGCCTCCTTCTTGGTACGCTTGTTCTCTATAGATATGGAAACCATATTGACAGTGGCTGATGGAAATGGATCGGTATCAATAGTCATACCTCCTCCTTTTTTATCTGCAAGTTTAAACTTTCCTTCTTTTAAGACCCTTTGAATCACATTTTGAAAAACTGTACAGTTATTCGTATAATGTGAATATGAATTATGCTACTTGCAGTATTTCAAATTTTGAATTTGATCTATTGGAGGTAGTTTATGCCCCTCTGGAAGCTTGATTTGTTTATCTTTGACTAAAAAGTCAAAGATCTTATATGCTTTTGCAACGTCAAACAAAAATGCCTCTTTTTTCCTCTGTTTTGACTTTTTCTTTTCCTTTGGTAGGAGTAAGAGTAGGACAGGTGTATGGCTTGCCCCCTAGCAATTTAGCTATCATAATTTATCCTTGGCCTGCCTTTTCTTCTTCATTTTCTTCTTCTTTGGCTGAATTACAGTCAATTACAGCCACTAATTAGGAGCTTCTAGGCCCTGCTTGATTAGACCTCCTTTGCTCTCTTTCTATTATGAATTGTTCAACTCGAGCTACCTTCCAGGAAAGTTGAGCTAGGTCACAATATTCCGAGATAATGAGCTTCTCTCTCAATTGAAGGTTCATATTATTCACAACAATGGAGGCACATTCAGCTTCCGATAGTTGGACGTTGCACTTCCCTTTAATCTTCCTAAATCTTTCCACAAACTTTGCCATAGGCTCATTTGCTTGTTGTTTGATTCCTAACAAATCAAGAACAGACATTTCTAGCTATGGCTTATAAAAATTGTCATGGAATAATCATTCCATGTCTACCTAGCTTTGTACAGAGTTTGGTGGCAATGCTGAATACCAAGTGAATGTTGCCCCAGTCAAGGATAATGGAAACAATTGTAGTCTTAGAAAATCATTTTGACTAAGCTCAGCGGATTGGGCTATAAATCGGCTGACATGTTCCATAGTCAACTTGCTACTTCCCCAGAAAAGGTTGTAAAATTTGGGGGTTCTAAAACTCTTGGAAATTGCACCCTATCTACCCAATCTAGGTATGGTTTCCTGTAAATCGGTCTCTCTGAAAGTCTTAGTTGTACTCTAAAATGCCTTCTCATTGCCTCAACAATCATATTAGGATCAATCAACTGAGGGGCAATCCCCTTCCGCTCAACACAAGGTTGAAGCTGAATAGGTGCTACCTGCTGATTAACCTCTTATTCAGCTCCTTGAGGGATTCTATAGGGCAGCTACATGTGTGGTAGAGGATACATCGGCTGTTGAGGTACATTCATCAGCTGAGACATATAGTTTGGTGGTTGCACATATGTTGGCTGTGCTGATCCTCCAGGCTGGAAGGGGCATCCATTAATCGGCTAAACACTTAGCCTCGGATTATAGGAGCTTCCTCGGTTATTCCCTCAGGACCAATTTGTTTGACCTACGAGATCAACTGTTGTGTGAATAGGTTGCTCCCAATTGCTATTGAGGCCATTCCCCAGCCCCATATTGTTCACTGCAATCCTAAATTTGCTGGTGCATTCGGGGTCTTTTCATTATCTGTACTTGCCTAAGTTGGGGTCCTTGATGTCCCCCAGCATAAGTCATTGTCTCATCATTAAAATTAGGTGCATTTCTATACATAGACTTATCTAATTGACCATGGGTTTGTTATATTCCTTTCTATTGCTGCTGAAATATCTGCAACTCATTTTGCACCATTAGCTTCACTATTTCAGCCAATTGCTTAGATACTTTTTTGCATTAGATCGTTTACTCCTACATTGATCTGTTGGCATATGAAGGATGTAGACATCACTAACGACTGCCTCTCCTCGTGTCTAGCCTGCATAGAGCTAGTCGTGTTAGAAGAAGCTGCCGAAGCCTTCGATGGCTGGGGGGTAATAGCTGTATTCGGCTGCTCTGAAATCACCCCTTGGGGCGTAGTAGAGGCTGCTGCATACGTAGCTGATTGCCCCCTACTTTCGGCCTTGGGGTAGAACTTGAATCCTTTAGCGGCTGAGAGGCGACAGCTGTATTCGGCTGCTCTGAAATCACCTTTTGAGGTGTAGTCAAGGCTGCCGCATACGTAGCCAATTGCCCCCTGCTTTCTGCTTTAGGGTGGAACTTGGATTCTGGTTTGTTGAACTCATGTTGATCACCTTTCTGGATCTCAAATTCATACGCAAAGTATGATCTAGTCCTGGGACAAGAAGCTCTCATTGGACCGACCCCGATTGTCCCATCGGGCATGTCAATTTTATGTTGGATGAAAATAATGCAATCGGCTAAATTCCGTGAAGAAACTTATCCAATTAACAACATCCCAAAGATTACCAATATTCAGACAATTGATGCCAAGGAGGGTACTCTGTTTCTTAGCAAATGGACTCCTTAAACGGCTGATAACTCCCTTTGGTGAGTTATATTTTTAGTTAATTTTTATTTAATTTAGAATGTAGTTGTTTAGTTTAGTTACTATTTTGTTTTATTTTAGTTAGGTAGTTGAGATTGGGTGGTATTTTTATTTTCTTATATTTTGGATACTTATTTTGGGCTTATTTTGATTGTCATCAGATACAAGCACTTAAGTTGGAATTTGGAGCTATGAGAGAGTTTAGCTTATATGAAATTAGAACCTTTCAGCATTGGAAATTTGATATCTAGCTCTCTAGAAGTCGGATTATGATGATTCAATATTCTTTCGAAAGAAGGGAAGAATATCTTCAACTTTGTTGTTGGACACTTTTTCCAGTTCTTGAGTCTTCTAAGAGAAAAAGGTGAAAAAAGATTGAAGCTTCATCTTGTTTCTTATGTTGTCAAGTTTGACCTTTCATCACTCTTTCACTTGTATCTTGAGCTATGGAACTCAATTGAGGTGATTCTTATTGCGTTGGAAAGCTTACTCAAAGATCTACAATTGTTATTCTTACCTCTGAGGCCAAGTTCCAACTATTCTAACCGCTATAGAGCTTGGAAGTGTGTAAAAATAGTTAGCGCTGTCAGGCAGACGCGCTATAATGCGGTGTCTTGTGCTATAGCACGACGCCATTTGGCTCCGGGTATTTTGGTTGCGCTATAGCATGACCCTGTCTGTAGCAATTTGCTAGTTCAAGCCAAAATTGGAGAAAAAGGATCTGTAGACTATAAAAGGCACCACGTAAGGTTAGAAAAAGAGATTCCTAGACACTTCCAAACACCTCCCAAGATAGAAGACTTCTTCCAGAGAGATTGAAGGCGAAGATTCAAGGATTCCAAAGCTCAAGTCAACACGGAGAGATCCACAGTCTTTCGAATCTCTTGTCTCTAGCCAAAAATCTTTATGGCTTTTGTTTCTTCTATATTCTCATCTTCATACTCTTCCATTGTTTTCTTTTCTTCAGTTATGAACTAGTTTTCTTTTGCTAAGGCATTAATGAACCCTTTTTATATGACAAGTTTACTTATGGATTAATGTTAATCTTGTTTTCTATCTCTATTGCTTAGTGTTTTTATTTGTGCTTAATGCTTTTAATTGCTTGATTACTAATTAATTGATTTGGGGATTTATAATGACTCGAGAGAGGGTTTGTGAATAGAACCTCTTAACACAAACACCGTGAGCTGAGCGAAAGCTAGAGATAGACAAATGCAATTCTTGCGGTCAACATAGGAACCCATAGAGCTTCAACTTTTTTCTAGATTAGTTTGTGCTAAGAGATTAGGCAATCAGTTTGGGATAAAGAGTATTGGTTGACCTCGAAAGAGGCTAGAAATAAATTAAGGGTAACCGACCGTGAGTCAATTAGGATAGAAATGGATTAATGGAAATTCATAGTAAATGCATCTATAATAGGTGAAATTAATTAGCCTTAACATCCATCCCATTGCATTTATCCACATTGTTAGAATTTTTTGCATTAGTATTTTTCTTATTTATTTTATGTTATTTAAATTTTAATTTCTCTTCATTCATAATTTCATTCCTTCCCAATAGTCATCCCTTAAACTATTCGGTATTTGATCTATTCTTGTGGGAATGATATTTTACTTATTACTTTATTATTTGTACGACTCGATATACTTGCCGGAGTTGCATCAAGTTTTTGGCGTCGATGCCGGGGATAGTATCAATATCATTCTTAGTTGATAGGATATTAGATTAGATTTTTTCTTTTTCTTTTTATTTTATTTTATATTCATTTTTGTCTTGTTTATTTTTTTATTATTTATTTTTCCTTTTATTTAATTTTTCTTTCTTTTTCTTTCGTTATTTATTTTATTTAGCTTTTGTTATATTGTATTTTATTCCTACTTTCACTTGTTCTTGTGTTTTATTTTGCAGTTCATGTGAAAAAGCCAATCCACAGGAGATTTATTCTTTGATCCAGAGACTGAGCATTCTTTGTGTCAACTCAGAAGATAACGAAGAGCTGTTAAAAGAGTCTTTAAAGCTACCATGGCAGATGAAAATGAGCAAAATGATAGAGCCATGAAGGATTATTTGGCACCCACTCTTCAAGGGTGTTCATCCAGCATTGTGACGCCACCCGTCCAAGCAAACAACTTTGAGTTGAAGACGTCACTCATTTAGTTCGTGCAACAAAATTGCCAATTTGTTGAACTGCTTAGTGAAAACTCTAATGAGTATCTCAGTAATTTTCTAGAGATCTGTGACACCATAAAAATTAATGGTGCCACGGATGATGCTATTTAGCTAAGATTGTTTCACTTCTCATTGAGAGATAAGGCCAGAGCCTGGTTGAAGTCTCTACCACAGGGGATACTTAGTACTTGGGATATGATGGCTAGGAAATTCTTGGAGAAGTACTTTCCTCCTGCTAAGTATGCCAAGATGAGGAATGACATCACCTCCTTCACCTAAGTAGATGGTGAATCTTTTTATGAATCATTGAAGAGGTACAAGGAGCTGTTGGCTAAGTGCCTACATCATGGCATCCCACTCTGGATACAAATCCAAACATTCTACAATGGTCTCCTTCTGTCCACTCAGATCATGGTTGATGCAACAGCTGGTGGTTCTTTAAATAATAAGATACCCAAGTAGTCTTGGGAGGTATTTGAAGTATTAGCTAGCAACAATTACCAGAGGCCTAGTGAGAGAGCCCAAAAAAAGGGAGTTCTAGAAGTTTACACTACTACTGCCCTCTTGGCCCAGATGCAAGCCATTTGTGTCCAAAATGCAGCCATTCAGAAGCAATTGGGCTTGCTCAGCACCACTTCACCAACATATGTCATGCGTTGTGATTTTTGCCATAGGAACTATCCGAATGGAGAGTGCACTACAGCTCCTTCTTTTGATGAGCAGATTAACTACATGAATGCTTAGAAACACAACTTCTACTCCAACACCTATGTTCCTGGGCAACAGTTCAATCAACCTCCACAAGAGAAGAAGCTCATGAGGAGTCATATGTCTTTTGAGGAGAAGACTAAAGCTTTTATGGAGAGGATAAAGGCTCAATTTAGAGCTCATGATGGTACAATCAAAAACTTCGAGCATCAAGTGGGGCAAATTTCCAAGCAGTTAGCTGAGAGGCCACCTTACCTAGCAATACCACTAAAAATCCAAGGGAGCATGTGAATGCAATCATACTGAGAAGTGGTAAAGAATTGGCTGAATCTAAAAAGGAAGAGGCAAGGGTAGAAGAAAAGCCTGCTAAAAATTCCAATATGGCACCACCTGAGGACAAAGGATATATGGCACCTCCTGCTTATGACCTTCCAATTCCTTATCCTCAAAGGGTGAAGTAACAAAGGAAGGAACCAGAAGGGCAATAATTTCTTAAGGTTCTTGATGTGCTTAAAAAGCTCCACATCAATATTCTGTTTGCTGAGGCATTAGAGCAAATGCCAAACTATGCCAAGTTTATGAAGGAGCTACTTTCTAAGAAAAGGAAATTGGATGTTGATGAGACTGTACCATTCATTGAGGAGTGTTCAGCAATCATTTAGAGGAAACTGCCACCTAAGTTGAAGGACCCTGGGAGGTGCACCGTTGGTGATTTGAGGATTGACAAGGCACTATATGACCTTGGAGCAAGTATCAATCTGATGCCTTTGTCACTTGTGCATAGATTGGGCATTACTGAAATGAAGCCTACAAGGATATCTTTGTAGTTGGCTGATAGATCTGTCAAACTTCCCTATGGTATTATTGAAGATGTTTTGGTGAAGGTGGATTGTTTCTTCGTTACCACTGATTTGTTGATTCTTGATATGGAGTAAGATGCCAATCTCCCTCTAATTCTTGGGCATCCATTCTTGACTACTAGCAGAGCCCTGATAGATGTAGAAAAGGGGAAGCTAACTTTGAGATTTCAGAATAATAAAGTGAAGTTCAAAGTCTTCTAAGCAACAGACTTTACCACAAAGACAGCTCAATGCTATAAAGTGGATGTAATGGAAGCTAACTTAGTCCCCGCATCACATGCCATACCTCCTTGGGAGCCTCCATTGAGCAAGAGCAAAATAAAGAAGAAAAAGAAAATGGTGGGGGATGATGATCTTAAGCCACCTCAAAAGCTGCCGGAAGCTCTCCACTTGCAATTCGACCCTAATTCTATCTTATTGGTTTTTGGGAAGAAGAACCACTATCCTAGTGACAAGTCACCAAAGAAGGGGAGGAAGAAACCATCATGAGTGGCAAGACCATGTCTAACTTAGGGACATTAAACCAAAGTGCTTGTTAGGAGACAACCCAACTTTTCTAACCTTTCTTTGATTTTAACTTTTTTGACTTAGGATCTTTTTGGTTTTTTTCTTTTGATTTAGGTAGAATTTTAGTTTTGATTAATTTTAATTTATTTAATTTTGGTTTGTAGGTTTATTGGAGCAATTAGGAAGTGCATAAGTGGAGGAAAAAGCCACATGGGGCATGCAATGGAGATAAATGCACTAGGGAGTAACTTTCCTTTCCTTTCCCTTTTGATTTTATTTAATGCATAATTTTAAGTTGGGGGTTGGAAAAATCTATTATTGCACTTTCTTATTTGTTCCTGTTTCTTTTTGTTAGTTTTGTTGATTAGGTTGTTAATGTTTTAAAATTTCAATTTTTTGCTAAAAAAACCAAAAAAAAAAATTTATTTAGTCCTTTTTTTCTATTTTTTATTTTGGTCAATTGGTTGTTGTTAGCTTGTGCCTATGATATAAATTATTGCTCTGTTTGTTAACTTTTAAGTAACTTGAATCCTGATTTGAGTCTTGAAAATCTTTTTGTGCTTTCATTACTGAATTGAGAAGGATCATTTTCTTGTACTTTGATAAAAGTTAGCAACTTAAGATAGGTGATCTTTATGCTTTTATGTTTTATTTAGGTTTATACATATATTTTTATTCATGTGAATCTCTCTTGAAAAATATGAGTGAATCTTAGCCATAAAGATGATTTAGGCCATGTTTAGTGACCATAATTAAGCCTTATTGCCCACCCTTTATCATTGATCCTTAGTCACCCGATTTGAGCCTTAAAGCCTATTTTTGGATTGAACCACAATATGTGTAGCCTAATGCCCTTCCTTTCTTTTTCCTTTTTGATCCCATGGTTTACTGTCAAGCCTTAGCTTCTAAACTCATTTAAATAGGGTAATACCTCCACTATCACAGCCTCATACTTGCTAAAGTCAAAAGGTGGAGTAAGAAAATATGAAAAAAAAGAGAAAAAAAAAGAAAGAAGGAGAAAAAGGGTGAAAGAATGAAGGAGTAATGAAAAAAAAAAAAAGAAAGAAAAATTGGCAATACAAGGAAAATATAATGCCAAGGTGCAACAAGAAAAACATGATGGTTGCCAAGCAACTAAGTTGGGGATACCCAAGGAGAATGAGTTAGGGGTGAGGGTTCCTTAAGTTGAGGGAAATATTGAGCTTAAATGACTATTCCATCTACCCCTTACCTTGGCCTGCCATTATAAGCTAAGAAAAAGTCCTTTTGATCTTTGGTTAAGTGATATTCATGTAAAAATAGAGAGAGAGAGAGGGAGAGAGAGAGAGAAAAAGAGAGGATTGTGGATAATATAATGCTTTTGTCTTTTGTTAAACATTACATAAGCATAGGGTGAATCAATTCTTTGTTGCTTTCCTCTTGTACACACACTTGATCCATTCTTTTGACGATGTGATTGCACAATTAGATGGTCTTGATACTTAGATTTGGATCCTTGGTAACTTTTGAATTAAGTTATGGAGCAATGATGAAGGATTCCATAGACAACAACTTCTATCTTGACCATTTCGTCTAGTGAGTCCTTTTGTTTTAAGTGTTTTTGTTTAAGTCTTTTGTATTTCTATTTTTGAGTATTTAAGTCTTGCTTGGGGACAAGCAAGTTCTTGTGATAACTTCCTTTGGTGAGTAATATTTTTGGTTAGTTTTCATTTAATTTAGGATGTAGTTGTTTAGTTTAGTTACTATTTTGTCTTATTTTAGTTAAGTGGTTGAGATTGGTTAGTATTTTTATTTTCTGTTATTTTCTTATATTTTGGATACTTGTTTTGAGCTCATTTTGATTGTCATCAGATACAAACACTTAAGTTAGAATTTGGAGCTATGAGAGAGTTTAGCTTGTATGAAATTAGAACCTGTTAGCATTGGAAATTTGCTATCTAGCTCTCTAGAAGTCGGATTATGATGATTCAAGATTCTTTGGAAAGAAGAAAAAAGATCTTCAACTTTGCTGTTGGACACTTTTTCCAATTCTTGAGTCTTCTAGGAGAAAAAGTCCAAACAAGATTGAAGCTTCATCTTGTTTCTAATGCTGCCAAGTTTGACTTTTCATCACTTTTTCACTTGTATCTTGAGCTACAGAACTCCGATTGAGGTGATTCTTATTGCGTTGGAAAGCTTACTCAAAGATCTACAATTGCTATTACCTTTGAGGCTAAATTCCAACTATTTTAACTACTACAGAGCTCGGAAGTGTGTAAAAACAGTTAGCGCTATATAGTGCGCCTGCCTTGCGCTATAGTGCGACGTCGTTTGGCTCCGGGTATTTTAGTTGCACTATAGTGTGACCCAGTCTACATCAATTTGCTAGTTCGAGCCAAAATTCGAGAAAAGGGATCCGTAGACTATAAAAGGCACCATGTTACCAAGTGGCCTCAAGAACTTAAGAGGGGGTGAATTAAGTTCTAAAATTTATCTAATTCTTTTCCCTAAAATCTCTTTCTCTTTTAATCTTATTTGAAACTAGGTGATTAAGTGATTAACAATTCGAAAATCAATGCAAATTCCAAATTACTTCAACAATAAATAGTATGAATTTAACTTGCAATTAAGTAAAAGATAAGGGTAGAGAAGAGCAAACTCAGATTTATCTTGGTTTGGTCACTCTTTGTGGCCTACATCTAGTCCCCAAGTAATCAACTCAGGATTTTTCACTATGTCAGATTTTTCAAGGTTTTAAAACCTTTACAACACTTGAGTACTCACACTTTTGGGATCCCTCACCCTAGTGTTTGAGTTTCTCAAAATCAAAAAGGGATACTTCACTTTTTTCTAACTTGAGGGATGCCTCACCCTCTTACAATTTGAAGAAGAACAAAGGATATTTATCACTCTCTAAAAGAGGAAATAATACAACTTGAAGCACTATGAAGCTTTTTAATAGTAAATCTCTTTGGCCACAACAAAAACTGAGTTAGAGATCAAGAAATTGAAAAAGTTGTTTGAGAGTTTTTAACCCTTGAGTGTTCTGTCTAAAATGTGTTATGAATGGCTATTTATAGACTTCAGATTTCATTCTAGCCATTTGAGACAAGTTGCCAATGAACATGACTTTTGAGAACTAGCCATTTTTGGAGTTAGGGCTCGTGGCAATCGATTACATGGATTTGGTAATCGATTACCCTTGCAAAATAACCAATTTCTGGGCAAGTCTTTGAATATAGTAATCGATTACAGTATGTAGTAATCGATTATGAGTGATCCCAGAATGGTAATCGATTACATTAAGATGGTAATCGATTATAGCTTTGAAAAACGCAGTTGTAACGACCTTTTGAAACTTGTAACGAACTTAATCGATTGAAAACATTATGTAATCGATTATACCTTGCTAAAACATGCATTTGCTTAGTTTAAAAACATATTGTTCATAGACTAAGTTTAAGACAAATTATTTAGAAACTTAAAATATGTTCTCAAAAAGCAATATCCAAATTGGTAGCTTGTTAAAAACATTTTTCAAAAACACTAATCGCAAAGTTTCAAAAATTGTGGCCTTGAGAATTATTAATAGAAAAGCTGTTAACAAAAAGAATCCTATGCCAACTATGACCAACTGTGCTTGAACCCTTTTGTCTTCAAGGAACTTCATGCTCTTTGATTGTAGCCATTTGTCATACTTTTTGTAACGTCTGAAAAATTTTATCGTTAACAACTGAGTTGTTCGGTTTTATCAAATAAGTGAGTTTAATCAGGACTTGATTAAACATTTACTTAAAGCTAATCAAGTGTAAATTAAAAGGATTAGGCTAGATAGAATTAGATTAGGAGCATAGAAAACTTCACAGAAAAATTTCAAACCGATTTACCGATTTAAGGGAAATCGGTAGGATTTCGGTATTTCAAACTGTCGGAACCGAACCAGTAGAAATTAAACCATGAGTGCCCTAGAATCAATGGACAAGATTCAGCCAAATACTCCCCCCAAGTGGCGTCTAGGCAGCCCTTGATGATGGAGACTAAATCAGATTTCATGAAGAAGTTACATCCACCAATCACATGCACTCAACATTCAATCATCTCACCTTTTTCTCTCTTTTTCTCCTCCAAAATTTCGACCAGTCAGCAGCCCTTCTCAAGTGCTGAAGTTCTTCTCTTTCTCTTCTCTTTACCTTCATCTCCACCCCATTCTCATCCACCCTCAAGCCCCATCACAAATTACTTGTATCAAAAACACAAAATCAGCACAAACTCCACTACACAAGGTAGGAAATCCTACTTCTCCTCTTGTTTCTCTGATTTGGGGCTTGCATAATCTGAGATGCTGGTGTTTTATAGAGTGATGATGATGTTTTATGACTGATTTTGCATGTGTGTTATGATTGAAATTGGATTTGAGGGCAAATAGCTTGAAGGAGGAAGACAAATCTAGAAGCGGTTAGGGTTTTCCCTCGGCGGTCCGTACGGCGGAGTGTACGGCTCCGCCTACCGCAGATTAAATTGGATAAAAATATTTTTATATAAAACTAGACATCTAGGTCTTTCCATACATATATCATAATAGGCCATTGGATTAATATAGAATTAGTTATGAATTTTTGAAGTTTACCCTAGAAATCTGGCTTCTTATCCGGGCAGTAGGAGTTGAGAAGGGTATAACTCACCCTATACAACTACAAATTAAGTGAACCCAGGTTTTTTTGAAAGCTAACATGTAAAATAATATCTCCTAAAAATTTCAGAACCAAACTCTTAGCCGTTTGCTCCCAGTGCACCAAGGAATTTGGCTTAAGTATAAACTGGATTGAACCAAAGTAGTTTAGTAAGGCCAAGTTTCGAGGCTCATAAGTCGAAATATACTTATGCAAATGACATAAAACTTAGTTCATTTAAAATCTTGTTCTGATAGCTTTAATTTGAAATAAATTTCGTATGAATTCACCTAGTTTTCTATTTTTAGTGAATTTTTACTTAAAAGGACCCAATTCTGACTGAGAACAGGGCAGTCTGGGGTAAATTGTTTATATCTAGAGTTATACACATCAAAATGAAATGGGACCAAAAGGGTTAGAATCTAGACATATGAGGCTATGATATATCCAAAAATTAGATTTAAATGAGTTGAATTAAATGAGAAATGAGGCACACCAAATTTCGGCAGAACAGAGGGGGTTAAGCTGAAACTCTATTGATGTTTAAATTGAAATTGTTGATTGAGATTATGAATGTATATGTATAATTGAGATTGTTGATTGGTGTTATGGATGTACATGTATAATTGTTGCTCTATACTGAAATTGTAGGTTGTATAAATGTATTGGTTGTCTGGCACTACTCACGGGGAAGCGGACTCGATTCGTTATGCTGCCGAAATTTCGGTAAGAAGTTTATATGTTATGAAAGTCTATGACAACTTGAGTGCATCATACATAAAGGAACAAGTTAAATGTGCATTCATTTCATGATATGATAAAGAATTCCATATCACTTGGGCCAGCCCCGGAATAAATTAAGGGGAATAGATCAGTAGGAAGGTCGGGGAAAGTAAACCCAGCCATCCTGTATAGGAATGAGCTCGGTCCTAAAAAGCGGATTATTACCCAGGAGTATATGGCCAATGACTCCCAAGGGACCAAGGATGGAAATAAGTTCTAATAGGCGAGAGCCTCCAAGAATAAGATGCATCTTCTCATTGCACATGCATATGTACAGTGTAAAAATTTTCTATTGATTGTTCTAGATCCCTGTTATTTATTCTTAATATGTTATTGTTCCATTGTGATTGCTGTTTGAGTACATTAGTATATCTGTTAATTAAAATTGAACTTGTTTCGGTGTATGCTTTACAAATGAGTATTTAAGTTAAATATTACCATTTTACCGTACTACTTTAAAAATATGGCACGATCAAAACAACTGGGAATGACAGCGATGACAAATGTATAGAACTAGGAATTCCTGCTGAGAAATTTCTATTTCTCACCCTACTGTATATTACCGCATCATTCTCAGACTATGGAGCACGTCGCGATAAGAGTCCTATTCATTGAGTTCCCCGAGCTTCACATACACCTCGACCCATTCCTAGACTCTGTATATATATTTGGCAGGTGCCAGTTTCGTTTGTATTTCTTCTTTCAGAGAGACTTCGCCGTACCACTGATGCACCCACTGTTTGACCCTACTGTCCCATATATTGCTATTCCACTTCATATGGCCCATCCATTTCCACCTCCTCCAGCAGCAGCAGCAGCACCAGCCCCCGCTCCTATGGCTCCTCCTGCGTCACCAACACACTCGATGCTCTCCGCCTCGACATCAGAGGAGGACCCATCGGAGGCAGCGAGTTCCTCCTCATCCTCTGCTCCCAGCACGGGCCACCCTCCTGCAGATGCACCCATGGCGAATGGGTTTCTTTCTTCAGAGTCCGATTAGATATCGAGTTTGCAGTAGTGGTAGTAGATGTACAGGATGACCCTTTTTTGGCAGTCTGGGTCATGGTTAGATTGATAGATACTAGGAACGTACATACAATGTCCCGTGGGGACCACTTGGGTTGCTGTTCATAGAAACTGGCCGTTTCATTTTGTCTTAGCGGCCTCATTTTGTCACCTTGTACTTTTGACAAACTTGAAAATCAGATATATATATATATGTACATATTTATGATACAGTTTGTAGTGGTTCTGCCCTTATTATACTTTTATTTATGTTGCGTTATTTACAGTATACCGATTAATCCATATTTATTCCGCCGTCACGCAGAAATTTTTGTTACACGATTAAGTATTCTTATGCGAGTAATTAATACTAATACAGGAAATAGAATTTAACCAGTATCGTACGTAATCGCTTATCAGATAATTTATTATGACTTAAGCATAGTACTTTGTCTGGTAAGGTGTTACACTTTTGGCATCAGCAAAACCTATAGTAAGTGTGGAAATATCTGATATACTTATTTTGCATAGGACATCGTGTCAACTCACACTCCATTACTCTTGGATTGAGTGTGGACTCTACTTGAACTAGGCCTATACTCCATCTATTGGTAGATAGAGTGTGAGTTGTTATGGTATCCCATATAGAATGAGTTCACCTATCATAACTCATTTGGAAGGAAAATTAGGAGGGTGAAGGGTTCCTATATACCCAAGACTTTTACCGTCATTTGTATTAGCTATTACCCTTTTATACGTTGATATTAATACACTATATAGGATTTGGACTAAGTTTCACATTGAAACTTAAGTCTCGGATCATTCATACATATATACTTGTTCTTTTATTCTTCTCTTTTGATACTAGTTCTAACAGAACTTAAAACCAATCTTATTGATTTTTCCTTAAGCAATCCATGATTTTCTTTTCTTTATGATGTTTTAGACACATATATGTAAAATTATTCACCTTACCTTTTTTTTTTAGTTGAAACCAGGGTATTCACTGCCGGAAAGCAGCAACTAGTCCCTTCGTTGCCGGAACTTTCTGAAAAGGCAAACGACTGGCCACGAAATGCGGTCTATTCCCATAGGCGAGGATCAAACCCTTGACCTCATGGTCAAGGGGCGAAGTGAGTTGCCACCACACTGTAACATCCCGATTTCCGACTTCACCTTTGGATTTCAATAGGATGACTATTTCCGAGTTCCGAATTCATTTTGGCCAATTTCCGACTTCACCTTTGAAACTCAGATAAGAAGATTATTTCCGAGTTCCGAGTTCGCCTTCGGATTCCACATAAATTCCGACTTCACATCCTGTCTGACTTCCGATTTAATCTTCAATTTTGATTATGACCATTTCCGACTTAGAGGTATATTGGGCATAATTTCCGACCTCCGACTTCAAGTGGCATAATGTACTTCTTCACGACTTCCGACTTCATGGCTCAAAGGTGTTTATACACGGTTTCCGATATAATCAAATTAAGATACCGACTTCCGAGTTTAAGTACTTGGGTTTGGAAATGTGACTCGAATTTCCGAGTTCCGACCTTAATGTTGAACTCAATTGGAGTGGACACGAGTTCGGACCCTTGAGCCAATTTCCAGTCACACGAGTTCCGATATCCGATTTTACATCCCGCATTGGCATTCCCGAGTTCAAATAGGGAGTTCCGAGATTATAGGACTGCCAGCTGCATGACTTCCGAGCTCAGACCTTGATACAAGATTTCCTCCAGTCACAACGAGATGGGACGAGTTACGACATACGGCTTCAGCTCCAGTCTCAACCAGGATAACACGAGTTCCGACTTAAGGTGTAATAGAGACGAGCTCCGATTTCAGATAGAACAGAAGCGTATTCCAATTTTTGGATGACGTGAAGAGCAATTTTGACACAAAAGTGAGAGACATGGCCGAACTTCAACCACAAAATTCCAACCAATCAACACCACAACTTTCATGTATTTAAATCAGACTCTTCTCTTCATTTCGGTCTGATTTACGTTCCCCTTCCCAGCCTTCTTCTCCTTCCCTTCTCTCAATCAACTCCATTACTCCTTCAAGCTTAGCAAGGTTCTAACACTCCAAGTTTCAGCACTTAGCCAAACCTTGCTCCAAAGAGGTAGGATTCTACTTCTACTCTTAAATTCCTTGCCCTATGATTGCATGAGATTGAACTCTTCTTTGTGTATGTGATGAATTATTAGATGTATTATGATGGATTATGATTAAATTCATAGTAGATTTTGAATTAGAATTATGATTAGAAGGAGAAAATTAGAAGAAATGGATGGGTTGGGATGCTGCCTGAGTGAGAATTCCACGGTAGTCCGTACGACGGAGTGTACGGCGCCGTCTACAATTGGTCAAATCCGATGAAACCATTTTTAGATGAAAGTAGACGTTCAAGGCTTTCCATAGATATATCATATAAGGTTATTGGATTAGTATTGAGTGAGATACGAATTTTTGAAGTTTGACCTAGGGTTCAGGATTTTCATCCGAGCAGGGTGAAATGAGGAGGGTATAACTCACCCTATACAACTCCGAATTGAGTGAAACCAGTTTTGTTAGAAAGCTTACACATAGAGGAACACCCCAATATAAGATTCCGAGTTTGTTATGGTCCCAATTGTTCCCAGTGATTCGAGAAAATTGTCCTATGTCCAATCTAGGCCAAAACAGAGTAGTTCAGAGAGGTAGAATTTCAGGACTTATAACTCGAGGTATACTTAAACAAATGGAGTGAAACTTGTGGCAAATGAAAGGTTGTCCTGTTAGCTTCAATATGAGACCAATTTTGCATGATTTGAGCTTAGTTTCTATTTTTAGTGAATGTATACTTCCAGGAGTGTAACTCGGGTTAGTGACTGAACAAGTTGAGGTAAGATTTAAATATCTTGAGTTATATGGATCAAAATGATATGGGACCAAAGAGGTTAGAAAGTAGACATATAGAGCTATGATATATCCAAATTTCAGATCTAAATGAGTTGAATAGAAATAAAAGTGGATCATATGAAATTCGGGCAGAACCGAATAGAAGGTAGCAGAATGGCCAAAGTGATAGTTTCACAAAGTGACCCAATTGAAGATTTCACAAGTATTAGGGAAACATATAAAGTTTGAGTTGAGGATGGCCAGTTTGATATTGATATATATGTGTTAAGTTGATTATGTTGTTATGACTGAGTTGCCGTGAGAGCTGGCACTATTCATGGGGAAACGGACCTGATCCGTTATGCTGCCGAATTTACGGCAGGAGTCTAGGGGACCATGAGTGTCTAAATTACAAGGAATTTATGATATGAAATATATGAGAATAAATCAAGAGGCAGTAGGATGTGAGATATATGAGAAATACTGATGTAGCATATGTACAAGTACATTTAGCATGACTATGCTTGACGACGCATGAGAATGAAAAGATATAAGTATATTAAGTGTGAACATAAAGATGTGAATTCCCTTGTGGGTGAGTCGGTGTGACAATGGTCACGAGTTGAGCTGACAAGCTCACTCCAAGGCCAGGCTACCCAAGGGCAGTAAAGGTTAAAGAGTAAAGACTTAAAGGCTAAAGATTTAAGTATATGCCCCACTCACATCAGGCATGGCATCGACCCAGCTAGTGTGAGACTATGGGGGGTAGGACTTACATGAGGCATGGCATGACCCAGCTAGTGTAAGTACCGAATGAAGGTCCCATATTCCTAAGGAACGTGACATGGCGATCACGCTCTGATGGGGTATGACATGGCGATCATACTCTGGAATGTGGCATGTAAAGATATAATGATGAGTCTATATTCCTAAGGAACGTGACATAGCGATCACGCTCTGACGGGGTATGACATGGCGATCATACTCTGGAATGTAGCATGTAAAGATATAATGATGAGTCTATATTCCTAAGGAACGTGACATGGCGATCACGCTCTGATGGGGTATGACATGGCGATCATACTCTGGAATATAGCATGAGGATCCCATCTTCCTAAGGAACGTGACATGGCGATCACGCTTTGATGGGGTATGACATGGCGATCATACTTTGGAATGTGGTATGATGCTGCACTTGAGGACGGCGATACGTAACGCTCAAGTGTAGACAGATCCAAGCACCCTAGGGACGGCGATACGTAACGCCTAGGTGTGCCGAATGAAAGAAAAGTAAAATTTTATGTATATGTATGAATTCCAGTGCAAGTTAAGTGAGGTACAGATGTGATGTTCCCATTAGATTAATGCTATATGCATTTTATATGTTGAAGTTATTATCCATGGTATTATTCATGAATTAATCTTGTGTACACTTTCCCAAAGGACCAGTATGTGAGTAAAAATGAACTTTGCTTCGGATAAGACATTTTTCGAAATATAAAATTAAACCGTTTGTGCAGCATGTTCACCTTTTTCAAAGTAAACCGAAGCAAACTGGAGACGACCATGATGACACTATGTATGAAAATTTGAGGATCCTACTGAGAATTTTATAATTCTCACTCTTATTTCCATGTTGTCTCCAGATGATTTTAGAAGTTTCCAAAGACAGCTGAAGTTGCTGTCAGACGAGGTCCGTTCAGGTAATGATATGACTCCAGGGTATGGTACTATGACTTAAGCATAGTACTGTGCTTAGGAGGGTGTTACACACACCACATCTCATGGTTATTATTCACCTTATTTTTTGATAGGCACTAAGTATGTTTCGGTTGAATAAGATAATGTCTAAGTAGTTAAAAATTGTAACAGGTTTCTATTACCACTAGCCCTTTTTTGCTTTGATTTAATACTTGAAGAGGGCATATTAGAAATAAAGAATGTAAACACTAGACCTAGGTTTCCTTTTTATATTAGAATTATATTAGTATAGATATTTTTAAAAGAATTATTTTCTTTATATTAGAATTAAATTAGTATACATATTTTTAAAAAAATATTGTCATGCCACATTTTTTTTAAAAAAATTAAGTCCATATAATTGCCCAAAATGACATGATAATCTATTAAAATTCTCATTGAATGCTACATCATTAGTGCAAAAAATTTTGTCATTTATTTTTTCAATTCTTATGGCATATGTTAGAAATTTTAATTTTTATAGACTAACGTATGAAATGCTATTTTGGTCAGCAATGACTCTTAAAGCATCTCTAACACTCCATCATTAAGTCCCAACTGCAATGTGGGTCGTACAAATTGGATCTCCCACTTTTCATTTCACTGTTGGACCTAAATAATAAAGTGTGGTTAAAGGGACCATGACCAATTTGTGTCTCATCAAATAAACATGTGACACGTGTTTGTAGTAGCTTTATATATATTATGGTGTACAAATAGTCATCGCACAATGGCTATGCTTTTTATTATTTTTTTTTTAATTTTTACTCTACATATCAACATTTTCTTACTTTTTTTCACAGCTCTTTCCAACTCTTTCTAACATTTTCCAAATTCTTTACATATAAATTCTGCTCCTCTATTTATTATAAAAAAATGGATTCAAATTAATTTAACTTCAATTCTTTTTCCCATTGTTTGCAAATTCCAACTTTCCTCAAACTTCAATTAAGCAATATTTCAATTACATAACACTTTCAAAATTATGCAATGTTGCCTATAATCATGTAGTGTTTTCTAAGTATTTTGAAAAGTTGTTTTAGTTGAAAAAAAATAGTTTGAATTTTTTAGATTTTAACTTCCCAAAAATCAATGTAAGAAATTTTTATCCACAATTTAATTTTTTAAAATTATTTTTAATAAAAATTATTCAAGAAATTTAAATTTCATATTTTTATCCAATCCAAAAATAAAATTGCATGATAAAAGATATTTAAAATAGAGTATTTCATAAATCTATTAATTCTTTATTTTTTTCCAATTTGAAAAGCACATGAGATTAAAGTTGGTCCCTTCTATTGGAGAGAAAAATACCAATATTAAACCACTTTCATTTTTTGTGGTGCGTTGATTAGGTTGCACTTATGTTGCAAAGAATGGGGTCAAAATTGGGACCCAAGCTGAATCTCCCATTGAAGATGCTCTTAGGACTAGTTTAATTTGAGCGTAGGAAATATGAGTACAAAATTAATATATTAGTTTGCTATGCAATTTTTCTAATATAAAATTTTCACCCCAAACCAAAAACCCTTAGGATATGTTTGGTATGGGGATAAAAATTGGGCAAAAGGGGTAAAGTTTTATGGATAAACTTCATATAAAATACATAGAACTTATCCATGAAATTTTATCTCCAATTTTTATCTTCATATCAAGCACACCCTAATTTAAAAATTTCTTTTATACACAACAAATTTTTAATATTTTATGAATAAGGATCTAGTGGATACATGGTGAATTTTGAATTTAGTTTAGAAGAAGTGTTTGTCTCACATTCAGTTTGATAAAGTTTGAATGTTTTGGGAAAAGCTTGACTCTAGTCCATTGGCCATTGAGGAGGCTATAATTCATTCGGGGGGCATTTGGATTCTGGCTAATACTCACTTGGATGCTAGTCATATTGTGAGCAAAAAACACCAAGAGATTACTGTTGAGTTAAAAAAGGACAATGCCATTTGTAGATACACAACAATTTACGCTAGTCCGGTTCCCACAATGGCCACTACTCTTTGGGATCACTTAGTAAACTTGGGTGATACTATGAATAGAGCTTGGCTTCTCATAGGAGACTTCAATGAAATTTTAAGTACTACAGAGGTCAGAGGGGGGACGTTTTCTCTAACTAGAGTGTAATCCTTTGCTAACATGATAGCCCATTGTGTTCTTATTGATCTGGCTTTAAGGAACTTTTTCACCTTGCATAGGATTGAGAATGGATGTTAAACTATTTCAAAGAGGCTTGATAGAGCTCTTTCCAGTAGTGATTGGTGTCTATCCTTCACTGAGGCCAAATTAGAGGTTCTTCCCAGACATTACTCTGATCACCATTCATTACTTCTAAGGTGTAGTGGTACTGTTGGCTTGAAAGGCCCATACCCATTTAGGTTTGAAGCTACTTGGGCTTCTCATCTGGCTAGGTGGTGGAGAATGCTTAGGGTAAAGGTGGTCATGACATAATCTCTTGCCTCTTAGAAGTGAAGGAAGATTCCATCACTTTCAATAAAGAGGTGTTTGGCAATATATTTAGAAGGAAAAGATTGCTGGAAGCTAGACTTAAAGGAATCCAAAGAACCCTGGAAATAACATATACTAGTGATCTTATTCGGTTGGAAAAGCAACTTCAACATGGCTATGAGACTACCTAGCTCAAGAAGAGATGCTTTCATACTAAAAGTCAAGGGAAAAATGGGTGAAGTATGGTGACAAAAATCCTTCCTTCTTTTATGCTCAGGCAGTAATCATATGGATGAAGAATTATGTTGAGGGCCTCTTAGTAGGTGATATTTGGTGGATAGATGCTAGTATTCTCTAGAATGAGGTAGTAAAACACTTTAAAACCATGTTCTGTAGGCCCGCCAATAGCAATAGACAGAACATGGAACTATATGGATTTGCTAGTTTGTCACTTGAGGGTGTTGAAACTTGGGACTAAAGAAGAAGTGTAGGATGCTTTGTGTTTCATGAAGCCTTTAAATCCCCGAGTCCAAATGGGTTTCAACCCATTTTCTTTAAAAATTATTGGCATATTGTGGGATACGATGTTTGAAATTTGGTAAAAATAATCTTTCACTTTGGTTATTTTGATCCTCGCTTGTTAGAAACTCTTATTGATCTTGTTAGAAAAGTGGACAATCCAGTGTGATTTGGCGAGTTTAGGCATATTAGTCTTTGTAATGTAGTGTACAAACTCATTACAAAAGTTTTGGTAAATAGACTTCATCCCTTTTCGAGTAGTATGATTGGTCCTTTGTAGAGTAGCTTCATTCCTTACAGGGAAACTACAAACAATGTCATAGTTGCTCAGGAGATTGTTCATTATATGTAGAAATTTAAAGATAAGAAGGGCTCTATGGTCCTTAAAATATATCCTGAAAAGGCTTATGACAATATGGATTGGAATTTCTTGGAGGAAACTCTTGGGGATTTTGGCTTTCCAAGTAGAATTATCTTTCTCATTATGTACTGTGTTACATGTTAATTAGGAATGGTAAACGTACAGAGAATTTCTCCCTGAATAGAGGTTTAAAGTAGGGTGATATCCTTTCCCCTTACCCTGTGTTATATATGGAGAAATTGGCTATGCTTATCACAAATAAGGTGGAGAACAGGGAATGACAACCAATTAGATTGTCTGCTAGTGGCCCTGGTATCTCTCAAATATTTTTTGCAAATGATATTAAGCTAAATCTAATCATGCTAAATTTATCACGCGAGTTTTAAATGATTTTGAAGCCACTTCTAGGTTGAGGGTGAATCTAAGAAAGTCTAGAGTTTTCTATTCCAAAATGGTGTCAAAAAGCCAAAAGGATCAAATTCACTCTATTACATCCATTGATTTTTGTGCTAATTCTAGCAAAACATCTGGGTGTTCCTCTCACTCAAGGTTGAGCCAAGAAGGAAGATTTTCATTTTATTATTGAGAAGATGCATGACCGATTGTGTACTTGGAAATCTAACCTTCTAAATAGAGCTGGGAATTAACTTTGGCAAAGTTAGTATTAACAGCTACGCCAATCTACACCATACATACCATGTGGATTCCTAAGCAAATCTATAATGAGATGGACAAATTTTCTAGGAATTTTTTGTGGAAAAATAATGATGGAAAAGGTATAAATTTGGTGGCTTGGGACATAGTTACAAATCCCAAGATGGAGGGTGGGCTAGGTATTCGTTTTTCTAGGAAGGCAAGTGTTGCTTTACTTGGCAAACTGGTGTGGAATGTCATACAATCCACCAATAAACATTAGGCCCAACTTCTAAAGAACAAATAACTTAGAGATGGAAATATCTTTAGTCATTTGCACCATAAGGGTGCGTCATGTATGTGGAAAGCAATCTCAACGGTAGCCAACATTCTCAATAGCGGATTTATTGTTAGACTTGGAGATAGGGAGGCATTGATATTGTATGATAAATGAATCCCAAATGCTAGGCTTTATGCGAAGCTAGATTATGTTCATATCTTTGATACCCTTCTTTGAATTAAGGACATTTGGTATGATGGAGCTTGACACCTTTAGCATTTGGCAACTCCTTTGCCAGATGAAGTAAAGGATCTCATTTACAACACTCTCATTTGGCTCCATGAAGATAGTAAGGATAAGCTGGTCTGGTGTAACCATTATCTAGTGTGTACTTCATAGCTTCTAGTTACAATTGGTTAAATAATCAAGTTCCCACAACAAGAGATGGTGTCTGGAGTTGGTTATGGAAGCTTGCAATTCTGAATAAGTGCAAATTCTTTATGCGGCTTTGCCTCCATGAATCCTTGCCAACTAACTTCGTGCGGCATTCTCGTGGACTATGTGCCTCCATTGTTAGGACTAGGTGTAATGAAAATGCTGAGATGATTGTTCACTATTTGAGAAAGTGCCCAAGCTCAAATAGTATCTCACTACCACATAAAAGTGTTTTATTGGTTGTTTTTTAAAGCATTTAGTGGCAGTTTTCTACAATCGCTGATATAACTGCCACGAAAGGCATTCATTACTGGCAATTTAAACCAACAAAAAGTTCCTAGTTGGGGTTATGAACACCATATTTTATTCGGAATTTTTCATCATTATCTATTAATTATCAAAAAATGGAAAAAAAATATAAAATAAAAAAAATCCAATTTTCAATTCCTCCATTCTTCTATATTTTCAACAAATTTTGTCTCCTAATCCCTCTATAACCACTTTTCAGTTTGACCCTATCTCTCTATCTCTACAGCTGATTTTTAAATTTTTTTATCTTTATCCTTCTAGATACAATCTAACTTCTCAACCAATTTTTAAATTTTTATCTCTATCCTTCTAGATACAATCTTATCTTTCTTTAGTTTGTTACAATATCTTTTTCAAGATTCCCACTCATTGCTCCTCTATAAATAAGACCCACTACCACACAAAAAGAGAAGACTTTCACTATTTTTTATTTTCATTCCCTCATGAACTCTTGAATCTTAGCTCCATCACAGCTCTTCTCCATTCACCTCAGTTGCTAGTCACCATTATATTCTCTGCTCTCTACTTACCCAAGAATCACCGCCTAGCCATCACCTATCCCTTATTGCAAAACACCATCATGTTCATTCACTACAACCACAAATTCAACCCATCAATCACAACTCAACACTATCACTACCGTCAAGCTCACAACAACTAGCATCAACCTTCAACTCTTCGAAGTGGAAGATGGCATCACCAGCCCACTGACATGTCATCACCATCAACAACCACCACTGTTCATACCTCCATCAGATCAATGAAATAGCCAAAACCTTACAACCTTGAGCTAACAACGACCCCTCACCTTAGCCCGCAACCACCACAACAACCTCTGCTTTTTGCCTGAATCGCGAACCAGCAAGTAATCCAGCCCTCAGTCACTGTCAACCACCAACGCGTTGTCTAGCCTCTTTACGTCGATGTACACATCCACATTGGATGATTGCACCATAGCGTTGACCTCAATGGACCGCTAATGTCTTTGCTACCCATGGCCAACAAAGCTTAGTGCTTTCACTATCGTCATCACTCTTGCATGGTTCCTATTTTTGTGTGTTGCTGTCGATGTCAAGGAGCATGTATTTGTTCTATTCTTTCATCATTTTCCTTCTTAAAATTTTTCTTATTCTTTCTTTTGAGAATTTGACTCATTTTTTAACTGAGTTGCATCAGTTTCTTTTCCTTCCATATGAGAGTGAGGTTATTTGGGGTGAAGGCTCCTATGTACCAATAGTTAGAAGGTGCACCCATACACCGCATTATCTGATGGTTTGGATGTGATAGGTTATAGATACACCAAAAAATATATTTTTCACTCTAAAACTCTCACAATTTCTCTTCCACCCCACTTTCCCATTTTCAACTATATCTGGCACCTCCTTTTCTCTTCCCCACTCACCACCATTTTCGCCAACACATTGATGAACCATCACCAAATCTCCGGCAAATCATCGCCATGACATCCTTGTCGCTCTGGGAGCCATCACCCATCATTCCCATCTTCAATGCTTTGGTTCATGTAACTTCATCACATTAGACTATTGCAGCATCATCCATGGTGCGGGTGGCAGCTGTTCAGCCTTTGATTTTGCTTGTGAGAAAGCTGGAAAAGGAGCCAGCTACTGTGCGACACACCTATTGCTGCGAAACATGGTACATCTTTTTCTATGGCACCAGTAATAATGAGAGGATGCAGTGATAGTCTACTGCAATAGTGGCGATTGTGGTGACGGTGAGTTGGTGGCAGTGGTTGCTGGTGGTGGGAGAAGAAATGGCTATGGCTAGTAGGAGTAGGGAAAGGTTGGGTGGCTAGGGTGAATCACAATATGTTGCTTTATCAGTACACCATTACATCCTATCCATCAGATATCAAGGTGCTTAAAGCACCTTGTTTAATAAAGTGCATTAGGGCCTTTCCTAGTTATTTGGGTTTGGGTTATGGCTCTTACTATTTCTTTAAAAAAAAAAAAAAAACAAAAAGTAAAAGTGTTTTAAGTTGCCTTTCTAAATGAGTTTTCTCTTTTATTAGAGTGTTTTGAATTTAATTTGTCTTAAAATTTCTTTTAAGCCTCATTCAAATAAATTGTTTGCATGCTTTACCCTATTATAATAAAATAATTTCTTTTCTTATTTCTTTAGTCCACGCAACAGCTTGTAACATTGATGTATGGTTTAACCATCCTCAAGGGTTGCGAGAATTTTTAGAGTTTATTGTAATACTCATACTATCTTGAATCTTGTGCAAGGATGGATTATTTTTTTCTTTCTTTTTCTTTTTTTGTAAATAAAGGGTGCATTTGTTTGCAATTTTTTAGACCAAAAATCATTTTTTATATATTTTGATTATTCTTTAAAAATAATCAAAATACAAAAAAAAATATATTTTTAACTTTTTTACATAAGCTAAAAAGAGTAACTTTTTTTAAAAAATTAATTTTCAACTTTTTCAACTGTATATAAAAAATTTAACTTTTATAATCATTTTTTTAAAAGTTAAAATAAACACACACACAACCAATCCAACACAAGATTAATTTCTACAAGAACAATAATGGTTTTGAGTTCCTCATTTGCACCAGAGAATATATAAGAGCGGCTAACCTAGTCAAATAAAAAATTAAATTTTCTTTAATTTTGTTTCTTCTTCTATTTTTTATTTATTTTTGTAAATAATTATTATATTAGTTTTTCATTCTTTTTTAAAAAAATTGTTATGAATATTATTATAATTATTAATTTACATAATAAACTCTAAGATAATCATCATAAGATGGGCGTATCATAGGTACAATGCGATTAAATTTCCACCATTCCTTGTACATAATTAAACTCTCGAACCTAATCTCATTTTTAAAGGATTAACTCCATTAAATTATTCTTCAATAATTTTTCTTAAATAAAATATTGGTGGCAACTCCATGATTTTTAAAAAAATTTTAGTTGCCTCTTATCGCAGCATTCTCCGAGTATGTTGTGACAAAGATTTAAATCGCTACTAAGTGGAATTGGAATTCTAGGCTCAACTTGTGTTTTTATCAATTAAAACCACCAATGAAGTAATTCTAGAAGCTTAAATATGTGTCTTTCATAATAGCAAATTTTTATATTTTCCAAATTTTATATTAATGGGTCCAATTTTAAAATTTAATATTAATATTAATATTAATATTATATTAATTACTTTCTAATTAACTTCTTTTTTAAAGAATCATATAAAATATCAAAGAGTAAATTATAATCTCCAATATCCTTCAGAAGCCACTTCATAATTTGAACCTATATGAGCTAAAAAGTTTAGATGAACAACAAATCAAGTTTTAATAAAATCTTTTGTTAACTAACCATTTGTTTAAGTATTTAAATGCTTCTGTGAGTTAGAGCAAATTATTCACACAGGAATGAGTGTTGGGATTGTACAAAGTTCAAAGTTCAAAGTTCAAAGTTCTTTTACATATCTCATCTTTACACTTTTAGAAAGAGAACACTTTGTCAAAACTATGGTCTCTCTTATTCAAAAAGCATATCAGAAAGTTCCACAAGATGAATCTATGTCACTAAAACGAAAAACAAGTCATCAAAAGGATCACAGACTTTTCAGAAGGATAAATTATCTATAAGGCTATGACCCAAAAGGTGACTTCTAGAAAGTTAAAATTCATGAAGTACCACACTTTCAAAGCTTCTTCTGCAGAACTCAAGAATCATTTTCAAAAAGTCAAATGTAACATGACAAGATCCAAAAGAAATGCTAACAAATCTAAAAACCTGGTGAACCATCAACGGCTATTTTTCCTCTTCTATGATACTTTCACTTTCTAAGAAAGAAAACAACATCTGTGTCCAATCTTAAACTAGTGGAACATAAAGGCTCAGAGTTCAAGATTTGCACATCTCAACGGATATATTTTAAAGTCTATAAAAAACTGGAAGACAATGAAGAATTGGTTGAACTGTTGAACATTATATGATTTGAAAGATCATTCTATACTTCTTCTTTCTTAATCTTCTAAACATCTAAGAAGTTACTTGTTGTAACTTCTAAAAAGAAAAACCTTCTCTTTTGTATTGTATTAGCAAATGTACTCTTTTTGGGAGCATAGAGAAGTCACTACACACTATGACAAAGTGTCTATACTCTTTCGAGGTATTTAGTGTGAATGTATCAAACACAAACCAATATCAGTTTATTGCAACCTGACCCATTAGTGGTCATTGTTAGCTTGGAAAGGCTAGGAAAAATACTACTTAGAGTTAACTTGGAGAGGCTGTCTAAAGATTACTCATTTGTAAGTGCTTGGTGAAGCTTGGAAAAATAATACTTGGTTTATAAAATCTTAACAAAATATTGGGAACTAAACATAGGTAAGTGATTGGTCAAACTAGTACAAAATATCTCTGTGTGATCTTTCTATCTTTTCTACTCCTTAATATTATTGGTCATTAAGTTTATGATTTTGAGCACAAACTTATTCACTATAAAATAAAAATATTTGTGAAACAACTATTTTTATTTCTAACTCAATCGCTTTTGCATTCTAAGTCCAAAACTTGAGAAAGTTATTTTAAAACTTTTTTCAGGAACTAAAATTATATTAAAAACATGATTCAACCCCCCTTCTCGTGCTATTTCATCCTACATAAATAAATTTACATAGGTGACATCTAAGCAAAACATACACGCATTCATGCACACACACAAAATGTTTACACAATATCTTTTACACATAACAAAATGCTTGCTGGTTTTCCAAATCCATATGTCTAACTATACGACTTTATTAAGTAATAAATATTTATTTCATATCTAAATAAAAAATTACACAAAAATGTATAATGGAATTTGAATATTTAACTCTCTCATTTTATGTATAAAAAGGTAAAAGTTGGATGATCTGCTATAGTGATGTGAATATACAATGGCTTTTCTCCGTTCACTCGTACAATAGGTGACCCACAAGCATAGTTATAACCAAGGTTGTTAAAAGCTCGATTCATTTTTATGCTTTTGTTCGAGCTATTTCTTGGCTCTTGATTGTGCTAGGCATGCCGGATCTTGAAATCAGCTAGCAAAAGTCTTTATGATTCCAAGTGTCAAACAATTGCTCCAAGAAGGGAAATCTACTCCTTGGATATAGGTTTCCAAATTACTCAAAGAAAGCACTTGACTAAGATCAAGCGTATAGTAACCAAAAACGCAAGTAAAGAGTAGATGAAATTGTAATCGGCTAGATTTGTATTAAATCAATAACCAGTTACAACAGGTATCCTTTTCAAGTTTCCATGGTGCCAATCCATGTGGAAGAACTTGAAAGAAGGAACAATTGCAAGGAAAAAGGCTAGATCATTCCTAAACCTCCATGGCCTATTTGTGTGGAAAGTTTAAGAAGAGGATTTGATACAAGTGTTAAGGCTAAAGAGCTAGCAAAAAGGCTAAAAGTGTTGGAAAAGTAAACAATAGAAGTAAAAATAACATAAATTGATAATTGGGGTTGATCATTCTAAGATCCGTTGACTGTTTAACTCTTACACTATTTATAGGCAAAATTTTCCATAACCGCTTTCCAATAATTGCTCTGATTGTGTGCTCCTTAGCTAGTTGATTTGGTTTCTTCTTAGTCGAAGTTTGGAAGGGTTACCACGTGTTTGCTTGCTAAATTGGATTTAGAAGCTTTTATTTATGTCTTGGCTCTTTAGAATCCTTCATTTTGCATTGTGAGTCGGTTCTCCGTCTAAACCGATTAGCCCTTTTACTTTGAGCTTGGTCGAGTAATGTTTTGATTATTGTCTTCGGCCACTGCTCTTTTAGCCGTGCTAAACTAAAGGTTCGACTGATAGTAGGAGACATTTATAACCTTATTCAGCCAAATTTGGCCCGTAGCCAATGACACTTGAATATTTTGATGCCAACATATTGTCCTTTATATTAAACTAGCCAACTTTTCCTCTTAGGCTAGTTTAATGCAACGGCTCGATTTCTTTTCTCCATTAATTTAAATAATCGTTAGCAATTTGTTTGCTATAGTAACGGATAGTTAAAAAAAATCTCTTAGAGAGTATAAAATCAATCGATTAGCTTTCACTATTCCACTTTTACTATTACTGACCTTCTAGTACACATTTTCTCCAATATACCACGCTTCTATATTTATGATGTCTTCAACCTCTTCTAATTTTGCTAACCCCAACCTTTCTGGAGATCATGAGCCATTGGTACACGAATCTTCTTCTCCTTCTTCTTTTTCTTTCTCTTCATCTGTAGCACTTTTGATTGAAGAACCCATGGTTCCTTCTGCTAAAATTGCCAACCCCTCTACTCCTAAGGTTTTCGATGAAGAGAACCGTAGATTATCCTCGACCCCACTTTACATTCATTAGATCAAGGGATGGCCGAGGAGGATAATTTCATCCCTCTTCCTAGGTATGAATTACTGCTAGCCCCCCCAGGTACCATATTTACAACTGCCCTGCCTAACTCACTATGTGGCCTAGTCCTTCAGACTCATATATCCATTGGCTCAACAGAGTAGTTGCTAAGAAAAGGGATAAATGGAAGCAGATTGGGATTTACGACATCATTCTTTTGCCAAAGAAGGAAATCCCCCAACTTCGGCTTGCTATATGGCTTCCTAACAATCTGGAATTCGTCGGCAAATGCTTTCTGCCTCCCTTTCGAAATAATGGCTCCAACATTGTACGACATGGCAACAATCACTTGATTGCCAGTAGATGGAGACGGGGTGCATTTCTTCATGACGTTCTCGGCAGACTTGGGCTTCCAAATTAATAAAAAGAATAATGTATATTCCATTTACATCAATACCTTCAATAGGGGCAGTGGCCCTGTAGGAGACGTTGAACACAAGGCGTTCTTTCTCTTCTAGATCTGCCACTTAGCCTGCACTAGTTTAGTGGTTGTGGTAGCAAAGTTTGCCCCATATGTTTAAGCTATTCTCAGCTGAAGCTACTTCAACTTAAGCACACTCCTATTACCCTTGCTCTACAAGGGCATATTTACCTTGCTGCATAGGATAAAGAAGGAATAGTCTACGAAGACAGTATTCGGCCCATTCTGGTTTCTACAACTTTGGATTCAGCAATATTTTTCAGAGTTGTTTGAAGAAACAGTTCTCACCCGCACCATTCAACCGGCTATGTACAGAGACTTGTACACACAGTTCCTATTTTTGTGTCTCTTGGCATATGAGATGGCCAACCTCCTCATCAAAACAAAGGTCAAGACATCCCACTAGTTTTGTCCATACCAAGACAAAGTGTGGTCCATCATGGATTCGGTAAAGACTCATGTTGGCTACTGATTCAGAGCTATCAGAGGTCATTATGTAATGGAGAAATGTACTCACGACGTGTGATATGCTCAATGGGGTGAGGCTGAGGTCAAGATACAACCACGCTTCCTCTGAGCCTTCGAAACATTAGTGCTTAGCTTATCAACTTGGGTTAGTCCAAGATATTCCTCTTCCCTATGAGTCTTTCTCCAAATTTGATAGGAGAGCCAATTTGTATGCCAACGAGCTAGCAGATTGGGCGTTGAGCAGCAATGACAAAATCAATAGTTCTTGTTTCAAGAAGTTCAAAATTGCTCCCTTGGCTATCCAAAGTTCAGTTTGTGCTGGGACACCTTATTTAAGAAGATGTTAGGCTAGCCCCCCAGTACTCTTTTGTTGAAGCTCAAACAGCTAGGGGCTTTTGCTCTAGCATTGCATTCGCCACCACCAAGCAGTAAAACCATACTGGGTTCTTCTGCAGGACTGTTGTTGCTAAGGAGGCTTTGGCTGCTAAAAGTAAGTATTTCGCTTACCTTGCTATTTTAATTCTCTCCATTGTTGAATACATAATAATCATCTTTTGTTCCTTCCTTGTAGAAACCTCCAAAAAATCCAAAGGTGCAGAGCTCAATCAGCCTGCTATCCTAGAAAGCAGTGCTCCCACATTGAGAAAAAGCTCTCGGCAGCTACTTTCTCCCTAGCTAATAAGTATAGCTTCTTCGGAGGTGGTGATTCCTCCATCTAGGATCATTCCAGCACCTAAATTGATTGGAGCAGTAAGTCTCACAAATTGTTTCCTATCTTTGTTTTTGCATCTTTTCTAATCTATTATTATTTCCATTGTAAAACAAGAGCTACCGCTCCTCCTCCTCAGCCAACCAAAACGAAGAAGGCAAAGGTCCATTCTCCAACTCGGAAAGTGATGATTCTAGAATCGGGAGGTAGAGAAGAAGATGCAGATTTAAATTTTTCTCTACCTCAGCCCCCATTACAAGACTTTGTCTCAGCAACCATTGCCACTAGGTCAGCTCTTGCTGTTATGGTAGAAAAGGAGGAAGAATTGACCGTACCTACCAAAGAGCTGGATAGGTACTTCCTTTCTCCGTTGGCTAGTTCGGCCTCATTTCCCATCTCGAGCCACTTAGAAGGTGTGCAGAGTGTTTCAACAACACTTTTCCTACAGATCTTACTGTCTCGGATCATCTGTAAATATCTCTGCTTAAAATTGCTTTCTTGGTAAACCCTTCTATTGCCTTTAACGTCAAGGAGACTTGCTAACATCTGGTCGTAAGGTTGGAGACTCTAGTCTTCAACTATAAGATCCACGAAGCACACAGATCCTCTAGCCTTCAAAGCTTGAACCGGCTTTTCTGACCTGAAGGTGTAGAAGGAGAATCTTCGTAGCAAATTCCAAGATGTTGATATGAGCCAAAGGACTGGACAACAACGGCACCAAATGGTGTAAGGTCGCATTAGGGAAATTCACAAAGAAATAGCTTAGCTGCAAGCAGAGCTTAAAGAATTACAGCCTGAATTAATTTCTATTACATCCAACCTTAAGGCCGAATCTAAGTGCAAATTGCATCTCTACAATCAGGCTAAAGCATTAGATGGAGAGATTCATACTTTGGAGGAAAGGGAACCCATTCTGTAGCATGAAGTAGAAAGTAGCATCCAAGGCCTACTGCTTTTGTTTCGTTGGAACAAACCCTACCAGAAGCACCTGCTACTGACTTTGGGCATACATCTGACCCTGCCCTGCTTCTACAAACATCATGTGATATTGAAGGTGAAACCTATTTTGACACAACTAAGCCATTATAGCAACTTCCCTAATCCGACTTTAATCGTGCCAACTCCACCTAGCACGAATAGTGAAACCCCGTCTAAGACCACTCAGCCTAGCAACGCTGACCAAGACAAATTAGAAGTGGATCTTGTTGAGAATGACTCTCCCAACTAGCTCTCGAAATCATAGCCTGAGTGACTTAGGTTTTATTTTCCTTTTTTGTAATGCACTCTCTAGAGCTACTTAGTCAACTTTGTGGTTGATCCCTTATCCCTTTTGAATATTAATGAAATCTCCTATCATCGGACAATATCTTTTTAAATATTTTCCATTAATACTTCTTGCTAGTTCTTCGCCTTCAAGAGTAGATAGTTTATATGCACCACTATATATAATCGGGTAACAATAAATAGGCCCTCCCAAGTGGGTGACCACTTGCCAAATGATGTGAATAGCATTATAAAACGTAATAAAGTTTAATATAATATAGCAAAAAAGATACGAATAAGTGATATATTATCAACTGTACGTGTACATATGTAGGTCGGAAGCCGACGCTTCAGTCTATACATATAGATATATGTATATATAAATTAACAGCAGATGAAATAAAGGAACAGCAAAAATTCCCATTGCTAAAAAGCAAAGGCAGATATAGCAGGAGCAGGCTGTGTTCAATGAGTCCAACTTGAAGTCATGGTGAAGCTACAGGTCTGGGATCTCAATGAAAAGAGTGGCCATTGAGTCCTTCGACAGCGTCTGAGAATGATGCGGAAATACAACACGAGGTGAGAATTTAAGAAAATTCTCAGTAGAGTTCGTGTATAGCATTCATCTGACATCACATTCATTCTCAGTTGCCTCGATTTTTATTTAATTATAAAAGCATGTGTTCAAACTAGGCTATCCGTTTTAATGAGTTTAAGGAACAATCTGGTCCGAGGCAAGGTTTAGTTTTACTTTAGTTGACATAAGAAACAGAATAGATTACTAATAATGCTTCACAGAATAATAAATAGAATAAATGAATAAACGACAGTAAATAAACTTAATAGGCACTGCATCCATCTTGACATAATTATTTCATGTAACCATGCATTCATGTAATCATGCAGACTTAATCATGAACCTTTCTTCGTAAGCTTTTCCATTACTTTTTTTTATTTTCCATCTCTTGGTCCCCTGGGAGTTCTTGGCCATTTAGACTCCTGGATAATAGTCTGCTTTTCAGGATCGAGCTCGTTCCTATATAGGAATGCCGGGTTTACTTTCCCCGACCTTCCCACCGATCTATTCCCCTTAACTTCTTATCCGGGGTTGGCCCAAGTAGCATGGAGCTTTCATAGTGAAATAATTCTTATCATAACTTTCATAGCTTTCTTGAAAATGCACATGCATTAACATGTAATTCATAACTTATGCATGGATTCTATCGAAATTTCGGCAGCATAACAGAACGTGTCCGCTTCCCTATGAATAGTGCCAGCACACTAGAACATCAATTTGTCACAAAGGTCACAACATTGCATATATATTTCAACATGGAACTCATAATAACAATAATCTCATTAAGGCAAAGCTTCTGCCTCAGCATAGTCAGCCAACCCGGTTCTTCTAAATCAAGCCATAATTTCTATTTAACTCATTTAGATCTCAATTTGGGTATGTTAAAGTGTTATGTGTCTATTTTCTAACCTCTTTGGTCCCATCTAATTTTGATATCTATAGCTCAAGATATTTAGGTTTTATCCTGGCCTGCCCAGTGGCTAGTCAGAATCAGACAACTAAAAGTAAAAATCCACTAAAAATCGAAAACTGACTCAAATTACACAAAATTGGACTCATATTGAAACTAATAGGGTAAAGTTTCATTTACAAAAAGTTTCATTCCATTTGACTTAGTAGGGCTCGAGTTACGAGCCCTGAATTCTGACCTTCCTAAACTGCCCTGTTCTAGCCTGGTTTGGACATAGGGCAACTTTCTTGGATCACTGGGAGCAACTGTGATCTTATCTAATTCTGAAATTTTTATGAGACATTCTCCTATGTGTAAGCTTTCTAAAAAAGTTAGTTTCACTCATTTTCAAGTAGTATAGGGCGAGTTCTACCTTGAACAACCTAGTTTGCCCAAAACCAGAGTCAAAACCCTAGGTCGAAATTCAAAAATTCATATCTCTCTCAATTCTAATCCAAAAGCATTATATGATACATGTATGGAAAGCCCTAGATGTCTAGTTTTATATAAAAATGGTTTCATCAGATTTAATTGGCTATAGGTGGAGTTGTACACTCCGCCGTATGGAATGCCGAGGGTTTTTGGTTCTCCAACCCATCAGCTCTTCCTATTTTGATTCTTTCTTGCTTCCAATTCGGTTTTAACCAAACAAGCAGCCCAAAACCAGTCACATATCATCATAATCATTCATTTAAAAGATCAAAGATTGTGAAAATAATCCAACCTCAGCCAGCCAAGACCACAGAGTTGATGCAAGAATTAAACCTCTACCTTTGTTATAAGTGATTTTGCTTGATTTTTGAAGGCTTGGATGAACAAAGCTTGATTAGGCTTGATGGTTGGCTGGAGTTATGTAAGTGAAGAAGACAAGAAGGGAGCTGAAGGGAGGGGAGAAAGTGGCGCAAGAAAAGGGGTCTGAATGGGTGATAAAGGGTGGAAAAAATCTGATTATATGAGTGGTTATAGTTAACTTTCTTTGGCATTTGATTGGTTGAGATTCTATGGCTGAGTTTCAGCCAACTTTCCTTGCTTTTGTGGCCAAAGTGGTACCATATTTGGTGTTAAGTGGCTGAGTTATCAGCCACTCAAGGTAGGGTAAAGGAATTGAAATTCTATTGGTTCGGTTCCGATAGTTTAAAATACCGTAATTTTACCGATTCCCTTTAAATCGGTAAATCGGTTTTCAATAAAATTTTATGAAATCTCCTATACTTATAACTTAATTCTCTCATATATAAACTCAAGTAATTGCTAATCAATTGATTCTAAATAATTATTTAACCAAATTTTGATTATTCTCAATTATTTGATAAAACTGAATAATTAGGCAAAAAACGGTGGATGTTACACCCAGCCCCTAAACGGCCAAGGTTTTATAATTGCGTGTAGCTCCTCGGCTAGTAGCCTTTGGAGCGATCCATGCATTTGACAAGCTTCACACTCCCTAGCATAAGCAACACAATCGACTGTGATCGTAGGCCAATAATACCCATATCTATGTATTAGTTATCTTATCTTTGGATCTGACTTATGTGCTCCACAAGTGCCTTTATATGCTTTATGCATGATTATGTTGCCTTCATCATCATCTACACACCTCAACAATAATCCGTCTTGACTTCTTTTGAACAATTCATCATCAACCAATAATATTTTAAAGCCTTTTGCTTCAATTTATACTTGACTTTTGATGAAGGGCCACTCAAATATTGTTTAAGCTCAAACCTCCAATCCTTACTCTCCTTTGGCTGTATCTCGACCAAGTCTATGGCATTCACTTCATTCGACTCCAGCCGAAACTCGGAAGCTTGCTGAGCCAATTCATTAGCTACCACATTGTTATTTTAAGGGACATGAGTAATTGTCACCTCAGCAAATTATTGTGGTAGTGTTCTAGCTGGATTTAATAAGTTCATTAGAGTTGGATTATTGCATTTATACTCCTCTATCAATTGTTTGATCACAAATTAGGAGTCTCCTATAATTTTGATCATATTTGCTTCTACTGACAATAATATCTCAAACCAATAATTAATGCTTAATACTTGGCTTGGTTATTAGAGCATTGTAAATCAAATGAACACATAGATTTGCTCATATCCCCACTAGGGCTAATGATCACGATTCCAGCTCCTGCTCCCTTCTAGTGCTTGGACCCATCAAATGTCAACACCCAAGGTTCTAGCTAAACATACCCTTGACTAAATTCAAGCATTTCTTGGATATCTACATAATTCTGCCAGATAATTGGCTAGAGCTTGATCCTTAATAACTCTTAAGGGGATGTACTTTAAGGTAAAAGTATTGAGCTTTATAACCCATTTCATAAGTCTTCCTTGCAAGATTAGCCGATTCAGTAGGCATTAGACAATATCAATTTTGCATATTACCAAGAGTTTTCTTGGCAACAGATAATACTCCAACTTGGTGCAAGTGTGGAACAAGGACAAACATAATTTTTCAATTGGGGTATACCTTGTTTCGACATCATTGAGCAACTTGTTCAAATAATATACCGCTTTCTCTGTGCCATCTTTAGCATCTTGAGCTAGTAGACTACCGATAGACTCGTCAGTGGTCGACATAAAAACTTTTAAAGGCCAACTAAAAACTAGAGGAGTAACCACTAGAGGATTCATAAGGCAATCTTTGATTTTGTCAAAGGCCTCTTGATGTTCTTCCTTCCAGATGATCTTTTTGACTATCTTTAGCATCAGTAGAGGTGAGAAAGCCTTCATCTTACTAGCCGAATTGGCCTTGAATCTCTTGAGAAAATTTGTTTTGCCTATTAGGCTTTGTAATTCTTTATTGTTCTTGGGGGGTCTGACTTCCAACATGGCCTTCGATTTATTCTTATCTACTTCAATGCCTTGTTCTAGCCGAAACTCCAAAAGCACATTTAGCCGAATTCATTTTTAAAGAATGTTGCCGCATCCTTAAAAAAGCTTGCACAAAATCGGCTAAATGCTCCGAGAAATCAGCTGGCTTAACTACTACATCATCAATATATACTTCCATATTTCTGCCTATCAAATCATGGAATATCAAATTCATTGCCCTTTGGTAGGTTGCACCTGCATTCTTTAATCCAAATAGCATAACCCACTCAAAAATCCCAATGGATCTTGGGCAATGAAAAGCTGTTTTATGAATATCTTCCTTGGCTAAATAGATTTGATTATATTCCTAAATATACATCCATAAAAGTTAATATTCCATTATTAAGTGTTGCATCAACAAGCATATCGACCATAGGCATTACATATTTGTCCTTGGGCGTAGCTAAATTTAAATTTCTAAAGTCCATACAAGTTCTAACTTGCCCATTTTTCTTAATTACAAAAACTATATTTGACAACCAATTCATATATCTAGCTATCTAATGAACCCTGCTTTGAGTAGTTTTTCAATTTCTCCTTTTATCTTTAGCAAGAGTTTTGGATTTAATTTTCTTACAGGTTGCTTATGTGGTTTGTACCCCTCTTTGACAGGTGGCCGATGCTCTCCTAATTCTCAAGATAGTACTAGCATTTCATGGTAAACCTAGGCAAAATAATCCCGATACTTCTGATTAGTTTGATCTCGCTCTCTTTTCCATGCCCTCTATGAACCTATTCTAAGTCTGTCCTAATTGATTATAATTGAATTGTAATCGATTACAATTGTCTGGAAAAGGTTCCCAACCATTCTAGATGCTCTTGGGTTGAGATTTTCATAATTGTAATCGATTACATAAAATTGTAATTGATTAATAGAGGCTTATATAATGTCCAGGGACACTCTCTCTCCTCATTTTCGCATTTTTTTTCTCTTTTTCTTCAACCCAAAAACTCTCCTTACTCTTTCTAAAATCACTCCCTTTCTCATTCTATGCCTTTATAATAAATCTTTCCACAAAAATCTACTCCAAACACCATCTAATCACTTTCTATTACTTCAAATCATCATCAAATCTGCCACTTTCACTCTCTACCTCCACCGTTGTCAATTTTGGAGCTTGGAGGAGAAAACTATGGGATTCACACATTTTATCCTCAAATGGCTTCCTAAGGGTAACTCCTATCCTCTTTTTCTTCACTCTTTCAAGAAAAATTCAATTTTTGCTTAATTGAGAGCTCCTTTTAAACACTAGGATAGAAATTAGGGATTTCTTGGGGTTTGAGGGTAATTGGTACTAACCTCTTATGTTAAAGATTAATGTAACACCCTAATAATCTCATACTATGTTTAAATTGTATTATATCTGATTATTAGTTGTTACTTATACTTGCGGAGAACTTAGATTCTTTTGGCAAATATGATACGCAAAAAATAGGGTAAATTCTCTTTTTCTTTTTCTTTTTTTAAGATATGCCGTCACTTTGAAAAATGTGAGCCTCGAGTGTGAATAGAGGAGTTAAATAGGGGAGTCGCACGAGAATCCATAATATAAATGGAATGATAAGGCATAAAACCAATACAAAATACATTAATACATAATAAGTCTCACACTTGCATTTCACATAAATAAAATTCATAATATGAAACATTACATCAAAGGTACTCATGGTTAAGTCATCATTAAATACCGAATACAAACTAACATGGTAAGTCTTAAAGCAAAATGAAACACATGAGGATGCAGGGCTAGAGAAATCTACTTGCCCTAGTACTGCACCAACCCTAGCATTAGTCTCCTGCAGCATACTCGGTTCTACAAACGTCACAGTCCAGAAATGCAACTTCTCCTAACTCTTGGCCCTCGGGGGACGTGTGGCATATGAATCCTGAGGGGATATCGGCTGATCACCTAAATACGGCGAGCACCACAATTGGGCTCGATCTTGTGTGGGGTGCAGTTGGCTGCCGAAGGTCGCTCTTTGGATGGATCCTCCTTGGAAGATGGGTCAGCACCCGGATGATACTCTAGAAGTGGCGGCGAAGCCGCTACGGCCCTAGGGGTGGCCGTGGAGCTTAGCTCTATCATTGGAATAGCTAGCTGGGATTCGAACGAGGGTATCCTTGGGGACATGGGAAACATCTGGAAATCCGGCAGTGGCTCCGGCGAAAAGTCCCACGGGCGTAACGACTGACCTAGTAGTGCTCCAGGGAAATCTTGAGGGGCTAGTGGTACAATGAGCGGTGTAACATCCACCATAATTTTTCTTATCGTTTTCGCTTAATTAATCGATTTTTATCGAATAATTGAAGTTAATTAAAATTTGACTAAATATTTATTTCGGATCGATTCATTAGCAATTAATTGAGTTTAGATATAAGGTAATTAGATTAGAAGCATAGGGGATTTCATAAAAATTTTCTCAAAACCAATTTACCGATTTAAAGAAAATAGGTAAGATTACAGTATTTTAAACTGTCAGAACCAAATCAATAGATTGCATACCCAAAACCTTATGACTCAAGGCTGATTACTCAGCCACTCCATCCCTCCTTGGTGGCACCACAAAGGCCACAAGATGAAGAGAGTTGGCTGAAATTCAGCCTTAAGCTCTCAACCAATCAATTGCAAGTTTCCAACTACCTTATTAAGCCTTAATAACATATTCCTTCCCTTTCTCCTTCAGCTGATTGCGGCTCCTCCTTTCCTAGTTCTAGCCTTCTTATTTTCTTCTCCTCTCAATCTAGTCCATCAAACCTTCAAGCTTGATAAGGTTCCATCAATCCAAACTTCAAAATCTAGCAAGATCACATATAAGAAGGTAGGATTCAATTTTTGTTCTTAATTTCTCTGAACTATGGCTGCACGAAATTTCACTCTTCTTTATTTATTTGTTGATATATTGGATGTATTTGATGGTTTATGATTGAATTAACATGAAATCTTGAGTTGTAATTAAAGTTAGAAGGACAAAACTAGAAGAAGTGGAGGATTAGGATGCTATCTAGGTGAGAAATCCTCGGCGGTTCATACAACGGAGTGTATGACTCTGCCCGCAGCCATTTAAATTTCATGAATCTATTTTTATATGAAACTAGACATTCAAGGCTTTCCATACATATATAACATAAGGTCATTGGATCAGTTTAGAGGTAGTTATGAATTTTTGAAGTTTGGTCTAGAAATCAAGGCTTTCATCTAGACAATGTGAGTTGAGAAGGGTGTAATCCACCCTACACAACTTCAATTTGAGTGAATCCAACGTTGTTTGAAAGCTAACATATGAGGGAAAATTGCATAAAAATTTCAGAGTCAGATTTGTTGCCAATTATCCCCAGTACATCAATGAATTCACCTTAAGTTCAATCTGAGCTAGAATAGGGTAGTTTAGTAGGGTCAAGTTTCAGGGCTTATATCTCGAATTATACTCATTCAAATGATATGCAATTTTTTTCATTTGAAAGCTTGCTTTGTTAGCTTTACATTGATATAAATTTCCCATTATTTCACCTAGATTTCTATTTTTGGTGAATTTTCTCTTATAAGAGTGCAATTCTGGCTAGAAATAGGGTAGTCTAAAATAAAACACAAATAACTTGAGTTAATATCGGAACTCGGAACTTGGCAAACAATGAGCGAGATCGGGTATACTTAATGTTGAACTCGAAACTTAGTAAATAAAAAACTAGATTGGGTATAGTTAATCTCAGAAACTTGGAACTAAGCGAATAGAAAACTAGACTGGTAAAAATAATGTCCAAACTTGGAACATAGGAAACACATTCTTAATATTCTTGGAAGACTAATTGTGGCTTAACATCGGAGATCGGAATTAAATAGCATATAAAATACTTTAAAATAAAAAATCAAGGACAAGAATATAAAACCTAAAATACTTAAACCCGGAAGTCGAGGATCTTCAACATAAACTCGATAGTTGGTACCAAAACATGAAACCTTATACCCGAATCTCAGAAGTCGAGAACTAGAACGCTTTAAAACTCTTATATGCATAATTCCAAAACTCGCTATCTCATTAAACATATAACCTCGAACTCGGCCCAAAATCCATCTCGGAGATCGATTCTAAACATAGCGCCGAAAGTCGGGAATCAAAACATTAACCTTATATACATAACCCCTGAAGTTGGAACTTATATAATCTCGGAACTCGAACCAATGTAATCTCGGAAGTCGGTCCTAAACTCAAACTCGGGAACATTAATAAAAGTTTAAAAGCTTGCAAGATAGATTAAGACTTAAGATTTTAAAACTTATACCTAGCTACCTAAGCTTTGCTCATAAGACTTTGTTGTGTGTGACAACTATTGGAGATATAATGTTCTATATTGGATTTGCTATTTGATTAAAATCTCCTGGTTGTCTGGCATTATTCATGGGGAAATGGACATCATCCGTCATGCTGCCGAATTTTCAGCAGAAGCATGTGAAGTTATGATAGCTTATGTTATGAAAATTAAGTTATGAATATGAAATTCTATATGCAAGGATATATGAAAGTAAATGATAAAGCATATGTATGAGTGCATTCAGGATGTCTCTGCATAATTAGGTATGAGAATGAAAGGATATGAATATATTAAATATGGATCCCTTCACTTTGAGGTAGTTAATTAGGTTCCTTCCTGTGAAGGCAATTAAAAAACATGATGAAGGTTCTATATTCCTAAGGAACGTGACATGGCGATCACGCTCTAATGGGGTATAACATGGAGATTATACTCTGGAATGTGGCATAATGATCCTACACCCTAAGGAATGTGACATGGCGATCACATCCCGATGGAGTATGACATGGCGATCATACTCTGGGATGTGGCAAGAAGATATATTCATAAGGAGTGTGACATGGTGATCACACCCGAATGGAGTATGACATGGCGATCGTACTCTGGAATATGTGTGACAAGTAAAGGAAGAAAAGAAAATTATTTGTATCTTCATAAATTCAAGTATAAGTAAAGGTGTGTGCAGATTTTATGTTTTCAGTATATTGGTGCTGTTATATTTTAATACGCTTCAGTTATTATTCATAACGTAATTCATGAATTGATTTTGTATTGGCTCAGCCAAATGACAAGTGTGTGAATAAAATGAACTTTGCTTTGGACAGTATGTTTTCGAACTATAAAATCAAATAATTTGTATAACATGTTCACCTTTTTCATAATAAACCGAAGCAATTGAATATGACAACGATGACATGTATAATAGTTAAAAAATCCTATTGAGAATTTCAAGTTCTCACTCCTATTTCCGTGTTATCTCCAGATAGTTCGAGAAGTTGCAAAGACGGCTAAAGTTGCTGTTAGATAAGGTCCGCTCAGGTAACAGTAACAACTGTTAAGTGTGGTATTATGACTTAAGCATAGTACTGTACAGAGGGGTATGTTACAAATGGAACAACTAGTGCTGCTTCTTCACATACACAACCCAAGTGAAAGTATGTTCGCACGACCATGGTGGTCGTGGCCATGATCGTGTTTGTGGACTCATCAGGCTCCCACTCGTGCTCGGGTGGATGCTTAATCCACTCCACTAGGGTATGCCATCAGAATCTGGTGATGATACGAAAAGACAAACTAGAGTGAGAAATAATATTTCTCAGTAGAACTCCAACTCTAAACGAGGGTATCATCGTTCTTGTTCCAATAACTTCGAGATTTGTTAAAAAAATGCAGTGAGTATGCATATGGTTCTTTTATTAAATTTTTTGAAAGCATTATTATCCGAAGTGAATTCACTTTTAACATACACTCTAGTCATGGGAGTTATATCATAACATGCATGGGAACAAGTATAATTAAATATAATATGCATGGATGTGTCATAGGTTTCTTTTAACACCTTCCTTTTAAGGATTTGGACTGAAATCCCTTTCTTTTCTTAACTTGACTTTATCTTAAGTTTTTTTCACCCACTAAACATAAGTGGCAATGAGTTCATATCGTAGTCGTTGCCACCATAAATTTTCAGTACTTACACCAACTGGGTCAATGCCATCCCTCATGTAAGCCCTATCCTGTGTACTGACACTAGCTGAGTCTATGCCATGCATTATGCAAGTCGTGGGTGGAGAGGAGTTTAATGTGGGTCATCTTCCTTTTTGAAGGATCACGCTCTTAGTTCTATCTTTTCTTTATTTATACTTATGATGTTAAAATTTTACTCAGTCCATAAATTTTACAGAAATTCGGCAGCATGATGTTTAGACCAGAGCTTCCCCAAAATTTTTCCAAACAAAGAATCCAGTCATAAGTCATCATCATATATTATTCAACATCATATGCATCATAGTCATCATCATATCATTACATTGGCAGATATACATAGATATCTAACAAGCAATGTTTTATGAGCATAGCTTAGTAAATTAGGTGTAAGCTTCTTAATTCAAGTTCTTTTATTTTGCTCGATTCTTTTAATATTTAAAAGGGCATGTGTCTTCTATTATTCTTTTCAATTCTCTTAATTTGAACTATGAAGTTTTAAAGCCTTAAGTTAGGGCTTTTGGGAGTCTTCAAGTTTATTTTTCATTATCCTTTAGAAATTTACCTTAACCAGATTTACTTTTACAGTGGAGCAGTAACTTCAAAAATTCACCACAATTTCGTCTTTTATTATTTTATCGTGATTTTTTGTAAAATTATACTTCTCTGAGTTTATTTTTAAATAAAATGAGCCGTACTTAAAAATTCATTTTATAACTTGAGATATGCATATTTTATTCAGACTGCTTAGCCTTGTAGTTTTATTTTGAAATAGTGAATTATAAGCTCTACTGGGAATTCCTCATAATGAATTTGCAAAAACTATTTCATGGCAGTTTTCTTCTATGTCTTAGCTTTCTACCAAACTTGGTCCCACTAAAAAATAGTTTGTATAACTCAAGTTACAAGATTTTTAATGCAGACTGCCCAGACAGAGGCACATCTGGTAATAGCCCATTTCAAAAATTTGTATCTCACTCATTTTAAAGCCAATGCTCTGTATTTTATATGTATGGAAAGCTCTTTGAGTCTATTTTCGTATAAAATTAGTTTCATTTTGTTTTTAGTTATGTGGAGTGAGTTACTATTCACGTAGTTCAAATTGCCAGAATTTTAGTGCAAAACATATTTCTCTTTTTCTCTACTTGCTTGTGGAGATATTAATATTCCTCTTCAAACCACCATGTTTATGTTTTACTTTACCATCATATTTAAGATTTCAACACTAAATCAGTATTTAGAATAGAAATAGAGTATGATACATAAAAACTCTCATACAACATGATTATATTTTAAGAAAACATTTCAACACAAGAAAGAAAAATTCATAGAAACAAGATATAGTCATGAGACCTTGAAGCAAGTCCTAAACCCGCATAGCTATAAAGAGCTTAGGAGCTTTAATACTTGAAAAACACATGAAAAAGAAGATTTAGAGTCACTACCACTAGGAGCCTCTTGGAGAGCTTGAAGGGAAAGAAAGGTGTTGGAGATGGTCTTCCTCTTCTTGAGCTTACTAATAGGACTAAGTGAGTGTTTGTTTTGCTTCTTCAAGAACCAAAAAGGGTGGTCCTTGATGAGTTTGTGAGGGTGGTGATAGAAGATGAAGTTGATGATAGTGGAAAAGTAAAAGGAACAAGAAGGAAAATAGGAAGAATAAGGAGAGGTTGAGAGGGAGAAAGGTGAGAACTTTGTGTCTTTGAGAGAACATGAAAAATGGAAATGAGAGAGTGAGGGAGGGGACTCGTTAGCACAATTTTTACGTTGAGGGGATTATTGGTTTTGCCTCCTTCAACCAGCAACAAGGTTAATGTCCATAGATGAAAGATTGGGTGGTGTTTTCTTTGTGTCTTGAAGCATGGGCAAGGATCATTTTGTGTTTTCTTGAGTGATTAAAGACAATATCTACACCATTTATGGGATTATTCACTTGAGGGGTTTATACCAAATATGGCATGATCCATGTGATGGATAACCTACTTTTGGTTAAACTTGCTAAAAGTGACATATCCAAAATAGACTTTGATCTAATGGTGCAAGATTTAGAAGCAAAATGAATGGTGGATGATGGGCTTATCTTGGCTAAATTTTTCAAACATGATTAGGGGATAATTTTCAAATTTCTCTTGTTATTAGAATTATTTAAGTGTTAATTAATTAGATTAGTTTAATTACTCATTAAACAATTTTAGTTAATCACACTTTTAAGACTTTTGTTTTTCTAAAAGAAAGATTCAAACTAATTATATTTCTAGTTTGTGAGGATTCATTTATCATATTTGATTAAGGTAGAAATTTGTCATGTGCTTAATTAACAAGATTAAATTTCCTTAATTGTGTTTTTAATCATGGATTAGCAAGATTTGGATGATTAGGCTTTAATTAAAACATTTAGTGTATTATAATTCAATTGTTGACTTTTTGTCGTTGATCATTGACTTTTGGTTAACTTGTCTCTATTTTACTAAGCTCTCACTCATCGATATTAGCCAATTAATCCTCGATTAATTGCTAACCCCTCTAATTAACGAGACACTGAGCTAATTAGTTTAGACAAAATTAGGGATGTTACAATTAATACTCAATTAATTGTTGTGATTGTGGTACAAGATTGTCCCAAGGAACATTTCCCTAGCATCTGTTGCTCCAGAGAATTATGAAGTTTCCTCTTGGGTTTGTGTACTGTAAGTAGATAGAACACCTTTGACTTGATTTCATTTTAAACCATAATGTTCAAAATATTTTGCTTTAGTAAAAGTACTTATACAATTTTGCACATCAGTCAATGAGTCATATTGTGAGAATTTATTGAAAATGATATGCATGGTAATTAGGGAAAAGAGTTAGAAATGTCTATAACAGGATTTTCCTGCTAATAATAGTAAATGTTAGCCCTCTTGCACCTTAGATTATTATATACACAGCCACACATAGTGTGGTGCATGACGAGAATTTACACAGCCACTCAAGGAGTGGTGCGTGATGGATTACAGGATCACATGAAGGAAAAGACACCTAAGTGTGATCATGATGGATTATCATGTATTAGATAGTTTCTATGATTGCTAAATAAAGCTAAATTTCTTCCCATGTTGAGGTTTATTAATCTTTCTTGCACATTGGCTCATGTGGGTCAAAGGTGTCATATCTCTCACTGAGTTGTGTAAACTCACCCATTCCTTCTCTGTTTTTCAAATACAGGTGCGGACCTAGGAGTCGATCTTCTTGCCTCTCAGTAGTGAAATTATGATCCTTTGGTGAGCCCTTAGCAGAATGGGCCTTATATACTAATGTTAGTGGTTAAGGCGCTCCTTGTAAGTTGTAGCTCCATGGTACTATAGGCAGAGTCCGACCATTGCTAGTTTATGATGGAATTATGAGAATGGATGTTGAAAGAATAGCTAGTTAGGTATATGTGAATGTATGTGGACTTATGTGCTGATTCTAAATTGAAAATATATACTATTATATTGTGTACTGAAGGGTGCATTTTGAAAATGCTTGAATTCTCGATGGATGAGTGTGATTTTTTAATTGTGCTAGTAGAGGACCCATATTTGAAAATTATCCTAAATATAAACGAAACTCTGTCAAATTTTAGTGAAAATTGTATGATTAAGGCTTGCTAAGGGATTTGTCCTCTATGCGCCGGTCATGGCCCGAGATGGGTCGTGACAAAATTGGTATCATAGCCTAGGTTTCCTTGTATACCATGGAGTAGGATCACAATTGTGGAAATGAAAGCCAGCCCATTCGCACAAGGTGTGATACTACCGAAGGCCTTTAAGATTGTCATTCTTGTGTTTATACCTTGAGTTATATGCCCTTCAAGTTCTTTCTTGTCTTGAAATTCAATCTGGATATGACCTTAATCATCTTTCCCTTAGGTGAAATACTGCTTAGAACTCGCACCTGCGTTGTAAGGACAAAAGCCCATGAGGCTTCTGATGTTGAGTCCAATCAGGCCTCCTCTTCTCCTCCGAGAGGGAGAGGCTGTGGTTAGGGAAGGAGTCGTGGAAGGCCGGCGGTAAACAAAGGAGCCAATTCCAGAGGATAAGCCAGTTAATTTGCAGCTGAAATGAGCGGAGTCCATCAAACCCTTAACACTCTATTAGAGCTCCTAGCCCAGCAAAGGACGGGTAAGCCACAACCCCACCTGTCAGAGGGCATCATCAACCTCACATGAAGGCGGAGGTGCAGATTGAATCTTTCCTCAAACTAAACTTGCTAAGCTTCTTTGGGAATCCTCTGACAGATGATCCATATTAGTTCATTAACCATACTAACAAGGCCCTCAGAGCCCTCAGATATTCGAGTGAAAGGGCGGTAGAATTAGTAGCTTACAACCTGAATGGGCCTGCAGAACAGTAGTACACGACCCTTCTTGAGGGAAGGGATACTTCTGGCTTACCTCCCTTTACTTGAGAGGAATTTACCGAGATTTTCATGATGAGATTCCTCCTTGTCAACAAGAGAGAGAAGTATGCTACTGATTTTGAGAGATTGAGGCAAACCCCTAGGACTGTAGCAGAATATAAAGAGCAATTTACTAACTTATCTCGATATGCCGATCATCTAGTATCCAATGAGACTGTAACACCCTAATAAATCCATATTACGCTTAAGTCGTATTACGGCGTTTTATTAGTTGTTACTTATGCTCGTGGAAAACTAAACTTCACTTAAAATTAAATTACGCGGAAAATACAGTGAATTTTTTTTTTTTTGAAATATATCGTTGCTTTTGAAAAGTAAAGCCTTGCGCGAGAAGATAGCAGTAAATGGGCGTATCGCAGAGATTTCGATATAAATGGAAGGAACATGAGATAAATCATAAAGTCATACATTCAAATTATAACATCGATTACATAATATATTTAATCTCATAATATCCAAACAAATACATATAAAGGAAACTCATGGTCTTGCCATGGCCCCAAATATCAAAGGTACACAAGTCTGATGAGATACAATACAAAATGAAATACAAGACGTAGGGAGCGCAAATCAAAATAAGCCCATGTAGACATATGCTGACTTCTCTACCCCTTCCATGCCCTTCCATCAAGCGGTCTCAGGTCCTCGAGTGTCTAGTCCCCCATGCTGCTCGGCCTCGAGGAACGCGCGGAGTGCGAATTATGCGGGGTGCCTGCTAATCACCTCGATACGACGGATGCGACGGCCGGGAACATAGCTGTCCACCGAAGAACGTGCCTTGGAGGGATCCTCCTCAGATGCAGCAGGCTGATACTCGGGGAGTGGCGGCGAAGCTGCTGCGGCCCTAGGGGTGGCTGTCGAACTCACATCGACCACGGGAACCTCTGGCGGTGGCACAAGCTCGGCTACGGGTAGACCGGGAGACATAGGCTCCATCTCGATCTCGGGCAATGGCTCGGGCGGGAAATCCCAAGGACCCAGCGGCTGTCCAAGGCGGGATGATGATACGTCCACGGGGGCTGGCGGGATCTCTGGCTCCTCTTGTTCTAAAACTTCGACCGGATAGAAGTAGGTGCGAACTATCGTGGTGGTCGTGGCCACGATAGCGTGGGCGTCCTCATCATAAGCCCACTCATGGTGGGGAGGCTCCATGCTCCACGTCACGTGAGGCTCCATGAGTATCTGGTGACGAGACGGAAAAATAACTAGAATGAGAAATAAAATTTCTCAGTAGGACTCGACCCTGACACACCGGTGTCATCGTCATCGTCATCGTCCCAGCCACTTCGGTTTTTAAATGAAAACTGTGGGCATACAATAGGTTCAATTCTTGGATTTTCGAAAACGTTACTATCCGAAGTGGATCCCATGTTAGTACTTATCCTCGTTGTATTAACAACATCATGGCATACAGGAAAACTCATACGACTAGTCATAACATACATAAACAGATTGAGAGTTATGTTCTTTACTTGGGGTGGACCGAACTCCCTTTCTTTCCTTAACTTGACTTATCTTAAGTCCTTTCTTTCCACCCACTAAACATAAGTGGTAATGAGCTCATACCGTGGCCGTCGCCACCATAGAATTTCGGTACTTACACTAGCTGGGTCATGCCATGCCTCATGTAAGCCCTATCCCCTATACTCACACTAGCTGGGTCATGCCATGCCTCATGTGAGTCGTGGGTGAGGGGAACTTAAATTAGGTCACCTTCCCTTTTGAAGGATCACACTTTATCTAATCTTTTCTTATTAACTTATGATGCAAAATATTTCTAAGTCCATAATTTCTACAAAATTTCAAGAAGATAACAAATGACTAGACCGACTTCCCAAAATTTTGCCAGACAGAATACCAGTATCACAGCATCATATCATATCATCGTATCATATCATCATCATCATACCATCATATCATATCATCATCATCACATCATGCTTGCAACCTAACATAGGCATATTCTTAAACAAAGTCTTATGAGCTTAGCTTAGTAAATTAGGTGCAAGCTTTTACATTGGCTTTCGTTTTATTGATTCCTACTCCTCCATTATTTTAACTTGACTTATATGATTTTCATATTTTAATTTGGAAGATTTATAGTTTAGGTTTTGCATTATAGTTTGATTAAAATCTTATGAACTTAACCTAGTACACTAACTACATTTAGTAAATTCGGTTTTTCGTTTTATTTGCTTCTTTTGTTAAGGATTAGGCAAGCTTGGTATTTTATTCCATCTAGTCTTCATTAAGTATATTATGAAGTTTCATTACTTTGAGCTAAGGTCTTTTACCTTTTTAAGTCATTTATGCATAGTCTTACTTAAGGTTAAGTTTTGACAGTTTTACTTTTACCCTAGGCAGTAAATTTAAAAATTCACCATAAATTGGTATTTTATCATTTTAATGTGAAATTTTATATGCTTATAGGGTTCTGAGTCTAGTTTTTAACAAAATAAGTCCCACTCAAAAATTCATTTTCTAACTCCAGTTATGCATACTTTATTCTGACTTGTTCAGTTTCTAAGTTCACTCCCGGTACAGTGGATTGTGACCTCTCATTATAATTGCTCAGAAGGAATCTGAGAAAACTGTTTTGTTGATTTGTTCCTCTATGTCTTAGCTTTCATTTAAACTTGGTCTCACTCAAAAATCATTTTTGTAGCTCGAGTTATACACATTTTAGTGTAGACTGCCCAGACAGAAACCAATCCGAGCACAGTCCACTTCGAAAAATCATATCTCACTCATTTTAACTCCGAATCTTATATATTTTATATGTATGGAAAGCTCTCTGAGTCTATTTTCATATAAAATTGGTTCCACTAATTTCTGAGTTTTCTGGAAAAAGTTATACCATTCGGTTTACAGGCTGTCAGAAAATCCAGATTTCACGTTTTGCTTTTTCTCATGTTTTCTCCAAAACACTCAACCTCACTTTCAAGAAACCATTCTCAAGTTATAAAACACTCATATACCATGAAAGATTAGTGAAAAACTATCATGTTGGAGTTCAAAAATAGTGGATTCAGCCATGCATCACACCAAACCGAAAACATGTTTTCAACAAACCACCATACAAGCAACAACATCTCATTTTATGACAAGAATGGCTATGATGCCCAAATCAATCCTTAAAACCACCTAGCTATGGAGAGCATAGGAGTTCTAAAGCTTGAAAAACAAGAGAGGAAAAGGGTTTAGAGTCACTACCAAGAAGCTTTCTTTGAAGGAACTTGTGATGGAAAAAGATGATGGTGGTGGTGGTGCTCCTCCTCTTGGATCTTGGAAGAGGCTTGATATGTGAGTGTCTTTGATTCTCCAAGAGCAAGAAATGGTGGCTCTTGAAGAGTTTGTGAGTGGGATGAGGAGAGGAAAGGATGAGAGAAGTGGGAGGATTCTAGAGAGAAGTTGGAAAGTTTAGAGAGAAGGAGGAGAATTTGAAATTGAAGAGAGAGAAGAGAGCTTTGTGTGTGTGTTTGGGAGAGGAGTGAAAGAATGAAATGAGGGGGAAAGAAAGGTGGGCTGATGGCGCACAAAGGGGAGGGAAAAGAGTGATGTGACTTTGCTTCTTACAACAAGCAAGAGAGTGGAAAAACCTTGGGGTAAAAGGGTGAGTTGTTTTTCCTTGGGTCTTGGAGGCATTTTAATGTCCATTTTATGCTTTTCTCTAGGGGTTAAAGGGGAGTACCCCTCTTAGGATTTGGTTGCTTGTCTAAGACTCATCCAAGTGTCAAGATCTAATGGTGGATGACAAGGATCCTAGTCTTGGCTTTTGATCTAATGGTGTAGGATTAAAGAGTTTGAATGAAGGGTGAGATGTTGCTCCTCCTTGGTAGGTCTTTCTAGGGCATATGCATGGAAAAACCTTTATCTCTAAATGTTATTAGAATTATTTAAATGTAGTTTAACTTAATTGGCTTAATTACCCATGAGTTAACTCTTGTCAATTACACCTTTTATGATGTCTTGCATTACGGTTAAGCATATGCTTAATTTGGGGTTTAATTTTTCAAGAGTTGTCTTAAGTGTCTTAATCATTATAAACTTAATTAGTAAGGTTAGATTGTCTTACTTTTGTTTTGGCACTTTCGAGTAATTAAGGATTAGGCGATTAAGGTTTTATTAAAACGCTTAGGACATTATGATTAAATTGTTGGCTAGACTTAATTTACTAAGCTCTTGCCCTCGGGATTAATCGATTAGTTCTCAATTAATCGCTAATCCCTCTAATTAGCCGGGAACACCGAGCTAATTAGCTTAGGTAGAAATGGGGATGTTACAGAGACCATGACAGCCAGGAGATTTGTTCGAGGCCTAGCTAACCCCTTATTCTCCAATCTACTTCCAATGGTTGCCGAGATCGTAGATGCTGCCTACGGTCTTGAAATTGGGAGAAAAGAGCAGGGAGCTGTTAAGGCATTAGGTAGGAAGCAGAAGATGAAGGAAACATTTTTTAGTGGATCCAATTCTGAAGGAGCCCAAGGTTATTAGGGTTGATGTCAGGCACCATCAGGCAGGTCTACTTCTTTTGGGCCTATTTCGATGAGTGTGTTTACTAAAGGGTCTCAAGTTGGCAGTGTGTCTCAGCCAAACATGCAAGGATCCGAATAGTCGAATTTCCCCCAGCAGCCATGTCACTTTTGTGGGAACTGCCACTCAAGGTTGTGTCATAGGGCCACTGGAGCTTGCTTTGGGTGTAGACAGCCAGGCCACCTCAAGAGGATTATCCTTACTCTAAAGGAGCTTTCGGATAGAGTTTTGCATGTCCGACAATACTTGCACCATAACACTCAGCTTTATCTCCAGGTGGTTCATCTGGACCTACGAGTAGAGGATTAGGAAAATGAGCTAGTGGTAGGGGTCTTGGTGGTAGAGGGTCAGGGATAGGCCAGCCTAGAGTTTTTGTTTTGATAAGGCAAGACGCTCAGGCTTCGAATGCTACGGTGGCAAGTACTTTGCATATCTGTCCCTTCGAGGCTTATGTGTTATTTGACTTGGGCTCCACTCACTCATTTGTGTTCCCCTATTTTGCCTCTCGTTTTGGCAAGCAATTGGTGATATTGGATCACCCGTTTTGGGTCAGTACCCGAATGGAGGACCCTTAATTGTTCAACTGATGTTCTCATCGTGTGTAGTCATTATTAATGGAGTAGATACATTAGTCTATTTAATGCTATTAGACATGATTGACTTCGACATCTTGGGCATCGATTGGTTATCCTCATGTCATGCCACAATCAGTTGTTACTCCAAAGCAATAAAGTTCGAGGTTTCGAATGGACCATCTTTGGTATTATGGGTAGACAATTGTTTGATTCTCGCCAGTTTAATTTCTTCTATGAGTGCTATATATTTAATGAACAAGGGAAATGAAAAATATCTTGCGATGGTACAAGATGTCGAATATAACACCTTACCAAACAAAGTACTATGCTTAAGTCATAATAAATTATCTGATAAGTGATTATGTGCAGTACTGATTAAATTCTGCCTTTTGTATCATTATTAGTTACCCATATAAAGATGATTATTTGTGTAACAAAATGTTATGCTTGACGGCGGAATAAATACTAGTTAATTGGTATACTGTAAATAACGTAACATAAATGAAAATGCAATAAAGACATAACTACTGCAAAATGCATCATAAATATATACATAGATATCTATTTTCAAAGTTTGTCAAAACGATACAAGGTAAAAAAAATGAGGGCGCTAACTCAAAACAAAATGGCCAGTCTCTATGAACAGTACCCCAGATGGTCCCCATGGGACATTTCATGTACACCTCCTAACTTCTACCCATCTGCCCATGACCTAGACTGCCAAAAGAGGGCCATTCTATACATCTACTACCGCTATGGTAGACCTACTATCTAACTGGAATCTGAAAAAAGAAATACATTCGCCATACTGGCGTCTGCAGGAGGGTGGCCCACGCTCAGCACAAAGGATGAGGAAAAGGAACTTGTGCACCTCAGATGGATCTTCCTCAGACATCTGCTGCGGTGGTGAGACAGGAGGGGCCATAGGAGCTGGAGCTACTCACAGATTCTTTAGTCTTCTTCTTTGGTAGAGGTGGAAATGGATGGGCCATGTGAAGGGGAATAGCGATGTAAGGGACAGCGGGGTCAAAAAGTGGGTGCATAAGCGGTACAGCAAAATCTCGCTAGAAAAAGAAATAAAGACGGAACTGACACCTGCTGGATATATATACAGAGTCCAGGAAGGGGTCGAGGTGGATATGGAGCTTAGGGAACTCAATGAACAGCACTCCAGTTACAGCATTCTCCATGGTCTGAGAATAACGCGGAAACATATAGCAGGGTGACAAATAAAGATTTCTCCGTAGGAATTCCTAGTTTCTACATATCTGTCATCGTTGTCATTCCCAGTTGTTTCGGTCTTTCCGTAGTTCAAAATAGTACGACACAATGGTAATATTTAACTTAAATACTTATTTATAAAACATACACCGAAACAAACTCAATTTTAGTTAACAGATACACTAATACAGTTAAACAGTAATTATAATGGAACAATAGCATATTAAGAATAATAAACAGGTATCTAGAACAATCAATTAAGGAGTATCACACTGTACATATGAATGTGCAATTAGAAAATGCTTCTTATCCTTGAAGGCTTTCGCCTATTAGAACTTATTTCCATCCTTGGTCCCCCGGGAGTCATTGGCTATATACTCCTGGGTAATAGTCCACTTTTCAAGACTAAGCTCGTTCCTATACAGGATTGCCGGGTTTACTTTCCTCGACCTTCCCACTGATCTAATCCCCTTAATTTGTTCTGGGGCTGGCCCAAGTGATATGGAATTCTTTTCAATATCATGACTTGAATGCACATCTAACTTGATTCTTTCAAATATCATGTATTCATACTATTGTAATTTACACAACATATGAACTTCTTACCGAAATTTCGACAACATAACGGATCGAGTCCGCTTCCCCGTGATTAATGCCAAACAACCAGTACAATTGTACAAACTTGCAATTCAATATGGACTAGCAAATATATATATATATATATATATATATATATATTCATAGCATCATTTAACAATTTCAATTCAAGTATCAATAGGGTTTTCAGTTTATTCTCCCTTGTTCTGCCCAAGTTTTGCATACCCCAACCTTTGTTCAATTCAACTCATTTAAATCTAATTTTTATGATATATCACAGTCTCATGTGTCTAGTTTCTAACCCTTTTAGTACCACCTCATTTTGACTTGTATAACTCAAGATATAAATAATTTATCTCAGACTGCCCTGTTCTCAACTAGAATTGAGTTCTTATAAGTAAAAATTCACTAAAAATAGAAATTTAGGTGAAATCATACGAAATTCATATCAAATTAAAGCTAACAGAACAAGCTTTCAATGAATTAAGTGTCATGTCATTTGCATAAGTATATTTTGAGTTATGTGTCCCAAAACTTAACCATACTGGACTACCCTGATTCAGCCCGGTTTAGACTTAGGGCAACTTCCTTGGTACACTGGGAGCAAATGGCAAAGATTCTGGTTCTGAAATTTTTATGGGACATTCCCTTACATGTTAGCTTTCTAACATCGGTTCGCTCAATTTGAAGTTGTATAGGGTGAGTTATACGCTTCTCAACTCATACTACCCGGATAAGGATCCAGATTTCTAGGTTAAACTTAAGAAATTCATAACTAATTTTATACCAACCCAATGACCTTATATTTTATATGTATGGAAATCCCTAGATGTCTAGTTTTATATAAAAATGGTCTCACCAAATTTAAACAGCAGTAGGCGGAGCCGTACACTCTACTGTACGGACTGCCGAGGTATTGTACACTTTTGTGATCAGAAAATACTTCAAACTTCACTCCATAGAGATAGTGTCTCCACATCTTCAAGGCAAACACTATCGCTATTAGCTTGAGGTCATGTGCTGGATAGTTTCTTTCATGGATTTTCAATTGCCTGGAAGCATACGCTACGACGTTTCTGTTCTGTATTAACACACACCCTAATCCTTTCTTAGAAGCATCACAATACACTTCGAACGGTCCATGAGGATCCAGTAAAATAAGTATTGGGGCTATTGTCAACTTTTTCTTTAACTCTTGGAAACTCTGCTCGCACTTGGGTGTCCATTCAAATGGGGCATTCTTTCTGGTTAATTTTGTTAAGGGTAGGGCTATTTGAAATAAGTTCTTAACAAATCTCCAGTAGTATCCTACCAACCCTAAGAAGCTCCTGACTTCTGTAACTGTCATTGGTCGTTCCTAATTTAATATGGCTTCTACCTTACTGGGATCTACTGAAATTCCCTCATGGGATACTACATGGCCAAAACATTTTACTTCTTTCATCCAAAATTCACATTTGGATAGCTTGGCGTAAAGTTTCTTCTCTCTTAGAATTTGCATAACTACTAGCAAATGTTCCGCGTGCTCCTATTCCATCTTCGAATAGACAAGTATGTCGTCAATGAACACCACCACAAATTTATCAAGTACGGCATGAATATTCGATTCATGTAATCCATAAATATTGCCAGTGCATTCATCAATCCGAAGGACATCACAGCATATTCATAATGTCCATAACGAGTCCGAAACGCCGTCTTCGGAATATCTTCTTCTCAAGCCCGAATCTGGTAATATCCAGACCGTAGATCAATCTTGGAAAATACAGTAGCCCCTTGTAGTTGATCCATAAGATCGTCAACCCTTGGCAATGGATACTTGTTCTTGATCGTCGCCTTATTCAACTACCTGTAATCTACACATAATCGCATGCCTCCATCTTTCTTCTTAACTAACAAGACTGGGGCTCTCCATGGTGACGCATTTGGCCTAATAAATTTCTTTTCCAGGAGTTCTTCAATTTGCCCCTTAAGTTCAGTCAGTTCCAAGGGTGACATGCGGTATGGCGCTAAAGATATTGCTCCCACTCCTGGCACTAATTCATTGATGAACTCAATCTCTTTCTCGGGAGGGAACTCAAGGATATCTTCGGGGAACACATCAGGATATTCCCTAACAACTGGAATATTATTTAACTCCTGATCAACCTCTGCTATACAGGTTGATAAGAAAATATACCTTTGACATCCATTCCCACAGGGGTGCACTATTAAGGAACTTAAATAAAGACTTACAGGGATTACTAATTCAGAAGATGAAACAGGGGGGAGTATAATGGATTTATCTGAGCAATTTAACAGGGCTTGGTTAGAAGAGAGTCAGTCCATACCCAATATAATGTCAAGTCCAGACAAGGGAAGATAAATTAAATTAGCCGAAAAAGGTTCGACCTTTTATTTGACAGGGGACATTCATACAAATATGGTTGGACCTAATAGACTCATTTGTAGGAGTAGAAACTAGCAAGTCATAGGGTAATTCAGAAATAGGTAGTTGCAGGGCTGTTATGCAATCATGAGAGATGAAAGAGTGAGATACACCTGAATCGTATAAAACGGTTAAGGTCTTACCATTCACTTCACACGTATCTTGGATCAAATCTTCTGACTTCTTGACTTCCTATGCATCCATAGTGAAAACTCTCCCTTGGCATTGTGGCTTGGGAGTCGGTTGAGGGTTCCTAGCAGGGCATTCATAGATTTTGTGGCTTGGTCTGGCACATCCAAAGCAGACATTTTGACCTGCCAAGCAGGGGCGGTCGCCATGATTTCTACCGCATTGGTTGCAAGTCTGGTTCCCAAAAGGCCTTTGAGGTTGCTTGCCTTTGTTACTCGCCGACTGAAACTTTCTCTGCTGCTATAAGTTAGGCTTGAACCTCAAGCCTTGCGGAGCTAACCCCTTCTTAAAGTTATTGCCGGTTGACCTAGTAGCAACTAACTTCTTATTACAGTCCTCCACTAGGCGGCACTTGTTCACCAAAGTAGGGAAGTCTCTGTTCTCCGTTGGTCCTATGGTGGCAAGGATGTCCTTTCTTAGTCCATCTTCAAATTTCATACATTTCCATACTTCATCAGGGTTCCATTGATAAATGGTGGAAAATTTGTACAATCCTCAAATTTAGCAGTGTGCTCTGACACACTACTATTCCCTTGACGAAGGTGCATGAACTCCAACTCCTTGGCATTGCGGATAGACGCAGGGAAATACTTTTGGTGGAATGCATCTCTGAATATGTCCCAAGTAATATCTGTTCGAGATTCTTCTAATAATCGCCATGCACCTTTCCACCAGAATTCTGCATCGGCTTCTAACATATAGGTGGCAAAAGTCACCTTTTGACGGCTTGTGCAATCTAACACAGAGAAAATCTTTTCCATAGCTTTAACTTATTCATCTGCCTTATCTGGGTTAAAGGCTCCCCTGAAGCTGGGTGGGTTGGCCTTTTGGAACTCAACAAATTTGAGGTATTCCAGATCCATTCCAGGGCCATTATGATTCCCTCCACGATCTACCTCTGACTGCCTTCCTAGTTGGCTCATCATTTGAGTCGCCACAGCTGCCTGTTCGCGCATAGCATGCGCCATCACTTGCATTGCATCCAGGAACTCCGTGGATTCCTCCTGAGCTGGGGAAGTTCGCGGTCTACCTCGCCTTCCAGAAGCCATTAAGTTCTGAACACACAAACGAGAGTAATTGAGTTGATCAGGCTCAATACTAAGTTCGATGTGCTAGTAAATAATAGCATACAGTTAGGCAAACTCCCCTACATACATCCTATCCATATGGACAACACTCAGAGTATAATAATATCTAAGGAATACAGAGCATATGCGAAGCATAGTCAGTCCAATCCTCAAGCCTATATTAGGATGAACTGCTCTGATACCAAAAATATAACACCTTACCAAACAAAGTGATTATGTATAGTACTGATTACATTCTGCCTATTGTGTCATTATTAGTTACCCACATAAAGATGATTATTCGTGTAACAAAATGTTCTGCTTGACGGCAGAATAAATACTAGTTAATTGGTATACTGTAAATAACATAACATAAATGAAAATGCAATAAAGACATAACTACTGAAAAATGCATCATAAATATATACATAGACATCTATTTTCAAAGTTTGTGAAAATGATACATGGTAAAAAAAAAAATTAGGCCGCTAACTCAAAACAAAACGGCCAGTCTCTATGAACAGTACCCCAGATGGTCCCCATCGGATATTTCATGTATACCTCCTAACTTCTACTCATCTGCCCATGATCCAGACTGCCAAAAGAGGTCATTCTCTACATCTACTATCACTACGGCAGACCCACAATCTAACCGAAATCTTAAAAAAAAAATAAAATACATTCGCCATACTGGTGTCTGCAAGAGGGTGGCCCACGCTCGGCGCAGAGGATGAGGAAGAGGAACTCACCGCCTCAGATGGATCTTCCTCAAACATCTGCTGCGATGGTAAGACAGGAGGGGCCATAAGAGCTGGAGCTGCTGTCGCTGCTGGTGCTGCTACTAGTGGAGGTGGAAATGGATGGGCCATGTGAATGGGAATGGCGAAGTAAGGGACAACGGGGTCAAAAAATAGGTGCATAAATGGTATAGCAAAATCTCGCTGGAAAAAGAAATAAAGACGGAATTGACACTTGCCGGATATATATACAGAGTCCAGGAAGGGGTCGAGGTGGATATGGAGCTTGGGGAACTCAATAAACAGCACTCCGATTACAGCGTTCTCCATGGTCTGAGAATGACGCAGGAACATATAGCAGTGTGAGAAGTAAAGATTTCTCAGTAGGAATTCCTAGTTTCTATGTATCTGTCACTGCTGTCATTTCTAGTTGTTTCAGTCTTTCTGTAGTTCAAAATAGTACGACACAATGGTAATATTTAACTTCAATACTTATTTATGAGATATATACCAAAACAAACTCAATTTTAGTTAACAGATACACTAATATAGTTAAACAATAATTATAATGGAACAATAGCATATTAAGAATAATAAACAGGTATCTAGAACAATCAATTAAGGAGTATCACACTGTACATATGAATGTGCAATTAGAAAATGCTTCTTATCCTTGAAAGCTTTCGCCTATTAGAATTTATTTCCATCCTTGGTCTCCTGGGAGTCATTGGCCATATACTCCTGGGTAATAGTCCGCTTTTCAGGACCCAACTCGTTCCTATACAGGATTGCCGGGTTTACTTTCCCCGACCTTCCCACTGATCTATTCCCCTTAATTTGTTCTGGGGCTAGCCCAAGTGATATGGAATCCTTTTCAATATCATGACTTGAATGCACATCTAACTTGATTCTTTCAAATATCATGTATTCATGCTATTGTAATTTACACAACATATGAACTTCTTACCGAAATTTCGGCAGCATAACAAATCGAGTTCACTTCTCTGTGAATAGTGCTAGACAACCAGTGCAATTGTACAAACTTGCAATTCAATATGGACCAGCGAATATATATATATATATATATATATATATATATATATATATATATATATATATTCATAACATCATTCAACAATTTTAATTCAAGCATCAATAGGGTTTTCAGTTTATTTTCCACTGTTCTGTCTAGTTTGGCATACCCCACCCTTTATTCAATTCAACTCATTTAAATCTAATTTTTGAATATGTCATAGCCTCATGTGTCTAGTTTCTAATTCTTTTAGTCCCGCCTCATTTTGATTTGTATAACTCAAGATATAAATAATTTACCTCAGACTGCCCTGTCCTTAACCAGAATAGGGTTCTTATAAGTAAAAATTCACTAAAAATAGAAATCTAGATGAAATCAAATGAAATCCATATCAAATTAAAGATAACAGAACAAGATTTCAAATGAATTATATTTCATGTCATTGCATAAGTATATTTTGAGTTATGTGCCCCGAAACTTGACCATACTGGACTACCCTGATTCAGCCCGGTTTAGACTTAAGTCAACTTCCTTGGTGCACTGGGAACAAATGGCAATCATTCTAGTTCTAAAATTTTTATGGGGTATTCCCTTACATGTTAGCTTTCTAACAACCTTAGGTTCACTCAATTTGGAGTTGTATAAGGTGAGTTATACCCTTCTCAACTCATATTGCCCGAATAAAGATCCAGATTTCTGGGTTAAACTTCAAAAATTCATAACTAATTCTATACTAATCCAATGGCCTTCTATTTTATATGTATGGAAATCGCTAGATGTCTAGTTTCATATAAAAATGGTCTCATCAAATTTAAATGGTGGTAGGCGGAGCCGTACACTCCGCTGTATGGACCGCCGAGGAAAACCCTAACAGCTTCTAGGTTTGTCTCCCTTCTTCAAGTTATTTGCTATCAATTCCAATTTTTATCACAACATACATGCAAAATTAGTTATAAACCATCATCATCACTCTACATAACACCAATATCTTAGGTTATACATGATGACCATGCAACCCCAAATCAGAGAAAGTAAGAAGAGAAGTAGAATTTTCTACCTTGTCTAGTTGAATTTGTGCTGATTTAGTGTCTTTGATGGTAGCAACTTGTGATGAGACTTGAGAATGGATGAGAATGGAGTGAAAATGAGAGTAAAGAGAAGAGAAAGAGATGAGCTTCAGCAGCTAAAGAGGGTGGCCGAAAATGATAAGAAGGGAAGGAAGGAAAAGGTAGAGATTTTTGGAGGCACTTTGCTTTGAATGGTGGATTCAACTTTATCATCAATTTTGGTTTAGCTTCCCTCCCTCAATGGCTGATCAAGGCGCCACATGAGGGGGTGGTTTGGCTAAATCCTAGCCATTGATTCTAGGGCACTCATAGAAAAATTTCTATTGCTCTGGTTCCGACAGTTTAAAATACTGAAATTTTACCCATTTCTCTTAAATCGGTAAACTGGTTTGAAAATTTTCTATGGGGTTTTCTTTGCTCCTAATCTAATTCCATCAAGCCTAATCCTTTTAAATCACACTTAATTGGCTTTAAGTAAATGTTTAATCAAATTCTAATTAAACGCACTTATTCGATAAAATCGATCAACTCAGTTATTAACGATAAAATTTTTCGGATGTTACATCGAAGCTGTTGTGCCAAGCCTTGTTCAAGTTCCTATGGTCAAGGAGTTCCCGAATATGTTTCCAAAGGAGTTGCCTAGATCTAACCCCAGATATCCAACCTGTATCCATTCCTCCCTATCGAATGACTCAGCATAATTGCGAGAATTAAAGGATCAATTGCAAGATATGCTAGAGAAAGGTTTCATCCACCCAAGCACATCACTGTGCGGTGCTTCAGTGCTCTTTGTGAAGAAATAGGATGGGACAATGCGACTATGTGTGGATTATAGATAGTTAAATTGATTTGTGATAAGTATCCATTGTCCAGAATTGATGACCTGTTCGATCAGCTCCAAGGGGCGTCATGCTTCTCTAAGATTAATCTTTGTTTTGGATATCACCAACTGAGGATACGGGAAGATGTTCCCAAAACTACCTTCAAAACCTGTTATGGACATTACAAATTCTTAGTGATATCTTTCGGGTTAACTAATGCCCCAGTTGCTTTCATGGATCTGATGAACCGTGTTCAAGCCTTTCCTAGATCACTTTGTGATCGTCTTTGTTGACGACATCCTGGTATATTCCAAGAGCAAGGAAGAAAATGTGTATCACCTGAGAATCGTCCTACAAACCTTGAGAAATCATCGGCTTTATGCTAAGTTCTTTAAGTGTGAGTTCTAGTTGGATCAGTGACCTTTTTAGGTCACGTGGTATTTAAAGAAAGGATTATGGTGGATCCCAGGAAGGTGGAGGCTATTCAGAAGTGGCTAAGACCCACAACCGTAACGAAAATCCGTAGCTTCTTGGGTTTGGCAAGCTATTATCGGAGGTTTGTTAAAGATTTCTTTAAAATCTCTGCTCCTTCAACCAAGTTGACCGAAAAGAGGATACCGTTCCAATGGTCTGATGCCTATGAGGGGAGTTTCTAATGACTTTAGGTTTGTTTGACCTCAATCCCAGTGCTCGTTTTGCCTTAAAGGACTGGAGGGTACTTAGTCTACTATGATGCATCCCGGGTAGGACTCGAGTTTGTTATTATGCAACACAGCCAAGTCATTGCCTATGTCTCACGACAATTAAAGAGGCATGAGCAAAATTACCCCACCATGATCTAGAAATGGCAGCGGTCGTTTTTGCACTAAAGATTTATAGACATTATCTCTACGATGAAATATGGGAAATCTACACTACAATAAGAGGCTAAAGTACATTTTCCAAACTTGAGGCAATGCAGGTGGATGGAACTGCTCAAGGATTATGATTGTATTATATTGTACCATCTGAGTAAGGCCAATGTGGTGGCAGATGCCTTGAGCAGGAAGTTCATGGGTAATTTGGCACATATTGTCCCTGTAAGGAGACCTTTAGTGGAAGAGATCCACAAATTAGAAGCTGAAGATGTGCAATTTGAGCTTGGACACTCTAGGCTGCTTTTAGCCCATGTCCGGGCTCAATCTTCTCTGATTGAGCAAATCACAGTTGTTCAGTATAAAAATCCAAAGTTATGTAAACTGATGTAGGACGTTAGCAATAGGAAGGAATCTGAGTTCTCTCTTGATCAAGTAGGTGAGTTAAGGTGTGGTGGCTGTTTATGTGTGCCTGATGTAGGTAACTTGAGAAGGACTCTTGGAGGAAGCCCACAATTCTAGATATGCAGTTCATCCAGGTTCCACTAAGAGGTACCAAGATTTGAAACAGTTGTTCTGGTAGGAAGGCATGAAGAGGGATATAGGAGACTTTGTGTCTCATTGTTCAGTGTATCAGTAGGTCAAAACTAAACACCAAAGACCCGCTAGGTTTCAACAACAGATAGATACCTGAGTGGAAATGAGAGAAAATCACCATGGACTTTGTAACCAGCTTATCTCGTAATTTTAGAGGTTTCGACTCCATTTGGGTGATTGTGGATAAAATGACTAAGTCAGCTCATTTTCTCTCGGTCAAGACTACCTACAATGTTTCTCGGTATACCAAACTTTATATAGATGAGATTGTTCAGCTTCATATGGGGTTCCAACATCCATTATCTCGAACCGAGGATCTCAATTCACCTCTCATTTCTGGAAGACCTTTCAAAAGGCCTTAGGGACCCAATTTGATCTTAGAATGGCATTTTATCCTCAAACTAATGGCAATCTAAAAAGATCATCCAGATACTAGAAGATATGCTAAGATCTTGTGTTCTGGATTTTGGTGAAAGCTAGGATAACTACCTGCCCTTAGTTGAATTCTCATATAATAACAATTACCAAGCTAGTATCCAGATGGCACTATTTGAAACCCTTTATGCGTGACGTTGTAGATCCCCTATTGGACGGTTTGAAATTGGTTAAGCTAATCTCTTGAGACCTGACTTAGTGCAAGATTCAATTAAAAAAGTTCATTTGATTAGAGGACGGCTATTAGTAGCTCAAAGTAGGCAAAAAGGCTATGCTGATCATAGGAGACAAGATCTAGAATTCTCTGTGGGTGACCATGTATTTCTTCGGGTGTCACCTATGAAGGGCATAGTGAGGTTTGGAAAAAAGAGCAAGCTCAACCCTCGCTACTTTGGTCCTTTTGAAATTATAGATACGGTAGGTGCAGTTGCATATCATTTAGCCTTACCACTTGACATGTCCATGATTCACCCAATGTTCCATGTATCCATGCTGCGAAAATAGCTTCCCGACCCATCACGTGCTTGCTTCGCATACTATCCAACTAGATAAAGACTTAATCTATGAGGACGAACCCATGGCCATAGTTGATCGTCAGGTGAAGAAGCTACGATCAAAAGAAGTGGCCTCAGTTAAGTGATCTGAAAGAATCACTTAGGAGAGGAAGCGACTTAGGAAGTTACTTGGAAAGCTGAAGAAGCAATGCAAGCAAAGTATCCTCACCTGTTTGATTTTCGACATAATTCTTGTTTTGATTGGAATTCAAGGACGAATTCTTTTGAAGGAGGAAAAATGTAATACCCATACCCCCAGTCTGTGAGTCTTTTCTGACTCTGTCCTGTTATTGTGTTTTTCATAATATCCAGAATGTTTGGGAACCTATTCCAGACAATTGTAATCGATTACGAAAAAATTGTAATTGATTACAATTGTCTGGAATAGGTTCCCAACCATTCTGGATGCTCTTGGATTGAAATTTTCATAATTGTAATCGATTACCAGAGGCCTATATAACTTCCAGGGACTCTCTCTCTCTCTTCATTTTCGCTTTTTTTCTCTTTCCTCAACCTAAAAGCTCTCCTTTCTCCCTCTAAAATCACTCTGTTCTTCATCCTATGCCTCTATAACAAATCTTTCCACTAAAATATACTCCAAACACCTTCTAATCACTTCTTATTAGTTCAAATCATCGCCAAATCTGCTACTCTCTCTATACCTCCACCATTGGCGATTCTGGAGCTTGGAGGAGGAAACTATGGGATTCACCCATTCTCATCCTCAAATGGTTTCCTAAGGGTAACTCCTAACCTCTTTCTCTTTATTCTTTCAAGAAAAATTCAATTTTTGCTTGCTTAAGGGCTCTTTCTAAACCCTAAGATAGAAATTGGAGATTTCTTTGAGTTTGAGGGTAATTGGTACTAATCTCTTATGTTAGAGACTAATACTAGATTAATTGTCGTGATTGTGGTGCTAGATTGTCCCAAAGAATATTTCCCTAGCATCCGTGGCTCTAGAGAATTGTGAATTTTCCTCTTAGACTTGGGTACTGCATGTAGATAAAACACCTTTGACTTGATTTCATTTTAAACCATGATGTTCAAAATATTTTGCTTCAGTAAAATTACTTATACAATTTTGCATGAGTCAATGAGTAGTATTGTGAGAATTTATTGAAAATGATATGCATGGTAATTAAGGAAAAGAGTTGAAAATGTTTATAATATGATCTACCTGCTAACGACATTAAACGTTAGCCTTGTTGCACCTTGGATTATTATATACACAGCCACTCAAAGAGTAGTGTGTAACAGATTACAGGATCACGTGAAGGAAAAGCCACCTAAGTTGATCCTAATGGATTATCATGTATTATATAGTTTCTATGATTGCTAAATTTCTTCCCATATTGAGGTTTATTAATCTTTCTTACACATTGACTCGTGGGTCAAAGATGTCATGTCTCTCACTGAGTTGTGTAAACTCACTCGTTGTTTTTCTTTCTTTTTCATATACAGGTCCGAAGTTGGGAGTCGATCCTCCTTCCTCTCAATAGAAAAATTGTGATCCGTTGGTGAGCCCTTAGAAGAATGGGTCTTAGACACTAATGTTACTAGTTAAAGCACTCCTTGTAAGTTATAGCTCCATGGTACTATAGGTAGGGTCCGACCTTTGCTAGTTTATGATGGAATTATGAGATTGGATGTTGAAAGAATAAATGGTTATGCATATGTGAATGAATGTGGACTTATGTGCTGATTTTGAATTGAAAATATATTCTATTATGTTGTATATTGAGTGGTGTATTCCGAGAATGCTTGGATCCCTGATGGATGAGTGTGATTGTTTAATTATGTAGGCAGAAGACCCATATTTGGGAATTATCCTAAATATAAGGGGGACTTTGTCAAATTTTCATGAAAATTATATGATTAAGGCTTGCTAGGAGACCTATCCTCTATGTACCAGTCATAGCTTGAGGTAGGCCGTGACACGTTCGGTAGCAGACCACTAACCTTTATTACCCTTGGTTCCTCATTTGTACCTAAGTTAACCCCCACCAAGGGATCTTAGGGCTTAAAATTCAGCTTCTTTTTCGCCATATCTATTTCATTTTGTATTTTTTGTTCTTCTTCACCTTTCTCTTCTATGAAGCCTTTCTCGACTAATTGAATTTCAGAAATTCCTCCATGAATCCTAGAATCAGCAAGGTAGCATGGTAGCTATTGCAAGGCTTCTTGCAGAATTTGGTCTTCAAATCCCATTATTATCACTCTAGTTAGGCCGTGAATCGACCTCAATTGCGACCTTGAATCCATCTAATGACAGATCAAATAATTTGATGGAATCTAAGGTAATCCCCATGGGTTAGGAGATTGGTTCAATCTTTGGAGAGTACAGCATAGCATATTGTATTCTTACATCAACCGTGAATGGAAAGAGGTCAACCTCAACTATTTTAGCCTAATCTCCATTCCAGAACTGAAGATTTGGTGGAGTGTAGAAGGTACATGTAACACCCTCTATGATATAAGCCATGCTCGAGTCATGGAGTTATATTAAGAGGTTGTCACTGTACTAAGAAAATCTTTAAAATATGAAAAATATAATACATGGCCCTTTCAGTGTACACTTTATTACTGACTAGTAATTCATAAATTTTATCTCTGATACATAGAGAATAAAATAATTACAATTTAAAAGAATTTGTGACCAATATAATACACAAAACTTGCTTTCGACTAGTCACTAGTTAACTTCAATTGTTTCTTGATCTGGTTTACGCCCGAGTCTTGCTTAGTGAATGTCTGTGTACTCTGCTCGCACTTGATTTCCAACTTGGGTGCTGGAATGTTTACGAAAAAGAAAAACATACAAGTAGGCAGTGAGAACCTAAGGTACTCAGTAGGTAAACATGAACTATTCTCATACAGTGCTATCATAAACATTCCAGCCGCTTCAGTTTATTATGAAAATATGAGCACATATATGCAAACAGTGGTTCAATTTTAAGTGGAAAACATCTTCCTCGAAGCGAGATATGTTATAACAACCACTTGCCATATTATATGACAAACATAGAAATACGAATAGAGCAATATGCTTCAACAAGAATCTTAAAGCATTATGACTTAATGGGATAATTGAAGATGCACATAAAGATGCTTGTACTTGTCTGTATGCAAGTTCACTTGACTTAGTTCGTATCTTTCTTTAACTTGTAACTTGATGTTGCTCTTTTCTGTACTGGGTCCCCCAAATGTGAATGGCCTCTCTCACCCCTAGGTAATAGCCTACTTTTCAGGTCTGAGCTCGTATCTATACATGAGTGACGGGTTTGCTTTCCCTGACCCTTACACCGGTCTATTCCCCTTAAATCTGGTTGAAGGCTGGCCCAAGTCTTAGACAGTACCGCTCTAGCCCACGCTAGCTGGGTCTATGCCATGCCTCACGTGGTAGCTTGGTACGTTCCTCTTGCAAGTTCTTATTATCCTTTCCTTTCTATATCTTATCATGCATGCGGATGCTTTGAGCATTCATGGATGTCTTTTACCTTACTTCTCATATCATATTCTAATTATGCTTGCATGCATGATATACATGAACATGACATATAAATATAAATATATTCAAGGCAAAATCATCCATAGCATAAGTTCTCATAAATTCCTACCAAAAATTCGGCAGCATAAAAGATCGAGTCCACTTCCCTGTGAATAGTGCCAGACAACCAGTACAATTGTACAAACTTGCAATTCAATATGGATCAGCAATTATATACATATATTCATAGCATCATTCATCAATTTCAATTCAAGCATCAATAGAGTTTTCAGTTTATTCTCCCCTGTTCTGCCCGAGTTTGGTATACTCCACCCTTATTTCAATTCAACTCATTTAAATCTAATTTTTGGATATGTCATAGTCTTATATATCTAGTTGCCAATCCTTTTGGTCCCATCTCATTTTGATTTGTATAACTCAAGATATAAGTATTTTTCCTCAGGTTGTCCTGTTCTTAGCTAGAATTATGCTCTTATAAGTGAAAATTCACTAAAAATAGAAATCTAAGTCAAATCATACAAAATTTATATCAAATGAAACCTAACAGAACAGGCTTTTAAATGAAATAAGTTTCATGTCATTTGCATAAGCATATTTCGAGTTATGAGTCCCGAAACTTGACCCTACTGGCCCTGTTTCAGCCCGGTTTAAACTTAAGTCAACTTTATTGGTGTATTGGGAACAAATGGCAACGAATCTGGTTCTGAAATTTTTATGGGATGTTCCCTTACATGTTATCTTTCAAACATGGGTTCACTCAATTTGGAGTTGTGTAAGGTGAGTTATACCCTTCTCAACTCATACTGTCCGGATAAGAATCCAGATTTCTAAGTTAAACTTCAAAAATTCATAACTAATTCTATACTAATCCAATGACCTTATATTTTATATGTATGGAAAGCCTTGAATGTCTAGTTTTATATAAAAATAGATTCATCAACTTCAAACAGCTGTGGGTGGAGCTGTACGGACTGTCCAGGGGAAAACCCTAACAGCTTCTTGAATTCTTCTTGAATTCATGTTTTCCTTAAATCAATCCATCCAATATTTAATTCAAACTCACATATACAACTTAAACCAGCCTTAATTCGTCATCATCACTCAAGATAACATCAGAATCATACAAGAAAGTGGGAAGAAAGTGGAGTTCCAATCAGCCCAATTCAAAGAAAACAAGAAAAGAAGTTGGAATTCCTACCTTGTCTAGTTGAAATCTTGTTGGTTTGATGTCCTAGATTGAAGAAACTCTTGATGAGACTTGAAGAGGGGTTGAAGATGGAGTGAAGGGGAGTGTGAATAGAAGGAAAAGGATGAGATCTCAACAGCTTATATGGATGAAAATTCAAGGGGAGGAGAAAGGAATTATTTCAAGACTTTTGAAGGAAGTTAGATTGTGATTGGTGGATTTCATCTCACATTCAAACTCCACTTGGCTGCCCTCTTTCATGGCTGATTGAGGCGCCACTTGTAGGGATGTTTTGGCTAAATCTTGGCCATTCATCCTGGGGTTTTCATAGTATAATTTCTATTGGTCCGGTTCCGACAATTCAAAATACCGAAATCTTACTGATTTCCTTTAAATCGGTAAACTGGTTTTAGAAAAATCCTATGAAGTTTCCTATGGTTCTAATCTAATTCCATTATACCTAATCATTCTAAACCACACTTACTTGGCATTAAGTGACTGCTTAATCGAATCTTAATTAATCACAATTATCCAATGAAATCCGAAAACTCAGTTAATAACGATAAAATTTTTCGGACGTTACACTCTCCACTCACTTGGCAGTCAATTGGAGCTATTCATTAGGGTAGAAGTGGCTCAATTTTCAGCCACTCAAACTAGTGGTGTTAGTGTGAAATTTTAATAATTCGGTTCTGGCTGTTTAAAATACCGAATCTTCGCCGATTTTTTTCAAATCAGCAAAACCTTACTAAATAACACTGAGAGAATTTCTATATCTCTATTCTAATTGTTCCTAACCCTCATCCCTCTAATTAACATCTAATTAACTCCTAATTAACCTTACTTAATCAATAAGATTGAATAAATTGTTTGTTAACATGAAATAATCGTTTTTGCAAATTCGGAGCTTTTCTATTTTCTGTTTTTCATAGTTAATGGTATTTCCGTAATTTTGAGCAAGTCCAGGGGCACCCCATGTCATTTCACACCAGACTGCCTCCATGGACCAATCGGCAGAGATTTAAAATTCTACAATTTCACCACGTGATTTTGCTCTGCTTAAAATCCCATTCTGCTAATCTTATAGATGTGGAGATATAAAGGTCATTTCATGAAAAGTTCTAGGATTATTGTGGAAATATCCACTTGGGGTTAAAGTACAATTTCTAAAACTTTTGGGCAAGATTGAAATTAACAAAATTTGATAGCAGAACTTTTGTCATTTTCCTAATTTTTAGCATATAGCAATGCCATATTTTTAACGGCAGTGTTATGCTACTTTATATTTCTAACTATGAGGATTGTCAGAGTATACCACTGCCTGAGAAATTCTCACACTATCTAAGAGAAGAAAGTCAAAATTTCTATTATACTCCACTTAAGAAGGCAGGGGATGTTACAGTACACATTGATTAGCATGTACCCATCTCTGCCCAACAAGACGGCATACCTTAGTTTGGCATCGACCATAAAGAAAACCGTGTTAGTTGTCCTTGATCCTACCGTGAGTTTGGCAATGAATAATCCCAATGCTTGAGTACTTCCCCCAATAAAATTGGACATGGTCATATTGATTTCTTTCAGGCCTTTATGACTCCTTCCAAGCTTTCATTCAGTGCTATACGGCATCACATTCAACACTGCTTCTCTATCAATGAGCACATGACCGAGGGGTCTGCCATTAATGTGAGCTTTGATGTAGAATGGTCGGAGATGTCTAGCTCTAGTCCATTTTTTAAATCTTATTTCTTCGCGCTCGGCTGGGACTAGAAAAGCACATTCAGCTTTCGCTACCATCACATCTCCTTCTAGATATCAAAAATTGCCATCCTAATTGGCAAATTCAAACTGGATAATTCTGATAGTAACAACAGCAACTGAATCATCCTAAAAGTCATCCAACAAATCATCATTATTTAGCAAATCATCTAGCGGATTTTTTGAATACTCAATTCATGAATGAACGTGGGGGTTCGACTAATAGAACATCTAACTTCTCTGTCGGCTCAACCACCAATTTTGTTTAATTCTCTGGATAACTCGGTGGCTTGTGCCGGTTTGGAGCATTGATTGGTGATTTTACTTGGTTTCTCTTAATTCTCTTTGATTGTTCAAGTATGGCCATCATAGCCTTCATTCTCTCTTTAATTCTCCTTCACTATAGCCCCCTCTTTTGAGTTCTAATTAATATTGCTTTCTACTCTTATCGCCTTTCTGGTGGATAGATAGTCTATCCATTTGTTTACCTTAGCCTCCTGTCTTAACTTGATCATCCTCTTTGCCTGAGACTATCCTTTATCAAGTACTATAATTTTGAGGAAAGGGGATTATTTCTCAAAATAAAATTCTATAGCCCTCTTGGACTCTCTTGACAAAGGGTGATATGTACTTTAGGCACTGCAACTTGTCTAAATTTCTCAGCCTTCTTCTTGTGATTATTGGAAGTCTTCATAGGTTATATGGGCTTTGTTTCGGCCTGGCTATGATAGCCTATTCGTCCTTCAAACAAACTTGGATACTATAGCTTTTGGAAGACACTTATCTTCTGACTGTGCCTTCTAGTTTCTTGAGACTTTGTTACTTTTGGTCTCCATGCCATTTTCTAAGAAGGCCCAGCCTTGTCTTTCTCTTTTAATTTCTTCTCCCATCTGGAGACTTTGCCTCCTTTCTTTTCCTTTCAAGAAATAGATAGTGACACCATATTCATAAACATCCTAAAGGGATTGGTGTCTATAGTCATGTCTCCTTTCTTGGCTAACTTCAACCTTCCTTCCTTCCTTCCTTCAAAGCCATCTGGATAGAATTTTTGAAAACGGTGCAATTATTGGTGGCATGGGTCCAAGAGTGATACCATTTACAATATTTCTTACCCTTTATCTCATTAGCAAGGGGAATCTTGTGGCATTCTAAGAGCTTTATTTGCTTGTCCTTCAGTAGGTTGTCAAATATCTTATCTACTTTAGAAATGTCAAACAAATAAGCTTCCCTATCAAGTTTAGCTACTTCTTTGCCTTTGAAAGGTGCTAAAGCCGAGCAAATATATGGCTTGTCTTGCACAAACTCGACTACCATTGTAACACCTTACCAGACAAAGTACTATGCTTAAGTTATAATAATCTATCTGATAAGAGATTACGTGTAACACTGAATAAATATCTCTTTCAGTATTAGTATTAATTGCTCGAATAAGATTATCTGATCTCATCACAAAATTTTCTGCAGAATGGTGGAATAAATACAAATCAATCAGCAAACTGTAAATAATTTAATACATAACAAAAATTATAATAAGAATAGAATAACTGTAAATGACGTCATAGGTATGTATATAGATTTCTGATTTCAAAGTTTGCTAAAAGTACAAGGTGTCAAGATGAGGCCGCTAATACAACATGAGACGGCCAGTACCTATGGGCAGCACCCTAACTGGTTCCCATGGGACATTTCATGTACATTCCTAATACCTGCCCATCCCACCATGACCCAAACTGTCAAAAGAGGGTCATTCTGTACATCCAATCCCACTACAGCATGATGCTATCTAAGCAGAGTCTGAAGAAAGGAAACCGTTCGCCATGGCGGCGTCAATTGGAGGGTGCCCTGCATTGGGAGCAGATGACGACGAAGAACTAGCAACCTCGGACGGATCCTCCTCTGAGGCCGAGGCCGATGACATCGGCTGTGGCGGTGACGCAGGGGGAGCCATGGGAACTGGAACTACTGGTGCGGCTGGTGCTGCTGCTGGTGGTGGTGGAAATGGATGGGCCATATGAAGAGGTATAGTAATATAGGGGACAGCAGGATCAAAAAGAGGATGCATAAGGGGTACAGCAAAGTCCCTCTGGAAGAAGAAGTATAAACGAAACTGGCATCTACCTGATATGTATACAGAATCTAGAAAAGGGTCGAGGTGGATGTGAAGCTCGAGAAACTCAATAAACAGGACTCCGGTCACTGCGTGCTCCATGGTTTGAGAATGACGCGGAACATAAAAAAAAGGGTGAGAAATGAATATTTCACAGTAGAGAATCCTAACTTCCATACATCTATCATCGCTGTCATTCCCAGTTGTTTCGGTCATACAAAATGTTCACATAGTACAGTAAAATGATACTATTTAACTCTAATATTCATTGGTAAATCATACACCGAAACAAGTTCAGTTTTAATTAACGGATATACTAGTGGACTCACACAGAAATCAGAGTGGAACAATAACATCTTATAAATAATAAGCAGAGATCTAGAACAATCAATAGGAAAGTATTGCACTGTACGTATGCATGTATAATGAGAAGATGCATCTTTTTACTGGAGGCTTTTGCCTTTTATAACTTATTTCCATACTTGGTCCCCTGGGAGTCATTGGCCATATACTCCTGGGTAATAGTCTGCTTATCAGGATCGAGTTCGTTCCTATACAGGAATGCCGGGTTTGCTTTCCCCGACCTTCCCACCGATCTATTCCCCTTAACTTCTTATCTGGGGCTGGCCCAAGTAGCATGGAACTTTCATAACAATAAAATCCTTTTCATAACTTTCATGGCTTTCATAAGAATATATATGCACTAACATTAAATTCATAGCTTGTACATGGGTTCTATCGAAATTTCGGCAGCATAACGGAATGTGTCCACTTCCCCATAAATAGTGCCAGCCAATCAGTATATCAATTTATCACAAAGAACATTACATCACATTTATATTCCAACATATAATTCATATCAACATCGAATTCATTAAGGCAGAATTCCTGCCTTAGCATATCCAACCAACCCGGTTTTTATAATTCAAGCCATAATTCCTATTTAACTCCTTTGGATCTCAAATTTGAGTATGTTCAAGTGTTATGTGTCTATTTTCTAACCTCTTTGGTCTTATCTAATTTTTGTATCTACAACTCAAGATATCTAGATTTTATCTCGGCCTGCCCATTGGCTAGCCAGAATTAGGCAACTAAAAGTAAAAATCCACTAAAAATCGAAAACAGACTCAAATCATACCAAATTAGTCTCTTATTAAAGCTGATAGAACCATCTTTCATTTGCAAAAAGTCCCATTCCATTTGACTTAGTGGGGCTCGAGTTATAAGCCCCGAATTTTCACCTTCCTGAATTGCTCTGTTTTGGCTTGGTATGGTCATAGGGTAACTTCGTTAGTTCACTGGGAACAATTGGGACCATAAAAAACTCGGAATTTCATACTAGTATGTTCCCCTAAGTGTAAGCTTTCTAACAAAACTGGTTTCACTCAATTTGGAGTTGTATAGGGTGAGTTACACCCTTTTCAACCCCTACTGCTCGGATGAATATCTTAATTCCTAGGTCGAACTTCAGAAATTTGTATCTCCCTCAATACTACTCCAATGGTCCTATATGATATATGTATAGAAAGCCCTAGATGTCTAGTTTCACCTAAAAATGGTCTCATTAATTTTAAGCGGCGGGAGGCGAAGCCGTACACTCCGGTGTACGGACTGCCGAGGGTTTTGAGTTTTCCAGCCTCTCAACTTTTTCATGTCTTCATCCTTTCTCTCTTTCAATTCAAGTTTTAACCTCATAAACAACCCATAGTTCAGCTATAATTCATCATAATTATTCAATCAACACATCAAAATAAATTAGACCACCATCAATACTTCAAGAATCTAAAAGTCAAGTAAGAATTTAGAACCCCTACCTCTTATTATGAATAATTTTGGTTTAAGTTTGTAGCTGCAACTTGGTAGAATTTCAAGGTATGATGGAGTTGGGTGAGAGATGAAAAGAAAAGAGAGTGTTGGAGTGAAGTATGCAACGTGAGAGAAAAAAAAAATCTAAAGAAGAGAAGGAGAGTGTGTTATATAAGTATGAGTAGTAGTTAACTTGGAAGGTTTTGATTGGCCTCTAAACATAAGGCTGAGTTTCAGCCAACCTTGCCCTCTTCTTGTGACCAAACTATTCTCCACATTGTCTTATTTGTGCGGTAGATTTGCTCTCCATGTTGCCTAAAGTGGAACTAGTTTCCAGTACATTCTGAAAATGAAATCGGAACTCGTACTCTTTATAAAATCGGAATTCGTGAACATCCTGCATATGAAGTCGGAACCCGGGAAACGTATTTCAGTTTATTTCGAAACTTGAAAGCAAAGCCTAATGTGAAGCCAAGCACTCAAAGTCGGAAGTCGTGAATTGTAGGACCTCGATATCGGAACTCGGTGGGATAGAGAAATGAGAACTCTTGGTATTAAACTTGAGACCGGAACTCGTGAAAGTTTGACTCGGACCTGGAGACAAGTTCAAAAAATTTGATTCTCGTGTCCATTTCTGGTCTGATAAAATCGGACGTCGGACTTAGTGTTAAGTCGGAAGTCTTAACATCGAAAATTGGAAACATCAGCCACTTAAAAATTAAATCGAAAATCAGAATTCATACTGATGAGGTGGAAATTCATACATGCTTACACAAGGTCGGAAATCAGAAAATTTCAACATCAAATTAGGTCGGAAGTCGGAAATAGGACGTTACAACCATGATATCTGTTTGGACTTTAGGCTCCTCTTAATCTTCTTCAATCAAATCACAGTCTATGATGAAGACCATCTGTGGTCCTCTAGGTGCTGCTCGATGAGATCTTCTCTATTCCTTCTCAACTATGCACTGCTTTATAATAATGGCTTTGGATGATAATTGTGCTAAATCTGAATATTCTATAGCTACATGTCTTTCCCTTAGTTGGGGGTGCATATTGTTGACGGCTGCAGTAGCACATTCAAACTCAAGCAATTGTACACTACATCGACTCCTTACTCTTCTGAATCGTTCCAAAAAAATCAACTACATACTCATTAAGTAATTGCTTGAGGCTCATCAACTTGACAACAGATACCTTAGGTTGGGGCTTGTCAAAACGATCATGGAACAACCTTTTCATGTCAGCCCAACCTTAAACAAAATTTGAAACCAATATAGAATACCAGGAGAAGGCAATTCCTATTAATGATAAAAGGAATAACTATAGTTTGTAGTACTTTTTCTAGTTGGCTTCACCACATTGGGCCATCAAACTGCTAATATGTTCCATAATAGATTTCCTATCTTCGACAAAGAATGTAGAAAAATTTGGGGTTTTATAGCCTCTAAGAAAAGGAATTTGGTCGACTCAATCAGGGTACGACTTCCTATAGATTGGCTTATCTAATGGTTTGAGTAGGACACCAAAATAACAACAGATAACCTCAGAAATCATATTAGGGTTTATTATATCATCCTCAATTTTCTATTATGTTAAATTACCTCAATAACTCTAAGTAAGTAGGTACTTAATAAGAACTATGAGATTAAAGCCTAATGAAGGGATTAACGAAATATTTATGAGTTAATTATGAGAAGAAAAATTAAGAGAATACTTAATTAAAATTAGATAATCTTTAATTGAGCAAGTCAGACTCTTAATAGTTTAATTAAGTACTAATCATTCTTAATTAGCTTAATCGAGTTTAATTAAGAATAATTAAGTTTAATTACAAGTTTAATTTTTTTAATCATGTTCTTGTGTGTTTATCACTAATCCTTGCTTAATCATGTTAATTAAGTTGTAAGAGCACTTAATCACATGATTAAATTCAAATTTAGTTAACTAGACAATAAAGTAAAAGGTGATGATACTAAAGCATAAAGCATTAGACAAAAGTGCTCTATATAAGAGTAAATACTTGATTTGTTCCCCCATTATCTAATTTGTCTCCCTAAACTTTAATTAAACATAAAATGAAGCAAAAGTATCTCCCCCACCTTTAAAGAAGCCAACGGCCAACAACAACAACACACACACTCCTTCACTTTTCATTTTTCAATTCTCATTCTCTTTCTTACTTCCAAATCCTCCTACTTCTCTCTACACTCTTCTTCTTCTTCTTCCTCCTTTCTCCATCACTACCATAACCAAAGCTCTCACTTAGCCCTTCAAATACCACATCTTTTAATCTTTGGAGACAAGATCTAAACACTACAAGCTTTATTTTCAAGAGAACTCAAGAGCTCTCTCCTTGTTCTTCCAAAACCGCCACCTTCACCACCTTGAGGAGCCACTACCATCTTCATTTTCTTCTTCTTAGAGGCGCTAAACTCGCCACTAAATAGTGATCTCTACTCTTTTCTTTTAATTACACAAGAAAGCTTGAAACTTGATTCCTCTCATAATTAAGATCTTCAATTGAAAGTTTGAGAAAATCTTTCATGCTTTTCATGAACAAAAATTTCTATTTTTGGTAAAATATGTTCATACTCTTGCTCATGATTTGTTCTTAATTCTTTTGAAAAGTTTATTTTTTTTTTTTAAGTGCTTCAAAGTTTCTACTTTTCATTCTTGATACATGAGATCTTCATGTTCTTTGTGGTATTTTGTTTAAAGTTGTTTCTTTATTTTGTTAATGAGTTTATAATTAAAAAAGTTTCACGTTTGTATATTCTTCATGACTTGATAAAACTATAAACATTACAAAAGTATAAAGCCTTAAAAGTTTGCTTCTTGATGTATGAAAAGTGGTGCAAGTTTTGTACCTTTATAAATTCTTATTATGTTTTGTCTTGAAGACAAGAATATATGTAAAAGTCTAAACTTTTTAGAATGTGAAGTCCTTTTAAGTTATAGAAATGACATCTTGTTATTTCATGTCTTAAAGATTAACTCTTGGATACAAATCCTTTCATTAAATTTTAAACTTGAATCAAGAAGGTAACTCTAAGTCATAAAGTTATAAGCTTGCACTTTATTCTTTTAAAGGTTGAACCTTGAGTATGTTGGGTAAAGTTTTAAGCTTTAAGCAAAAATGTCATTTTAAGTCATAAAAGTGTTGACCTGCAACTTTTAATATATAAAGTTTGTATCTTGAGTCAAAATAATGTATAAAAATGTTAACTTTTATAAAAAAAAATAAGACTTTCTAATTATAAAGTTAAAGTCTTGTATCATTATCTCATAAAATAGGAATCTTTTAGACTAGACAACTTCAACTCATAAAGTTGAGAGCTTGATGGTCTTAGATTAATTGAAAATGCTAACTTATATAAAGAATAGAGCTTTTCAATTCTAAAGCTAATGTTTTGTATTATTATTTCATAAAGATTTAATCTCTAAGATAAGAGTATACTTTTAAAGACACTTACTTTCATAAAGAATGAAATTTTATAAATACTTTATAAAAAATGATAACTTTTATAATATTTAAGGTAAGATCTTGTTATATTAGTGAAAAAAACTTGAAACTTGGCAACTTAGATAAGTTAAAAATCTCCTTTGGAGATTAGTGAACATGGTGTTGTTGGATTCATGAGTGTGGTTATGCATTGTCACGACCCAAGAATTAGAGGGATCTCGAATAGGATTAAAAGTATAATTAGGGCCTCTAAGCATACCATGAACATAAGAATTACTAAGTGCGCTATCTCAAGAAAAGGAAATAATTATCTAACTCAATTAATTTGAACAAGTGTTCTATAAGACATGTACTTAAATAAATAGTAATTTCACATAAGAACTAAGTAATTAAAAGACTAGATACATGTTCATTTTAATTGTGTGATTCTCTCATGGGTAATCATGGAAAATCATATGATGGTTCATAAGACTTTTCACAAAAAATAACACAAGTATAAAGCCCTTTAGGGTATGAATGTATGATGTCATTCCACATAATAAAAGACAAGTTTGATTGAACATTGTCTCATGATTGAATGATTAGTGTGATAATATGATACGGATACAATAGACTGTTGGTTGAGAGCTTTATTATTGGCATTTTGGGAAAGCTCTAATCTAGCCGTTATGTTGCTAGATTTCTGTTAAAATTATGAATTTAGTCATATCAATGTATGTGTCTTATCAAAAAAGTATTATACATGTAAAGTATATGATAAGAAAAAAAAAGGGATATGACCCTTCAATTACTTCGGTAAAGGAAGTGAGAGACGGTGATCCACAAAGACTTAAAAAACCTCTATAGAGGAGGCAAGGGTGATATGGAGGACCTTACAACTTAGAGGTAACCAATATCGGCTTAGTCTGATTTGGTTAATACTACATGATGACAATCTGAAATGAGCTCATGTCCAAAAGCAGACTATCTCAAAAGAAAAGTAAAGAAAGTTAAACACATGCTAAAAATGAAAATAAAGATAAAGTAGAACCATGGTCAAATTGATGAGTTGCATAGTCATGCATGTTTCTATATTTCTCATACATATTATGAATATCAATTATGTGCCTTCGCATGTATATTTACTTATGATGATATAGTTATGATGCTAAGTTTAAAAGCAACCCGCTTCAGGATTTAAGTCTTCAAAATCATTACGATTAAACCTATACATATCCACTGTTTTCATAATTAAACACGAAGTAATTGGGACAATGACAATGACATAGTATTTGTTTAGTTATGATCCTATTGAGAAATCTACAATTTCTCACTCCTACGTTTCCGTGTCGTCTTCAGAGCATGCTGACGTCGGGCATAGTGGTGATCTTCATTGAGTTTTCGGTTTGGCATTTACTCTTTGACCCAGTGCTAAATGCCTTGGTGATGTCTACGAGCGCAGCGATGAAGGTTTATATCTTCCACAACCGTCCATTTCAAGTTCCAGTTATGAGCCCGTTCTTTCCCCCTACATCAGCCGTAAGCCGAGATTACCATGGATGACATTTGCCTTTACTTTCCGTCATCGAAGTACCCCACTGATAATAAGTCTGACTCGGATACTCGTTTGACTCCCACCGTTTCATTGGATTCCGATCTTTCGAAGCCGTCATATCCAATCTATCACGTAGAGACTGACCCATCCAAGCCCTCTAACCCGTTTGTGATTCATCGGACGTCCGATTCATATTCTTTTTCAGCAACTCCTCATCATGCACCACCCCCGATTCATGGTTGCGGGTTCACTCGTACCTGTGCTATGCCTCGTGGGCGTGGCTGTACTTGAGGAGGAGGACGTGTTGATATTGCTTCTGGTGGTTTGTTTCCTCCTACCTAATGAGTGATGTAATGATTGCATGCAAAGCCAAGCACGATGATGGCCCTTTCTGGTGGTAGTTATAGGGTTGTTATTCTTTTATATGGCAATGCTTAGACAGTAGGGATTTCTTATGTATTTCCTTTGTGATGTATTCAATTAGGTTTCTTTTATAAGGCTGATAGTAGATATCGGACCCATTATCCTCTCTATGTATGACTTTTGGTATTACTATTATGATATTAACTATGATGATATTAACTATGATGGCTGTGGAATAAATGTTACGTTTATTTGAATTATTGTTATTCTTCTCGATTCTATTTATCTTACTAGCACTGTACGTATGAGTTAGCAATATTCATATTATACATTCACAATACATTCATGGCTCTTGATTTTTAAAACAATTTATTCATTATTGTTAAAAAAAATTTATCCCTATTTATGTTACAAAATTTTTCCAAATGGTAATGTTAGTTCTGCGAACAAAAGTAACAACTGATAATTCCATAATATGACTTAAGTATAGTATGGGACTATTAGAGTGTTATATTTTGATATCAGAACAGTTCGTCCTTAAAAAGCCTGGGGATGGACTGACAATGCTTCTCATTATACATATTAATTATGTCATGCTTTGAGTCTCGTCTGTATGATGGAACATAGAGATTAGATATGCATGATTGTTCATTCTGAATGTAGTTAGTTGACGATTCGCTCAACATAAATATTGAGCCTGATCAACTCAATATCTTCTGTTTTGTGTACCAAGAACTAATGGCATCAAGGAGACGTGGTAGGCCCCATAACGAGTCAAAAGGTTCCAAGGAAGTCATGGAGATACTTCGTGAAATGGCTGCTGCCATGAGGGAGCAAGCTGCTGCTGCTCACCATATGATGGAAAGGATAAAGCAAAGGGATGAATAAAATCGCAAAGGACAACGAAGGAGTTGAGGTAGACCTTGAATACCTCAAGTTTGCTGAGTTTAGGAAGGCAAATTCGCCGAGCTTTAGAGGGACATACAACCTCGATCGAATTGATGAATAGATCAAGGCCATTGAGAAGATATTCACGGTGTTGGCCTATACCGAGAAGCAGAAGTAGCCTTCGCTATCTACATGTTGGAAGCTGATGTTGAATTCTGGTGGGTAGGTACCAAGAGGTTGTTGGAAAGTGCCCAGACCCACATCACCTTAGAGATTTTCAAGTCGCATTTCTATGAAAGGTATTTTCCCGCATCTGTGAGGAATGCGAAGGAGATGGAGTTCATGCGTCTACATCAAGGGACCATGAATGTTGTTGAGTATACTGCCAAGTTCGAGGAGCTATGCAAGTTTTTGATGATTTATCAAGGGAACCCTAATAGCGCTAGAAATGCATCAAGTTTGAAGGGGGATTGCATGAGGAAATACTGGCGTCTGTAGGACCCATGGAGATCCGTGACTATGATGCACTAGTCAACAAGTGCCGTTTAGTAGATGATTGCAGCCGTAAGCTGTCTATGCCAAGGTTCGAAGCTTACAAGAAGAAGTTGGCACCGTTAGGGTAGAAGTTCAAGCCCCAACCCCCAAAGAAGTCATTTCAAAGTAGAGGCTTCAAAGAAAAGCAACCCCAGACCTACTGGAATTCACCCAAGCCTGCGAATGGTCAAGCTTGCTCTACATGTGGCGGACACCATAGAGGACGCCCATGTTTAGCTAGCTAGAATGCGTGTTTTCAATGCGGAAAATCTGGGCATATGGCTAGAAACTGTACTATCAAGTTGTTGTTCTCTGCCAACAAGTCCCAACACCAAAGAAGGGTCTTTACCCTTAATGCTGATAAGGTCACTCAATTCGACGATCTGATCCAAGGTAAGTGCGAGGTTGACGATAAAACCTTAACTATACTGTATGATTATAGAGTTACACACTTCTTTATTTCTCATGATTGTGCAGATAGATTGGGATTATCTATGTCCGAATTACCTTACATGTTAATTGTTTTTACTCTTGCTGGAAAACCAGTTAAGACTTATTATTGTTGTTTGAATAGTCAATTCCAAATTGATGATAGGTCTTTTATAGCAAATTTGATTTGTTTGCCTTTGTCTAGTTTGAATTTAATTCTAGGCATAGATTAGCTTTCGATTGACTATGTAACATCCCCGTTTTCATCTAAGCTAATTAGCTCGGTGTCTCCGGCTAATTAGAAGGGTTAGCGATTAATTAAAAATTAATCGATTGATCTCAAGAGCAAGGGCTTAGTAAATTAAAGGTAAGTTAACAAGATAAGTGAAAGTCAATGACTAATTAAAAATGTCAACAATTGAAACATAATGCATTAAAGGTTATAATTAAAAGCCTAATGGCCCAATCCTTGTCAATTCATGACTTAGAACATAAAATCAAGGTAAGCTAACCTTATTAACTAAGAGCATGACAAGCATCACATCCTAACCATATGAAAAATTAACCCTCACACCCTCTTTACATAATTAATTAGGAAAATCCTTTTCAATAAAAATGTGTTAAAGTGTAATTGAACCAATCAAATTAATTAACATTTAGATAATTGTAGCAATTGTAAAAATGTTGAAACTTCCCTTTAATTATTGTTTGAAAGTTTGGCCAAAGCAAGAGTCATATCCAACCATCCATTTGCCTTCTCATCATACACCACTAGATCAAGAGTCTATGTTAATAGTATTCCTTGAATCAAGACAAAAGATGTACTCTCCTCCATCAAGATTGTGACACTTGGAATGATCATAGCCATCCAAGCCAAATTCTAAGAGAGGTCATACTTTTAACCACTTGAAAAACACTATATGGCCTTTACCCAAGTGCCAAGACTCAAAAGAAACACAACTCCCTCTTTTGCCCCAAGGTTTTTCCCACTCTCTTGCTTGTTGTAAGAAGCAAAATCACATCATCCTCTCCCCCTCATTTGCACCATCAGCCCACTCTCTCTCCCCCTCATTTCATTTTTCATTTCTCTCATTAAGACACAAAGCTCTCTCTTCTCTCCAAGTTCCATTCCCACTCTCTTGCTCTTCCAACCCTCCTCGTTCTTCTTCCAATCTTCTTACTACTTCCTACCTCATCTCCATCACCACACTTACAATCCCTTCAAGGACCACCATTTTTAGTCTTTGGAGAAACAAGGCCACTCATACACAAGCCCCATTTCCAAGCTTTCAAGTAGGAAGGCTCTCTTCAACCTCCTCCTCATCCCAAATCCTTCAAGAAGCTCTCTTTAGTAGTGACTCTAACATTTTTTTTCATGTATTTTCAAGCACTAGAACCCCTAAGCTCTTCATAGCTAGGTGGTTTTAGGACTTGCTCAAGGTCTCATGACCATATCTTGCTCTATGAGTTTTCTTGCCTTGTTGAAAATGTTGTCTTAAAATGAGATTTTATGGTATGATGGTTCTTATGTGTCTTGCTTTATTTTTGTTTTAAATACAGATTTGGTGACTAAAACCTTGAATATAATGGTGAGATAAAACATCAAAATAGTGATTTGAAGTGGTGTAACAATTTCTCCATAAGCTTGGTATGTAAAACATAAAAACTAGTTAAGCTGGAATTCTGGCAGTCTGTAATGTAGACAATATAACTCATCCTACAAAACTCAAAATGTAATGAAACAAATTTTCTATGAAAGTAGACTCAAATATCTTTTCAAGCATTTAAAATACATTAAATTTGGATTTAAAATGAGGGAGATATGATTTTTCAAAATGGGCTATTCCTGGATAGGTTTCTGTTTGGGCAGTCCGCACTAAAAACCTTATAACTGAAGCTACAAAAATTATTTTTGAGTGGGACCAAGTTTTTTAGAAAGCTAAGACATAGAAGAACACCCCCATAAAAACAGTTTTGTTAGATTCCATGTGAGGAACTCCCAATGAAATTGACAAGCCACTGATCCGAGATGAACTCTCAAGTCTGAACAGTCAGAATAAAATGTGTATAATTCAAGTTACAAAATGAATTTTTGAGTGGGGTTTGTTTTGTTTAAAAATAGACTCAGCGAAGTACAATCATATCAAAATTGAAAGCAAAAGAGTAAAAAGCAAAATTATGGTGAATTTTTGACATTACTGCCCCATTATAAAAGTAAAACTGGTTATGGTAAAAGTTAAAGGTTAATGAGGAAAAGCTTTAAGACATTAAGACCCTCACATTTAGTATTAGAAAACCTTCATAATTCAACTTAAAAGTTTCAATAGAGATAATAGATGAAATTGGCCCTATGCCTAATAAAAGAGTTTACACAAGAGACAATCTCAATTAAAAGCTTGCACCAAACTTATTAAGTTAAGCTCATAAAATTTTACTTGAGAATATGCCTATGTTTATGTGCAAGCATGATGTTATGATGATGATGATGGATGATGATAATATGAATATGATATGTTGATGATATGATGCTTAATGATATGAGATATTATTTTCTCTGTTTGGCAAAATTTTGGGAAGCTTCAGTCTAGCCGTTATGCTGCCCAAATTCTGTAAAAATTATGGACTTAGAAATATTTTGCATCATAAGCTTTAATAAGAAGAGATTTAGTAAAGTGTGTGATCCTTCAAAAGGAAATGTGACCTGATTTAAGCTCCCTTCACCCACGACTCACATGAGGCATGGCATGACCCAACTAGTATGAGTATAGGGGATAGGGCTTACATGAGGCATGGCATGACCCAGCTAGTGTAAGTATCAAAATTCTATGGTGGTGATGACCACGGTATGAGCTCATTACCATTTATGTTTAGTGGGTGAAAAGAAAAAGAAAAAGACCCAAGATGAAGGTTACATGAAGAAAAGAAAAGGACCTCGGTCCGACCCAAGTAAATAATGAAACTCTCAAGATGTTCATGCATGATGCGAATTGTCATATAAGTTCTTATGTATACCATAATGTTAGCACAAGAGAAATACGCACCTAGAATGGAACCCGTTTCGGACATTGATGTTTTCGAAAACCTAAGAATTGAACCTATTGAATGCCCACTGTTTTCATTTATAAAATCGAAGTGGCTGGGATGATGACAATGACACTTATGTGTTAGGTTCGAGTCCTACTGAGAAATCTTATTTCTCACTCCAGTTGTCTTTCCGTTTCGTCTCTAGATACCTATGGCATATCCGGTGGAGTGGAGCATGGACCCTCCCTACCATGAGTGGGCCTACGACGCGAATGCTCAGGCTATCATAGCCACGACCATCACGGTAGTTTGTACACATTTTTACCTAGGTCGTATTTTTGAGGGAGAGGAGCCAGATGTCCCGCCAGCCCCCGTAGACATTTCTTCGGCTCACCTTGGACCGCCGCTGGGTCCTTGGGATTTTCTGCCCAAGCCATTGCCAGACATCGAGATGGAGCTGATGTCTCTGGGCTTGCCCGCAGCTAAGCCCGTGCCACCGCCGGAGATCCCTGTGATTGATGTGAGTTCCACAACCACTCCTAAGGCCACAGCCGCTTCGCCGCCTCTCCCTAAGTATCACCCCGCCACGTCTAAGGAGGATCCCCCGAGGAACATTCTTCGATGGCCAGCTACACTCCAGGTCATAACGTCCATCGCATTGAGGTGATCAGCAGGAACCCTCGCATTATCCGTACTCCTCATATCCCCCGAGGCCGAGGAGCGAAGGGGACCAGGCACTCGAGGACTTGAGTCCATCTGATCAAGGGGCGCGGAAGGGGCAGAGAAACGAACACATGTCTACATGGGCCTATTTTATTAATGTTCTTTATCCTATGTATTTTATTTTGTGACAAACCTTGTCAGATTTGCTTATGTTCGATATTTTGGGGCCATGGTGTGACCATGAGTTTCCTTCTTATGTATTGTTGGATATTATGAGACTATATATATCTATATGGTTGTTTTAGTAATGTGAATGCATGGTATTTCGATTCATCCATTATTCCTTTAATTTATAACTGGAATTTATGCGACACGCTCATTTATTGCTATCTTCTCGCGCAAGGCTTTACTTTCCAAAAACGCTGCAAAGCGATGATGTATTTCAAAAAAACAATTTACCGTATTTTTCGTGTAACTTAATTTATAAATGAAGTTTAGTTTTCCACGAGCATAAGTAACAACTAATAAAACGCCGTAATACGACTTAAGCGTAGTATGGGTTTATTAGGGTGTTACAGACTATGCTATGAAAAATTGTTCTGTAAAATCTATTATTCTTCGACATATAACTGTTAAGCATGTTGAACTTGTTAGTTTGTTTTTGAATTCCGCTAAGATAAGAAGTAGTTAGTCTAGTGGTCAGGGATATGTTCTCCTTATGGCAAGTGAAGTGGAACTCGAGCAGGTATTAGACGAGATCCCCATAGTCAGGGAATACCCGAATGTCTTTCCTGATGATATACCTGAGTTTCCCCCGGAGAGGGAAATTGAATTTTCTATAGAGTTGGTACCGGGTACGGGGTCAATCTCTATAGCGCCTAGGATGTCCCCAATGGAGTTGTCAAAGTTGAAAAGGCAATTGAAAAAGTTGTTAGAAAAGAAGTTTGTAAGACCTAGTGCCTCACCTTGGGGAGCCCCGGTGTTTGTGAAGCAGAAAAATGGGAGTATGAGGCTATATATGGATTATAGGCAATTAAGATAAAATGTCTGTTAAGAACAAATATCCTTTGCCTAGGATAGATGACCTCATTTACCAACTGCGGGTTCAACCATGTTATCTAAGATTGATCTGAGATCGGGATATCATCAAATAAGGGTGAAAAAATATGATATACCTAAGGCATCTTTCAAGATAAGGTATGGAAATTATGAGTTTACAGTAATATCATTTGGATTGACTAATACCCTAACTGTTTTTATGGATTATATGAACAAAATTTTTAGACCATACTTGACCAAGTTTATAGTTATTTTCATAGATGATATTTTCATCTACTCGAGAACAAAGAAGAAACATAAAGAACGTTTGAGGGTTGCGTTTTGAATCTTGAGGGAAAGGAAGCTTTATGCTAAATTATCTAAGTGTGAATTCTGGATGGAGGAAATAAAGTTCTTAGGACATATGGTGTCACAAGGAGATATCGCTGTGGATCCAAGTAAAATTCAGGCTGTGATGAATTGGGAGTGACCAACCTCGGTAACTGAGATAAGAAATTTCTTTGGTTTAACCGGTTACTACCGTCAGTTTATAAAAGGATTTTTTCAGATACCCTTGCCCTTAACCAAATTAAAAAGGAAGGATGCCCCATTTGCGTAGGATTGTGAGACAAGCTTTCAAAAGCTAAAGGGAAAGTTAACCTCAACCCCAATATTAGCACTGCCTAATCCAAGCAGGCCATTTGAGGTTTAATGTGATACCTCTGGTAGAGGTTTAGGTTGTAACACCCTAATAAACCCAGATTATGCTTAAGTCATATTACGGCATTCTATTAATTATTACTTATGCTCTTGGAAAGCTAAACTTCATTTATAAATTAAGTTACGCGAAAAATATGGTAAAATTTTTTTTTTGAAATACATCATCGCTTTGCAGCGGTTTTTGGAAAGTCAAGCCTTGGGCGAGAAAATAGCAATAAATGAGCGTGTCGCATAAATTCCAGTCATAAATTAAAGGAACAATGGATAAATCGAAACACCATGCATTCACATTACTAAAACAACCATATATATATATATAGTCTTAGAATATCCAACAATGCATAAAAAGGAAACTCATGGTCACGCCATGGCCCCAAAATATCGAACATAAGCAAATCTGACAAAGTTCATCACAAAATGAAATGCATAGGATAAGGAACACTAATAAACTAAGCCCATGTAGACACGTGCTGGTTTCTCTGCCCATTCCATGCTCCTCGATCGGATGGACTCAAGTCCTCGAGTGCCTGGTCCCCCTTGCTCCTTGGCCTCAAGGGACGTGAGGAGTACAGATAATGCGAGGATGCCTGCTGATCACCTCAATGCGACGAACGCGATGACCTGAAGTGTAGCTGGCCACCGAAGAATGTTCCTCGAAGGGATCCTCCTCAAACCTGGTGGGATGATACTCAAGGAGCGGCAGCGAAGCGGCTGCGGCCCTAGGAGTGACCGTGGAACTTACATCGACCACGGGAATCATCGGCGGTGGCACGGGCTCGGCTGCGGGCAAGCTCGAAGACACCGGCTCCGTCTGGATGTCTAGCAACGGCTCAGGCGGAAAATCCGAAGGACCCAGCGGTGGTCCAAGATAAGTCGAAGAAATGTCTACGGGGCTGGCGGGACATCTGACTCCTCTCCCTCAAAAATACGACCCAGGTAAAAGTGTGTGCGAACTACCGTGGTGATCGTGGCCATGATAGCCTGAGCATCAGCATCGTAGGCCCACTCATGGTGGGGAGGGTCCATGCTCCACTCCACCGGATATGCCATAGGTATCTGGTGACGAAACGGAAAAACAACTAGAGTGAAAAATAAGATTTCTCAATAGGACTCGAACCTGACATATAAGTGTCATCATCATTGTCCCAGCCACTTCGGTTTTATAAATGAAAACAGTGGGCATTCAATAGGTTCAATTCTTAGGTTTTCGAAAACATCAATGTCCAAAGCAGATTCCATTTTAAGTACGTATTTCTCATATGCTAATATCATGGTATACATAAAAACTTATATGACAATTCGTATCATGCATGAATATCTTGAGAGTTTCATTCTTTACTTGGGTCGGACCAAGGTCCTTTTCTTTTGTTCACATAACCTTCATCTTAGGTCTTTTTCTTTTACTTTTCACCCACTAAACAAAAGTGGTAATGAGCTGATACCGTGGCCGTCGCCACCATAGAATTTCGGCACTTACACTAGCTGGGTCATACCATACCTCATATAAGTCCTATCCCCTATACTCACACTAACTGGGTCATGCTATGTCTCATGTGAGTATGGGTGAGAGGAGCTTAAATTAGGTCACCTTCTCTTTTGAAGGATCATATACTTTATTAAATCTTTTCTTATTAAAGCTTATGATGCAAAATATTTCTAAGTCCACAATTTTTACAGAATTTTGGCAGCATAACGGCTAGACCAAAACTTCCCAAAATTTTGCCAAATAGAGAAACCAATATCACATATCATTAAGCATCATATCATCAACATATTATATTCATATTATCATCGTCCATCATCATCATAACATCATGCTTGCACATAAATATAGTCATATTCTCAAACAAAGTTTTATGAGTTTAGCTTAATAATTTGGTGCAAGCTTTTAATTGAGATTACCTCTTGTGTAAACTCTTTTATTAGGCATAGGGCCAATTTCATCTATTATCCCTTTTGAAACTTTTAAGTTGAATTATGGAAGTTTTCTAATACTTAATGTGAGGGTCTTAATGTCTTAAAGATTATTCCTCATTAACCTTTAACTTTTACCATAACTAGTTTTACTTTTACAGTGGGGCAGTAACTTCAAAAATTCACCATAATTTTATCTTTTACTCTTTTGCTTTGAATTTTGGTATGATTATACTTCTCTGAGTCTATTTTTAAACAAAATAAACCCCACTCAAAAATTCATTTTCTAACTTGAGTTATGCACATTTTATTCTGACTATTCAAACTTGAAAGTTCATCTCGGGTCAGTGGCTTGTCAACTTCACTGGGAGTTCCCCAAATGGAATCTGACAAAACTGTTTTATGGACGTGCTCTCTATGTCTTAACTTTCTAAAATACTTGGTTCCACTCAAAAATAATTTTTGTAGCTTCAGTTATAAGGTTTTTAGTGCAGACTACCCAAACAGAAACCCATCCGGGAATAGCCCATTTTGAAAAATCATATCTCCCTTATTTTAAATCCAAATTTAATGTATTTTATATGTTTGAAAAGCTCTTTGAGTCTACTTTCACAGAAATTTTGTTTCATTACATTTTGAGTTTTGTAGAATAAGTTATACTATACGTATTACAGACTGCCAGAATTCCAGCTTAACTAGTTTTTATGTTTTACATATCAAACTTATGGAGAAGTTGTTACACCACTTCAAATCACCATTTTCATGTTTTATCTCACCATCATATTCAAGATTTTAGTCACCAAATCAGTATTTAAAAAAAAAAAATAAAGCAAGACACATAAGAACCATCGTACCACAAAATCTCATTTTAAGACAACATTTTCAACAAGGCAAGGAAACTTATAGAGCAAGATATGGTCATGAGACCTTGAGCAAGTCTTAAAACCACCTAGCTATGAAGAGCTTAGGGGTTCTAGTGCTTGAAATATACATGAAAAAGAAAGATTAGAGTCACTACCAAGGAGAGCTTCTTGAAGGATTTGGGATGAGGAGAAGGTTGAAGAGAGCCTTCCTACTCGAAAGCGTGGAAGTGGAGCTTGTGTATGGGTGATCTTGTTTCTCCAAAGATCAAAAATAGTGGTCCTTGAAGGGATTGTGAGGGTGGTGATGGAGATGAGGTAAGAAGTAGTAAGGAGATTGGAAGAAGAATAAGGAGGGTGGGAAGAACAAGAGAGTGGGAATAAGACTTGGAGAGAGGAGAGAGCTTTGTGTCTTAGTGAAAGAAATGAAAAATGAAATGAGGGGGAGAGAGAGGGGGCTGATGGCGCAAATGAGGGGGAGGGAATGGTGTGATTTTGCTTCTTATAACAAGCAAGAGAGTGGGAAAAACCTTGGGGCAAAAGAGGGAGTTGTGTTTCCTCTGAGTCTTGACACTTGGGTAAAGACCATGTAGTATTTTTCAAGTGGTTAAAAGTATGACCTCTCTTAGGATTTGGCTTGGATGGCTATGATAACTCCAAGTATCACAATCTTGATGGAGGAGAGTACATCTTTTGTCTTGATTCAAGGAATACTATTAATATAGATTCTTGATCTAGTGGCGTATGATGAGAAGGCAAATGGATGGTTTGATATGACTCTTGCCTTGACCAAACTTTCAAACAATAATTAAAGGGAAGTTTCAACATTTTTACAATTGTTATAATTATCTAAATGTTAATTAATTCAATTAGTCCAATTACACCTTAACACATTTTTATTGAAAAGAATTTTTCTCATTAATTACGTAAAGAGGGTGTGAGGGTTAATTTTTCATGTGATTAGGATGTGATGCTTGTCATGCTCTTAATTAATAAGGTTAGGTCACCCTGATTTTATGTTCTAAATCATGAATTAACAAGGATTGGGTCATTAGGCATTTAATTGTAACCTTTAATGCATTATGTTTCAATTGTTGATTTTTCTAATTAGTCATTGACTTTCACTTATCTTGTTAACTTGCCTTTAATTTACTAAGCCCTTACTTTTGAGATTAATCGATTAATTTTTAATTAATCGCTAACCCCTCTAATTAGCCGGAGATACCGAACTAATTAGCTTAGATGAAAACAGGGATGTTACATAGGTTGTGTCTTGATGCAGAATGTAACACCCTAGTAGTTCCATTCTATGCTTAAGTCATATTGTGGAATTACTAGTTGTTACTTTTACTCGCGGAACTAACATTACCTTTTAGAAATTACTTTGTACCAAAAATAGGGGTAAAATTTTTTCTACAAAACAAATGAACTATTTTTGAAATCGAGAGCCATGAGCGCATCGTGAACATATAAAGTAACACCGCTATCCCATACATACGTTGCATTTAACAAACATAGAAACCATAAGAGTAACCACAATTCTTAGATAAATGTAATATTCATTCCACGGCCATCCATGATAATACAATAATAGTCATACCAGAGTCATACATAAGATAATAATGGGTCCGATATCTATCGTCGGCCCTACACAAAAGCCTACCAATACATAATAAAAGGAAATACACCAGAAAATCCTACTACCCAAGCATGCCACATAACGGAATGATAACCCTATAACTACAACCAAAAGGGGCTATCCTCGTGCTCGGCTCCGCATGCAGTCGTCACATCAAGCATCTGGCGGGAGGAAACCGTTCCCATATCCACCGGGAGAAGTGCCACCACGTCCCCCTCCTCGAGCATGTCCTCGCCCACGGGGCACAGTGCGGGTACGAATGAACCCACGCCCGTGAACCGGGGGTGAAGCTGGGCCAGCAGATGAAGCAGAAGAATCAGAAGATAGACGAATCATCGAAGGCTGCGACGAACCCGAACTGTGAGATCCCCCAGAATGAGTCGGATAGAGGGGCTCAGATGGATCGGTCTCCACATGGAAGCTCGGATAAGACGGCCCCAAGGGATCGGAATCCAATGAAACAGTCGGAGCCAAACGGGTATCTAAGTCAGTCTCATCATCATCAGTGGGGTATCTCGGTGGCTGAAAGTAGGGGCAGATGTCATCCATAATAACCTCGCCGAATGGCTGATACGGTCGGAAAAATGGGCTCATCACGGGAGTCTGAAACTGGCGGTCGTGGAAGATGTAGACCCTCATCGCTGCGCTCGCCGACAATACAGAGGCGTTCAGCACCGGGTCAAAGCACCAACGCCACACCAGGAACTCAATGTAGATCACCACCGTGCCCGACGTCGACATCCTCTGAAGATGACACGAAAATGTAGGAATGAGAAATACTAAATTTCTCAGTAGGATCGTGACTAGACAAACACAGTGTCATCGTCATCGTCCCAGCCACTTCAGGTTTAATTAGAAAATCAGTGGACAGATATAAGTTCAATTTTTAATGATTTTGAAAACTTAGACCCCGAAGCGGGTTACTTTTAAACTTAAGATCATAACCACATCATCATGACTAACATACGTACTAAAACATAGAATAAACATTCATAATGCAAATGGGCAATATACTTACATGCAAAGACATGCATCATCATAGACGTAACCATGGTCATACTTAGACTTTACTTTCATTTTTAGTACGTGCTTAACATTCTTTACTTTCCTTTGAAATAGACTGCTTTTGGACATGAGCTTATTCCGTAACCATCGTCACGCAGTACTAACCAAATCAGACTAAGCCGATATTGGTTACCTCTAAGTTGGAGGGTCCTCCAAAAAACGCCCTTGCCTCCCTCATAGAGGTTCCTTGTGGATCGCCGTCTCTCACTTCCCTTATCGAAGTGATTGAAGGGTCAAGTCCCATTGATTCTTTTCTTATCTTTATACTTTACATCATAACATTTCCTTGACTAAATGCATGCAATGATATGACTAAGTCCATAATTTTAACGAAAATCTGACAACATAACGGCTAGACCGGAGCTTCCCCAAAATGCCAATCATCAGCATTTAACCAATAGGTCATCATATCTATATCATATCATCACACTCATCATTTAATCATGAGACAAAACTCAATCAAACTCATCATTCATCATGCTGAGTGGCATCACACATTCATACCCTAAAGGGGTTTATAGTTGTGTTGTTCTTTATGAAGAATATTATGAATCATCACATGATTTCCCATGGTTACCCATGATAGAATCACATAGTTAGGATATGTGTTTGTGGTCTTTTAGTTACTTGGTCCTTGGATGAAAGTATTCTTTACTTAAGTACATGTCTTATGAAACACTTGTTCCAATTAATTAAATTATGTGATTGTTTCCTTTCCTTGAGATAGTGCACCTAGTGATTCCTAGGTTCATGGTATGCTCAGAGGCCCTAATCATACTTCTGTTCCCAAGGAGTTTGAGATCCCTCTAATCCTTGGGTCATGACAACGCATAACCACATCATGAACCCAACAACACCAATTCACTAATCACCAAGGGTGACTTTTAACTTATTCAAGTTACAAAGTTTTAAACTTTTACTAATAACATACCAAGGTTTTGCCTTAAACATTATTAAAGTTGTCATTCTTTATAAAGTAGTCATAAAGTCTTATTCTTTATGAAAGTAAGTGCCTTTGACATTAAGCTCTTATCTTAAGATTGGATCTTTATGAAATAATAATACAAGTTACTAGCTTTTTGAATAAAAAGTCTCGTTCTTTATAAAAGTTAACACCTTTTTGCATTATTTTGGTTCAAAGTCTAAACTTTATGAATGAAATGTTATAAAATAACCTTTTTATAACTTAAAGATCTTATTCTTGAATAAAGTTTGAAACTTTGTGGAAGGTCTTTTCTTTAAGGTTTGATTTCTAAAGCCTAAAGTGACAAGATATCATTTTTCTAACTCAAAAAGTTTAGACTTTCACATGTATTCTTGTCTTTAAAACAAAACAAAATAAAACTTTACGGAAGCTTAAAAGCTGCGCCACTTTGAAGGAATCAAGAAGCAAACTTTTTAAAGTCTAAAGCTTTTAGAAGGTTCATAGTCTTGTCAAATCATGGAAACATAGAAAGGTGAAGCTTTTCTAATCATTCACTCATCATAAAGAGAAAGGAACAACTTTAAGCAAGAGAACAATAAGAACATATGTTTCCAAAAGAGGAAACTTAAGAACACATGAAGAACATCAAAAACACATTTTTCCAAAAGAGGAAACTTAAGAACACATGAAGAACATCAAGAACACATTTTACTAAAAATGAAAACTTTGGCTCTTGAAGAGTATGAAGGATCTTCTCAAGCTTTCACTTAGAAATCTTGGCCATGAAAGAACCAAACTCCAAGCTTCCTTGAGTAAACAAAATGAAAAAGATGGAGATCACTACCTTTCTTGAAGATGGCGCAAAAACAAGAGAAATGGAAGAAGAAGATGATGGCTCCTCTTAATGATGAAGGTGGCGGTTTTGCAAGAAAGAAGGAGAAGCTCTTGAAATCTTGTGGAAATGGAGGTTGTAGTGTTTTGGTCTAGTCTCCAAAGACCAAAAGATATGATCTTTGAAGGGCTTGGTGAGGAAGGTTTGGTTATGGAGGTGGAGAATGATGAAGAAGATGAAGAAGAAGAAGAATGAATGTAGAGAGAGGTTGGAGAGTTTGAGAACTTTAGAGAGAGAATGAGAAGTTGAAAATGAAGTAAATGTATGTGTGTGTGCAAGAAAATGGCCGAAACTTTTAGTAGGGTGGAGGGAGATATTTTTGCTTCATTTTGTGTTAATTAAGGTTTAGGGAGACAAATTGGATGATGGGGGAACAAAGTATGGTCAAACTCTTACATAAAGCACTCGTCTCATGCTTTATACTTTTATGACATCACTCTTTACTTTATTGTCTAGTTGACTAAATTTGAATTTAATCATGTGATTAAGTGCTCATACAACTTAATTAAGGTGATTAAGCAAGGATTAGTGATTAACACACAAGAACATGATTAACAAAAATTAATCTTACGATTAAGCTTAATTAACCTTAATTAAACTCGAGTAAGCTAATTAAGGGTGATTAGTGCTTAAGTAAGCTATAGGGGCTCTGACTTGCTTAATTAGAGATTATCTAACCTTGATTAAGCATTCTCTTGATCCTTCTCATCCGAGTCAACCCCTTAATTAAGCCCTAATCTCAAAATTTCTCATTAAGTGCCTAATTACTCAAGGTTACTAGGATAATTTAGCAAGACGTGAAATTGAGGATGTTACACAGAACAGGAACATGGTGGCTTATGCCTCTAGGCAGTTGAAGCCTCACGAAATAAACTACCCGACCCGTGACCTAAAGTTAGCGGCTGTAGTGTTTGTCCTGAAGATATGGAGGCACTATCTGTATGGAGTGAAGTTTGAGATGTTTTTTGCTCATAAAAGTTTGAAATACCTCTTTGATCGAAAGGAGTTGAATATGAGGCAAAGGAAATGGATGGACTTTTTGAAGGATTAAGAGTTTGGGTTAAACTATCACCCTAGGAAGGCTAATGTGGTCGCTGACGCTCTAAGTCGGAAATCTTTACATGCGCCATAGATGATGGTTAAGGAGGATGAGCTAGTAAGGAGCTTTAGAGATATTAACCTTGGAATTATATTAACTCCCCATAGTTTAAGGTTGAATCAGCTTAGAACAACGAGCGATTTCAAGAGTCAAATTGCTCAGGCCCAAAATGAGAAAGAGGATTTCCTAAAAACCCTAGCATTGGTGGAAAAAGAAAAGTTGAAAGGTTTTGCTCGAAGTACAGATGAACTATGGAGATTTGAAGGAAGAGATTGTGTACCCGCAAGTGATGATATCTGAAGAAGGATTTTGGAGGAAACTCACAAGCGCTATTTCATCTTACACCCTAGTGTGACGAAGATGTATCAAGATGTTAAGAAGATAAGGTGGCCAAAATTAAAAAGGGACATTGCAAAATTGGTAAGCAAATGTTCAGTCTGCCAAAAAGTAAATATTAAACACCAAAAGCCCTCTAGTATATTGCAACCATTAGAGATCCCAAAATGGAAATGGGAAAGTATCTCTATGGACTTCGTAATGAGTTTGCCCAAAACGCAAGCTAATTTTGATGCGAGATGGATATTATTGATAAATTAACCAAGTCTAATCACTTTTTGCCCATTCGATCTACTTATCCTTTGAAAAAGTTAGCCTAGCTATATATTCAAAAGATTATAAGGTTGTAGGTGTACCTTCAACCATAATCTCGAATCGGGACTCGAGGTTTATTTCTAGATTCTAGTGAGCCTTGCAAAAGGCATTTGGGACGAGACTTTGCCTAAGTACAACTTATCATCCCCAAACGGATGGATAATCAAAGAGAACTATCCAAACTTTAGAGGACATGTTGAGAGCCTGTATGTTAGACAATCGAGGAAGTTGGGATAAATACTTACCTTTGATTGAATTTGCTTATAACAATAGTCAGCATGCAAGTATTGGAATGGCACCCTATGAAACTTTGTATCGAAGGAAGTGCCAGTCTTCCTTGTGTTGGTTTGAACAGGGTGAGCAAAGCCTATTAGGACCTAATCTTGTGAGGCAGACCACAGCAAATCAGAAGGATTAAGAATAGAATCCTTAATGCTCAAAACTGTCAAAAGAGTTATACAAATAAAAGGAGAAAGCTGTAACACCCTAATAAATCCATATTACGCTTAAGTCGTATTACGGCGTTTTATTAGTTGTTACTTATGCTCGTGGAAAACTAAACTTCACTTAAAATTAAATTACGCGGAAAATACAATAAATTTTTTTTTGAAATATGTCGTTGCCTTTGAAAAGTAAAGCCTTGCGCGAGAAGATAGTAGTAAACGAGCGTATTGCAGAGATTTCGATATAAATGGAAGGAACATGAGATAAATCATAAAGTCATACATTCAAATTATAACATCGATTACATAATATATTTAATCTCATAATATCCAAACAAATACATATAAAGGAAACTCATGGTCTTGCCATGGCCCCAAATATCAAAGGTACACAAGTCTGATGAGATACAATACAAAATGAAATACAAGAGGTAGGGAGCACAAATCAAAATAAGCCCATGTAGACATATGCTGACTTCTCTGTCCGTTCCATGCCCTTCCATCGAACGGACTCAAGTCCTCGAATGTCTAGTCCCCCATGCTGCTTGGCCTCGAGGAACGCGTGGGGTGCGAAGGATGCGGGGGTGCCTGCTAATCACCTCGATACGACGGATGCGACGGCCGGGAACATAGCTGCCCACCGAAGAACGTGCCTCGGAGGGATCCTCCTCAGATGCAACAGGCCGATACTCGGGGAGTGGCGGCGAAGCTGTTGCGGCCCTAGGGGTGGCCGTCGAACTCACATCGACCACGGGAACCTCTGGCGGCGGCACAGGCTCAGCTACGGGTAGACCGGGAGACATAGGCTCCATCTCGATCTCGGGCAATGGCTCGGGTGGGAAATCCCAAGGACCCAGCGGCTGTCCAAGGCGAGATGATGATACGTCCACGAGGGCTGGCAGGATCTCTGGCTCCTCTTGTTCAAAAACTCGACCCGGATAGAAGTAGGTGCGAACTATCGTGGTGGTCGTGGCCACGATAGCGTGGGCGTCCTCATCGTAGGCCCACTCATGGTGGGGAGGCTCCATGCTCCACGTCACGTGAGGCTCCATGAGTATCTGGTGACGAGACGGAAAAACAACTAGGATGAGAAATAAGATTTCTCAGTAGGACTCGACCCTGACACACCGGTGCCATCGTCATCGTCCCAGCCGCCGGTTTTTAAGCAGCGTGGGCATACAATAGGTTCAATTATTTGATTTTCGAAAACGTTACTATCCGAAGTGGATCCCATTTTTAGCACTTATTCTCGTTGTATTAACAACATCATGGCATACATGAAAGCTCATACGACTAGTCATAACACACATAAACAGATTGAGAGTTATGTTCTTTACTTGGGTTGGACCGAAGTCCCTTTCTTTCCTTAACTTGACTTATCTTAAGTCCTTTCTTTTCTTAACTTGACTCATCTTGAGTCCTTCTCTTTTCACCCACTAAACATAAGTGGTAATGAGCTCATACCGTGGCCGTCGCCACCATATAATTTCGGTACTTACACTAGCTGGGTCGTGCCATGCCTCATGTAAGCCCTATCCCCTATACTCACACTAGCTGGGTCATGCCATGCCTCATGTGAGTCGTGGGTGAGGGGAACTTAAATTAGGTCACCTTCCCTATAGAAGGATCACACTTTATCCAATCTTTTCTTATTAACTTATGATGCAAAATATTTCTAAGTCCATGATTTCTACAAAATTTCGGCAGCATGACGGCTAGACCACAGCTTCCCAAAATTTTGCCAGACAGACTACCAGTATCGCATCATCATATCATATCATCATTATCATGGCATCATAATCACATCATCATCACATCATGCTTGCAACCTAACATAGGCATATTCTCAAACAAAGTCTTATGAGCTTAGCTTAGTAAATTAGGTGCAAGCTTTTACATTGGCTTTCGTTTTATTGATTCCTACTCCTCCATTATTTTAACTTGACTTATATGATTTTCATATTTTAATTTGGAAGATTTATAGTTTAGGTTTTGCATTATAGTTTGATTAAAATCTTATGAACTTAATCTAGTACACTAACTACATTTACATTCGGTTTTTCGTTTTATTTGCTTCTTTTGTTAAGGATTAGGCAAGCTTGGTATTTTATTCCATCTAGTCTTCATTAAGTATATTATGAAGTTTCATTACTTTGAGCTAAGGTCTTTTACCTTTTAAAGTCATTTATGCATAGTCTTACTTAAGGTTAAGTTTTGACAGTTTTACTTTTACCCCAGGCAGTAACTTTAAAAATTCACCATAAATTGGTATTTTATCATTTTAATGCGAAATTTTGTATGCTTATAGGGTTCTGAGTCTAGTTTTTAAAAAAACAAGTCCCACTCAAAAATTCATTTTCTAACTCCAGTTATGCATACTTTATTCTGACTTGTTCAGTTTCTAAGTTCACTCCCGGTACAGTGGATTGTGACCTCTCATTATAATTGCTCAGAAGGAATCTGAGAAAACTGTTTTGGGGGTTTGTTCCTCTATGTCTTAGCTTTCATTTAAACTTGGTCTCACTCAAAAATCATTTTTGTAGCTCGAGTTATACACATTTTAGTGTAGGCTGCCCAGACAGAAACCAACCCGAGAACAGTCCTCTTTGAAAAATCATATCTCACTCATTTTAACTCCGAATCTTATATATTTTATATGTATGGAAAGCTCTCTGAGTCTATTTTCATATAAAATTGGTTCCACTAATTTCTGAGTTTTCTGGAAAAAGTTATACCGTTCGGTTTACAGGCTGTCAGAAAATCCAGATTTCACATTTTGCTTTTTCTCATATTTTCTCCAAAACACTCAACCTCACTTTCAAGAAACCATTCTCAAGTTATAAAACACTCATATACCATGAAAGATTAGTGAAAAACTATCATGTTGGAGTTCAAAAATAGTGGATTCAGCCATGCATCACACCAAACCGAAAACATGTTTTCAACAAACCACCATACAAGCAACAACATCTCATTTTATGACAAGAATGGCTATGATGCCCAAATCAATCCTTAAAACCACCTAGCTATGGAGAGCATAGGAGTTCTAAAGCTTGAAAAACAAGAGAGGAAAAGGGTTTAGAGTCACTACCAAGAAGCTTTCTTTGAAGGAACTTGTGATGGAAAAAGATGATGGTGGTGGTGGTGCTCCTCCTCTTGGATCTTGGAAGAGGCTTGATATGTGAGTGTCTTTGATTCTCCAAGAGCAAGAAATGGTGGCTCTTGAAGAGTTTGTGAGTGGGATGAGGAGAGGAAAGGATGAGAAAAGTGGGAGGATTCTAGAAAGAAGTTGGAGAGTTTAGAGAGAAGGAGGAGAATTTGAAATTGAAGAGAGAGAAGAGAGCTTTGTGTGTGTGTTTGGGAGAGGAGTGAAAGAATGAAATGAGGGGGAAAGAAAGGTGGGCTGATGGTGCACAAAGGGGAGGGAAAAGAGTGATGTGACTTTGCTTCTTACAACAAGCAAGAGAGTGGAAAAACCTTGGGGTAAAAGGGTGAGTTGTTTTTCCTTGGGCCTTGGAGGCATTCTAATGTCCATTTTATGCTTTTCTCTAGGGGTTAAAGGGGAGTACCCCTCTTAGGATTTGGTTGCTTGTCTAAGACTCATCCAAGTGTCAAGATCTAATGGTGGATGACAAGGATCCTAGTCTTGGCTTTTGATCTAATGGTGGATGACAAGGATCCTAGTCTTGGCTTTTGATCTAATGGTGTAGGATTAAAGAGTTTGAATGAAGGGTGAGATGTTGCTCCTCCTTGGTAGGTCTTTCTAGGGCATATGCATGGAAGAACCTTTATCTCTAAATGTTATTAGAATTATTTAAATGTAGTTTAACTTAATTGGCTTAATTACCCATGAGTTAACTCTTGTCAATTACACCTTTTATGATGTCTTGCATTACGGTTAAGCATATGCTTAATTTGGGGTTTAATTTTTCAAGAGTTGTCTTAAGTGTCTTAATCATTATAAACTTAATTAGTAAGGTTAGATTGTCTTACTTTTGTTTTGGCACTTTCGAGTAATTAAGGATTAGGCGATTAAGGTTTTATTAAAACGCTTAGGACATTATGATTAAATTGTTGGCTAGACTTAATTTACTAAGCTCTTGCTCTCGGGATTAATCGATTAGTTCTCAATTAATCGCTAATCCCTCTAATTAGCCGGGAACACCGAGCTAATTAGCTTAGGTAGAAATGGGGATGTTACAAAAGCCGCTAGAGTTTCAAGAAAGAGAACGTGTTCCTAAAAATCGCTCATAGGACTAGTATAGGTAGAGCCATAAAAGTCAAAAAGTTAAGCCCCCATTTTCTTGGCCCTTTTCAAATTTTGAAATGTGCTGGGTCAGTTGCTTATCAAATAACCTTACCTTCGAATTTATCAAACCTTCATAATGTTTTTCATGTGTCTCAATTAAGAAAATACCATTTCAATCCTAGTTAACTACTTGAACCCAAAAGTGTACAGTTAGGGGAAGACTTAACTTTCGCCATCTCAAATCGTGGATTGTGGGGAAAAACAGCTGAGGAATAAGACGATACCCTTGATCAAGGTGGTTTGGGGTAGAGGAAATATGGAAGAATACATGTGGGAGCCCTCGATGTGTTTACAAGTAACAAATTTTGAGAGCAAAATTCTTTTTAAAGGTGAAGAGAAATGTAACATCCTCAATTTTCTATCATGCTAAATTACCTCAATAACCCTGAATAATTAGGTACTTAATGAAAAATTATAAAATTAAAGCTTAATTAAAGGATTAATAGTGTTTTGAGTTAATTATGAGAAGAAAAATTAAGAAAATGCTTAATTAAAATAGAATTTTTAATTAAGCAAGTCAGACTCTTAACAAATAAATTAAGTAATAATCACTCTTAATTAGCTTAATCGAGTTTAATTGAGGATAATTGAGTTTAATTACAAGTTTAATTTTCTTAATCATGTTCTTATGTGCTAATCACTTATGTGAAATTGGTAGAGATTCAATATTTTAAACCGCTGAAACCGAATCAATAAAATCACACATCAAAAACTCTCAGGTTTTGAGGCTAAGATTTCAACCACTTCACCTCTCAAGTGGCGCCATTTATACCGCAACAACATAAGCATTGTTGGCTCACTTATGAGCCGATTAAAGTAGCAACCAATAGGAATCAAAGGAGCCAACTATCACCATCATCAAACCAGATTTTTTCTTCTTTCTCCCCTATTTTCATGCTTCCTTCAGCAGCCCCTCTTTCTCTCCTTTTTTCTTCTTTATCTCCTCATCCTCATTTCTTCACCCTACTTTCATGCCTTCATCAAACTTTGCTTCCTTTCCACTACAACCCAAGTTTTGAGGTAGGATTCAATTTCTTTGTTTGATTTTATTAAATTAAAGACAACTAGGAATAAGCTAGGAATACTTTCTTCTCTCACGTAATTGATGATATATAGTGGTAGTGTGATGATTTATGGCAGGTTTAGCATGTATTTGCTTGGCTTGGATTGAGATTTAAATGAAAAAACACAGAGCCACAAAATAGAATCTGTTAGGTTGAAAAACTCTGCAGCGGTCCGTACAGCAGAATGTACAACTCCGCATACAATCGTTGACACTCAATTAAACTAATTTTATGTAAAACTAGACATTTATGAATTTTCAACTATATAAAGTATAAGGCTATTGAATTAGTATTGAGTGAGATAAATTTTTGAAATTAACCCTAGAATTCTATCCATGATTCTAAAAAAACTAGATTTCGAGGGGTATATCTCGCCTTATACTCCTTCAAATTGAGTGCAATCAATTTTTTTAGAAATTTAAGACATAAGATAATACGCTTTAAAAATTTCAGATCTAAATTCAATCCCTATTGCTTCCAATAATTCATGAAAGTTGCCTTAAATTCCAACCAGACAAGAATAGGGCAGTGCAAGTTACCAAAATTCCAAAGCTCATAACTTAGGTTTTGTTTATTCAAATGAAATAAAACTTATTGGAAATAAAAGCTGGCTCAGTTAGCTTTACAACAATATAGGTTTCATATAATTTCAATCAGTTTTCTATTTTTAGTGAATTTTTAGTTTTTGGTAGGTAAATCTACCTAGTAACAAGATATATCTAGGTGAAATATTAATAACTTGAGTTATATATATCAAAACTTAATGGGAACAAAGAGGTTAGAAATTAGACAAATAACACTATAACATATCGAAAATTTAGGTTTAAATATGTTACATAGAAATTATGCTTAATTTCTAAAAATGGGCAAAATTGAAGAAATTGGCATAAAATCAATTTAAATGCAAAGGCTATAAGTTTTGTATGAGTATTGAAATAGTTGGTGTATTATGTTGATTTTCTGTCTAAATGATTGTCTGACTAGCTAGCATCATTCATGAAGAAGCAGACTTGATCCATTATGCTGCCGAATATTCGGCAGAAGCTTATGAAGTTATGATAGCTTATGTTATGAAAATTTATGATATGAATATGAAATTCGACATGAAAAAATGTTTGAAAGTAAGTGCACTATAATGCATATAAACATTGCATAATGATATGATCATGATTCCTTTTATAAAAGTCGACATCTTTGCATGCCAAAAAAGAAGATATATGAATATATGAGATTGGGTCACTTCACTCATAAGCAGTTATTTGGATTCATTCTTATAAAAGCAGTCAAAAAATATGATAAATGTCCCATATTTCTGAAGAATGTGACATGGCGATCACATCCCGATGGGATATGACATGGTGAATATGGCATGATGAATGCAGTCTAAGGAGTATGACATGGCAATCACATCCTAATGGGGTATGATATGACGATCATACTCTAGCATGTGACATGATGGGCATATCCTAAGGAATGTGACATGGCGATCACATTCTGATAGAGTATGACATGACGATTATACACTGGTATATGCATGACAAACAAAGGCAATTAAAAAAGACTCTGAGGACAATGATATATAACGCTCAAGTGCAAACACAAGCAAACACCCTAGGGACAGCGATACGTAATGCCTAGGTGTGTCAAAGAAGAGTTACAAAAAATAAAGGAATATTAAATAAAAATACAAGTGCATTTGCGTATGTGTAGTTTGATTTTCTTAAAATTTACTATATTTATGAGTAATGTGATTGCTATGCTAATTATGAGATATAAAATGATCATATAATTGCAATGTAATTCAAGTGCTTAAATAAAATAAACTCTGCTTCGAACAATATATTTTCGAACTGTTAAATTGGGCAAATTACATAGCATATTCACCTTTTCTTAACAAATCGAAACAGTTTGAAATAATAACGATGACATATTATATGGTGAATCAGGAATCTTGCTGAGAATTTTCAATTCTCACTCCTATTTTCGCGTTACCTCTAGATAGTTCAAAGAGTATTGATAATGATCAGATGTAGCTGTCAGACAAGATCCGCCAGATAACAGTAATAACCTCTGAATGTAGTACTATGACTTAAATATAGTACTATATAGGAGAGGATGTTACAGGCGAAGCTTCTTGCTTACATGCTGGCTGATTATTCAAACATTGCATATTATAGTTTTGAGGTTGGGTGTTTGGTTGTTAATAAGTGAATTGTGTTAACAAATATGCGTTCTAGACTAGTGGACTCATATTTTGACTCCCAATTGTATATGTTGGTCCTCCCATCTTGGTTATTGGTGGTTGTTGTGGATATGGCACGTACATATTGTTAACCACCCCCGAACATGGTGGACCTGTTGAATAACCATTATAAACAGTTGCATCCCCACTTACTCCATAACTGCCCATTACAGGTTGATCATGGGTCGTGTTCCATGCATTCCCATTTGGGCTAATGGACATTACTGGCAGTCCGATGTTTCCTGGGGTGTTACATGGCTTGCGCATTATGCTCACTTGGCCATATTGCCAATTCGGTTATTGGGTTGTTCAAAGAAACCATTTGGCTGAGATCAAGCATATAATAACCAAAAACACAAGTAAAGAATAGATGATATTGTAATCGACTAGATTTGTATTAAATCAATAACTAGTTACAACAGCTATCCTGTTCAAGTTTCCATTGTCAATATGTGTGGAAGAACTTGAAAGAAGGAATGATTGCAAGGAAAAAGGCTAAATCCTTCCTAAACCCCCATGGCTTATCTATGTGAAAAGTTTAAGGAAAGGATTTGATACAAGTATTAATGCTAAAGGGCCAGCAAAAAGGCTAGAGTGTTGGAAAAGTAAAGAATACAAGTAAGAATAAGATAAATTGGCAATTAGGATTAACCATTCTTGGGATCCTTTGACTAGTTATTTTACTCTATTTATAAGCAAGATTTTCCATAACCGCCTTCCAATCACTGCTTTGGCTGTATGCTCCTTAGCTGGTTGATTTGATTTCTTATTAGTCAAAGCTTGAAAGCGTTGCCACGTGTCTGTTTGCTAAACTAGATTTAGAGGCTTTTATTTATATCTTGGCTCTTCTAAATCCTTCACTTTGCATTATGAGTTGATTTCTCTGTCTAAATCGATTAGCCCTTTTACTTTGAACTTGGCCAAATAGTGCTTTAATTATTGTCTTCGGCTATCGCTCTTCCAGCTATGCTAAACTAAAGGTTCAGCTAATACTAGGGGACACATTATAACCTCATTTGGCCAAATTTAACCTCATTCGGCCAAATTTGGCTCTTAGCCAACGACACTCGAATATTTTGGTGGCAACAGCTTCCAACACCTAGAAATGCTTTGGATGTTAATCAAAAATGAACTATGGTAAAAGCAAAACACGTTTTGCTTTAAAGCGATAAAAGCGATGAATGGAAGCTTTAAACCATAAAAGCTTGAATTTTGTATTTACACCATAAAGATGGGAAATCAATCATGGGCTTTTGACTTGGGCCATTTTAAATTAAAACCTGGCGAAAGTTTGAGACTTACTGGCACCAAAAAACAAATTGAGACTTGCTTCAGACCACCCCAATAAAGAAAAAATTAGACTTGGAAACAGCTAACAATTTTGCTGAGTTAGATGATGAAGATAAAGAAAATGAAGGTTGGGGAGAACAAAATTTGGAAAATATGTCTTCAACTCTTAATGATGATGATGATGTTGGTGAATGAATTTATACTATTGTTAAACTTTGAAATGTTATTGATTACAAAATTTGTGTGATTTCAGGACTCAAAAATGAATAATAAAAGTAAATGTATTATTTTTAAAGTCATATTCTTTACAATATGTAACATCTATGCTTTTACACTTTGATTTTACAAGGCCCTAAATGCTTTTTGGTGAAATCAAGTTTGTAACAACCTTGGCTATATAACTATAGCACTACTGCCCCTAACAAAGCTAACCAGGAAGAATGCCCCATTCGAATGGACACCTAGTCTATTGTGATGCTTCTAAGAATGGGTTAGGGTGTGTGTTAATGCAGAACAGGAATGTCATCGCATATGCTTCCAAGCAATTGAAAACTCATGAAAGAAATTATCCAACGCATGACCTAGAGTTAGCGACGGTGGTATTTGCTCTGAAGATATGGAGGCACCATCTCTATGTAGCAAAGTTTGAAGTATTTTCTGATCACAAAAACTTGAAATACCTTTTTGATCAGAAGGAATTGAACATGAGGCAGCGAAGATAGATGGAGTTTCTTAAGGGTTATGAGTTTGAGTTAAAGTACCACCCTGGCAAAGCAAACATGGTGGCAGATGCCCTGAGTAGGAAGTCTTGAACTGTGACATGGATGATAATCAAGGAGACGGAACTCATAGAGAATTTTTGAGACCTCAACTTGGGAATCTCTATGACCTCCAATGCCATTCAGTTAAACCAACTTAAGATAACCAGTGATTTTAAAGATAAAATCCAGCAAGCACAACAAGGGAATGAGAACTTCCAACATACAGTGCAACAAGTGCAATCTAACAAACTAATAAGATTTACATGGGATGCAGAAGGAATATGGCGGAATCAAGGGAGAAAATGCGTACTTGAGGAAGATAATCTCAGGAAGAAGATTTTGGAGGAAGCCCATAAGAGTGAGCTTACTATACATCCTAACATTAACAAAATGTATCAAGATCTCAAGAAGATATTTTGGTGGCTAAGCTTCAAGACAGATGTGGCAAATTTTGTGAACAAATGTTTAATCTGCCAAAAGGTAAAAATAGAACATCAGAGGCCGGCAGGAACTCTGTAACCCTTAGAGATTTCGGAGTGGAAATAGGAGAGTATTTCCATGGATTTCATGATAGACTTACCATAGATGCCCTTAAGATACGATGCTATATGGGTCATAATGGACAGGGTAACCAAATCCGCTCACTTTTTACCCATTCAAGCAAATTATCCTCTAGAGAAGTTAGCCCGATTGTACATTCAAGAAGTGGTACAGCTACATGGTATTCCTTCGACACTCATTTCAAATCGAGATCCAAGATTCACCTCACAATTTTAGGGAGCACTCTAGAAGGCGTTTGGCACTAGGCTATGTTTAAGTACTGCGTATCATCTGCAAACGGATGGCCAGACCGAGCGAACTATTCAAACTTTGGAAGATATGCTATGAGCGTACATTCTAGAGCAGCGTAGGAGCTGGGATCAATACTAACCGTTGGCTGAGTTTGCAAACAACAACAGTTACCATGCTAGCATCGACATGGCTCCGTACAAAGCTTTATATGGACAGAAGTGTCAATCTCCTCTGTGTTTATATGAATCAGCAGAACAGAATCTGTTGGGACCGAAATTAATCAGACAAACTACAGAGCAAATCAAAAGGATCCGTAGTAAGATACTTGCAGCTCAAAGTCATCAGAAAAGCTACACGGATGTCAGGAGAAAACCATTAGAGTTCCAAGAAGGCGACCATGTGTTTCTAAAAATCACACCCACAACTGGGATAGACAGAGCTATTAAAATTAGAAAGTTAAGCCCTCGCTTTATAGGTCCTTTTCAAATTTTGAAACGAATTAGGCCAGTTACATATCGAGTCACCCTACTTCCACATCTGTCAAATCTTCATGACGTCTTTCATGTTTCTCAACTTCGAAAATACCAACCTGACCCTACTCATTTCTTCGAACATGAATCGATCCAGTTAAAGGATGACTTGACTTTTCATGTACCTCCAGCACAGATAGTGGATAGGAGCATCAAACACTTTCGAAATAAAGCCGTACAACTATTAAAGGTGGCATGGGGATATGAAGACTCAGCGGATTATATGTGGGAATTAGAAACCGATATGCAGAAGGAGAATCCTGAATTATTCTCAGGTACTAAATTTTGAGGACAAAAATTTTTTTTAGGAGGGTAGTAGTATAACATCCGAAAGAAAATTTTATCATTAATAACCTAGTTTGATTTTTATCGAATAAGTAGGTTTAATCAAAATTTGGTTAAGCATATACTTAAAGCCAATCAAGTGTGATTTAGGAGTAATTAGACTTAATAGAATAAGATTAGGAACATAGAAAGCCTCACAAACTAAAAATCGATTTACCAATTTAAGAGAAATTGGTAAAGTTTCGGTATTCTAAACCGTCAAAACCGGATCAATAAAAATTATACTGTGATAATCCTAGGATGGATGGCCAAGATTTAGCCAACTTGCCCATGCAAGTGGCACCATCTCAACCCTTCAAATAGGCTGCCAAACCAAGTTAAATAATCTATTCAAATCCACCAATCACATGTAACTTGTTTGATAAGTTTTTAAATTTTCCTTTTCTACCCTTGCACATTTTCGACCATTATCTACACTGACCCCTCTCCATTTTTCTCCATCATCTCATCTCATCTCATATTATCTTCTATTCCCACAAACCTTCAAGCCATCACCAGATTTTTTCAACTCTAAGCACAAATTTAACAAGAATCGTACCTAGCAAAAGTAGGAATCCTACTTCTCTTTTTATTTTCCTTGATTTGGAGTTGTGTGTAGGCCTTGTATACTTATGACACTGATGTTATGTGGAGTGATGATGATGGTTTATAGCTGATTTTGCCTATGTATTATGATTGGAATTAGAATTGGTATGCAAGACTTAAAGAAAAGAGAAACCTCAAGAAGCTATTAGGGTTTTTCCTCGGCAATCTATACGGCGGAGTGTACGGCTCCGCCTATAACCGTTTAAATTCCTTGAATCTATTTTTATAAAATATTAGACATTCAGGATTTTTCCTACATATATAATATAAGGCCATTGGATCAATATAGAGGTAGATATGAATTTTTTAAATTTGACCTAGAAATCAGAACATTCATCCGAGCAGTATGAGTTGAGAACGGTGTAACTCATCCTATATAACTCCAAATTGAGTGAAACCAACTTTGTTAGAAAGCTTACACATACGAGAATATCCCATAAAAATTTCCAAGTTAGATAAGATCCCATTTGTTCTCAATGAGTCGAGAAAGTTGCCCTATGTCTAATCTGGGATAGAACAAGGTAGTCCAGTAAGATCAAGTTTTAGAGTTTATATCTCAAAATATACTCATTCAAATGCTATGAAACTTATTTCATTTGAAAACTTGCTCTATTAGCTTTATATGGATATAAATTTTGGATTATTTTACCTAGATTTCTATTTTTAGTGAATTTTCTCTCATAATAGTACAATTCTAGCTAGAAGTAAGATAAGTCTGAGATAAGACACAAATAACTTGAGTTTATGTTGAGAGCCCGAATTTATTAAACAGAAAGAGTTAGGTCGGTACACTTAAATGTTGAACTCAAAACTTAGTAAATAGAGAGATTAAGTCGGAGATCTTTGAGGTTGAATTCAGGACTTAGTAAAACAGAAAATTAGGTCAATAATACTTAAGATTGAACTCGGAAGAGTGTACTTAAGGTTGAATTCGAGAGAATATACTTAAGGTTGAGCTCAGAACTTAGTGAATAGGAAATTACATCAAATGTAGTTTATGTCGGGAACTTAAAGTTTAGGAAACACTCAAAAATCTTGAAAGACCAAATTATGAGTTCAGGTCGGAGGTCGGGATCATAGGCACGTAACCCCAGAAGTCGTAAATCATATAATCTCAGAAAAATTGAACATAACCCCAGAGGTCGGTACTTGGATAAGATCGGAACTCATAATTCATTTAACATGGAAAATAAACTCGGGAACCTCATTAGAAAACAAAAGCTCGAAGGATAGATTGATGCTTAAGATTCTAAATCTTACAGTTATTGATATTGTTATATTCTTGGTTTGAATATGATGTTCTATATCAAGTTTGCTGTTAATTACAATTTCCTGGTTATATGGCACTATTCATGAGGAAGCAGACATAATCCGTTATGCTGCTGAGATTTCAGCAGAAAATGTAATTAATATGAATTTGCAAGTTATGTATGCATGGATTAAAATGTTAGCCAAGCAATGCTACCCTATAAGCATGAGCAAGAATTTCCATGTGACTTAGGCCAGCCCCTGAACAAAGTTAAGGGGAATAGATCAGTGGAGAAGTCGGTGAAAGCAAACCTAGCAACCCTGTATAGGAACGAGCTCAACCCTAAAAAGCGAACTATTATCCAGAAGTCTTATGGCCAATATACTCCCAAGAAACCAAGTATGGAAAAATATGAGTTAAGGTCAAGTACATTATCATTTCTGCATTCCCATAATTTCTGTTACTATATTTTAAGTTAATTGCATTATTATCTACTATATATATATATACTTTGGTTTACTTTATAAATACCACTTAATTATGTCAGAATATATGTCTTGTTGCTTATTTTCTATTTAATTTTCCTTTATCTCCTTAAATAAAACCAAGTTATGTTTTTGGCTATGATTTCTATAATTAATTGAGTAAAAACATTCTGTTGATGTAACGTTCTTTTAATTAAAAATCTGAAACACCTGAGAATGGCGACGATGACAGATATATATATATATATATATATATATATATATATATATATATATATATATATATATATATATATATATATACACACACACTTAGGATTTCCTATTGAGAAATCTCTATTTCTCACCCTGCTATACATTTCCGCGTCATTCTCAGAGCACGAGAACGCGGCAACCGGCATACTTTTCATTAAATTTCCCGAGCTCCACATCCATATTGATCCGTTCATAGACTCTGTGTACATATTCGGTAGATGCCAGTTTCGCCTTTATTTCTTTTTCCAGAGAGATTTTGCTATACCCCTTATGCACCCGCTTTTTGACCCTGCCATCCCTTATATCGCCATCCCTCTCCACGAGGCTTATCCCTTTCCACCTCCACCCGCAGCAGCAGCACCAGCCATCGTTCCGCCAGTCGCTCCACCACAACGAGCCCCTCTGCCTCTATGTCCGAGGAGGATCCTTCGGAGGCAGCGAGCTCGTCATCCTCATCTTCTGCCCCTAGTATAGACTATACCCCTGCTAATGCCGGTATGGTGAATGGCTTCCTTTCTTCGGAATCCATCTAGTTGAAGTACCCGCCATAGCAGCAATAAATGTACAAGATGACCCTCTTTTGGCAGTTTGGGTCATATGTAGTAGTTATACATGAAATGTCCCATGGGGACCCATTAGGGTGTAGTTCATATAGACAGGTCGCTTTATTTTATGTTAGCAACCTCATTCTTACCATCATGTACTATCTTATATATCTTTTGGCAACTTTAGTAACAGATGTATATATGTTTATATATATATGATGCAATTTCGATAATTCTATCCATTTCGCATTTTCTTTATTTATGTTACTTTACTTCTGATACATGATTTATTAATATTGAAACCAAAGATTGAGTTAAATCAACTAGCCACACGTAATAACTTATTAGGTAACATATTATGACTTAAGCATAATATTTTGTCTGGTAAGGTGTTACAGATCCAACCCAAATTTTTAACATTTTTGGTCAATGTGGACCACAAACCTCCTCCCCAACAAATAATGCCTCCATTTTTGGATGGCTAGCACAATTGCCATCAACTCCCTCTCATACATAGACTTTTGCTGGGCCCGGTCAGAGAGGGTTTGGCTCATATAAGCCACAGGGCGACCTTCCTGCATTAAAACAGCCCCAACACCTTTACCAAATGCATCCGTTTCGATGATAAATGGCTCGTGAAAGCAAGGTACAGCTAGAACAGGTAATGATGTCATAACTTGCTTGAGTTTGTCAAAAGCCAGCTGAGCTTCTACACCCCCAATGAAAATTATCCTTCTTTAAAAGCTGAGTTAATGGCCACGCTATCTTGCCATAGCCTTTCACAAATCGCCTATAATAACTGGTAATCCCCAAGAACCCCCTTAAACTGTTCAAATCAGTTGGGGCTAGACAATTCACCATAGCCTCTGTCTTCTTTGGGTCTACAGCCACACCTCCTCCTAGAATCAAATGCCCCAGATATTCTAACTGTTTATGTTCAAAGCTACACTTCTTCTTGTTAATATGAAGCTGGTTTTCCCTTAGCACCTCTAGTACCTTCCTCAAGTGTTCCCTATGACCTTCTACATCCTTGCTGAAAACTAGGATGTCATCAGAAAAAACCAACACGAATTTCATCAAGTAAGGCTTGAGGATCTTATTCATCAAGGCTTGGAAGGTTGATGGAGCATTTGTCAACCCAAAAGAAAATTACAAGGAATTCGTAATGTCCCACATGGGTTCTAAAAGCAGTTTTCTCGATATCCCTCTCCCTCATCCGGATTTGGTGGTACCCGGACTTCAAGTCAAGCTTAGAGAATACCTTTGCTGTCCCCAGTTCATCGAGTAGCTCATCAATAACTGGGATAGGAAACTTATTAGGTATAGTGATCCTGCTCAAAGCCCGATAATCTACACAGAACCTCCATCCTCCATCTTTTTTCTTCACCAGAATCACTGGACTAGAGTATGGACTAATACTTGGTCTAATTACCCCTACTGTCAACATCTCTTCAATAATTCGTTCTATCTCGTTCCTCTGGAAATGAGGGTATCTATATGGTTTGACATGCGGTATTTCAGATCCCTCCTTAAGGTTAATCGCATGGTCTAACTCCCTCTGAGGGGGTAACCCCAATGGTGGCTGACAGATATCATCAAATTCAACTAAAAGTTGTTAGGTAGCACGTGAAACTAGGAGTCCTGTCACCACCTCTGCTCCCTTCTTTTCAGGGGTAACCAAGTACCCTTCACCACCATTCTTGAGAGCCTTATACATGGCCCACCAAGAACACTTCATTTGGCTTAACGTGGGGTCTCCCGCCAACTTTCAAGTGATGTTACCGTCTTGCCACCTCATTGTCAATTGCTGGAAGTTCGCAGCAATTTTCCCCAAGCTGGCCAACCATTTCATGCCCAATACTGCATCAATTCCGCCTGATTCCATCAAAAAGAAAGGCTGAGTAATGTGAATCCCCTGCACCTCAATCACTACATCACGGCACACCCCTGTACCAAGCTCCTTCTACCCATTCCCAACCTCCACAGTGAACATCGGGGTCTCTTCAACTGGCAACTTGATCTGCGTAGCCAATTCCCTAGAAAGGAAATTACTCGTGGCTCCCATGTCAATCAGAATAACACCTCCCTTCCTCCTAAGCTGCCTACCACCTTGAAGGACTTGCTAGAGGTTAGTCCTTTGAGGTTATTAAGAGAAACCTACAAGGTTCTAAGCTCCAACTCCTCTACTTCTTCTTCCCTCTCAAATTTGGTATTCTCGATTAGTTCCTCATTCGACCCTTCAACCAAAACTAGCCTATAGTTCTTCATCTTGCATACATGATCCTGGCCCCAACGTTCCCTACACTGAAGCAGAGGCCCTTCTTGCTTCGTTCTTTTAACTCCACTTGTGATAGCTTTTTTCCTTCTACAGGCTTAGGTCCTATTACTTCCTTACTATTGTTATTGGACTTACTTCCCAGCCTGCCATGAATTAGAGGAGGCCTACGAAAACTCCCACCTTCTTTCTCCCCCGGTGCTGGCCCACCACCCCTCCATTCTCGATTACGCTCCTCTAACATCAGGGCTCTGTTCTTGATCTCCGCTAAGGAATCCAACTCCAAGCTCTTAATCTCAGCCTGGAGCTCTCCTCTTAATCCATTAACAAAGATGCTCCTCATTATTCCTCTATCCACATCACGCAATGGTCCCGATACTCTCTCAAATTGCTCGATGTACTCGAGCACAGACCCCATTTGCTTCAACTTCAACAATGGGCCATGTGGGCGCTTGACAACCCCAGGTTGGAAACGTCATAACACAGCTTCTCGGAATTGTCTCCAAGAGGGAAAATAGATGTGCTCCTTCCAAGTTTGAAACCAGTTCAGAGCTCGTCCTTCCAATGCTACTAATACAAGCTCCATTTGCTCATCCCCTTCCACCCCATTGATTGAAAAATACCTTTCAATTCTTACGAACCAACCCAACGCGTCTTCACCATCAAAGAGTGGAAGTTCCATTTTCCGGTCTCTATCGCGATGATGAGGTGGACAACACCCCTGAGATGATGGTGGAGATCGATTCCTCCACGAAGCTCTGTCCTAGTGTCGCAGTGGACTCTCACAGGTATGGGGCAAGTATCGTTCTTCCCAGTGGTTTTCCCGAGAAAAGCGACGCTCTCTGTGAAGAGAAGGGGAAGGTTGAGTTTCCTATTCTCTCCTAGAACCCCCTTCCTAACGGTCCTCCGCGTCAACCCAGCGTGGCTCCCTCCGTGGTGGAGATCGGCCTCTGGGTCGCATCTAGTTGCGCCCCCTCATGAGCCACACAACCTCTTCCAATCGCCTCCCTAAGTCCTCCATTCTGGCCTCCCTCGCAACTTCGGTGATCATCCCCATAGCCTCTTTATGCCAAATGGAAGAAACTACAACTAAGAGAAAGCAACAGAACTGGAAAATGTGTATTATTCACGAACAAGTGATATCAAGGAGATATCAACTGGGTATAGAAGGAAAATACAAGGAAATGCAAGAAAAGAGAAGACACTTTTGGGACACTAAGCAGCCCCCACTCTCCAGCCTAGCCAAATGATTGCCTACCTCTCTCATCCCCACACCCAAACAAATATTCCCTTTTCCTCAAAAACAAACACTCAGCACTCCCACGCACACAAGCTGAGTCAGCATAACTAACTTGCTAACTCTCTCCCGACCATTCCCACATTCTGACCCAGACCCTCCTTTCCCATAATACCCCTATATCTCTTTCTTTTATACACTTTTATCCCACCTGGAGCCTGATCTCTTACAAAAACTTTTCAAAGTACCCAAAATAAATATATCTTTGCTCATTCAAATAAATGGCTCACTTTTTCCTCATTGTTATCAAGCATCCACCTTTGATGCAAGTCTTAGCAGAGTGCACCCACCACCAACTATAATACCTTCCTCGGTAGCTGCCTGAAAATCAACAAAAAGTATTAGCACGCCAAAACAGAATCCAAAAGAGATTAATGAATGTTTTAGAAAAGAAAATGTCGCCTTTGTAGCATTAAGAACATCTTCAACTCTCAATTTCTTTACTTTATGAGTTCCACCCTGGTTTGTGCTCCAACCTACGCATGTATACAAAAAAAATTGCACGAGTTCATATAATCTAAATTTAAATTGATTTTATAACTTCTAGAAAGTATCTTGAGATTAACGTACAAAGAGAAGGTATCTATTTATAATACTATTCTTGCCTCTTATTAGTGTCTCTAATTATGGAAAATTAAATATAAAGGGAGAGTGAAACCTTGAGAGGAAGTCCAAATTTAGATATTTCATGAAACTGAGAATCGTATTTCAACATTAATGCTTACTGATATCAAAGCTACAAGACTTAGTAGTATCTTACACCACATTATATATTGCTGTAGAAATCAGAAACAATTTCTTAACTTTAACACTATGTTTACCTACTCAGGCATGATAGTTCTCATCTTTAATTTATATGATCAGTAAAGTATGCTTGCAATTGAGTAGGATAAAATTATATGGTACAAAATAGTGGATATTAATTGAAAATATAAAATCCAATGGAAGTTTAAATAACTACCTAATAAGATATAGTTAACTTACGTTTGCTCCTGTGTCTAGGCAGTCTAGGTGAACCTGTTACAAATTAAGCAATGTTAGTTAACAAAAGTGAACTGATTCAGATACGAACTGGTCACCAAACTACCAATCATATTTTAAAATTCAATTAACTATATTGGAAATGACGGGCTATATATATAGCAACTCCTTTTAATTTGAGCAATGCAGCCTTTGTTGAACCTCCTTTGTTCTACCTCGTTAATCAACCTAACTAGTAAGAAAACAAACTCTCAATAGAAACAAAGCAAAACAACAATTAGTCAATTAATAAAATAGATCAAGGAACAATATGAACAAAGAAATTAAACAAATGGCGGAGTTCAAGAAGTTCCCTACTCCTTTTTGGTTTTGCACTAACAAAGTAACACATCAATATACAAAAGGCTTCAATTTTGCAAAGTAGCTTTAATAAATGCACCATTGCTAATACTTGAGATAAAATGTTCGATTTTACTAACGTCTAAGAGCAAGAAAACCATTAACCACAATGATACGAGGAACATAATGAAACTGTGCTAATTGCTAACACTTGCATGTGCCAAAAAGAGAGAGATATCAAAACTCAAGCCAAAATCACATTGGGGCATTTCATCGAGCAACACCGAGACACGCACAAAATCAGCTTTAAAAAAAAAACCTAATGCCACAACGAAATCATTCAATGTTCTTCCTGCAATAAAATAAAAACTTATTAAAAAAAACACAATTACATAAAAAAAGAAAGAAAGAAAGAAAACTCATGTAAGCATTACCTGGCGGCGAAGATGGTGACTTGTCGTCCCTGGGACAGGGGCGTTGACAGACTAGCAGGACCGCAAACATCTTGCAACCGAGATCGAGGTGGGAGCTGGTAGTGTCGATGGCAACGGAGTTAAGGTTTAGGACGAAGACGACGCTGTTGGGGTCAAGGAGGGAGTGATTGAGCTTGGAGGTCACGGCGGTGAATGCGCAGGCCATAGCATCATGGTCGGCGAAGGAGGTGGAGGTCGTGCTTTGCAGCGACGGCGAGGTGTTGGTTGTCACGAAGTTCTGCAGTGGCCGCGAAGGAGTGGGGGAGGCGGTGGGCATCGAAGCGAGGGTGAGAACTGAGACTCTTACCGTATGTTTGGGAGATTTTAGAGCAGCAAAAAGGAATGGCTAATAATAAAAGATATGGAACGGAAGAGGAATGACTAATAACAAAATAACATGAAAAAAAAAAAAGGAATGAAATGGATAGTTGCATGCTATTACCTTGTTTGAAAATTTAATGGAGAGGAAAATGAGTGTCTTCCTACTCTTATTTATTTGGTAGTTACAGTATAAAGAAATGTAAGGGAAAGATATATATTTATTTTCTAATTTTATTCTTTTGTCTAATATAAACAATGATGGGTTTGAATTTTTATGAGGATAAAATAATAATTCAACCATATTTAGGAATAAAATTGGAGTGATATCCCTAGTAAACCCCAAATTGGGGGATAATAAATTTGAAGAATTTAATGGCAATAGAGGAGAGGAACTTCTACACCTTTCTCAATCATTCCCTCCCCTCTTAAAAATAAACTTCCAATAAATATTTTATAAAACTTACCATCCCTTACATGTCACTCACTTTCTAGCCATCCATCCAAACATATCTTAGAGGATAGGTGGAAGAGACTTTTCATATCTTCTTATCAACTTAGAAGTATTTAGATGGTTCAAAAAAATGAGACAAATGGTTTCTGCTAGTTTCAGGAACCACAGGTAAATAATCGACACAAACACATCCTTTTCTTGTTGTCTGGTGCTTAATGTGGTTCTTCGTTCAACCTGCATTCGACTCTATTGATGCTAGAGCCTACTTACATGATATGGCTACTAGTGATATGGGAATTTTATTTCGCGTGACTTTATGGTGTATTTGATTGAGGCGAAATAGGGAGATCTTCAACAATAGGGACTCATATTTAGATGCTCAAATAAAGAATTAAATTCTTTTGTTGCACAAGGAGTGGCGTTGCGACTTAGCTCCTGATGCTGCGGGCTCAGGTGTATATGTATTGAAATATCGATTGGTGGTCATGTAAGGTGGAACAATAGTATGATGCCATGTGGACTATGAAAAGGAGAAGCTGTTTATTTTCCTGTTAGTGTAACACTTTACTAATTAACTATTATTGCACTATTTAATTTATCTTATTTAATCCAAATAATAATTAGCCAACAGAGCTGCTGAGTATTACTAAACTTACTACCTTAGTTTTACGCGGATAATTTTTTTTCGCCAATTACTATTTCCAATTTTAGTCATTGGTTAATTATTTTTTGCGGCGGAAGAAAAACTAGCACATACTAGTTAGCAATTCTTACAATTAAAGACAACCAACATATACATAAAAACATACTCTAGTACTACTAAGGCATAAGATATATAAGTCCATAACATATATCCGAAATTTAAAAAGGAGATGGAAAGCCTAAATTACTACTAATCGTCATCACCCAACCCAAATACAGCTTGCAAAACTCGTAAGTAGTGCATGTCGAATGAAGATGCCAAAATGGGTGTTATTACATCATCTTAAAGTCTAGTCATTGATGATAGTAATGGTAAGAACTTTATCCACAACACAAAGTAAAATCCTATTATTCAATAGATCGGGCTCAAAGGCCATGTCCATCTAAATGTTGAAAATGACCCACGCCATCTGCAAACACTAAGGAAAAAAGGGGTGAGAGAAATCTCCCAGTAAGGTGGTGTTCCCAAAGGAGTCCCACATCATCCCAAAAATGCTAAGAGTAAAGGTAAAAGTGTAGCAATATGCATAATATGCAATCAGTCAATCACCATTAAAATATTAGAATATTTAGCAGTAAAATAAATCACAAGCAGTTAATAAGATAAATGAATTTTATTTTAAAGAATGTTGAATGCCAAAGTAATGCACAATTCTCTAATTAAGACTTGGAAATGCCCCTTCGATAAGGGAAGGTGATTCACAAAGACAAGATAATCGAGCATGATCTTTTGATAAGGGAAGGTGATCCACCAAGATACCTCCCTACTTTGGAGGCATACGACCGAGATAGATCCCTCCAATTGTATAGGTATGAGATCCCCTTATTAGCCAGAGTCTAATTTAGATAGTACTGTGTGATGACGGTCACGAAGTGAGCTCACATCCTAGGATAGTCTATCCAAGGGCACGTAATAAATAAAGCACATGCTAAAAAATAGCTTTAATGGCAAAAGAATAAAGAGCATAAGCATGCATTAAAAGATTTGCATGGCATTCATTGCATGTGGACATTAGAGTAAATGATTTGATGTGTTAGTAATGTTATTTTTATTTTAGAGTCTTGATTTAAAAATGAATGAATAAAAATGGACCCACTTCAAAGTATATGTTTTTGCAATTATTAAAAGGAATCTTCATTTATTTAAGCTTGCTCACTGATTTTATTAAATAAACTGAAGTGGCTGAGGCGATAACAATGTTAGTTGTATGTTTAGATAGGAATCCCTATTAAGAAATATTTTATTTCTCATCCCTATGTGTTCTTGTATTCGCCTCAAACATAGCAAATGGTGACCGTGATGATCTTCCTGGAGGCGCCTGAGTAGACCTAGCACTATGATCCTACCATAGACTCACTGGTTCTAGTGGCTCACAGTAGCTTTAGGTTGTATATTTTCTTCCACCACTTGTTTAGCGTCCCTATAGTTAGTTGGTACTTTGACTCTTATCGCTCATATGTTGATCTCCCCCTGTATCTTGCTCACTCGCCGTATTTCCCGGGGCCTGCTCCCTTCGCCTCTTCAATGTAGACTAACCCCTCTGAAGGGAGTTTACCTCATATAGTATTGCATGTTGCCAAGTCCGATTCTTTTTTTACCAACACTAAGGTTCTACTAGAGATGTAGCTTGAGAAAAATCCTGAGAAGCCCATGCTAGAGAACAAATTTCACACTCCATAGGCTTGCGTTTTAGTATGGGTATATATATATATATATATGTATGTATGTATGTATGTATGTATGTATGTGTAGATCCTGAGCTATGAGCTAGTGAGTGCATGCCTATATTGGAATGCTTTAACTATGGTTTGAAAAACTATATATTTTGGGTGCCATAGTACTTCATGCATATTTGGGTAGTGATCAAGTGGATATTGTAGAAACTCTTGTGTTGGTTTATCTTCTTTTGGGATGACTGTATACATATTTTCTTTAGCTTGGCCTAGAGTCTTGCTAATTTAACTTGCTTGGGTATTTTTGAGATACTATTATGTAAATATGTACACCCAGTACTTATTTCTATGTATATAATATATACATACATATATATATATATATATATATATATATATATATATATATATATATATATATATATATATATATATATATATGAATGCAGAGTTATCAATGTAAATTATATTATTTCTAAACTCTGCACTATTATAATGCAAAATGGATTATGGATTCTAGTATTGTACGCTGTAATGATAATATTGATTATATGCACTAGAAGGCTCAGTTTTTGAAATCATTACTTTCAAAAAAAAATTATATAATTACAAAAGTTCCACCATAACACCTTATCTTTAAGCAAAATTTGTGCAAATTTTTTTTTTTTTTAAAACTTGTAGAAGCTACAAACTATTTTCTTTATTCAATTGGTTTACTCATTAAATATTAAATTCATTTTACCAATTCAAACATAAATTAAATAGCTACTTTTTATTATTACAATCCACAGGTAGCCTAAGCTTTAAACAATTGACCATTATAAATATCTATTATTCAAATATGTTTCTAAAATTACAATGGGACATCGAGTTACAAGCTAGAGTACAGACACAAATGCCCATAACTTCTCATGAAACTAGTGCTTAACAAAATACATCTCTGCTTCATAATCTACTTCCTCGTAGAGACAAGGTCTAGTGCTAGTCTTACCTCTATCATTATGGCAAATCATGCTATTTGGAAACACCATGAAAAATGGGGTGAAAGAAGTCTCCCAATAGGGTAGTGCTTTTAGGGGAGTCCCACTTCATTCCAAAAATGCTAAGAAGAAGACAGGAGTGCAGCAACATGCATAACACATAATAATTCAAGTCACATATAAAAACCTTAGAACATTTAACAACAAAATGACGCACATAATAAGTCACAAGCAATAAATAAGATAAATTATCATTTCTAACCATTTCATAATGTCAAGCAAGATGGCAGCATATAGTATTAAGCATAAACGATACAGCAGCAATGCAATTATCATCATTATTAATATAACTCACAAATAGTGGCAAATACAATCAATTTCCTTTCTGCTGCTTGCTGATCTTTTCTGATGGCCGAAGTCTACATGGTCTGCATCATATATCTAGATCTGTAAAAGCTTTCATTGCTAGGGCATCCTCTGGTTATATTAGTGATTGCCAAGTCCTTGTCCACTATCTTGGTGGGACCTAAGACATCACTTTAGTGAACACCAAGTCCTTGTCCGCTACAAGACAGGGCCCGAGATGTCACGTAACGATCACTAAGTCCTTGTCCGCTAGCATGGCAGGGCCTGAGATGTTGTTTTAACCATTGCAAGACTATGTGATTACCAATATTTCATAAGAAAACATACATAAGTTTCACGTATGGTTTCTGCCCATGTTTAAGCCGTGGGCTTAATGTGAAAAGACAACTTTTCTTCATGAAAATAATTAAGGATCCACACTTTTAAGCTTTATAAATTCATATTTAGCAAAGCCAAGATCCAGTCACCAAAGTCCAATATCGTGAACATCATATAATCATTTTGAATTTATCATAACCCTGAAACAACTAGAGTTCCAATAACCCCATGACATGGCCGAGAATCAACTACATCTCTAAACCGTTTATTTTGAAGCTTTTAGGCAAAATCCTCGTGTTAGCTATTAGGTTCATATATTTTACATTTCATGAAGTTTTAGCAATTTCTCTATTTCTCTTTCAAAACTATACTACACTTCAGCCATATCTTGGCCTGAACCCTATCATAGAAAACAAGAATTGTTTTGTCAAGAAAGATCACCGAGAAACAAGATTAATGTATGCAAACCTTAAAACCCTAGGTTTAGGCTTCAAGAATTCAAAGGAAACGCCCAACCTCATATTTTCATAATCAAACATAAACTTTTAAGAAGCCAAAATAATTGTAGGACAAGCTGAAATGAACACAACCAAGCTTCAAAACACAAACGAGAAGCACACATGCCTACAAAGTTTGAAAGTAGAAAAACCCTACCTAGTCTTCCCTTGGCCATGAGTTGATGGTGAGAACTTGAAAAAGATTTTTCAACTCTTACCTTCTTGAATGCTTGAAGCAAGATTTGAAACTTTGATAAGGGATTTCAAGGTTTCAAGGTGGGTCTTTCTAAAAGTTCCGAAGTTTTTTTTTAAAAGCTTTGGTGGTGTGTAGGTTCTCAAAGACTCTTTCTTTTCTTTCTTCTCTCTTTTAGTCGTGGGTCTCTCTCCCTCTTGGTGCCTAACCATCTTTTCTAAAGGGGTCCGGGTTTTTGGGTGGCGTGGCCTTATTTATGGACAATTCTTTATAAATTAGTTTTGGCTAATGATTGTGGTGTGTCCTAATAAATTACTATAAGTTATTTCATCAATTAATGCCCACTTAGAGTTTAATCTAAATCCAGGTTGAATTGGTGTAAACTGAAGTCCACTTGCGGTTGAAATTCCACCGCCTACTTGTTCCATATGATGAGTCAAATATTAGAACTTTGAAGACCCTACAACTTGAAGTGCACCACCTTGGTTTTCTTTTATATTAAACACTATTAGTTTGTAATATTTTATAACACATAGTTGCCTATAAAAAGGAACCAGCTATGACCGTATCTATGTGTCATGTAAGATGAATTAAGTAAGGTTAAGAAAATCGAACCGGACATCGAACTGGTCAAGGTAGGGGTTCAAAGGTTTAGAGGTTCAACCGGGGGTCCGATTGGGACATAATGAATATATATATATACATATGAATAATTAAAAAGCAAAAAATTATACTAAATTATTAATAATAACATAACTAATATAAAATAATATTTATTATGAGACACATTATAAAACATCTTAAATGTAAAATTTATTTATTTTAATTTTTACGTACATTTCTTTTTAAAAGTACTCACAGGCAATATAACAATCATTTTTTATTTTTAAATTAATTTAAGAGTATATAGCAAATAAGCATACTAAAAGAATCAAGGTTCGAAAAAAATGAATTTTTGTTTTGATTGAGCTTTTTCCTTTTTTTTATAAAAGAAATTATAACATTTTTACCAATTTTTTTTTAAAAAAAAACACTGGTCAACCGGTTTGATCGGTCCGGTTCACACCAATTTTTCTCGATTTTGACCGGTTCTTGACCAGTTTTGATCACAACTGGTTTAGTAGTGAAGATTAGACTAACCTAGGGTCTAGTTCTCGATTAGACTGGTCCAATTGGCTGGTCCGATCCGATTCTTTCTTCCTTGGAATTAAGTGAGTTTATGAATAATTGTTACAAATATTTTAAGACATGTTCCTTATGCTTTTGAATTGGTCTTGGTTAATTAAAGTTTATTTATGATTAATTTTTAACTAAAACTAATACAAGACTAGTTTAGTGGTAATTTAGAATTAATTAATCGGCACATGATCAATGAGATTATGAGATTTTTTTGTTATCCTCCTCTAGAATGTGTATTAGAAGCTTCGTAAATCTAGGATGGCTTAACTATTTAGTTTATACTTTTACTAGTAAAATTATCATTAGTTTATTTGATGGTAATTTAATTGATACTTAATCACCATAAGCTAATTATAAATTTCTAATGTAACATCCCCCACTTTCTTAAGTGGAGTATAATAGAAACTTTGAATTATTTCTCTTAGGCAGTGTGCGAATTTCTCAGGTAGTGATATATCTCGACAATCCTCACATTCAAAAATATAGGGTAGCATAGCACCACCATTAAAAATATGGCACTACCATATGCTAAACAAATTAAGAAATGATAAAAATGCCCCTGTCAACTTTTGTTAATTGCAATCTTGCCCAAAAATTTTAGAAATTGTACTTTAACCTCGGAAGTCGAGAATTATATAATCTAGGAGACCGAACATAACCCCGGAAGTCGGAGAGATCAAACATAACCCCAGAAGTCGGAAATTATATAATCTAAAAGATCAAACATAACCCAGGAAGTCGGAACTTAGGTAATCTTGGAACTCGAGCACAATTAAAACTCGGGAATAGAAGCTAGAAATTTGCAAGATAAATTAAGACATTAAGGTTTTAAAGCTTACACATATCGATATTGTTATATTCTTGCTATGACTATGATATTCTATACTGGGTTTGCTGTTTGATTAAAATTTCTTGGTTGTTTGGCATTGTTCATGGGAAGCGAACTCAGTCCGTTATGCTGCCGGATTTTCGGCAGGAATTTATGAGAACTTATGCTATGGGTGATTAGGCTTTGAATATATGTACATTTACATGCCATGTTCATGTACGTCATGCATGCAAGCATAATTAGAGATATGATATAAGAAGTAAGATATGAGACATATCCATGAATGCACAAAGCATCCGCACGCATGATCAGACATGGAAAGGAAAGGATAATAAGACTTGCAAGAGGGACGTACCAAGCTACCATGTGAGGCATGGCATAAACCTAGCTAGTATGGGCCAGAGCAGTACTGTCTAAGACTTGGGCCAGCCCTCGACCAGATTTAAGGGGAGTAGACCGGTGTGAGGGTTGGGGAAAGTAAACCCGTCACTCATTTATAGGTATGAGCTCGAACCTGAAAAGTAGGGTATTACCTAGGGGTGAGAGAGGCCATTCACCTTCGAGGGACCAAGTATAAAAAAGAGCAAGATCAAGTTTCAAGTTAAAGAAAGATACGAATTAAGTCAAGTGCACTTGCATACAGTCAAATACAAGCATCTTTATGTGCATCTTCAATTATCCCATTAAGTCATAATGTTATTAAGATTCTTGTTGAAGCATATTGCACTATTCGTATTTCTGTGTTTGTCATATAATATGGCAAGTGGTTGTTAAAACATAACTCGCTTCGAGAAAAATGTTTTCCACTTAAAATTGAACCACTGTTTGCATATATGTGCTCATATTTTCATAATAAACTGAAGCAGCTGGAATGTCTATGATGGCACTGTATGAGAATAATTCATGTTAACCTACTAAGAATCTTAGCTTCTCACTGCCTGCTTGTATATTTTTCTTTTCCGTAAACATTCCAGCACCTAAGCTAGAAATTAAGTGCGAGGCAGAGTACTAGGACATTTTTTGAGCAAGACTCGGGCACAAGCTAGACCAAGCGACTATTGGAGCTAGCTAGCGACTAGTCGAAAGCAAGTTCTGTGTATTATGTTAGTCACAATTTCTTTTAAATTATAGGTATTTTATCATCTATGTATCAGAGACAACGAAGCTTATGAACTATTAGTTAGCAATAAAGTGTGTAGTTAAAGAGCCATATATTATATTTTCCACATTTTAAAGATTCCTTAGCACAGTGACAACCTTTCTATATATAACTCCATGACTCGAGCATGGCTTATATGATAGAGGGTGTTACATTATTGTTATCAAAGCAGTTTGTCTTGTATAGGCCCACGGATGGACTAATTATGCTTCTGATGCATACTCTGAGAATCTAGATAAAACATGCTTTAGGTCCTCGTGTGAAGAGGATATAGAAATATTATGCATGGTAGCCTTGTTGTGAGTGTTGTGGACTACCTGTTGCACTTGACTGAATGTTGAGCCTGATCACCTCAATATAAGATTTTGTGTAAGTAGAGACCTATGACACCCTAAAGACTCATTAAGAACCTTCTAAACATAATTATGAGGGGCGAAACTCCTAGAAAGTAGCGATGGCATAAAGGGATAGACAATTGAGCAAGTTGAGAAGTGCAAGGAATTGGGGATTCAATCAAAGGAATTGTGTCGAAGGGTTTGCTATGGACATAGTAAACCTAGTTCTATCGAAAAAGGTTGTTTGTAAAGCATTGCCGAGTAGCTGAAGATTTCCCATCAATAAGGGCAGGCTCTTAGTTAGGGACAAGCTAAGTAAGAATCTTCTTCATCCTGATGGGGCTTGTTTCAAGCTTCATTGCGATTACTTGATCCAGACTATCTTCTCTAGAGTGAATCTAGGGGATTCTTCTACCTAGTTTTGTAACTTTAATACACAATAGGAGTAAGGTGATTACCCGCTGAGGAAATCATCTTATGTGGCATGGATAGTGCCTTTATTTTCTTCATAGATGAGATTACCTCGAAGGTACCTCACCAACAAATTCAGTCAATGGTTTTTATTTTGAATTGTGGTAATACCACATTATAAAGACATGATCCTTCATTAAGAAATTCGTAGAGTGGACGAACAAAGCAGAGAATCAGTGAAAGAAGCTAAGGGCACAAGCTTTGGTCAGGTATACGGGAGAACTTTTTAAGTTCCCGTCCAGAGGATGGAGTGGTTTCTTCCTCAAGGGTACTAGAAAATAACCTCATAGCGATTGCAAATTGGAAAAGTACTAAGTGGAATCTTGGCTTCAAAAGGGAAACAGTTGAGTAAACTATAAAGAGACCCATCTAACTATACATTGAATCAAGATAGAGATATGGTTATACAAGATATGGAAAGTAGATGAAGTTATAAGTGTAACAAGGGAGAGAGGCAGTATATCTCCTACTAACCTAAAGTAGGAACACTTTCAGACTAGAGGTGGCATACAAACCAAGTGTAATTTTCCTACCTTTCAAGGATAAAGGTAGTGCTAGAGAATCTAGTCATGTTCAAATTCTATTAACCTCAGCCACCACAGGATCCAGATGATAGGATCATCTTCAACATGTTATTAGTAAAGGAATGAGGCTATTTAGAAAAGAAAGGCAAAGTCTAACAATTGCCCTTAGGCACCATTATATATGCTATGGGTGGAATAAATCGATAACGAATGTATTCAGATTCAGGCGAGAGTAATAAAGACTTAAAGTATGCAACTAATCCCGATAGACCAAGGGAGCAACAGCAGGGTAGGTTCTGACAAATGAAAACAAACAAGTTTCTGTAGGAACAATGGGACATAGTAGGAATAAGGTAGGAAAAGAGGAAGTTTAGATTTCTAACTGGTCCATTAAAAAGAGAATGAGATTACGGTGCAAATAAGATTGTATACGAAATACCAAGCAAGGTTGCCATGGCACCGATTATAAGTGCAACAGACCTAATGCACCCTAAGCAAGACCAGATGATGCACCAATATAAGATTAAAAAGGATTTGGAAGCGTACCCATGAGGGGCAGGATTATGATGTCGAAATTAGAGGCAGTCATTAGAGTCTTTGTACCTTGGGCCAAATTAAATGCGATCATCACTAATGCACTAGGTTCCATCAGAGTTCCATAGTTAAGCGTGCTCGGACAAGAGTAATATTAAGATGGATGACCTTCTGGGAAGTCCTCATATTATAACTTCAACAGGATAGCAAGGTCATCATTTCCGTCCCTCATAGTAAGTGGATTACATCCTAAGGGCTAGATATTACAAAGCATAACCAGAAGGCTCAATAGTGATAGTAATGTCAAGTTTAACCATAAACTTGATACATATTATACTAGGGTTAACCATCAATGAAGAATGTAGTGCTGGTAACCATGATATTCCTTCAGTTGGTATTTAAAGTTTAGAAGAAGGTGGATAACAACATAACAAACGAGGAATCTCCTCACTACTAGATTGCAAAAGATAGGAGAGTGGTGGAATCTTTTTAGCTCAACAATCCTTTTTTCTCAGATTGAATTGATCATATCCTGGGGGGAAAAGATATCGCAACAGTCATTAGGAAGCTCAACAGGGACAACATGAAATCCACTAGCAAATGATGAGAAAAATGGAATAGAGCCTATAACAAGAGGAGAGATTTCAAAGCAAGACCTATAGTTACAGTTTATGAAAATATTCTAGTCCTACACTCTAGACCCAACATAAGGGAACTCATCACTAATTAAAGGTGGTCAAGTGGACCAAAATCTTGGAAACCGCTAAATCAATTTTCCAAAAACTTTGATAGGGCCCCTTTGACCATTACTTGTTGAAATTAATTGCTGCTATAGACAATAGCCGTGGTAACGATAGAACTTCTCGAGTTGGTGTTGAAGACTCAAGAAACAAGTAATGAAGAGCTTACCAGAAATTATAATACAATAGTAGTCAGACACATGGCAAGAAAGATAAGTAACCTTCTCGGCGAGCTTGCTAATGGATCAAGCCATCGTTAAGCTAAAGTGTATTTTGGGCGATCATACAATCTAGGGGGACTCTTGACATGTTAGGAAGGTATCTCATAGAAAAGAAATGGGATAGGGAAGAGTCTACAACTTTACTATGGAAATACGGCTATTAACCCTCATCTCTATGCCAAATCACGTATACCTTGATAGCTAAAAATCAAGGAGAATAAGAGGATGGTAATAAAAAGAGCTACGAATCTTACAAACTTTAACCATATAGTGGGAGTGACCTGAGATCGTCCCACAAGTAATGGAGCACAAGGTAAAGTTTATAAGGAAGAGGAGTTTTAAGATAAGGCTCCTAATTGTAATTTTGATAAGAGGCCTAAGCCTATGTTTCTAAAGAACTGTATCGGAGGTGAAGTTAGTATTGAACTAAAGGGTAACTGAGCGAATAAGGATCTTGGGAAAGGATACACGAACCTCCTAAAACTTGACACATGCATTATCATTACTACATATTGACATCAATTACGACGATAGCTGCTAATCTTTGCAATTGCAAATCTTCATGAGTTGAATATTTGAGGTCTCATGTACAAGTGGCAGAAGATTTAGTAGCTACCACAAAGTAGGAGTAGCGAAATATGGAGCAAGGACAACGAGTAAGAGTCTCCAATAAACTAAACAATGATTCAAAGCGTCATGAGACAAGGCAAGCTTGGGCACCAACTTAGCCCTTATGGATCCTTTGTATGTACTAAGACAATACCTCATAGCTACAGGCAAGTAATCTCAAGACCAGATGCAAACTCGAAAAGAAGAGTATCCCTATAAGTTAAGAAGATTCTTCCTTGAACCTTTTTAATCCTAGAATTCTGAAGACAAAATTCTTTTAAGGTGGGTAGAATGTAACATCCCCCACTTTCTTAAGAGGAGTATAATAGAAATTTTAAATTATTTCTCTTAGGCAGTGTGGGAATTTATCAGGCAATGGTATACCTCGACAATCCTCACACTCAGAAATATAGGGTAGCATAACACTACTGTTAAAAATATGGCACTGCCATATGCTAAAAAAAATTAAGAAAAGACAAAAGTGCCGCTGTCAACTTTTTTAATTGCAATCCTGCCCAAAAGTTTTAGAAATTGTTCTTTAACCCTGGAAGTCGAGAATTAAATAATATAGGAGATCGAACATAACCCCGGAAGTCGGAAATTATATAATCTAGGAGATCGAACATAACCCAAAAAGTCGGGGAGATCGAACATAACCCTAGAAGTCAGAAATTATATAATCTAGGAGATCGAACATAACCCTGGAAGTCGGAAATTATATAATCTCGGAGATCGAACATAATCCAGGAAGTCGGAACTTAGGTAATCTCAGAACTCAGGTGCAATTGGAACTCAGGAATAGAAGCTAGAAGTTTGCAAGATAAATTAAGACATTAAGGTTTTAAAGCTTACACATATCAATATTGTTATATTCTTGCTATGACTATGATGTTCTATACTGGGTTTGTGTTTGATTAAAATTTCCTAGTTGTTGGGCACTATTCATGGGAAGCAAAGTCGATCCATTATGCTACCGAATTTTCGGCAGGAATTTATGAGAACTTATGCTATGGGTGATTATGCTTTGAATATATGTACATTTACATACCATGTTCATGTACGTCATGCATGCAAGCATAATTAGAAATATGATATGAGAAGTAAGGTATGAGACATATTCATGAATGCACAAAGCATCCGCATGCATGATGAGACATGGAAAGGAATAAGAACTTGCAAGAGGGACGTACCAAGCTACCATGTGAGGCATGACATAGACTCAGCTAGCGTGGGCCAGAGTGGTACTGTCTAAGACTTAGGCCAGCCCTCGACCAGATTTAAAGGGAATAGACCTGTGTGAGGGTCGGGGAAAGTAAACCCATCACTCATGTATAGGTACGAACTTGGACCTGAAAAGCAGGGTATTACCCAGGGATAAGAAAGGCCATTCACCTTCGGGAGACCAAGTACAGAAAAGAGCAAGATCAAGTTGCAAGTTAAAGAAAGATACGAATTAAGTCAAGTGCACTTGCATACAGTCAAGTACAAGCATCTTTATGTGCATATTCAATTATCCCATTAAGTCATAATGTTATTAAGATTCTTGTTGAAGCATATTGCACCATTTGTATTTCTATGTTTGTCATATAATATGATAAGTGGTTGTTAAAACATAACCCGCTTCGAGAAAGATGTTTTTCACTTAAAATTGAACCACTGTTTGCGTATATGTGCTCATATTTTCATAATAAACCGAAGCGGCTGGAATGTTTATGATGACACTGTATGAGAATAATTCATGTTTACCTACTGAGAACCTTAGGTTCTCACTGCCTGCTTGTATGTTTTTCTTTTCCGTAAATATTCCAGCACCTAAGTTGGAAATCAAGTGCAAGGCAGAGTACTAGGACATTTTCTGAGCAAGACTCGGGCGCAAACCAGACCAAGTGACTATTGGAGCTAGCTAGCGACTAGTCGAAAGCAAGTTCTGTGTATTATGTTAGTCACAATTTCTTTTAAATTATAGGTATTTTATCATCTATGTATTAGAGACAACGAAGCTTATGAACTATTAGTTAGCAATAAAGTGTGCAGTTAAAGGGCCATGTATTATATTTTCCATATTTTAAAGATTTCTTAGCACAGTGACAACCTTTCTATATATAACTCCATGACTCGAGCATGGCTTATATGATAGAGGATGTTACATCTACCACCTTCTTTCTGATATATTTTGCACCTAAAGAAGGTCTAAAGAGATCTTCATCAAGTCCAAAATAGTGTGTTTGAATTAGCAGAGGTCATTAATTAGTCAAAGTTGCTTGTCAAAACTAGACACTAATTAGTAATAAATTAATTTTTTACAAGCTTCTAGCACTTGGTAGATGTCATGCACATCCAAGGACTCTTGAAGGCCTTAAAATATTTTTTAATTTAATTAATTAGGGTAGATTAAGCAAATATTAATTATTTTTATATTTTATAATTAATTTTTGGTCCTTTTTTTGTAGTTTTGGGCCGTTTTTGCACAAAAACCCAATAATTTACATATTACTGTTTATGGCCCACGAATGAGGCCCATTTTCATGGACATCCAAGTCCAACCTAGGAACTATGTTGAAATGTAGTCCTACTGCAAGTTAGAGCAGTCTTATAGGGTTCTTGAGACCTATTTTATACCTTGCTAAGGTTATTTTTATGTAATTATGTAAATATTCTTTGAATTTACTAAAAATTAGTATTTATCTTTAAAAAATATGTTAAAAATGTATTTATAATTTTTTTGAAATTTTTCAAGGTCTTTTAGCTAATTTTTAACCTTCTGTAAGCCATTTAGTATTTTTTGTCTATTTTCTGTTGGAGTTTCTGCTATATTTTCTATTTTCCATAACTAATGGCACTTTTGTAATTTTGAGTAAGTCTAGGGGCATCCCATGTCATTTCGCACTTGGATACCTCTGTGGCTCAATTGGATGAGATTTAGGTTTCTACGATTTTGATATGTTATTTGCCCAGCTAAAAACCCTTTTTTGCTAATTCTACGGATGTAAGGATCTAAATGTCATTTTCTAAAACTTCTAGGATCAATATGAAATAACTTCTGGGGTCAAAATATATTTATTAAAAATTTTGCGGCAAAACTATAAATAACAAAAGTTTACACTACATAGACATTTTTGTCATTTCCTAATTTTTAATATACGGCAGTGTTACATTGCCCTATAGTTCTAAGTGTGAGGATCGTTATAGCATAACGCTATCTGATAAATTTTCACACTATCTAAGTGAAATAATTCAAAGTTTTTACTATGCTATATTAAGAAAAATACGGATGTTACATCAGCCAGTTTAGCTGTGGCAACTAATAAATACTATAGTAAGACTTAAGCATAATATGGTCTTATTAGAGTATTGGTTGAGTTCAGTTAAATTGAATATAAGATGATAAATGTAATTTAATTGGTTTGACTTACGTGGACAGCCTTGTTTTCCTTTGTGACCCTATTTAGTCACAATAGGGTTAGGAAGGTTTTTGTTGGGGGGGAGAGGAAGGAATTTGTCAATATGATATGGTGGTGGTAGGTCGCAAATATTTGTGTTTATAACTATAGGATGTGAAGGTCCTTAATATTTGAAAGTGCTCTTCACAAAGGTTTAATATTGATTAGTTAGTGAAGAAAGCTTTAGGTTCATGTATAGGTGCTTAGAATGGTTGTGTCAATTTGTGGGGCAGCTAAAGTATCTCACCTGAACTTATTTTGTATACTCGTCCAGGCCTTTTGATTATGGTGAAACATAACTAATTTTGTAATTGGTTAACTAGCTGAGTCCTATTATGGAATTATGTAATTAGTGAACTTAACAAATTTTGTAACATATAGTTGTGCTGTATAACCTTGATCAGACCAAAATTGTGTGAGATTGTTGGTTATTGTATTGTTGGAGGTAGAACATGTGTTGTACTTATCGTTGCAGCATTCGTGAACTACTTCCATGTACATTAGTGCATTGTTAAAGTTGATAAATGCAAATTAACTTGTTTTCTATCTTAGTTATGGTCTTGTATGCACTACTTGGAGTAATCAGTGTTGAAACAATGTTATGTGAATATGTTGCATTAAGAGTTGCGTTCTGTACTTATTAGCGGGGTAGTTATTGATTACATTTTAAGTGTCACACCATGTGATTATTCTATTTTTGTGTAATGAAAAGGAGTAGGCATATTAGTAAAACTGAAGAGTAAGTAAGTTTATCATTTAGAAAGACAGGGGTTTATTAGACAACTCTTTGTGTACTAAGAATCCATGGCCTATGTAGGTAGGTGATATGAAGGAAAATGCCCACTGATATCTGACAATGTTGTTGATGAATTGATGATAGTGAAATGAGAGATTACAAATGTATTCGGGGAAAGCAAACAACACATAAGTAAAACTACGATCATTACTTAGGAAAAAAAAAAACAAGCGAAACACCCAGCCCCAAATCTAATAAGCATAGCAATAAGTAGAATACTAGACAAATCAACAATGGCACACATTGATAAAGTTAGAAGTCACAACACGTAAGATAGTAATATAAATTCTAAGACAGTAATTTAAAAACTAAGGTTCCAACAACATGCGGTTCATGTTCTATTCTCCAACCTCAATGCAAAATAGAACTAAGAAAGTGTCAACTGCATCGATATTATAAAGTGGAGGTGGAGCCTAAGTCGAGCCTTACTAGAATTGTGTCCATCCATGATAAGTAGAAGACTTTTCAACCTAATTGGCAAAACATAGAAGAAGCCCCAAGAATGCAGTAAGCAGTTGAGTATAGATTATAATTAAAGGGGAAAAAAAGAAAGAAAGCAAATAATGCATTGCAGACCTTAAACTTGGTTGGAAAGGAAACAAAGAGGCTAAGAAGCAGGAGGGGAACTAATAATAAAGGTGAACTGTTGGTCACTACAATGATATGCCTGACATTCAACACGATTAGTTCTCTACACGACATACACTCCTCCTCTAGGACCATCATTTGGGCTAGACATAAAGCCATTAAAAGGTAGTTGTTTGCACGCCTTGACGGTATCAGGTCCAAGATCGAAAGTATGTTTGATAATGAACATGTTTAAGTGAAAGTGGAGATAGAATCCACTAGCTGCTTCAGTGAAATCAGGTCGAGTGATATTGCCACAATTCCAAACGAGTAATTTAGGGGCAAAGTCATTTATTTAGGGGGACTAGTTGGTTTAGGAATGGCTGAGGACCTTTTTGAACCTATGTTTGCCAAGCAACCTCTTGGTTGTTTTTGTTAAGCATAAGTACAGGAGTAAAAGTAAGATGATGTAGAAAGCTATCGCTTTGTAGCACCCGACAGCAAGGTTATTAAAACACAACAATAGTAAATGTGATGGAGTATACAAGAAAGGGAGTTCAAAATTGGACATTTGAGATCCGAACTTGCAAATTTACTTGATTGCAATAACAACGATGACTTTGTCGATGTTAGGAACAAGTTGTAGTGTCTTAGGGTAATAGAATACATTAGCTCTTTCTGCTAATAAGGTAGAACATCAATTCAGATCATTGACGTTTTGTTGTTAAGGCACAGGTGGAACAACAGTTAGGCGGTCAGAATGCATGCATGGGAGCTTCAAAAAGTGGACATCTTCCATTGTAAGAGATGGGATGTCACTGAAGTTGTGTGTTGTGGTAATGACAATGGTTTTGTGAAATGACTTTATCAAGTCTTTGGGAAAGCATTGTGTGTTGTGAACCTGTTGTGCCATTATATAACATTTGATAGCCTGATCCACCCTGAGCACATGTCCCCTGAATAATATTCCCCATCCCTCGTGGAAAGTTGGAAACATTTGTAACATACCAAGTTTGAGTGAGGGAGGCCACGAAACGATATATAACAATGATAAATGGGAAAAAATTTTGCATATAAGAATATTTGGAAAAATTAAATAGGTGTGTGTTCCATTATCATTATGGAAATTTGAGGAATCTAGATTTTGGTTTGGGAAATGTTGAGCAAGAGTAGAACGCAAAATTTTCAATTTGTTGATATTTATATAAGATTCTATTAGGGTAGCCAGGTTGGCATAACATAGGCAAGGGGACGGAAGGGAAGCATAGGGCTTAGGGAGTGTCATGAACATAAGAACTTTGATAGGATAGTTGTTAGTCTATTGTTTAGGTAGTGATTTTTGCATTGTTGTATTATGGATGATAAATCGTAGATAAGGCAAATATAAAGCTAACTTGAACTCTAGTAGAGATTATATAGAAAAGAAATTACTATGATGGTGGAATTTAATTTGATATTTGTTTATTTTATTACAGTTGGTCGCACTTTCCCCTTTCAAAAATATGGCTAAGTTTTTTGCACCTACGCATGAATAGGTGCAAGAAATGTAGAAACTGAGAAATGGAAGAAAAGGCAAATAAGGAAGGAAGGCTACAACAACAGAACTTGGAAAAATAGTGTATAGAAGAAGAGATTGTTGGTGTTACCAAGTATGGACTGAGTAAATGAAATAGAATTATCTGGGTTCTAGTTAATGAACCTGCAAAGGCAAACACATGGAAAATGAAGAAAAGATAGACAAATGCAATGTATGAGAAGTGTGGAGAGCTTAAGCGAATGAAAGTGAATGAGGTTGTATGTTGGAGCTTAAGGAGCAGAAAGAGAAACGTCGTGTAGTATCTATGGTTGAAAGATCGTGAGAGGAGAAGTTGTGACTATGGGACTAGAGGTAAAGCTTCATATTGTTTGTTGTGAATGTATTAAAAGAAGCAAATAAGGAAAGAAAGGAGAATGTTAAAGAGAACCACACGAGCATGATAAATGACAAGAAATAATGATACTAGTTCTGCAATTTCGGGGTCACTTAAGGCACTGTGGGAAATATTTGAAAAGCTGTTTCAAAGTAGTGGTATATTGCTTGCTTTGTTTATGACTATATGTTGCACAAATGTCTAAGAAAAATTGTTGGATGCAATCAGGGTGTGGAAATAAAATATTAGGGTGTGATTTGGTACCTATTATTTATAGTGCCATTAATGATATTGTTTGTAGGAATAATGTGATAAAATAACATTGTGTAATATTTGTGACTAGCAGAGCAGAAGTAAAAGAAGTTGCGAAGCTTAATCTGCCGATTACCTAACAAATTGCCCAATTGATATGGAGGTTAGCTGTTAAACACATTAAAGTGGAAAATGGATGTGCGTATGAAATGTATGTTGTTTTGGAGTTTTCATTGCGGCTTTTGTTGTTAGTCTGCAAGACAATGCCTTTCTTTCTTCGGTTATGTTTATGGTTTTTTTTTTAGTTGGCGGGGTTGTCTAAAAAGTGGCGGTTTTTATTTTTTATTTTTTTGGTCAAGAAGAACTAGTGGTTTGAAGTTACTTGAAAATGACCCTTGTGGTTTATTAAGCATTGTGATAGTAGAGAATCTTGCATTAGGGCCTATTTCGTTTTGTCATTTTGCTATAGGGATTCAATCTGTTTTGGGGCATACTTTTGTTTCAAAGAGTGGAAAAAAAGAAGAAGAAGAAAGTGTTAGTCATTCATGTGTGCAATGTACAATGGAGATTAAGAATGCATATAAATGGCAGTAGTTTTATCTAATTTCAACATAAATTGATGATAATTGTAAGATAGATAAGTCAATAAAATAGTATCATATATATTGGTATCACCCATGCAGTGTATACAATTGATATTAGTAGTTGAGGTAGCACTCTGTGTAACAAAGTTGTTCTATGGTGAGTTTCTTAGACCATGTGAACAATTTTAATAACACCTTGTAGTATAGGTCGTAAAAATTTTCAAAATTTATATTCATGCCAAAAAAAAAGAAACAAATTTTGAAGTATCTAATTTAATAGATAGAGATCTAAGGTAAGACATACAATTAGAGTATTGTAAAATTATTTTTAAAAAATCTTAAATAATAAAAATTCCCTATTATTTTAGGTTATTAATTATATAGTATTTGTATCAATCGAAAAGTAAATAGCATTTCATATTGAGTGTGAAATAAAGATTCACAATTTGAGTTCTGTAAAGTAAAAGAAATTAATGAAAGTGAATAAAATTCATCTGTACAAGATTGAAAATGTAACATCCCCCTTGCGAAAAAATATTTTGTAAAGAACAAGTTAATTTATTTAAGTTAATTATGTGACAATTATTGATTGACCAAATAGTTAAATCATATATATTAATTTTCTAAAGTTAGACTATAAATTAACAATGATAACTTTGAAATACATTGTTGTATTTAGAATAACAATAAAAATATATAATATTTATAAAGGCAATAAATAATACTAGCTAACCATTTCTAGAGCTATACTAAAAATAATAGCAAGAATATAATATCAATATGATTTTTTTAAAAAACAAAAAAGAAGGAGGAAGACTTACGACTTGGAGTCTTGCTTCAATCTTTGGATAAAAGATTCGGAAAAAAAAAAAAAAAAGAAAGAAAGCAAAAAACTAGTCAAGTAAATACATTGTTGTATTTAGAATAACAATAAAAATATATAATATTTATAAAGGCAATAAATAATACTAGCTAACCATTTCTAGAACTATGCTAAAATAATAACAACAATATAATATCAATATGATTTTTTTTTTAAAAAAAAAAAGGAAGGAGGAAGACTACGACTTGGAGTCTTGCTTCAATCTTTGGATAAAAGATTAGGAAAAAAAAAAAAAAGAAAGAAAGCAAAAAACTAGTCAAGTAATGTGTCACGACCCAACTTAAGCTGTGACCGGTGCATAGGGGTGTTGCCCCTGAGCAAGCCATTTATGGGAGATTTACAGAAAATGGATAGAATCTCCCCTACAAATCAAACGTTCCCCAAAATACAATCAATTACTGTTACAATAAAGGTGTACCATCCAGCCAGAGAATAAATAGATTAACAATATTTCAAAACACAAACTTGGAAACAATGAGCATTCTCAAAATGCTCTCCGAATTCAAATCATGCCAAACTTACTTATACAAGCAGTGATGTAACTACTTGAGCTAACTCTATTACAGTTATATAACACAATGGAAGCCAAATCCTGCCTATGGTTCATGGAGCATATCTAAGAATACAAATATCCCAATATTTAGGTAAACACCAATTGTAACGTCCGAAAGAAAATTTTATCGTTAATAACCGAGTTGTTCGGTTTTTATCGAATAAGTGGGTTTAATCGAAATTCGATTAAGTATTTAATTAAATCCAATTAAGTGTAATTTAGAAGTGATTAGGCTTGATAGAATTAGATTAGGAACATGGGAAATCTCACTAAATCTTTCTAAAAACAACTTTACTGATTTAAGAGAAATCGGTAAGATTTTGATAATTTAAACTGTCAAAACTGGGTCAATAGAAATTATACTGTGAAAACCTTAGGATAAATAGCCAAGATTTAGCCAGCTTACCCATGCAAGTAGTGCCATCTTAGCCCTCCATATGGGCTGCCAAACCAAGTTAAATAACCTACTAAAATCCCCCAATCACATGAAACTTGCTTTAGAAGTTTTTAAAATTTTCCTTTTCTGCCCTTGCAAGTTTCAGTCCCTATGTGCTGACCCCTTTGTATGCTTTTCTCCATCGTTTCATCTCATCTCAACTTATATCATCCTCCTCTCCTACAAACCTTTAAGCCACAACAAGATTTCTTCAACTCCAACCACAAATCTAACAAGAATCATACATAGGAAAGGTAGGAATCCAACTTCTCTTCTTGTTTTATTGATTTGGGTTGTGTGGGGATCTTGTTTTCCTCATGACATTTATGTGATTTGAAGTGATGATGATGGTTTATGATTGAACTTGCTTGTGTGTTGTGATTAGAATTGGAATTTGTATGAAAGAACTTGAAGGAAGGAGAAAACTCAAGAAGCTGTTAGGATTTTTCCTCGGCGATCCATACGGCGGAGTGTATGTCTCAGCCTACAGCCATTTAAGTTTCATGAATCTAATTTTATATGAAACTAGACATTTAGGGATTTCCATACATATATAATATAAGCCCATTGGATCAGTACAGAGGTAGTTACGAATTTTTGAAATTTGACCTAGAAATCAGGACTTTTATTTGGGCAATGTGAGTTAAGAAGGGTGTAACTCACTCTACATGTAACATCCCCATTTCTACCTAAGCTAATTAGCTTGGTGTCCCCGGCTAATTAGAGGGATTAGCGATTAATTGAGAACTAATCGATTAATCCCGAGAGCAAGAGCTTAGTAAATTAAGTCTAGCCAACAATTTAATCATAATGTCCTAAGCGTTTTAATAAAACTTAAATGGTCTAATCTTTAATTACTCGAAAGTGCCAAAACAAAAGTAAGGCAATCTAACCTTACTAATTAAGTTTATAATGATTAAGATACTTAAGACAACTCTTGAAAAATTAAACCCCAAATTAAGCATATGCTTAACCATAATGCAAGACATCATAAAAAGTGTAATTGACAAAAGTTAAATCATGGGTAAGTAAGCCAATTAAGTTAAGTTACATTTAAATAATTTTAATAACATTTAGAGATAAAAGTTCTTCCATGCATATGCCCTAGAAAGACCTACCAAGGAGGAGCAACATCTCACCCTTCATTCAAACTCTTTAATCCTACACCATTAGATCAAAAGCCAAGACTAGGATCCTTGTCATCCACCATTAGATCTTGACACTTGGATGAGTCTTAGACAAGCAACCAAATCCTAAGAGGGGTACTCCCCTTTAACCCCTAGAGAAAAGCATAAAATGGACATTAGAATGCCTCCAAGACTCAAGGAAAAACAACTCACCCTTTTACCCCAAGGTTTTTCCACTCTCTTGCTTGTGTAAGGAGCCAAAGTCACCTCACCTTTCCTCCCTCTTTTGCGCCACCCATCAGCCCTCCTCTCTCCTCATTTCATTCTTTCACTCCTCTCCCAAACACACACAAAGCTCTCTTCTCTCTCCTCAATTTCAAATTCTCCTCCTTCTCTCTAAACTCTCCAACTTCTCTCTAGAATCCTCCCACTTCTCTCATCCTTTCCTCTCCTCATCCCACTCACAAACTCTTCAAGAGCCACCATTTCTTGCTCTTGGAGAATCAAAGACACTCACATATCAAGCCTCTTCCAAGATCCAAGAGGAGGAGCACCACCACCACCATCATCTTTTTCCATCACAAGTTCCTTCAAAGAAAGCTTCTTGGTAGTGACTCTAAACCATTTTTCTCTCTTGTTTTTCAAGCTTTAGAACTCCTATGCTCTCCATAGCTAGGTAGTTTTAAAGATTGATTATGGGCATCATAGCCATTCTTGTTATAAAATGAGATGTTGTTGCTTGTATGGTTGTTTGTTGAAAACATGTTTTCGGTTTGGTGTGATGCATGGCTGAACTCAATATTTTTGAACTCCAACATGTTAGTTTTTCACTAATCTTTCATGGTATATGAGTGTTTTATAACTTGAGAATGGTTTCTTGAAAGTGAGGTTGAGTGTTTTGGAGAAAACATGAGAAAAAGCAAAACGTGAAATCTGGATTTTCTGACAGTCTGTAAACCGAACGGTATAACTTTTTCCAGAAAACTCAGAAATTAGTGGAACCAATTTTATATGAAAATAGACTCAGAGAGCTTTCCCTACATATAAAATACATAAGATTTGGAGTTAAAATGAGTGAGATATGATTTTTCAAAGTGGACTGTTCTCGGATCGGTTTCTGTCTGGGCAGTCTACACTAAAATGTGTATAACTCGAGCTACAAAAATGATTTTTGAGTGAGACCAAGTTTAAATGAAAGCTAAGACATAGAGGAACAAACCCCTAAAACAGTTTTCTCAGATTCCCTCTGAGAAATTATAATGAGAAGTGAAAATCCACTGTACCGGGAGTGAACTTGGAAACTGAACAAGTCAGAATAAAGTATGCATAACTGGAGTTAGAAAATGAATTTTTGAGTGGGACTTGTTTTGTTAAAAACTAGACTCAGAACCCTAAAAGCATATAAAATTTCGCATCAAAATGATAAAATACCAATTTATGGTGAATTTTTAAAGTTACTGCCTAGGGTAAAAGTAAAACTGTCAAAACTTAACCTTAAGTAAGACTATGCATAAATGACTTAAAAAGGTAAAAGACCTTAGCTCAAAGTAATGAAACTTCATAATTTACTTAATGAAGACTAGATGGAATAAAATACCAAGCTTGCCTAATCCTTAACAAAAGAAGCAAATAAAACGAAAAACTGAATGTAAATGTAGTTAGTGTACTAGATTAAGTTCCTAAGATTTTAATCAAACTATAATGCAAAACCTAAACCATAAATCTTCCAAATTAAAATATGAAAATCATATAAGTCAAGTTAGAATAATTGAGAAGAAGGAATCAATAAAACGAAAGCCAAGGTAAAAGCTTGCACCTAATTTACTAAGCTAAGCTCATAAGACTTTGCTTGAGAATATGCCTATGTTTGGGTTGCAAGCATGATGTGATGATGATGTGATTATGATGCCATGATAATCATGATATGATGATGATGATATGATATGATGAGATGATGATGATGATATGATATGATGATATGATATGATGCTGTGATACTGGTTTTCTGTTTGGCAAAATTTTGGGAAGCTGCGGTCTAGCCGTTATGTCACGAAATTTTGTAGAAATTATGGACTTAGAAATATTTCGCATCATAAGTTTAATAAGAAAAGATTCAATAAAGTGTGTGATCCTTCAAAAGGGAAGGTGACCTAAGTTAAGTCTCCCCTCACCCACAACTCACATGAGGCATGGCATGACCCAGCTAGTGTGAGTATAGGGGATAGGGCTTACATGAGGCATGGCATGACCCAGCTAGTGTAAGTACCGAAATTCTATGGTGGCGACGGCCACGGTATGAGCTCATTACCACTTATGTTTAGTGGGTGGAAAGAAAGGACTTAAGATAAGTCAAGTTAAGGAAAGAAAGGGACTTCGGTCCACCCCAAGTAAAGAACATAACTCTCAATCTGTTTATGTATGTTATGACTAGTCGTATGAGTTTTCCTGTATGCCATGATGTTGTTAATACAACGAGGATAAGTACTAAAATGGGATCCACTTCGGATAGTAACGTTTTCGAAAATCCAAGAATTGAACCTATTGTATGCCCACAGTTTTCATTTAAAAACCGAAGTGGCTGGGACGATGACGATGACACCGGTGTGTCAGGGTCGAGTCCTACTGAGAAATCTTATTTCTCATCCTAGTTGTTTTTCCGTCTCGTCACCAGATACTCATGGAGCCTCACGTGACGTGGAGCATGGAGCCTCCCCACCATGAGTGGGCTTATGATGAGGACGCCCACGCTATCGTGGCCACGACCACCACGATAGTTCGCACCTACTTCTATCCGGGTCGAGTTTTTGAACAAGAGGAGCCAGAGATCCTGCCAGCCCCCGTGGACGTATCATCATCCCGCCTTGGACAGCCGCTGGGTCCTTGGGATTTTCCGCCCGAGCCATTGCCCGAGATCGAGATGGAGCCTATGTCTCCCGGTCTACCCATAGCCGAGCCTGTGCCGCTGCCAGAGGTTCCCGTGGTCGATGTGAGTTCGACGGCCACCCCTAGGGCCGCAGTAGCTTCGCCGCCATTCCCCGAGTATCGGCCTGTTGCATCTGAGGAGGATCCCTCCGAGGCACGTTCTTCGGTGGGCAGCTATGTTCCCGGCCGTCGCATCCGTCGTATCGAGGTGATTAGCAGGCACCCCCGCATCCTTCGCACTCCGCACGTTCCTCGAGGCCGAGCAGCATGGGGGACTAGACACTCGAGGACCTGAGACCGCTTGATGGAAGGGCATGGAAGGGGTAGAGAAGTCAGCATATGTCTACATGGGCTTATTTTGATTTGCGCTCCCTTCCTCTTGTATTTCATTTTGTATTGTATCTCATCAAACTTGTGTACCTTTGATATTTGGGGCCATGGCAAGACCATGAGTTTCCTTTATATGTATTTGATTGGATATTATGAGATTAAATATATTATGTAATCGATGTTATAATTTGAATGTATGACTTTATGATTTATCTCATGTTCCTTCCATTTATATCGAAATCTCTGCGATACGCTCGTTTACTGCTATCTTCTCGCGCAAGGCTTTACTTTTCAAAGGCAACGATATAATTCAAAAAAAAAAAAAAAATTTACTGTATTTTCCGCGTAATTTAATTTTAAGTGAAGTTTAGTTTCCACGAGCATAAGTAACAACTAATAAAACGCCGTAATACGACTTAAGCGTAATATGGATTTATTAGGGTGTTACACTACACAACTCCAAATTGAGTGAATCTAACGTTGTTTGAAAGCTAACATATGAGGGAATATCCCATAAAAATTTCAAAGTCAGATTCATTGCCAACTATCCCCAGTATATCAATGAATTCATCTTAAGTTCAACCAGGGCTGGAACAGGGTAGTCTAGTAGGGTCAAGTTTCAGGACTTATATCTTGAATTATACTTATTCAAATAATATAAACTTGTTTCATTTGAAAGCTTGTTTTGTTAGCTTTACATTTATATAAATTTCGCATGATTTCACCTAGATTTCTATTTTTGGTGAATTTTCTCTTATAAGAGTGTAATTCTGGCTAGAAATAGGGTAGTCTGGAATAAAACAAGAGCTAAATCATGTATACTTAAGGTTGAACTTGAAACTTAGCAAACAGAGAGCTAGATTGGGTATACTTAAGGGTGAACTCGGAACTTAGCAAATAGAGAGCTAGAGAGTTAGATCAGGTATACTTAGGGATGAATTCGGATCTTAGTGAATAGGAAACTAGATCGGGTATAGTTAATGTTAGAACTTAGAATTTAGGAAACACACTCATAAAAGTCTTGAAGAATCACTTATAGATTAAGGTTAGAGATCCGGATCACAAGGCCATGGACTTATACATGTAATTCCAAAACTCGGCCCAAAATCAATCTCGAAGGTCGAACATAAACCCGGAGGTCGGAAATTATATAATCTCAGAACTCGGACCCCTTTCAATCTTGGAAGTCGAACTTGGGAATATCAATAGGAATTAAAAGCTTGCAAGATAGATTAAGACTTAAGATTTTAAAACTTGCCTCTATTGATATTGTTATACTCTTGGTATGAATATGATGTTCTATATTGGATTTGCTGTTTGATTAAAATTTCCTGGTTATCTGACACTATTCATGGGGAAGCGGACATGATCTGTTATGATGCTGAAATTTCAGCAAAGATTGCAATTTATATGAATTTACAGGTTATGCATGCATTGGTCAAAGCATTAGACAAGCAATGCTACCCTTATAAGAATAAGGAAGAATTTCCATGTGACTTGGGCCAGCCCCTGAACAAAGTTAAAGGGAATAGATCAGTGGGGAAGTCGAGGAAAGTAAACCCAGTGACTCTGTATAGGAATGAGCTCGTCCTGAAAAGCGGACTATTACCCAGGAGTCTTATGGCCAATATACTCCCAGGGGACCAAGTATGGAAAAATATGAGTTATGGTCAAGTGCCTTATCTATTATGCATATCCCTAGCTTCTGTTATCATGCATTGTGTTAATTGCAGCATTCGATGTTATTACATTTCATTGTTCACTTTATGACTGGTTGTTTAATTCTCTGTTGGATTTCCTTTATCTCCTTAAGTAAAACCAAGCTGTGTTTCGGACTATGATTTCTATAACTAATTGAGTAGAATATTCCGTTGATGCAACATTTTCTTTTAATTAACCAAAATTTGAAACACCTAAGAATGACAGCGATGACGAGGATGCATAGATTTAGGATTTCCTACTGAGAAATTTTTATTTCTCACCCTACTATATATTTCCACGTCATTCTTAGATCTTGGAGAATGCGGCAACCGGAGTTCTATTCATCGAGTTCCCTGAGCTCCATATCCACCTGGACCCATTTCTGGACTGTATATATGTATCTGGTAGATGTCAGTTCCATTTTTATTTCTTCTTTCGTGGAGATTTTGCTGTACCCCTTACTCACCCACTCTTCGACCCTGTCGCACCTTACCTCCCGCTATATATGGCGCATCCCTTTCCACCTCCACACGCAGCGTGTAACACCCTAATAAACCCATACTATGCTTAAGTCGTATTACGGCATTTTATTAGTTGTTACTTATGCTCGTGGAAAATTAAACTTCTCTTGAAATTAAATTACGTGAAAAAATACGGTAAGATTTTTTTTGAAATACGTTATTGCTTTGCAGCGTTTTGAAAAGTAAAGCCTTGAGCGAGAAGTCAGATAAAGAAAGAGCGTGTCGCGTAAGATACATAACCCATTCTCATAAAACAAGAGAAAGATAAATAAATAGTAATTCACAAATACATTGCATTACATAACTAATCATTATATCTATATAGGTTCATAATATTTATATACATACATATATATATAACAGCATTACATCGAAGAAAGCTCATGGACGTGCCATGATCCAAATTCTAGGTACTAAATACAAACTCCAATGACAAAGCTCATCTCAAAACGAAATATACGAAGATGCAAAGTGACGGTCGCTATAAGTCCCAAAATAGCTTCGTCTGGCGTCCCACGTCGTCCGTCCGCTCACAGTGTCGGGGACCCATGCTCCACTCCACCGGATGTGCCATCGGATTCTAGTGACGATGCGGAAAAGTAACTAGAGTGGGAAATAAGATTTCTCAGTAGGGCTCAAACCCGACACGGAGGTGTCATCATCATCGTCCCAGCCACTTCGGTTTTATAATGAAAACAGTGAGCATGCATAAGGTTCAGTTCTTAGGTTTTCGAAAACATGAATATCCGAAGTGGATTCAATTTTAACATACTCTCTAATCATTTATATCATAACGTACATGGGCATAAGTATAATCACATAAAATATGCATGACTGTGCTATGAGCTTCTCTTAACTTTTTCTCTTTAAGGGTTTGGACCGAAGTCCCTTTTTTTTTTCTTTTCTTAACTTGACTTATCTTAAGTCCTTTTCTTTTCACCCACTAAACATAAGTGGTAATGAGCTCATACTGTGGCCGTCGCCACCATAAAATTTCGGTACTTACATTAGCTAGGTCATGCCATGCCTCATGTAAGCCCTATCCCCTATACTCACACTAGCTGGGTCATGCCATGCCTCATGTGAGTCGTGGGTGAGGGGAACTTACTTTGGGTCACCTTCCCTTTTGAAGAATCACGCCCTTAGTTTACTTTATCTTCTTATTAAGGCTTATGATGCAAAATTATTTTAATTCTTTTCCACATTTAGGCGTTACGTATCGCCGTCCCCAAATGTGGTTTCTTTATCAATCACCTCTGGGCGTTACGTATCGCCGTCCCCAGGGTGTTTATATTTATTAATCCTTTCATGTATGTCAGTACGCATCATATTATCAACATATCATGTTCGTATCAACATCATTCACTATCATATCGTCACCATATTATTGTCATTCTTATCATCATCATACCACTATCATAATCATCATCATATCATATCATCATGATCATCATCTTATCATATCATCATCATCATGTCATTTGTCATCATATTGACACATAGAGGCATACATATCACACAAAGTCTTATGAGCTTAGCTTAGTAAACTTGGGTACAAGCTTTTAGCTGATTTGCTTCTTGCATAAATTCTTTTATTAGGCCTAGGACCAATCTTGTCTATTATCCTCTTTGAAACTTTTTAAGTTGAATTATGAAGGTTTTCTAATACTTAGTGTAAGGGTATTAATGTCTTAAAGCTTATTCTTCATTAACTCATCACCATATTCAAAGTTTTAGTCACCAAATCAATATTTTAAAACAAAACAGAGTAAGATACATAAAACCATCATGCCACATAATCTCATTTCAAAACAACACTTTCAACAAGATAAGAAAACTCATAGAGAAAAATGTGGTCATGAGACCTTGAAGCAAGCTTTAAAACCACCTAACTATGAAGAGCTTAGGGGTTCTAAAACTTGAAAAATACATGGAGAAGAAGGATAGAGTCACTACCAAATGAGTTTCTCTTGGAAGCTTGAAAGATGAAATGGTTGGAGATGGCCTCCTTCCTCTTGAGCTAACAAATAGGGCTAAATGAGTGTTTGTTTTGCTCTACCAAGGACCAAAGAATGTGATCCTTGATAAGTTAGTGAGGGTGGTAATAGAAGATGAGGGTGATGGTGGTGGAAAAGTGATGACTTAGAGTAGGAGAAACAAGAAGAACAAGAAGGAGAGTAGGAAGAATAAAGAAAGGTTTAGAGAGAGGTGAGAGCCTTGTGTGTGTGTCTTTGTGAGAGGAGTGAAAAAAATGAAATGAGGGGGGGAAGAAAAAAGGCTGATGGCGCAAAATGGGGGAGGAGATTAATGTGATTTTTTCTTCTTACACAAGCTAGGGAGTGGGAAAAACCATAGGGCAAAAGAGAGTTTTGTGTTTCCTTTGAGTCTTGGCACTTGGGTAAAGACTATGTAGTGTTTTTGTCAAATGGTTAAAAGCATGAGCTATCTTAGGATTGGCATTGGATGATTGTGATCACTCCAAGTGTCACAATCTTGATGGAGGAAAGTAGATCTTTTGTCTTGACTCAAGGAATCTACTAACATGGACTCTTGATCTAGTGGTGTATGATGAGAAGGCAATTGAATGGTTGGATGTGGCTCTTGCTGTAACATCTCGATTTCCGAGTTCCGGCTTCGTCAGCAGGATTGATCAATCCCAATTTCCGACTTCACCTTTGGATTTCAATAAGATGATTAGTTCCGAGTTCCGAGTTCATTCTTGCCCAATTTTCGACTTCATGTCCTATCCGACCTCCGACTTCACGTGATGGTTACGGGTTGAATGAGATGATTCTGATTTCTAATATACGACTTCATGTAAACGAATTCCGACATTTATGCTCGAATACGTGATATCCGAGTTCCGACATTGGGTGATTCCAAATGGACATGAGATGTGACTTACGAGTTTTAGTTGAATTGGATTCCGAGTTCATTACCAAGGTCTTTTATCTCTTTCCAGAGTTCCGATATCGAGTTGAAGTGCGGATCCTATAAATTACAATTCGACTTAATCCGAATAGGTATGTACGAATCACGACTTCCGAGTTTAACCCTTATGTCCGAACACATGAACGTAATTCCATGAGATCCGACTTCATGTCTCAAGGAAAATATACCCGGCTCCCGATGTCACCAACCACCTTTGTATACAAGTCCCGACTTAAATTTAAGTCCTTGGGTATGGAAATGTGAATTGAATGCACGAGTTCCGACCTTAGTGTTGAACTCAATTGGGATGGACACGAGTTCATACTCTTGAGCAAATCTTCAGTCACACGAGTTCTGATTTTACATCCAGCATTGGCATTCCCGAGTTCAAATAGGAAGTCCCGAGATCATGTGATTGTGAGCTTTCGACTTACGGCCTCCGATTTCCCCAAAGTCACAAACAAGCTGGTACGAGTTAGATATTAGGCTTCATCTCCCAGCTCAAGTAAAGCGACACGAGTTCCGACCTCAAGTATAATAAGGATGAGTTGCGACTTGATATACATGAGGTTCACGAGTTACGACTTTATCGCGCCTACGAGTTCCGATCTCGTTTCCAGAATATGCTAGAAACTACCACACAATGGGCAACGTGGAGAGCAAGGTTGGCTGAAACTTGGCCTTATGTTTATAGGCCAATCACAACCTTCCAAGTTAACCTCCACTCATGCCTATATAACACATCCTTCCTCCTTTGATTCAGACAATAATTCACGTTGTTTTCCTCTTCTCCATCAGCTCTCTTTCTCTCTTGCTCATACATCCAAAACTCAAGCTAAGTTCCAGCCTTGTTCATCCAAACTCCAAGTTTCAGCACTTAGCCAAATCTTGCTCCAAAGAGGTAGGATTCAATCTCTAATCTTAATTTCTCTAAATTAAGGATGCATGAAAGATTACTTTTATGATTTCTTGATGATATATTGGATGTGTATGATTGGATTAATATGAAATCTTGAGTGGCAAGTAGAATTAGAAGAAGAAAACTAAGAGAAATGGATGGATGAGGGTGCTGTTTTGGTGGAGATTCCACGGCAGTCCGTACGGCGGAGTGTACGGCGCCCCCTATAATCGGTCAAATCCGATGAAACCATTTTTTTATGAAAGTAGATCTTCAGGGCTTTCCGTGGATATAACATATAAAGGTATTGGATTAATATTGAGAGAGATACGAATTTTTGAAGTTTGACCTAGGGTTCGGAACTTTCATCCGAGCAGGGTGACATGAGGAGGGTATAACTCACCCTATACAACTCCAAATTGAGTGAGACCAGTTTTGTTAGAAAGCTTACACATAGAGGAACACCCCAATATAAGATTCCGAGTTTGTTATGGTCCCAATTGTTCCCAGTGATTTGAGGAAGTTGTCCTATGTCCAATCTAGGCCAAAATGGGGTAGTTCAGGAAGGTCGACTTTCAGGACATATATCTCGAGATGTACTTAAGCAAATGGAGTGAAACTTGTGGCAAATGAAAGGTTGTCCTGTTAGCTTTAATATGAGACCGATTTCGCATGATTTCAGTTTAGTTTCTATTTTTAGTGAATTTATACTTCCAGGAGTGTAACTCGGGCTAGTGACTGAACGAGTTGAGGTAAGATTTGAATATCTTGATTTATATAAATCAGAATGACATGGGACCAAAGAGGTTAGAAGGTAGACATTCAGAGCCATGATATATCCAAATTTTAGATCTAAATGAGTTGAATAGAAATAAAAGTGGATCATATGAAATTCCCGCAGAACCGAATAGAAGGTAGCATAAGGGCCAAAGTGATAGTTTCACAAAGTGACCCAGTTGAAGATTTCACAAGTATTACGAAACATATAAAGTTTGAATTGAGGATAGCGGTTTGATATTGATATATATGTGTTAAGTTGATTATGTTGTTATGACTGATTTGCCCGTGAGAGCTGGCACTATCCATGGGGAAAGCGGACTGATCCGTTATCTTTGCCGAATTCTAGAGTCCAGGGGACCATAAGTGCCTAAATTACAAGGGATTTATGATATGAAGCATATGAGAGTAAATCAAGAAGCAGTATGATATGAGAAATATTGATGTAGCATATGTAATGCAGTACATTTATCATGATTATGCTTGACGACACGTGAGAATGAAAAGATGTAAGTATATTAAGTGTGAACGTGAAGATGTGAATTCCCTTGTGGGTGAGTCGGTGTGACAATGGTCACGAGTTGAGTTGACAAGCTCACTCCAAGGCCTGGCTACCCAAGGCGAAAGGTTAAAGAGTAAAGACTTACAGACTAAAGATTTAAGAATATGCCCCACTCACATCAGGCATGGCATCGACCCAGCTAGTGTGAGAATATGGGGGGGTAGGGCTTACATGAGGCATGGCATGACCCAGCTAGTGTAAGTACCAGATGAGGATCCCATCTTCCTAAGGAACGTGACATGGCGATCACGCTCTGATGGGGTATGACATGGCGATCATACTCTGGAATATGGTATGATGCTGCACTTGAGGACGGCGATACGTAACGCTCAAGTGTAGACAGATCCAAGCACCCTAGGGACGGCGATACGTAATGCCTAGGTGTGCCGAATGAAAGAAAAGTAAAATTTTATGTATATGTATGAATTCAAGTGCAAGTTAAGTTGAAATGCAGGATGTTATGTTGCCAGTAGATTAATGTTATGTACATTTTATATGCTGATGTTATTATCCCTGGTATTATTCATGAATTAATTTTGTGTACGTTTCCCCAAAGGACCAGTATATGAGTAAAAAAATGAACTTTGCTTCGGATAAGACATATTTCGAAATGTAAAATTAAACAGTTTGTGCAGCATGTTCATCTTTTTCAAAATAAACCGAAGCAAACTGGAGACGACCATGATGACACTATGTATGAAGATTAGAGAATCCTACTGAGAATTTTATAATTCTCACTCCTATTTCCATGTTGTCTCCAGATGATTTTAGAAGTTTCCAGGGCGGCTGAAGTTCTTTGTCAGGCGAGGTCCGCTCAGTAACGATAATGACTCCAGGGTATGGTGCTATGACTTAAGCATAGTACTGTGCTTAGGAGGGTGTTACATTAATGGTATCAGAGCAGTTCTATCCTCTCCGGACCTGAGGATTTGGACTGACTACGTTTCCAGTGTACTCTGGAATCTTTAGGAAATGAGAGAATGTCATGCGACTAATCTTATCTGTTTAGATAAGATATAGGATAGGAAATTAAATTAGAAACGCATGACCGCTAAGCGTGATTGTTATTAGTTGCTTTGTCACACTTAACTTCTTGTTGAGCCTGATCAACTCAATGCTTTGTTGTGTGTGACTAGGAACTAATGGCTTCCAGAGGGCGTGGTAGGCCACGAAATAGATCCACTCCAGAAGATCCTGCTAATTTTATGGACACGATGCGTGAAATGGCTCAAGCAATGCGGGAGCAAGCCGCTGTAGCTCATCAGATGATGAACCAGTGGGGTAGGCGGTCCGAGGCCAGCCATGGAGGTAATCCACATGGCCTAGGAGCAGACTTAGATTATCTTAAATTTGCTGAGTTTAGAAAAGCAAATCCGCCTAGTTTCCGAGGAGCTGCCGACCCAGATAAAGCCGAGGAATGGGTCAAAGCAATGGAGAAGATCTTTTACTGTCTTGGCTGCAGATCAACAGAAAGTGGCCTTTGCCACTTATATGTTGGAAGCAGACGCCGAGTTTTGGTGGAATGGAGCAAAAAGGCTGTTGGCAGAACCCTACAATGGTATTACTTGGGACATATTCAAAGAGGCATTCTATCAGAAATACTTCCCTGCATCAATGCGAAACGCTAAGGAATTGGAGTTTATGAAGCTTCAACAAGGAAACATGAGTGTTTCAGAATACATTGCTAAGTTCGAAGAACTTTGTAAATTTTCCACCATCTATCAGCGGAATCCAGATGAGACATGGAAGTGTGTTAAATTTGAAGGTGGGTTAAGGGAAGATATCCTTGTAGCAATAGGCCCTATGGAGATCAGGGATTTTCCTATTTTGGTAAACAAGTGCAGACTTGTGGAAGACTATAATAAGAAATTGGAGATGGCCCAATCTGATGCTTATGGAAAAAGGCCAGCACCTGAAAACCAAGAACTCGAATATGCCCCACCACCAAAGATGCAATTTCACGTTAGTAAATATGAGGACAAGCAGCTACAGGAATCAGTGGTCAAACAACGATGTGCGAAGTGTGGGAAGAATCACGGAAACAAACCTTGCCTGGTTAAACGGTATGCGTGTTTCAGATGTGGTAAGTCAGGACATATGATCCGAGAATGCCCTGACCACTAACCACCGACTCCTAAACCGTACTGTTCGGGAAAGATTTTCACCATAAATACGGAGGAGGCGACACCCCGAAGAAGCCATGGCGAGAATTAGGGATAAACCAGAATAAGGAATTGGCTAATCTAGTTCTAGCCAATCCTATTATGCTAAGTGGTTTTACATCCACTATGTGCTTGTATGTGAACCTTACTTACCTTTGTTATAACTATAACAAATTTTGAGGAAACTCGTCTAATTATATGTTATATCTGAATAGAAGCATGACTAATCCCGATACGAAAATGAAGTAAAGTTACACGAATAACCCGAAAGCATCCTTTAAAGTAAGGACAGGATATTTCCTATTGACTAGAAGGTTAGGGCGGCACATGAGACAAGCTTGATATTCCTTATCCGTTAAGGGTAAAGGAGGTATCGGAAGATCAGGTTACACCGGGACTCTATTAATCTTAATCATTATGAGCACCATGTGATGTGATTATTTTCAACATTAGTAAAGAGATGCAGTTATCGGGAGGAGAAATGCGAGATATAAAGACCGTCAATGGACATCATTATGAATATTATCAGTGGGGGGAACTTGAGAAGGAATGTGTTCAAATTCAGGTAAGAATAACAGGGAATCAGAGTATGCAATGGGACCCGATGGGGCGAGATAGCAGTGTTATAAGAGGCCATAACAGGCCAAGACCGAGATAAGCTTCTACACAAATAATAGGACATTACAAGAGAAAGAAAGAAGCAGCCTCGATTTTCGAATGGCCTATTAATCAGTATGAAATTATGGTACAGGCAAGAGATTGCACTAGGAAACAAATTAGGTGGTCCTTCCACCAGTGAAAAGTGCAACCAACCCGATGCACCCTAAACAGGACTGGGGGATGCACCAATATGAAATTGAAAGATGTGGGAATATGCCCCACCTTGGTTTAAGTTACGATACAAGATCAAGGTAAGTGCGTTAAGTCTTCATACTCGAAATTTGGATTAGATACGCGCATAGTAGCGCTAACGTACCGAATCCCATTAGTACTCTATGGTTAAACGTGCTTAGGTAAGAGTAATACTGATATGGGTGACCTTCTAGGAAGTCTCAATGTTGTAACCCAACAAAGAGACAAGACTATTAGTTCTTTCTCTCATATTGGGTAATCGCACTTGGGCACAAGATATTGCGATAAATAATAAAAAGGTCTAGTAATGAAGAGAGATATAGTACTTGACCACTAAGGCTGAGATGCATGGAGGCTAACCTAATGGGGACGATAACTTTGGGGAATTGCAAGACTTCTTAAGTTAGCATTAAAAGATTCGGAGAAATAGGTAACATCACATCAAATGAGGAACCCCTGTGTTATTAAGATGAAGAAGATAGGCAAGGTAGGATCCTTGCAAAACAATATGGAAACAAAGCTGCTATTTCCTCTTTCCCCAGCTAGTTAATCCTATTTGAGGAAATAAACTCATGAGGAGCACTAAGAGTTTTCGTAGAAAGACAGTCTGAGACCTTTTCTAACGCACATTGAGACCCGCAATGAAGCTTATAAAGAAGAAGAAATTCCAAGACAAAGCTCCTACATATGATCAAGGCTTCGATATGTGGTAGTCATATCGAAGTTAACTATTGCTATAAGTGATAACAGATTTCCCCTCAACGGTTCTTAGTCACGGAATTTTGAGGACAAAATTCTTTTAAGGAGGGTAGTAATGTAACATCTCGATTTCCGAGTTCCGGCTTCGTCAGCAGGATTGATCAATCCCAATTTCCGACTTCACCTTTGGATTTCAATAAGATGATTAGTTCCGAGTTCCGAGTTCATTCTTGCCCAATTTTCGACTTCATGTCCTATCCGACCTCCGACTTCACGTGATGGTTACGGGTTGAATGAGATGATTCTGATTTCTAATATACGACTTCATGTAAACGAATTCCGACATTTATGCTCGAATACGTGATATCCGAGTTCCGACATTGGGTGATTCCAAATGGACATGAGATGTGACTTACGAGTTTTAGTTGAATTGGATTCCGAGTTCATTACCAAGGTCTTTTATCTCTTTCCAGAGTTCCGATATCGAGTTGAAGTGCGGATCCTATAAATTACAATTCGACTTAATCCGAATAGGTATGTACGAATCACGACGACTTAGAGTTTAACCCTTATGTCCGAACACATGAACGTAATTCCATGAGATCCGACTTCATGTCTCAAGGAAAATATACCTGGCTTCTGATGTCACCAACCACACTGTATACAAGTCCCGACTTCCGAATTTAAGTCCTTGGGTATGGAAATGTGAATTGAATGCACGAGTTCCGACCTTAGTGTTGAACTCAATTGGGATGGACACGAGTTCATACTCTTGAGCAAATCTTGATCACACGAGTTACGATTTTACATCCAGCATTGGCATTCCCGAGTTCAAATAGGAAGTCCCGAGATCATGTGATTGTGAGCTTTCGACTTACGGCCTCCGATTTCCCCAAAGTCACAAACAAGCTGGTACGAGTTCCGATATTAGGCTTCATCTCCCAGCTCAAGTAAAACGACACGAGTTCCGACCTCAAGTATAATAAGGATGAGTTCCGACTTCATATACATGAGGTTCACGAGTTACGACTTTATAGCGCCTACGAGTTCGATCTCGTTTCCAGAATATGCTAGAAACTACCACACAATGGGCAACGTGGAGAGCAAGGTTGGCTGAAACTTGGCCTTATGTTTATAGGCCAATCACAACCTTCCAAGTTAACCTCCACTCATGCCTATATAACACATCCTTCCTCCTTTGATTCAGACAATAATTCACGTTGTTTTCCTCTTCTCCATCAGCTCTCTTTCTCTCTTGCTCATACATCCAAAACTCAAGCTAAGTTCCAGCCTTGTTCATCCAAACTCCAAGTTTCAGCACTTAGCCAAATCTTGCTCCAAAGAGGTAGGATTCAATCTCTAATCTTAATTTCTCTAAATTAAGGATGCATGAAAGATTACTTTTATGATTTCTTGATGATATATTGGATGTGTATGATTGGATTAATATGAAATCTTGAGTGGCAAGTAGAATTAGAAGAAGAAAACTAAGAGAAATGGATGGATGAGGGTGCTGTTTTGGTGGAGATTCCACGGCAGTCCGTACGGCGGAGTGTACGGCGCCCCCTATAATCGGTCAAATCCGATGAAACCATTTTTTTATGAAAGTAGATCTTCAGGGCTTTCCGTGGATATAACATATAAAGGTATTGGATTAATATTGAGAGAGATACGAATTTTTGAAGTTTGACCTAGGGTTCGAACTTTCATCCGAGCAGGGTGACATGAGGAGGGTATAACTCACCCTATACAACTCCAAATTGAGTGAGACCAGTTTTGTTAGAAAGCTTACACATAGAGGAACACCCCAATATAAGATTCCGAGTTTGTTATGGTCCCAATTGTTCCCAGTGATTTGAGGAAGTTGTCCTATGTCCAATCTAGGCCAAAATGGGGTAGTTCAGGAAGGTCGACTTTCAGGACATATATCTCGAGATGTACTTAAGCAAATGGAGTGAAACTTGTGGCAAATGAAAGGTTGTCCTGTTAGCTTTAATATGAGACCGATTTCGCATGATTTCAGTTTAGTTTCTATTTTTAGTGAATTTATACTTCCAGGAGTGTAACTCGGGCTAGTGACTGAACGAGTTGAGGTAAGATTTGAATATCTTGATTTATATAAATCAGAATGACATGGGACCAAAGAGGTTAGAAGGTAGACATTCAGAGCCATGATATATCCAAATTTTAGATCTAAATGAGTTGAATAGAAATAAAAGTGGATCATATGAAATTCGGGCAGAACCGAATAGAAGGTAGCATAAGGGCCAAAGTGATAGTTTCACAAAGTGACCCAGTTGAAGATTTCACAAGTATTACAGAAACATATAAAGTTTGAATTGAGGATAGCCGGTTTGATATTGATATATATGTGTTAAGTTGATTATGTTGTTATGACTGATTTGCCCGTGAGAGCTGGCACTATTCATGGGGAAACGGACCTGATCCGTTATGCTGCCGAATTTACAGCAGGAGTCCAGGGGACCATAAGTGCCTAAATTACAAGGGATTTATGATATGAAGCATATGAGAGTAAATCAAGAAGCAGTATGATATGAGAAATATTGATGTAGCATATGTACGAGTACATTTATCATGATTATGCTTGACGACACGTGAGAATGAAAAGATGTAAGTATATTAAGTGTGAACGTGAAGATGTGAATTCCCTTGTGGGTGAGTCGGTGTGACAATGGTCACGAGTTGAGTTGACAAGCTCACTCCAAGGCACAGCTACCCAAGAGCGATAAAGGTTAAAGAGTAAAGACTTACAGACTAAAGATTTAAGAATATGCCCCACTCACATCAGGCATGGCATCGACCCAGCTAGTGTGAGAATATGGGGGGGTAGGGCTTACATGAGGCATGGCATGACCCAGCTAGTGTAAGTACCAGATGAGGATCCCATCTTCCTAAGGAACGTGACATGGCGATCACGCTCTGATGGGGTATGACATGGCGATCATACTCTGGAATATGGTATGATGCTGCACTTGAGGACGGCGATACGTAACGCTCAAGTGTAGACAGATCCAAGCACCCTAGGGACGGCGATACGTAATGCCTAGGTGTGCCGAATGAAAGAAAAGTAAAATTTTATGTATATGTATGAATTCAAGTGCAAGTTAAGTTAGGTACAGATGTTATGTTGCCAGTAGATTAATGTTATGTACATTTTATATGCTGATGTTATTATCCCTGGTATTATTCATGAATTAATTTTGTGTACGTTTCCCAAAGGACCAAGATATGAGTAAAAATGAACTTTGCTTGGATAAGACATATTTGAAATGTAAAATTAAGCAGTTTGTGCAAAGATGTTCATCTTTTTCAAAATAAACCGAAGCAAACTGGAGACGACCATGATGACACTATGTATGAAGATTAGAGAATCCTACTGAGAATTTTATAATTCTCACTCCTATTTCCATGTTGTCTCCAGATGATTTTAGAAGTTTCCAAGGGCGGTGAAGTTCTTTGTCAGACGAGGTCCGCTCAGGTAACAGTAATAGCTCCAGGGTATGGTGCTATGACTTAAGCATAGTACTGTGCTTAGGAGGGTGTTACACTTGCTTTGACCAAACTTTCAAACAATAATTAAAGGGAAGTTTCTACATCTTTATAATTGTTACAATTATCTAAATGTTAATTAATTCCATTGATTCAATTGCACCTTAACACCTTTTTATTGAAAATGATTTTTCCTCATTAATTATGTAAAGATGTGAGGGTTAATTTTTATGTGATTAGGATATGATGCTTGACATGCACTTAGTTAATAAGGTTAGGTCACCTTGATTGTATGTTCTAAATCATGGATTAATAAGGATTGGGCAATTAGGTTCTTAATTGTAACCTTTGGTGCATTATGTTTTAATTGTTGAATTTTCTAATTATTCGTTGACTTGCACTTATCTTATTGACTTGCCTCAATTTACTAAGCTCTTGCTCATTGAGATTAGCCGATTAGTTTTCAATTAATTGTTAACCTCTCTAATTAGCCAGGATCACGGAGCTAGTTAGCTTAGACAAAAATTGGGGATGTTACACAGCGGCAGCAGTACCGGCAGTAGCAACAGCTCCCATGGCTCCGCCAGCCTCACCACCGCAGCAGATACCCTCAGTCTCGATGTTTGAGGAGGATCCGTCTGAGGCAGAGAGTTCATCTTCCTCATCCTCTGCTCCAAGCATGGCTACTCTCCTACGGACGTCGGCATGGCAAACGGATTCCTTTCCTCGGAATCCATCTAGTTAGAGTACTTGCCATAGCAGCAGTAGTTGTATAGGAGGACCCTCTTTTGGCAATCTGGGTCATAGGCAGATGAGTCAGAGTCAGGAGTTGTACATGAAATATCCCGTGAGGACCAGATAGGGTACTGTTCATATAACAGGCTGATTTATTTTTGTGCTAGCAGCCTCATTTTACTACCCTATACCGTTTATTGTATCACAGTGAAACTTGAAAAATAGATGTTTATATATATATGATGATGCAATTTTCATAGTTCTGTCTATTTCACATTTTTATTTATATTACTTCTTTTTCGGTTCAACGATTATCTAGTATTTAATTCATCATCAAACAGAAATTATGAAAAGCAATGGGTAAGAATAATGAAGCAGAGAATAGGATTTAATCAGCTAGTCACACGTGATAATTTATCAAGTAATATATTATGACTTAAGCATAGTATTTTGTCTAGTAAGGTGTTGCACTAATCAGATACAATGACTACCTTAAGGCCACACGGACACATTTGTTGAGCTCGCCTAGCTTTAAACTTCTCATGATTGAAATAAACCACTCACATACTTGCATTTAAACTTTGGAACAAGGGGAAAAGTAAAAAGTCAGTCAACGGACTCACTAAGAGACAATAAGTCTATAACATATGAGGGCAAGCTCCAAAAGTAAGGTAAATCACGCTTAAATGTAGAATTAATAATATGAACCAAACATAAATAAGAATTCATCATTGTAAATAATATATACATAAAGAAGCATAATAGAAACTACACACATAAATATAAGGAGTAACCTTATTTCATAAATCTGAAAACATAATTCTGAAAGATAATACCAAAGGGGGGAGGCTTCCAATTCTAAGAATTTTCAAATAAGGGTAAATCCTTTCAAATTTGACTAAGTCGGTAGTATACGTTGGCCTCTCTCACACACACACACATCGAGCTAGCAACACCCCTGCTAGCTGGGTTTGAACCAAGGTGCACCAAGGCTAGCTTCAGCGACTGCTAGCAACCGATTAACTGAAAATCCTCCGACAAAGTATATAGAAACTAAAGTAATAAATAGTAATAAAAACTGTAATACCCTGTTTTTTAATAAAATGCATATTTAGAATAAAATATTGGTAATCCGGAACAAAAAATAAAAAATAAAAAATAAAAAATTCATAACTTATGTGTTAGGTATTTTCTTTATTTACTTTTAAAATATAAGGATAGTAGAATTAAAATTGTTTAGGTGAATTTTTTAAATGCTTGTTATTTATATATATTTAAAAAAAACAAAAAAAATAAAAAAAACACATGAGGGATCACGGTGCACCATAAGTGATATGGTGCACCCTAGCCCTTCCTTTCCTTCTTAGTGCCGTCTGGAGCCTTCTTCCTGACAGACTACTTTCATTCATTTTTCCTTTCCTTTGTTACATTTCCATGCTTTCTCTCTCTCTCTCTCTCTCTCTCTCTCTCTCTCTCGCTCCCTCTCACGTTCGTTTCTTTTTCTTTCACCCTCACTCACTCCTAAGCTCCCATCATCATCACCGCCGTGTGTCTTTCCCCTCCACCGTACCGTCACTAACTTGCAGTCCTTCTCCCCGTCCGTCTCTCCTTCACCTGCGTCTCTTTCTCTGCGCCCTCCATTCGTGTTTTGCTTCTTGTGGTGGCTGGGTTCTTGTTTTGCTTCCTTCTAAAACCAATACACGCTGGTGAGCTTTCCTCTTTGAAGTTAGATGTTGATTTTGTTTTGTTTATAGTTAGAATTAAATTTGAAGGATATTTGAATTTTTGAGTCTTATGAGGGTGGAGGGATGAGTGGTGAAATGTTTAAAGTTTTAATTTAGGAATCATAGTATAGAATGGTTAAAATATTTTGTTCAATAGTAAAAACACACAAAAATTTAAATTCCTAAATTATATACTTGATAGTAGTCCCTAATTAGATTTAATTAAAAAGGTTAAACAGAGGGCAAAGACTAGATTCTAAACCAAATTTATGTTTAAATTGAAAATAATTATTTACGTATGATTTTAGATTTTCCAAAAAATCAACTTGCAAGTTGAGCGGCCCGAGGACATAGATTGTGTACCCTGACAGTTTGTGAGTGGACAATGCCTTTATGGCATATGATCTTTTCATACAATTAATATTAGTTTAATTTTAGCAATTATAGACAATTTATTTTTATATATCTAGTTAGTTATGCATATTTTATTTAGTGGTACTATTGTCATATAGTTTAATATATCTATTTATTCGTGGATGTCTATTTCGGTTTTGAGGAAATTTTACTAGTATGCATTTGTTTAATGTTCTGAAATCATTTTGGATGAGAGTACGAATTTTATAAATTAAAGGACAAGTTCTGATCTTTTGTTGGATTACTAAGTTGATTTGTTGAGTAAACTGTATTTTGGATTTCGAATTTTGATGAATATTGTTGCTCTTTGGAAATTTGATTTGACATTTGTTACATTAGTTTTTTTCAATATCGGTCACTTTAATTTTTATATACCTTGCGGGAGGATTCTCAATTAAACGGTAGCTAGTGGTCGCTGACACTAGCCTTGGTGCACCTTGGTTCGAACCCAGCTAGCAGGGGTGTTGTTAGCTCGGTGCGTATGTGTGAGGCCTACGCACACAACCGACTTAGTCAGATCGGAAAGGGCTCACCCTTATTTGGAAATAACTTTGAATGTGAAGCCTCCCAGTTTTAGTATTTATGTTTGAAAAATATATTACTAATTCTATGAAGTGGTTTAATGCTTTTATATGAATAGCTTATAATAGTAATTCTTATTTGCGTAATTTAAAATGTTTATTATATATATATTTTATTAGAGTTTATCCTCGTATGCTATAGTTTTATTGCCCCTCACTGAGTCAGTTGGACTCACTTATTTTCCCTTCTTATTTTAGATCTAGTGCCATACCTGTTTCGGGTCCTACAATGCTGTAGAGTGCAGACACTTTTGACGCCCCTCTATATGTGAGGGCTTTTATCTAGACTTTTATTTTGAGGTTTTGAATATAACTGCCGCCTTAGAGTTGTTCCACGGTCCACAGACAGGAACCTATTGCTTGTCATTCTTTTTGGATGGGATATGTGTATAGGAACTCGTTTATTTTGCAAACCATGTTTCTTGAGCACTGTGTTGTTATGGATGTATATGTAAAAATGTGTAAGTAGATAGACATAAATAGGTTGTTTTTATAATGAATGAATGCCTATATGTCAAATTGGATATATGTGCTAGTTGATTGCTGGAACAGGTCTGGCTGTTACGAGGAAGCTAGAAAAATAGGGGAGATTCTCTCCGTTTGTCACGGAAACTTGATGTTTAAGGCTTGCTGGAGGTTCGTCACCTCCAAGCGCCGGTCACAACACAGGGTGGGTAGTGACAAAAGTGGTATCAGAGCCAGGTTAGGTTTTCTGTGGTTGGTGGAGCAATTGTCCTTTAGTAGGATCACAACTGTGTAAATGGAAGCGCGCCCATTTTCATAGATTGTGGCCCTACCGGAGGCCTATAGGAACGTCATCCTTGTCCTTCATGCCTCGATTACTTTGTGCAATCCTGGGTGACATGTGCTTGTCTATGTCACATTTTGGAAACCTTTGCTTCCTTTTTCTTGCTTCATACCTCCGCCGCTGGTTGCCTTTTTTTTTGTCCCGAATTACCATTCAGATCTTGAATCCTTCTATGGAATGTGCAATTCCAATGCCTTATGTTAAGTTGCTATTTTGGACACTTTAAATCCATTATCTAGATGCATGCATATGTTAATTGTAAAAATAGGAAACTTTGGTTCAAGCTTGATAAATTTTGTTTAGTGACTATTGAATCTTAGTTTTGGATATTAAATGTATAGTGGGGTCTGCTTTGATCTTGGTATTATAATGGAGAGGAAACAAATTTTATTATGGCTTTATGCAAGGTTTTGGAAGAATTTTGTGATTATGCTTTATACATAAGGGCTTAAAGGAATTAACATTGAATTAAAAGAACCAGGTTTTATGTAGTGTGAACTGAATTGATAAGTAAAAGATTGGCATGGTCTCGAATCTGGAATGTAGTTTAACCTTAACTTTAGGTTTTTATTCTGGTGATTTGTATCTGGATTTGAAGAATTTTACCATACTTATGCGACTAATTCATTTTCATTCTATTATTGATTTTTGATCAATACTCCCATTTCCTCGTTCAATAAACAATTCTTTGTTGGAGTCAAAATATTAGAACAAATAGTTTCCTTGGGTCCTTTTTGTAGATTCGAATGTTGTTATCCGTTGGGTGGTGCGTTTTGTTTAGATAGTAGGAAGAGTGAACGTTACTGATTTGTAATTTGCAGATATGTAACAGATACTTATTGACATGTTGGATGGAAGTTTAGCGTTGGATTTTGGGCGAAAGAGGAATTAGGACGATAACAAATACAAAAAAAAAAAGGGGTTATAGATATAGGACTTCTTTTGTGTAAATTCTTCCGATTGTTCTGTATTGGATTCCCTCTCCTTCTTCTTGGACTGAGCTTTTCGGTCTTTTGGGTATGGTATTTGTTTGATGATATGTTACTACAAATAACTTCGCGGTAGTTCAATTATTGGATGTTCATTCTAGCAAATGATAAAAGGGGTTTTACATTTCAATTCTTGGGACATGCTATACAAGACGAGAAGGTCATTGTAATAGTTACTTTAGGTATTAATTTTTACAGTTTAAATATGTATTTCGTTATTTAGAGTAGTGTTGCATTTGAATTGAATATTATACAAACTCTCATTCTAATATACAATCATTAATTCTTTTTTGTATATATATATATGAGAATGTGAAATAGGTTTTCTGTCGGCTTTGCTACTTAGCATGGACTTATATTGTGCTTTTAACTGTGATATGTTTCCCTATTGTTAAACTGAGTTGATATTGGATTATTCAATTCAGGCTAGGTGTGTGTGTAGGAATGGCAGTTTATGAATTTGATGACCTTGATATGATAAAAATGTATATGTTCCTGCTTTCTTTAAATGGAAACATCAATTCTATTTTTATCAATTTTTTTTCATATAGTTGTGAAATGGGTAATTGGGTGAGCAATACAAAAGGATATTATTGAGAGTTTGCTAAGAAATGTAGGTCATTTTTTTTATTTGTCACAGGGGAAATAATAAGAGTTATAAGATAATTTTTGCAATGTGTCTATTTATTTCATTGATGTTATCCGTTTGATATTTAAGTTCCTACTTGAATTTTTTATATATCATTGGAGTGCGGAGAAGAATATACTCCTTACCTTACTAATCATTGTTTTATAATGAATTTTTTTTCAATGGTGTTGTAACCAATGGGAGAACTTCCAAGTCATAGCTCTCTTAAGAATTAAGATGTGGCCAATAAGAACGTTTGGGACCTAAAGGCATGTTTTTAGAGTAGTTTGCAGGTTGTGGAGTTCTCGATTATCCCTTTGTTTTTCTTTCACATAATTAATTGGCTAGTCTAATTACTAGTTTACTATTTTGGCTGTTAGTCCAAAAAAAAAAAGGAGAGAGAGAAAATTTATAGTTCCTCCTATTAGATTATGGGGATTACTTAGAATTTATGTTTCATGTTGTCTGTTGGATCAAATCACCAGCATTATAGATCAGTTTATTGTGTTTGATACACCTTGAAAAGAGTTACTCTGTATTACTTTTAAATTTCTTTATTTAGAGTTTTCTTCACTTGTTGCAATTTTTGGATGAAATGGTCACCTTGGTTATGGTATAAACCATTTGTTCTTCCTCATGTTGTCTTTTTGGTTCTTGTAAATGAAATATTTATTTGTTTTCATGGTCTTCGAAATTGCATGCGTGGATGTGGTTGTGCCTATATTGTAACTTCAATATTGCATTTTCTTTTTAATTCTATTAATGGGTTTCATTACTAATGGGAACATTATGCATGGCTATTATTTCATTTGCCTATCACCATATGAGTAGTTAAGTGAAACAGAAGTTTACGTGTAGAATTAACTCCTTGTGGTGTTAATCCTTGTATTTGTCTATGCTTTGTATTCAATGAAAATAAATGTATTGGAGGAAAAGTATTCTGTAGCTTGGGTGTTAAGCTTTGAGATTGTTATGCCTTGTATTGCCATGAAAATGTATCGTGACTTAATCAAGTCAATTCTTTAATTTAGACTAGTTAAGTAGTAGGTATGAGGTAGTAACCTAGTAAGTACTAGGTAGACCTAAATCGAGATTAGACTAGTTAAAACGTGGTGGTAGGACTACTGTGAAGCCAATGTTGAATCAGATGCAAAGTAATTTGTGATCTGTACGCTGTCTTACGTTGGCATCCTATGTTTTGTACAATATTTTGTCTTCTTTAAGAGTATCGATTGTTATTCATCTTTTCACCAAAAAACCATATGCTATGCCTGTAACGTCCGATTTCCGACTTCCGATCCCATCTAATGTTGAAAATTTCGAGTTCCGAGTTTGTCTTATATTTTCCGCTTCCGACCTCAGTATTATCTTCGACTTCTGATTTCGTTCCAAGGCTTACAAGTGATTTATTCCGATTTCCGACCTCATGCATGTAGCTTACGATTTCCGACCTTATGCTAAAATAGGAACGAATGTGATATCCGAGTTCTGATATTAGGTGATTCAGAATTGACACGAAGAGCGACCTCCGAGTTTATCTAAATTGGATTCCGAGTTCATTACCAAGATCTTTTCTCCTAGTTCCCAAGTTCCGATATCGAGTTGGAGTGCCAGGTTCTATAAATTCCGAGTTCCGGGTACACAGAGTTCATGTTTTGAATCCTTATATCCGGTGCTATGCTTAAAAATCGATTCAAGTTTATAGGATGACCCCGACTTCCGGGTTTGAGTGTTTTGATTTCACGTTCTGGCCCTGACTTTCGCTTTTAAGGTAGCTGTGCCTTGCGATTTCCGAATTACGACTTTATACCCAAATTCTGACTAAATGAGAAGATAATTACGAGTTCCGACTTCATCCGAATAGCTATGCACGAATTCCGACTTTAACAATCTCACGAGTTCCGAAGTCACATTCCTATGCGCTGGCAGCGAGTTTCACTTCTTAAGCGACGTGGAGAGCATTTTTTTCACACAAGAAGGAGACATGGCTGAATTTTACCCACAAGAATTTCACCCAATCAAAGCCACATATCCTAACTACCACTTCAGAGTCTTGTGTATATATATCCTCCTCCTACATCTTCAGCCCCACTCTTCCCACGTTGTCTTCTCTTCCTCAATTCAACCCTCTTTTCTCTTCTCCACTTCATCCAACTCTCATTTCAGCTACCAACTCAACAAGCTTAACCTGATCATAAAGATAGAGGTTTCCTTCTTGCTTGATTTTCTGACTCTTGGATGATTGATGGTGATTTAAATCCTTAATTTTGATATGTTGATTGATTGATTATGATGAATTATAGCTGGTTTATTGGCTGTCTATAAGATTAAAACTGAATTAGACACAAAGAAGGATGAAGATAGGAAGAGTTGAGAGGCTGGAAGACTCAAAACCCTCGGCAGTCCGTACGGCTCTGCCTTCCGCCGTTAAAAATTAACGAAACCATTTTTATGTGAAACTAGGCATCTAGGGCTTTCCACACATATATCATATAAGACCATTGGAGTAATATTAAGAGAGATATGAATTTTTGAAGTTCGACCTAGGAATCAGAACATCCACCCGGGCAGTATGGGTTGAGAAGGGTGTAACTCACCCTATACAACTCCAATTCAAGTGAAACCAATTTTGTTAGAGAGCTTACACACAGGGGAACACCCCAATATAATATTCCGATTTTGTTACTAACTCAGTTGTTCCCAGTGATTCGAAGAAGTTACCCTATGTCCAAACCGGGCCAACACAGGGCAGTTCAGGAAGGTTAAGTTTCGGGGCTTGTAACTTGAGCCCTACTAAGGCAAATGAAATGGAACTTTTTGTATCTGAAAATTTGTCCTGTTAGCTTTAATATGAGGCCAATTTCACATGATTTGAGCCAGTTTTCGATTTTTAGTAGATTTTTATTTCTAAGTGTGTAATTCTGGCCACCCACAGGGCAGGCCGGGATAAAACCCGAATATCTTGAGTTAAGGTTATCCAAACCAGATAGGACGAAAGAGGTTAGAAAATAGACACATAACCCTTCAACATATCCAAAATTTAGGTCCAAACGACCTAAATAGAAATTATGGCATAATTTACAAGAACCAGGTTGAATACAAACAGTGAGGCAGTAAGCATATTCTAAAGTGCAATACTTATATCTTGAATTGAGGATTGAAGCATGAATGAAATATGCTGGTTTATGTATGAAATGAAGTGTTTCTCTTGACAAATTGATATGCTAAATACTGGCACTATTCATGGGGAAGCGGACACGTTAGTTATGCTTGAAATTGCGGTAAAGCTTATGCATGAATTATGAGATACATGTAGAGGCATGTGCATTTTCAAGAAAGCTATGAAAGCTATGTGATGATGAACTCAAAGAACATGTTATGATGAGATTTCCATGCTACTTGGGCCAGCCCCGGATAAAAGGTAAGGGGAATAGATCGGTGGGAAGGTCGGGGAAAGTAAACCCGACATTCCTGTATAAGAACGAGCTCGATCCTGATAAGCAGACTATTACCCAGGAGTCTAAAATGGCCAAGAACTCCCAGGGGACCAAGTGATGGAAAATGATAAAAAGTAAGAGGAAAAGTTATGAAGAATGAGATTTGCATAATTACATCAAGTGCATGGTTGCATTTAACATATCATTGCATACTGTTTGCAGTTTGTCCGTTGTGTTTACTTGTGGTTGTATATACACTATCTTGCCCCTTTTGTCCTATGTATTAGTGTTGATGGTTTATTCTGTTTCTTATGTTATTTGAGTAAAACTGAACCTTGCCTCGGACTAGACATTTTTCTCAACCTTACTAAGTATATGTAGTTAAGTTTAATCTCATGTTTTAAGAAAATTTCATAAAACCCGAGGCAACTGAGAATGAACGCGAGGTCACTATACACTATATGTAAACCCTACTGAGAATTTCTCCAAGTTCTCACCTCGCTTCACATTTCCGCCTCATTCTCAGACGTGGACGATGGACACGACAGCTACCCTTTTCGTTGAGATTCCAAACTTGCAGCTCCACCATGATCCGGCAGTAGGCTCATTGTATATAGCCGGCTCTTGCCAGTTTCGCTTGTATCTATTTAGTGATAGGGATTTTACTGTCCCCTTACACCATCCTGCTTTTGATCCTACCACCCCATACTTTGAGGTCCCGATGTACGCGGCACATCCTCCACCAGCGCCCCCTGCATCTGCAGCACCTGTAACCCCTGCCGACCCTGCACCGGAGACACCTCCGCAGGTAGTACCAGATATCCCGCTCAGCTCCAAGAGCGATCCCTCGGAGGCCATCGACTCATCTTCCTCCTCCTCCGGATCAGCTCCTGACTACTCACCAACCGTGCCGGGTGTGGCCAACGGCTACCTGACTGAGTAGGTCAGCCACAGGCCATATTGTACAGCATGACCCTGTTTTGGTAGTATGCGGCTTTGGGTCATACATGCAGTGATAGATTTGAAACGTCTACTGAGGACCACGTAGGATCGGATCGACTGACATGGGTCTTATGTTTCTTTTTGGTACCCGACCCCACTTATGTATCCTATTTTGAAACTTGCCTGTAAATCAAAACAGCGGTTCCTGTATATATATATATATATATATACCTATCTGTAGTTGATAGTATGTGTGTTATTTATGCTTTTTGTGTAGTTATAACGAGATGAACTCTATCACGTTCATTGTATGACATCCCATTTCCCCCAAATGATTCGGATTTCGGATAAAAGAAACGTAAATAGAATATTAACACAGTAACACAAACTACTTAATTTCATGCTATGACTTAAGCATAACATTAAATAAGTAGGGTGTTACATTTTGGTATCAGAGCAGTTCGTCCTAGCTAAGGCCTGAGGATTGGACTGACTATGCTTCGCGCATATTCTGTGTTTTTAGCTGATGACATGCACTAAATCTTGCCATTATGGTTGAGATATAGTGGTGCATGTGTATGAAGTGTCTGACCGTGTGAGCCGTTATTTACTAGCACATTAGGCATAGTATTGAGCCTGATCAACTCAATAACTTTTGTTTTGTGTGCTCAGAACTTAATGGCTTCCGGAAGGCGAGGTAGGCCACGTTGTAACACGCTCCAGAGGTCCCGACTGACTTCATGGCCACAATGCAAGAAATGGCCCATGCGATGCGGGAACAAGCCGCGGCAGCCCACCAGATGATGGAACAACTAGGCAGGCGACCTGCAACCGGTTGTGAAGGGAACCCACATGGCCCAGAGGCTAACCTGGAGTATCTCAAATTTGCTGAATTTAGAAAGGCAAATCCGCCAAGTTTTCGAGGGGTGTATGACCCGGACAAAGCTGACGAGTGGATCAAAGCCATGGAGAAAATTTTCTCTGTCCTAGATTGCTCGGATCACCAGAAGGTGACTTTTGCCACTTACATGCTTGAAGCAGACGCCGAGTTTTGGTGGAACGGCGCACGAAGATTGTTCGAGGGATCTCAGACGGTAGTCACCTGGACGATGTTCAAGGATGTATTCTACCAGAAGTACTTCCCTGCTTCAGTTCGAAATGCCAAGGAACTTGAATTTATGCAGCTGCGTCAAGGAAATCGGACAGTATCCGAATATATTGCCCGATTTGAGGAGCTATGCAAATTTTCTACAATTTATCAGAGGAATCCAGATGAAACCTGGAAGTGTATTAAGTTTGAAGGAGGATTACGAGAAGATATTCTTACCGCAATCGGGCCAATGGAGATTAGAGATTTTCCCACGTTGGTAAACAAATGCCGACTGGTGGAAGATTGCAACTCGAAACTAGTGGCAGCCAGGGCATCTAGCGGTGGATTCAGGAAGGGGTTAGCCCTGTAAGGCCCAAGATTTAAGCCCAACTTTCAACAACAAAGGAGATTTCCGCCGACGGGGAACAAAGGCAAGCAGCCTCAAAGGCCCCCTCCGAATCCAACTTGCAAGAAGTGCGGTGGGAATCATGGTGATCGGCCGTGCTTGGCAGGCCAGAATGTTTGCTTTGGGTGTGGCAAGCCAGGCCACAAGGTTTATGAATGCCTAACCAGGAATCCACCACAGTCGTCCCGACCACAACGTCAAGGATGAGTCTTTACTATGAACACGGAGGAAGTTGATAAGTCTGAGGGACTAATCCAAGACACCTGTGACGTGAACGGTGAGGCCCTAACTGTACTCTATGATTCGGGTGCTTCTCATTCATTTATTTCTCATAGCTGTGTAGCTGCCTTGCAATTGCCAATCTTTGAGTTACCTTATGATCTATTGGTTTCTACTCCTACTAATGGGCCTGTTAGGACTAGCCAAATATGCCCCAATATCCCTCTTCGAATTGAGGGTAGGACTTTTGCCGCCAATTTGATTTGTCTTCCTCTATCTGGACTTGACATAATTCTAGGTATGGATTGGCTTTCTGCCAATTAAGTTGTACTCAATTGCTCTGATAAGACAGTGGTACTTCCCTCTGTCTCACCTTCTACATCCCAGACGACAACCCTCCTCTATTTGAATTCTTTTGGGCCAAAGAAGCAAGGGTACATCCTCTTGTCGACTAATGTGACTAAAGCCGAGCAAGAACTAGAGGAAATTCTCGTTGTCAGAGAATATCCGGATGTTTTTCTAGAAGACATCCCTGAATTTCCTCCAGAGAGAGAAATTGAATTTACCATTGAGTTGGTTAAAAGGGACCAATATCTATAACTTCCGTCATCAGAATGTCACCTATGGAGCTGACGGAATTAAAAAGACAGATCAAAGAGCTTTTAGAAAAGGGATTCATACGACCAAGCGCGTCGCCATGGGGAGCTCTAGTCTTGTTGGTCAAAAAGAAAGATGGAAGCATGCGCTTATGCGTGGATTATAGACAACTAAACAAAGTGACAATTAAGAACAAGTATTCGCTGCCAAGAATTGATGACCTCATGGACCAACTACAGGGTGCAGCAGTATTTTCCAAGATCGACTTGCGTTCTGGATATCACCAAATTCGAGTTCGGGAACAAGATATTCCTAAGACAGCTTTTCGGACTCGTTACGGACACTACGAGTATACCGTAATGTCGTTTGGGCTGACGAACGCACCAGCGGTATTCATGGATTACATGAATCGAATATTCCGCCCATATCTGGACAAATTTGTAGTGGTCTTCATCGATGATATACTTGTCTACTCGAAGACGGAGCAAGAGCATGCGAAACACTTGCGGTTAGTTCTGCAAATTTTAAGAGAAAAGAAACTCTACGCAAAATTATCCAAATGTGAATTTTGGATGAAGGAGGTAAGATTTCTCGGCCACGTAGTGTCATCTGGAGGAATCTTTGTCGACCCCAACAAAGTAGAAGCAGTTCTGAACTGGGAGAGGCCAACTACAGTCTCTGAAGTCAGAAGTTTTCTGGGCTTAGCTGGATATTATAGGCAATTCGTTAAGGATTTTTCTCGAATAGCCTTGCCCTTAACCAAGCTAACCAGAAAGAATGTCCCTTTCGAGTGGACGCCGGAGTGTGAACAGAGTTTTCAGGATTTGAAGAGAAGGTTGACCACGACACCAGTTCTAGCTTTACCAGACCCTCAAGGACCATTTGAGGTCTATTGCGATGCTTCCCAACAAGGGTTAGGATGTGTGTTGATGCAAGCTGGAAGGGTGGTCGCGTATGCCTCCAGGCAATTGAAGCCACACGAAAGGAATTACCCGACTCATGATCTTGAATTAGCAGCAGTAGTGTTTGCTTTGAAAATATGGAGACATCACCTGTATGGAGTAAAGTTCGAGGTCTTTTTTGATCATAAGAATTTGAAGTACCTTTTCGATCAGAAAGAATTGAATATGAGGCAGCGGAGATGGATGGAACTCCTTAAAGACTACGAATTTGAATTGAAATACCACCCAGGTAAGGCGAACATCGTGGCAGATGCGTTAAGCAGAAAATCATTGTCTGTCACGTGGATGACGATTAAAGAGACGGAACTTATTGAAAGTTTTCCGAAATCTTAATTTGGGAATTCTTATAACTCCCAGGACTCTTCAGCTACACCAGATTCAGATAATCAGTAGCTTCAAGGACCAGATTCGGCAAGCTCAGCAGCAAGATGCTAATCTCCAATGTATGATCAAGCTCGTGCAATCAGGAAAATTAACGGGTTTTACTCAGGATAAAGAAGGTATCTGGCGACATCATGATAGGGTATGTATACCCGAGGGGGACGATCTCCGAAAAAGAATCTTGGAGGAAGCACATAAGGGTGAGTTCACTGCACATCCTGGCATTACTAAAATGTACCAGGATCTCAAGAAAATGTTTTGGTGGCCAGGCATGAAGTCAGATGTAGCGAGCTTCGTAAGCAAATGCTTGGTCTGTCAAAAGGTGAAAGCAGAACATCAGAAACCCTCTGGGATGCTTCAACCCTTGGAAGTTCCTGAATGGAAATGGGAAAGTATTTCCATGGATTTTGTGATGGGATTGCCAAGAACGCCAACAGGATACGATGCCATATGGGTCATCGTGGATAGATTGACTAAGTCTGCCCACTTTCTACCCATCCGAGCGAATTATCCGTTGGAAAAATTGGCACAACTGTATATTCAAGAGATTATAAGGCTGCATGGAACCCCTTCAACCATTATCTCCGATCGAGACCCAAGATTTACTTCGAGGTTTTGGGGAGCCTTACAAAAGGCATTCGATGCTAAGTTATGCCTAAGCACTGCATACCACCCGCAAACGGATGGCCAAACAGAAAGGACAATTCAAACCTTGGAGGATATGTTACGAGCTTATATACTGGAGCAACGCAGAAATTGGGATCGATATTTACCATTGGTCGAGTTCGCATACAACAATAGCTATCATGCTAGCATTGGTATGGCTCCTTATGAAGCATTATATGGGCGAAAGTGCCAATCGCCCTTATGTTGGTATGAGACAGGAGAATCAACTCTATTGGGGCCTGATTTAGTTGAGCAGACCACCGAGCAGATCAAGAAAATACGAGGCAAGATGCTTACTGCTCAGAGCCGCCAGAAGAGTTACGCGGATACCAGGAGGAAACCTCTGGAATTTCAGGAAGGAGACCATGTATTTCTGAAAGTTACTCCTACCACAGGGATTGGTAGAGCTGTCAAAATCAAGAAGCTAAATCCTCGTTTTATTGGTCCCTTCCAAATCCTAAAGCGAATCGGGTCAGTGGCGTACCGAGTCGCTTTGCCTCCACATCTATCAAACCTCCATGATGTTTTTCATGTCTCCCAACTCAGAAAGTATCAACCTGACCCTACGCACTCCCTAGAACCCGAATCAATAAAGTTGAAGGAGAACCTGACTTTCCATGTTCAACCAATACGGATTGTAGACAAAAGCAGCAGACAACTCCGAAATAAATCTGTGCAACTAGTGAAGGTAGCATGGGGAAAAGAAGGTGCTGAAGATTACACTTGGGAACTGGAATCAGAGATGAGAAAAGGATATCCTGAGTTATTCACAGGCACTAAATTTTGAGGACAAAATTTTTAAAGGAGGGTAGTAATGTAACGTCCGATTTCCGACTTCCGATCCCATCTAATGTTGAAAATTTCGAGTTCCAAGTTTGTCTTATATTTTCCGCTTCCGACCTCAGTATTATCTTCGACTTCCGATTTCGTTCCAAGGCTTACAAGGGATTTATTCCGATTTCTGACCTCATGCATGTAGCTTACGATTTCCGACCTTATGCTAAAATAGGAACGAACGTGATATCCGAGTTCTGATATTAGGTGATTCAGAATTGACACGAAGAGCGACCTCCGAGTTTATCTAAATTGGATTCCGAGTTCATTACCAAGATCTTTTCTCCTAGTTCCCAAGTTCCGATATCGAGTTGGAGTGCCAGGTTCTATAAATTCCGAGTTCCGGGTACAAAGAGTTCATGTTTTGAATCCTTATATCCGGTGCTATGCTTAAAAATCGATTCAAGTTTACAGGATGACCCCGACTTCTGGGTTTGAGTGTTTTGATTTCACGTTCTGGCCCTGACTTTCGCTTTTAAGGTAGCTGTGCCTTGCGATTTCCGAATTACAACTTTATACCCAAATTCTGACTAAATGAGAAGATAATTACGAGTTCCGACTTCATCCGAATAGCTATGCACGAATTCCGACTTTAACAATCTCACGAGTTCCGAAGTCACATTCCTATGCGCTGGCAACAAGTTTCACTTCTTAAGCGACGTGGAGAGCATTTTTTTCACACAAGAAGGAGACATGGCTGAATTTTACCCACAAGAATTTCACCCAATCAAACCCACATATCCTAACTACCACTTCAGAGTCTTGTGTATATATATCCTCCTCCTACCTCTTCAGCCCCACTCTTCCCACGTTGTCTTCTCTTCCTCAATTCAACCCTCTTTTCTCTTCTCCACTTCATCCAACTCTCATTTCAGCTACCAACTCAACAAGCTTAACCTGATCATAAAGGTAGAGGTTTCCTTCTTGCTTGATTTTCTGACTCTTGGATGATTGATGGTGATTTAAATCCTTAATTTTGATATGTTGATTGATTGATTATGATGAATTATAGCTGGTTTATTGGCTGTCTATAAGATTAAAACTGAATTAGACAAAAAGAAGGATGAAGATAGGAAGAGTTGAGAGGCTGGAAGACTCAAAACCCTCGGCAGTCCGTACGGCGGAGTGTACGGCTCTGCCTTCCGCCGTTAAAAATTAACAAAACCATTTTTATGTGAAACTAGGCATCTAGGGCTTTCCACACATATATCATATAAGACCATTGGGGTAATATTAAGAGAGATATGAATTTTTGAAGTTCGACCAAGGAATCAGAACATCCACCTGGGCAGTATGGGTTGAGAAGGGTGTAACTCACCCTATACAACTCCAATTCGAGTGAAACCAATTTTGTTAGAGAGCTTACACACAGGGGAACACCCCAATATAATATTCCGATTTTGTTACTAACTCAGTTGTTCCCAGTGATTCGAAGAAGTTACCCTATGTCCAAACCGGGCCAACACAGGGCAGTTCAGGAAGGTTAAGTTTCGGGGCTTGTAACTTGAGCCCTACTAAGGCAAATGAAATGGAACTTTTTGTATCTGAAAATTTGTCCTGTTAGCTTTAATATGAGGCCAATTTCACATGATTTGAGCCAGTTTTCGATTTTTAGTAGATTTTTATTTCTAAGTGTGTAATTCTGGCCACCCACAGGGCAGGCCGGGATAAAACCCGAATATCTTGAGTTAAGGTTATCCAAACCAGATAGGACGAAAGAGGTTAGAAAATAGACACATAACCCTTCAACATATCCAAAATTTAGGTCCAAACGACCTAAATAGAAATTATGGCATAATTTACAAGAACCAGGTTGAATACAAACAGTGAGGCAGTAAGCATATTCTAAAGTGCAATACTTATATCTTGAATTGAGGATTGAAGCATGAATGAAATATGCTGGTTTATGTATGAAATGAAGTGTTTCTCTTGACAAATTGATATGCTAAATACTGGCACTATTCATGGGGAAGCGGACACGTTCCGTTATGCCGCCGAAATTGCGGTAAAGCTTATGCATGAATTATGAGATACATGTAGAGGCATGTGCATTTTCAAGAAAGCTATGAAAGCTATGTGATGATGAACTCAAAGAACATGTTATGATGAGATTTCCATGCTACTTGGGCCAGCCCCGGATAAAAAGTTAAGGGGAATAGATCGGTGGGAAGGTCGGGGAAAGTAAACCCGACATTCCTGTATAAGAACGAGCTCGATCCTGATAAGCAGACTATTACCCAGGAGTCTAAAATGGCCAAGAACTCCCAGGGGACCAAGTGATGGAAAATGATAAAAAGTAAGAGGAAAAGTTATGAAGAATGAGATTTGCATAATTACATCAAGTGCATGGTTGCATTTAACATATCATTGCATACTGTTTGCAGTTTGTCCGTTGTGTTTACTTGTGGTTGTATATACACTATCTTGCCCCTTTTGTCCTATGTATTAGTGTTGATGGTTTATTCTGTTTCTTATGTTATTTGAGTAAAACTGAACCTTGCCTCGGACTAGACATTTTTCTCAACCTTACTAAGTATATGTAGTTAAGTTTAATCTCATGTTTTAAGAAAATTTCATAAAACCCGGGGCAACTGAGAATGAACGCGAGGTCACTATACACTATATGTAAACCCTACTGAGAATTTCTCCAAGTTCTCACCTCGCTTCGCATTTCCGCCTCATTCTCAGACGTGGACGATGGACACGATAGCTACCCTTTTCGTTGAGATTCCAGACTTGCAGCTCCACCATGATCCGGCAGTAGGCTCATTGTATATAGCCGGCTTTTGCCAGTTTCGCTTGTATCTATTTAGTGATAGGGATTTTACTGTCCCCTTACACCATCCTGCGTTTGATCCTACCACCCCATACTTTGAGGTCCCGATGTACGCGGCACATCCTCCACCAGCGCCCCCTGCACCTGCAGCACCTGTAGCCCCTGCCGACCCTGCACCGGAGACACCTTCACAGGTAGTACCAGATATCCCGCTCAGCTCCGAGAGCGATCCCTTGGAGGCCACCGGCTCATCTTCCTCCTCCTCCGGATCAGCTCCTAACTACTCACCAACCGGGCCGGGTGTGGCCAACGGCTACCTGACTGAGTAGGTCAGCCACAGGCCGTATTGTACAGCATGACCCTGTTTTGGTAGTATGCGGCTTTGGGTCATACATGCAGTGATAGATTTGAAACGTCTACTGAGGACCACGTAGGATCGGATCGACTGACATGGGTCTTATGTTTCTTTTTGGTACCCGACCCCACTTATGTATCCTATTTTGAAACTTGCCTGTAAATCAAAACAGTGGTTCCTGTATATATATATATATATATATATATATATATATATATATATATATATATATACCTATATGCAGTTGATAGTATGTGTGTTATTTATGCTTACTGTGTAGTTATAACGAGATGAACTCTATCACGTTCATTGTATGACATCCCATTTCCCCCAAATGATTCGGATTTCGGATAAAAGAAATGTAAATAGAATATTAACACAGTAACACAAACTACTTAATTTCATGCTATGACTTAAGCATAACATTAAATAAGTAGGGTGTTACAATGCCTATATGGAAAAAAAAAAAAATTTAAACACCTCTTCTCCCTTTGACTTAACATGTTATAATTGTTAGGCATATGAAATCAAGTGTGTGTTTAAAGTTAATAGAAAGCATCTTGGATTCAAAAGTCATTCATGAGTTCTCTTTCTACTGCTTCAGTTCTTCAAGAATATGCTGACTATGATTGCATGAATATGGTAATATATGTGATTTCGAATAAACAAAGACATTCAGTTAGGGCAGCCTGTAATTAACTTTTGAAGTAACCTAATCTTTATATCCTTGTATATCTGTTGTTACAATAAGCACACCCTGGTTGTTATCTCAACATAGAAGTAAGCTCCTCTAGCCTTAATTTATGTCTAGGTACAATAAAGTAGCCTTCATAATCTACTTGGGTGAACTAGACATTCGCATTTGTAGAGTATACAGCTCTTCCCAAACTTTGTTGGGTGTGAAAGAAGCTATATGGAGACCTAAGGTGTGAGGCTTTCCTTAAATTCGGGGACCGAATTTTTTTTTAGAGGGGAGAATTGTAATACCCTGTTTTTAATAAAATGCATATTTAGAATAAAATATTGGTAATCTGGAACAAAAAAATAAAAATAACAAAATCATAACTTATGTGTTAGGTATTTTCTTTATTTACTTTTAAAATATAAGGATAGTAGAATTAAAATTGTTTAGGTGAATTTTTGAAATGCTTGTTATTTATATATATTTAAAAAAAAACAAAAAAAATAAAAAAAAAAAACATATGAGGGATCACGGTGCACCATAAGTGATATGGTGCACCCTAGCCCTTCCTTTCCTTCTTAGTGCCGTCTGGAGCCTTCTTCCTGACGCACTGCTTTCATTCATTTTTCCTTTCCTTTGTTACGTTTCCATGCTTTCTTTCTCTCTCTCTCTCTCTCTCTCTCTCTCTCTCTCGTTTGTTTCTTTTTCTTTCACCCTCACTCACTCCCAACCTCCCATCATCATCACCGCCGTGTGTCTTTCCCCTCCACCGTACCCTCACTAACTTGCAGTCCTTCTCCCCGTTCGTCTCTCCCTCACCTACGTCTCTCTCTCTCTGCGCCCTCCATTCGCGTTTTGCTTCTTGTGGTGGCTGGGTTCTTGTTTTGCTTCCTTCTAAAACCAATACACGATGGTGAGCTTTCCTCTTTGAAGTTAGATGTTGATTTTGTTTTGTTTATAGTTAGAATTAAATTTGAAGGATATTTGAATTTTTGCATCTTATGAGGGTGGAGGGATGAGTGGTGAAATGTTTAAAGTTTTAATTTAGGAATTATAGTGTAGAATGGTTAAAATATTTTGTTCAATACGAAAGACACACAAAAATTTAAATTTCTATATTATATACTTGATAGTAGTCCTCAATTAGATTTAATTAAAAAGGTTAGACAGAGGGCAAAGACTAGATTCTAAACCAAATTTATGTTTAAATTGAAAATAATTATTTATGTATGATTTTAGATTTTCCAGAAAATCAACTTGCAAGTTGAGCGGCCCGAGGACATAGATTGTGTACCCTGATAGTTTGTGAGTGGACAATGCCTCTATGGCATATGATCTTTTCATACAATTAATATTAGTTTAATTTTAGCAATTATAGATAGTTTATTTTTATATATCTAGTTAATTATGCATATTTTATTTAGTGGTACTATTGTCATATAGTTTAATATACCTATTTATTCATGGATGTCTATTTCGGTTTTGAGGAAATTTTACTAGTATACATTTGTTGAATGTTCTGAAAGCATTTTGGATGAGAGTACGAATTTTATAAATTAAAGGACAAGTTCTGATCTTTTGTTGGATTACTAAGCTGATTTGTTGAGTAAACTGTATTTTGGATTTCGAATTTTGATGAATACTGTTGTTCTTTGGAAATTTGATTTGACATTTGTCACATTAGTTTTTTTCAATATCGGTCACTTTAATTTTTATATACCTTGCGGGAGGATTCTCAGTTAAATAGTAGCTAGTGGTCACTGATGCTAGCCTTGGTACACCTTGGTTCGAACCCAGCTAGCAGGGGTGTTGTTAGCTCGGTGCGTGTGTATGAGGCCTACGCACACAACCGACTTAGTCAGATCTGAAAGGGCTCATCCTTATTTGGAAATAACTTTGAATGTGAAGCCTCCCAGTTTTAGTATTTATGTTTGAAAAATATATTACTAATTCTATGAAGTGGTTTAATGCTTTTATATGAATAGCTTATAATAGTAATTCTTATTTGCGTAATCTAAAATGTTTATTATATATATATATATTTTATTAGAGTTTATCCTCGTATGCTATAGTTTTATTGCCCCTCACTGAGTCGGTTGGACTCACTTATTTTCCCTTCGCATTTCAGATTCTAGTGCTATACCTGTTTCGGGTCCTGCAATGCTGTAGAGTGCAGACACTTTTGACACCCCTCTATATGTGAGGGCTTTTATCTAGACTTTTATTTTGAGGTTTTGAATATAATTGCCGCCTTAGAGTTGCTCCGCGGTCCACAGACAGGAACCTATTGCTTGTCATTCTTTTTGGATGGGATATGTGTATAGGAACTCGTTTATTTTGCAAACCATGTTTCTTGAGCACTGTGTTGTTATGGATGTATATGTAAAAATGTGTAAGTAGATAGACATAAATAGGTTGTTATTATAATGAATGAATGCCTATATGTCAAATTGGATATATGTCTTTGGTTGATTCTTTGGAGCAGTGCACGGTTGTTACGGGGAAGCTAGAAAAATAGGGGAGACTCTGTCCATTTGTCATGGAAACTTGATGTTTAAGGCTTGCTAGAGGTTTGTCACCTCCAAGCGCCGATCACAGCTAAGGGTGGGTCATGACAAAAACTAAGTAACAATTATTAAATCAAATTTCCAGAGCACAAAGTATTCATCAAAGTTTGAGAGTCCAAAATATAATTTACTCAATAAATCAATTCAATAATCCAAACAAAGATTAGAGCTTGTCCTTTTGTTTATAAAAATAATAGTCTTCTCCAACAAAAAACTTTTAGAACATTCAACACTTGAATATTGGTAAAATTTCCTCAAAATTGAATCAGAGGTCCATGATTAGATAAATATATTAAACCATATGACAATTATATCACTAAACAAAGCATTCATAATCATTTATAGATATATATATATATATATATATATATATATATATATATATATATATATATATATATAATCTACATACATATATATATACATATACATATATCTACATACATATATACATATATCCATATACATACATATATATATACATACACATATATACTATATACATATATATACATATATCCATATACATACATATATATATACATATACATATATCCACATATACATATATCTACATACATATATATATACATATACATATATCTACATACATATATCTATATATAGATATATGTATATGTATTATGTATATATACATATATCCACAAATATATATATATATATATATATATATATATATATATATATATGTATGTATGAAAGCTGTCAATAAATGTGCTAGAATCAAGAGAGAACATAAAATCTACATAAAATAAAACCATAAGCCATACTGGCATTGACCACTCGCAGAACAAGAGAGAACATAAAATCTACATCCTAGAAGCCGTCAAACTCATAGGTCAATCTCCAGGAGAATCTGTAATCAATACAAGATCAATTATTCTCAAGACAATTGTCAAACACTATCAGACTTCTCAACTTTGCATTCATTGTTCCCTTACCAATTTCATCTTTCACATAAAAATCTAAATTTCTTATTGTCTACTAAAATTTGCTTGACTTTATACTTGTTATCTCCACCCTATATGTAAGTCTAGGAGTACTTTGATCAATCCAAAGCTTAAGGATGACATCTAGATGCACCTTCCTTATTTATTTTATGTTAACACATCTCTTACAACCTCATATATCTAAACTTAGTTCGACCTACTAGCTGTCACATTTAGCTTAAAGATTAGAAGAGAAATATGCTTTCGATTTTATTTTATTTTATTTCGGAAAAGATAACAAAACAGTTTCCAATCGATTCTCATCAACATTTAAATCATAGGAAAATTCAGATCTTAAACTAGTCAAACAATAACAAACCATGCCAACTAGGAATCTAGATCTTGGTTTAAGAATAATCCCAAGAATAGAAACATCAATCTTCAAATTAGGATAACAACTCATACCCGAAATCAAAATATGTTTAACAACTTTAGACCAACAGTCCCAATGAACAAACAATCTTTGTCTTAATAATTTTTTTTAAGCTCAATTCATCATCCAATTAAGATAATAAACCAATTACCGAAATAATTTCTAAACAACACCCACCATAGCTATAACACAACATAACTTACAACCCATACTTCTAAGGGTCATAATATATTAGAGACTTACCACAAGGAGTTAAGTTAGCTTGGGATAGACAAGCCAATGTTCAGCCACCCAAAGGAAAGTATAGCGGAGAGGGAAGATGGAAGCTTGCAAAAGAAGGGATTGAAATGCAGAGAAAAAGAGGGCAGAGACGTGGAGAAAGAAAGAGAGACGAAGACGTGGAGAGAGAGGGGGCTAAGATGGTGGGGAAGAGCCGCAATTGGTGGTGGTGTGGCGGATGGAGGGCTGGCTGGTGGTGGGGAGGCCGAGAGAGGCAAAGGAAACACGATGGAAAGAGAGAGAGACAGACAGACAGACAGACAGAATGAGAGGGAGAGAATGGAAGAAAGAGATGTATAGAGAAGGAAAAGCCATGGTCCAAAAAATCAAGGAGGGGATAAGGATAAGGTAGAAGGAGGAGTTTAACATGGTCCATCAATAGTGGGGGTGTTAGGTAGTCTCAACCAATAGAATTTTATAGTGGAAAGTGTATCACTTCACATTAGGTACATTTCCCTATTGAAAATAGCATCCCACCACATTTATTTCCATTTCCTCTATTATTGTAAAATTTACATAAATTTTTAAAGCTTTTCCTTGCCCACATTTTTTATTTTAGACCAGGTATTACATAATGTGAAGACTTGGCATAAGTGTTTGTAGAAAAAAAAGCATGGTAATAAGTTAGAAACAAAGAAAAAAAAAGTGTTGCAACCAAAAACATTTGACCAAAGAAAATTACTAACTCATTTATAAATTTTAGTTGATAATGTTTTGATATAAGGGGAGCTGCAAGTACTTTGCACACATGATATACATGAATTAAATGAAAAATAATAATGAAGAGTAATAAAAGTCAAGGAAGCTACCTGACTTTTTGTAACGCGAGAACTCATGCCAGAAAGTTGCGAATATGCTATAGTAAGGGGTCAGAGGTTGAGGTGAAGGAAAGAAAAAGAGGAAGATTAGAATATGAGCACATAGGAACTAAGAAAAAGAGAGACTGTAACATCCCCCAACAAGTTTCGACTTTATTTTTCATAACTCCCGACTTCCGATTTCATCATTGCTTCCGACTTTGAGCTTCAAATATGGTGGACAGAATTTCTGAATTCCGACCTCGTAATTGATGTTCAAGATTAACCAAAATAAACACGAGTTCCGATGTAAGTAGTGATTTCCAGAAATATACGAGTTCCGACCTCCGAAGCTACTTCCAAGAGTTTTTCGTTTCTATGGATGTTTCCAAGTTTGAACTTAGGACCGACTTCCTATATTTTTGATTTCCTAGTATAAGTTCTGACTTCCTGGTAAATATGGTTGATGTGCTTATTCCCGACTTCCGTGGTTGTGCCTATCTTGACTCCCGGCTTTCATGGTCATGTTTATCATAGTTCCCCGAGATTGGCTCTTAGCCGAGATCCGAAGTTACGGCTTACTAAGATGCCGAGTTTAGGGATTTTGGATACGAGTTTAAGCAACCTAATTTCCCGACTTCCGGGATTCAAGTACAAGGTTTCATATTCTGATACTTACTTCCGATTTTCGGTATTAGGCCATCTTCAGGTTTCAAATCAAATGGACATTATTACCTACTTCCGACTTCACCTAAGTTTCCAATAAAATGATGTGATTCCCGATATAAAGAGAACATGCTCGAGTTCTGATTTAAGATGGAGTGAGGATGAGTTCCACTTTTAGGTGATGTGGAGAATGGTTTAGCCACAAAAAGAAGGAGACATGGCTGAACTTTGTCCACAAGAAATTCGGCCAACCAATACTCTCAATCCTAACTACTACTCCACTATTTAAATCAAATTTTCCTTCTCATTCCATGCTGATTATGCCTCCCTCTTCCATTCCAGCTTCCTCCCTTCTCCCTTCACTTTACTCCAATAATCTTCAAGTCTTGACAAGGTTCCATCAACTCCAAACTCCAAGACCTAGCAAGATCACCCACAAAGAGGTAGGATTCACTTTCTATTTATTGATTTCTCTGAACTAAGGCTGCACGTAATTTTACTCTTCGTCATGTATTTGAGGTTATATTGGATGTATATGATGGATTATGGTTGGATTAATATGAAAGCTTGAGTTGGAATTAAGATTAGAAGAAGAAAACTAGGAGAAGTGAAGGTTTGGGATGCTGTCTAAGTGAAAAGCTCCATGGTAGTCCGTACGGCGGAGTATACGGCTCCGCCTACAGCAGGTCAAAATGGATGAAACTATTTTTAATGAAAGTAGACATTCAGGGCTTTCCATACATATATTATATAAGGCGATTGGATTAGTATTGAGAGATATATGAATTTTAGAAGTTTAACCTAGATTCTAGGGGTTGATATTGGGCAGACAGAGTTGTTCAGGGCATAACATGCTCTATACAACCCCAAATTGAGTGAAACCAACTTTGTTAGAAAGCTTACACATAGGAAAACATCTTACAGAAGATTCCGAGTTTGATATTGTCCCATTTGCTCCCAGTGGTCCAAAGAAGTTGCCCTATATCCAAACCGAGCCAAAATAGGACAGTTCAGGAAGGTCAAATTTAGAGGCTTATAACTCGAGCTCTACTAAGGCAAATGAAATGAAACGTATTGCAAATGAAAGGTTATCTTGTTATATGATACCAATTTTGTATGATTTGGACTAGTTCTCGATTTATAATGGATTTTTACTTTTAAGTGTGTAATTCTAGCCAGCTACATGGCAGTCCGAGGTAAAACTTAAATAACTTGAGTTATACAAATCAAAATGAGATGGGACCAAAAAGGTTGGAAGCTAGACACATAGAGCCATATCCAAAATTTAGGTCTAGATGAGTTAAATAGAATTTATGGCCTGATTTCTAAAACGGGCAGAATTGAGGAATATAAGCAGGATTCCCAAAGGGTAAAGGATTTGGCACCTTAATTCACATATGAGTTCAAGTAAAGTCTAAGTGTTGAAATTCCATGTTGGTGCTTGAAAGATTAATGCAATATAGTTGATCTCTTACTGTGATTGACTGTCTACTAAAACTGGCACTATTCATGGGGAAGCGGACACGTTCCATTATGCTGCCGAATTTTCGGTAGAATTATAAGCATTTATGTGTTAAGAACATGTATGTATTACTCATATATGTAAGGTTATATGAAAGTAAATGATAAAGCATATGTATGAATACATTCAGTATATCTATGTATGATTATGTATGAGAATGAAATGATATGAATATATTGAATGTGGGTCCCTTCACCTGGAGGCAGTTATGAGATCCCTCCTTGTGAAGGCAGCTAAATAAGACAAAGATGTGGGTCCCTTCACCTGGAGGCAGTTGCACTTTGAATCCCTCCTTGTGAAGGCAGTTAAATAAGATAAGATGTAAGTCCCTTCACGTGGAGGCAGTTGCACTTAAATCCCTCCCTGTGAAGGCAGCTAAAACTGTGAGATCCTTCTACCTTGGAGGCACGTGGTCAGATGAGATCCCTCTACATTAAAGGCACGTGGTTAGTTGAGATCCCTCTATTGAGGCACGTGACCAGAAGAGATCCCTTCAATTTAGAGGCACGTGACGAAAATGAGATCCCTCCAAGACTAGAGGCACGTGGGTCCCTTGTAGGACTGTCTGTGTGACAACGGTCACGAGTAAAGCTGACGAGCTCACTCCTAGATCAGACTACCTAAGGGCAGTAAAGACTAAAGATTAAAATATATGCAAGCACCTGCCTTACATGAGGCATGGCATCGACCCAGCTAGTGTGAGTATAGGGGACAGGACGTACACGAGGCATGGCATAACCCAGCTAGTGTAAGCAATGAAAATTTATGGTGATAACGTCCATGACATTAGCTGATTACAGAGCAAAGAAAGTTAAAGAAAAGCATCAGTGCATTGGCATGACTTCAAAGATGAGAAGTTGCATAATGACATCCCTTGTTTTAGTAATGCTTCTATCTACTTATGCTTTGATTAATTTCTAAATATGAAATATTGCCAATGTGACTCAAGTGCGTGAATAAAATAAACTCTTCTTCGGACAATATATTTTCAACTATAAAACTGAATAGTCCATTTACCATGCTCACATTTTTCATAATAAACCGAAGCAGCTGGAGATAATAACGATGGCATGATATGAAATTCATTATTGAATCCTACTGAGAATTTATAATTCTCACTCTTATTTTCGTGTTATCTCCAGATAGCTCGAGAGGTTTTGAAGATGGCTGAAAGTGCTGTCGGAAGAGGTCCGTTCAGGTAATAGTAACAAATCCTGAGTGTGGTACTATGACTTAAGCATAGTACTGTACTTAGGAGGATGTTACAAAATGGTATCAGAGCAGTTCAATCCTCCCCGGACCTGAGGATTTGGACTGACTACGTTTCCAGTGCACTCTGGAATCCTTAAAAAATGTCATGCGATAAATCTTATCTGTTCGGATAAGACATAGGGAATTAGATATGCATGGCAGCCCAGCTGTGAATGATATTAGTTGCTATCACACTTAACTTACTGTTGAGCCTGATCAACTCAATGTTTTGTTGTGTGTGACTAAGAACTAATGGCTTCTAGGGGGGTGGTAGGCCACGAAATAGACCTACTCCAGAAGATCCTGCTAATTTTTTGGTCACAATGCATGAAATGGCTCATGCAATGCAAGAACAGGCCGCTGCAGCTCATCAGATGATGGATCAGTTGGGTAGGCGACCCGAGGCTGGTTATGAAGGAAATCCACATGGCCCTGGGATGGATCTGGAGTATCTCAAGTTTGCTGAATTCAAAAGGGCAAACCCACCCAGCTTTAGAGGAGCTTTCAACCCTGACAAGGCTGATGAATGGATTAAGGCGATGGAAAAGGTTTTCTCTGTTTTGGATTGTACGAGTCGCTAGAAAGTAGCCTTCGCCACTTATATGCTCGAAGCAGAAGCGGAATTTTGGTGGAATGGTGTGAAATGGCTATTACAAGAGTCCCAGACGGAGATCACTTGGGTTGTGTTCAAGGACGCTTTTTACCAGAAATACTTTCCTCCATCAATTCGAAATGCCAAGGAGTTGGAATTTATGCAACTCCGCCAAGGAAGTAGCAGCATGTCAGAGTACATTGCTAAGTTTGAGGAACTATGCAAGTTTTCCACAATCTATCAAAGGAATCCAAATGAGGCATGGAAATGTGTCAAATTTGAAGGTGGATTGAGGGAAGATATCCTCGCAGCAATAGGCCCTATGGAGATCAGAGATTTTCCTACTTTGGTAAACAAGTGCAGACTTGTGGAAGACTATAATAAAAAATTGGAGATTGCCCAGTCTAATGCTTATGGACGGAGGCCGGCACCTGAAACTTAGGAACTTGAATATGCCTAACCACCAAAGAAGCTGCGTCAATTTAATGGACGAGATGATAAACAATTTCAGGGGCCAAGCGTAGGGCAGGTATGCCCTAAGTGTGGAAAGGCTCATGGAGGAAGACATTGTTTAGCTGGGCAGAAAGTATGCTTTAAGTGTGGAAAACCAGGACACATGGTTAGAGATTGCCCTAGCCATCAACTACCTGTTCCTAAGTTGTAACATCCAAGGTTGAATGTTGATGAAGGGATTATTTCCCCGGAAAAGCTGAAACAAAAATTTTTGCTAACTATGTTATGTTGAATTGTATATCTGAGTTTTCTGTATTTTCTTCAATTATGCTTATCAACTTTCTATGTGCATATATATCAACTCTCCCACTAAACTTTTACAGCAATAAATAATTAGTTTTGTGACTAAATTTTGAGGACAAATTTTTTTTTAAGGAGGGGAGTAATGTAACATCCCCCAACGAGTTCCGACTTCATTTTTCGTAACTCCCGACTTCCGAGTTCATCATTGCTTTTGACTTCGAGCTTCAAATATGGTGGATAGAATTTCCGAATTCCGACCCTATCTCTAACTCTTGTACATTATTTCTGAATTCCGACCTTGTAATTGATGATCAAAATTAACCAGAATAAACACGAGTTCCGACGTAAGTAGTGATTGCTAGACATATATGAGTTTCGATCTCCAAAGCTACTTCCAAGAGTTTTTCATTTCTATGGATGTTCCCAAGTTTGAACTTAGGACCGACTTCCTATATTTCTGATTTCCTGGTATAAGTTCTGACTTCCCGATAAATATGGTTAATGTGCTTATTCCCAACTTTCGTGGTTGTGCCTATCCTGACTCCTGGCTTTCGTGGTCATGTTTATCATAGTTCCCCGAGATTGGCTCTTTGCCAAGTTCCGAAGTTACGGCTTATTGAGATGCCGAGTTTAGGGATTTCAGATACTAGTTTGAGCATCCTAATTTCCCGACTTTTGGGATTCGAGTACAAGATTTCATATTCTGATACTTACTTCCGATTTCCGGTATTAGGCCGTCTTCAAGTTTCAAATCAAATGGACATTATTATCGACTTCCGACTTCACCTAAGTTCCCAATAAAATGACATGATTCCCGATATAAAGAGAACGTGCTCGAGTTCCAATTTAAGATAGAGTGAGGATGAGTTCCACTTTTAGGCGACGTGGAGAATGGTTTAGCCACAAAAAGAGGGAGACATGGCTGAACTTTATCCACAAGAAATTTGGCCAACAATACTCTCAATCCCAACTACCACTCCACTATTTAAATCAGATTTTCCTTCTCATTCCATGCTGATTACGCCTCCCTCTTCCATTCCAGCTTCCTCCCTTCTCCCATTACTTTACTCCAACAATCTTCAAGTCTTGACAAGGTTCCATCAACTCCAAACTCTAAGACCTAGCAAGATCACCCATAAAGAGGTAGGATTCACTTTCTATTTATTGATTTCTCTGAACTAAGGCTGCATGTAATTTTACTCTTCTTCATGTATTTGAGGTTATATTGGATGTATATGATGGATTATGGTTGGATTAATATGAAACCTTGAATTGGAATTAAGATTAGAAGAAGAAAACTAGGAGAAGTGAAGGTTTGGGATGCTGTCTAAGTGAGAAGCTCCACGGCAGTCTGTACGACAGAGTGTACGGCTCCGCCTACAGTCGGTCAAAATGGATGAAACTATTTTTAATGAAAGTATACATTCAAGGCTTTCCATACATATATTATATAAGGCGATTGGATCAGTATTGAGAGAGATATGAATTTTGGAAGTTTAACCTAGATTCTAGGGGTTGATATTGGGCAGACGAAGTTGTTCAGGGCATAACTTGCTCTATACAACCCCAAATTGAGTGAAACTAACTTTGTTAGAAAGCTTACACATAGGAGAACATCTTACAAGAAGATTCCGAGTTTGATATTGTCCCATTTGCTACCAGTGGTTCAAAGAAGTTTCCCTATGTCCAAACTGGGCCAAAACAAGGCAGTTCAGTAAGGTCCAATTCAGAATGCTTATAATTCGAGCTCTACTAAAGCAAATGAAAAAAAGCTTCTTGCAAATAAAAGGTTATCCTGTTAGCTTTAATATGATACCAATTTCGTATGATTTGGATTGGTTTTCGATTTATAGTGGATTTTTACTGTTAAGTGTGTAATTCTAGCCAGCTACAGGGCAGTCCGAGGTAAAACTTAAATAACTTGAGTTATACAACAAAATGAGATGGGACCAAAAAGGTTGGAAGCTAGACACATAGAGCCATATCCAAAATTTAGGTCTAGATGAGTTAAATAGAATTTATGGCCTGATTTCTAAAACGGGCAGAATTGAGGAATATAAGCAGGATTCCCAAAGGGTAAAGGATTTGGCACCTTAATTCACATATGAGTTCAAGTAAAGTCTAAGTGTTGAAATTCCATGTTGGTGCTTGAAAGATTAATGCAATATAGTTGATCTCTAACTATGACTGACTGTCTGCTAAAGTTTGCACTATTCATGGGGAAGCGGACACGTTCCGTTATGCTACCGAATTTTCGGTAGAATTATAAGCATTTATGTGTTAAGAACATGTATGTATTACTCATATATGTAAGGTTATATGAAAGTAAATGATAAAGCATATGTATGAGTACATTCAGTATATCTATATATGATTATGTATGAGAATGAAATGATATGAATATATTGAATGTGGGTCTCTTCACGTGGAGGCAGTTATGAGATCCCTCTTTGTGAAGGCAACTAAATAAGACAAAGATGTGGGTCCCTTCACCTGGAGGCAGTTGCACTTTGAATCCCTCCTTGTGAAGACAGTTAAATAAGATAAGATATAAGTCCCTTCACTTGGAGGCAGTTGCACTTAAATCCCTTCCTGTGAAGGCAGCTAAAACTATGAGATCCTTCTACTTTGGAGGCACGTGGTCAGATGAGATCCCTCTACATTAAAGGCACGTGGTCAGCTGAGATCCCTCTATTGAGGCACGTGACCAGAAGAGATCCCTTCAATTTAGAGGCACGTGACGAAAATGAGATCCCTCCAAGACTAGAGGCACGTGGGTCCCTTGTAGGATAGTCTGTGTGACGACGGTCACGAGTAGAGCTGACGAGCTCACTCCTAGATCAGACTACCCAAGGGCAGTAAAGACTAAAGATTAAAATATATGCAAGCACCTGCCTCACATGAGACATGACATCGACCCAGCTAGTGTGAGTATAGGGGACAGGACATACACGAGGCATGGCATAAACCAGCTAGTGTAAGCAATGAAAATTTATGGTGATAACGTCCATGACATTAGCTGATTACAGAGCAAAGAAAGTTAAAGAAAAGCATCAGTGCATTGGCATGACTTCAAAGATGAGAAGTTGTATAATGACATCCCTTGTTTTAGTAATGCTTCTATCTACTTATGCTGTGATTAATTTCTAAATATGAAATACTGCCAATGTGACTCAAGTGCGTGAATAAAATAAACTCTGCTTCGGACAATATATTTTCAACTATAAAATTGAATAGTCTATTTACCATGCCCACATTTTTCATAATAAACTGAAGCAGCTGGAGATAATAACAATGGCATGATATGAAATTCATTATTGAATCCTACTGAGAATTTATAATTCTCACTCTTATTTCCGTGCTATCTCTAGATAGCTCGAAAGGTTTCGAAGACGGCTGAAAGTGCTGTCAGAAGAGGCCCGTTCAGGTAATAGTAACAAATCCTGAGTGTGGTACTATGACTTAAGCATAGTACTGTATATAGGAGGATGTTATAAAGACAATAAGAGTGAGTAAAATAGAGAAAGAGAGAAGGAATAAAAGCAACGAGACATAGAAAAAATAAGCTCAGCAAGCAACGAGACATAGAAAAAACAAGCTCAGCTTATGTAACACCCTAATAATACCATACTATACTTAAGTCATTTTATGGTATTACTAGTTGTTACTCTTAACTAGCAGAAGTTCTTATAATTGAAATAGCGTAATATACAAAAATAGCTTGTAAATTTTTTATTTCCTTTTTTCTTTTTTGTAAAACCTTTATGCTTGAAAACTAAGCCTTTAAGTGCTTACTTACTCGCATACATATGGATATTGTTCCTCATCTCGCGGAGTTACTAGAAAAATGTATGACAAAATTGAAATAATGTAACATAATACCTTAAACCAATAATGTAATCATAGGTAATCAAGGGTTATCCTTAAACTTAATAATTATCACATATGTAATAGGTCCAAATTAAGTAGCATGACTTCCTACATGCTCTTAATTATACATAAATTGCCCAACTAGAACTCTTAAGAAAGTGAAACTACTATGCTACTATCTTGATCCTCCTTAGCCAGGTGAAGAAACATGGTAGCTCCTCATCTTATCCAGTCAGGTACCGTCAAAAGTGCTACCATGGATGCCATCAGCTCCGTTTGAAGACGACATGATAACATAAAAATGAGAAATACAAGATTTCTCAGTAGGATCCCGACAAGATTATTAATGTGTCATCATCGTCATCCCAATTTCAGGTTTAATTATGAAAACAGTGAGCATGCATAAGTTCTATTTTTAAAGGGTTTGAAAACATAGGTTCCCGAAGTGGGTTTCTTTTAATCTTCCCTACATAAACATAATATAAAGAAACTCAAAGCTACAATATAAGAGCATATACATGTGAGGGCATAGCATAAATATCCATGTCCAAACAAATTAGAGAATGAAGATACATGCACATTCATATAACTGCTTAGACTAGACCAGAATTTTTCTTTGACTTTACTTTCATATTTAGACATGTACTTAACATTCTTTACTTTTCCTTTGAAATATACTGGTTTTGGACATGAGCTCATTCCGCGATCGTCGTCACACAATACTAAATCAAATCAGACTAAGCTGATATTAGTTACCTCTAAGTTGGAGGGTCCTCCATGTCACCCTGCCTCCCCCATAGAGGTTCCTTGAGTCTTTGTGGATCACCGTCTCTCACTTCCTTGAAGTGATTGGGGGTCATATCCCATTCTTTTTTTTCTTATCATTATACTTTACATGTATAGTACTTCTTTGACAAGACACATGTAATGATATGTCTAAATCGATAATTTTGACAGAAATCCAGCAACATAATCGCTAAATCGGAGCTTTCTCAAAATGCCTATCATAAACTTTCAACCTACAGTCCATTATATTCATCTCATATCATCACACCAATCATTCAATCATGAGGCAGTCCCCAATTAAACTTATCATACATCATGCCTATTGGCATCATACATTCATACCCTAAAGGGTTCATAGTTGCGTTATTCTTTGTGAAAAGTCTTATGAGCCATCATATGATTTCCCGTGGTTACCTATGAGAGAATCACATAGTTAGAATAACTGTGTATGTAGTTTTTAGTTACGTAGCCCTTGTGTGAAATTACTCTTTACTTGTGTACATGTCTTATGCAACACTTGTTCAAATTAACTAAGTTAGGTAATTGTTTCCTTTCTTTGAGATAGTGCACTTAGAACTAAAAAGTCATATTCTTTATAAAAGTTAAGACATTTAATTATTCAAAGACCCTCAAGGTCTCAACTTTATGACTTAAAGTTGTCTTAAAGTCTAAAAGATTTCTACTTTATCAAATAATGATTGAAGACATTAACTTTAGAGTTAGAAAGTCTTGATCTTTATGAAAGTTGACACTTTATACATTAATTTGACTCAAGATACAAACTTTGTAAATTAAAAGTTGGAAGTCCACACTCTTATGATTAAAAAGTGATATTCTTGAAGAAAGCTTAAAACTTTACTCTACATTGTCATCTCAACGTTCAATTTTTACAAAATTAAAGTGCAAATCTACAACTTTATGATTTAAAAGTTACATTCTTGATTAAAATTTGAAACTTTATAAAAGATCTTGTCTTCAATATTCAATCTTTAAAACATAAAGTGATAAGTTCTCATTTTTATGACTTTAAAAGCTTCATGTTCCAAAAAGTTTAGACTTTTACATATATTCTTGTATTCTAGAAGAACAAAATGAAACCTTGTTAAACCCATAAAAATAGTGCCACTTTTTAAGCATCAAGAAGCAAACTTTTTAAAGTTTTAAGCTTTTAGGAAATTCACAGTCTTTTCAAACCATGAAAAAACATGTAACGATGAAACTTTTCTAATCATAAGCTCATCATAAGAAAAGGAATAAACTTTAAGCAAAATGTTGTAACATCCTCAATTTCGTGTCGTGCTAAATTACCTCAGTAGCCCTGAGTAATTAGGCACTTAATGAGAAATTATGAGATTAGGGCTTAATTAAGGGATCAACGAAGAGTTTATGAGTTAACTCTAATGAGAAAAGTCAAGAGAACGCCTAATTGAGATTAGATAGTCTCTAATTAAGTAAGTCAGACCTTTAATAGCTTAATTGAGTATTAATCACCCTTAATTAGCTTAATCGAGTGTAATTAAAGATAATTAAGCTTAATCGCAAGATTAATTTTTGTTCATCATGTTCTTGTGTGTTAATCACTAATCATTGCTTAATCATCTTAATTAAGTTACAAGTGTAACACCCTCCTAAGCACAGTACTATGCTTAAGTCATAGCACCATACCCTGGAGTCATATCGTTACCTGAGCTGACCTCGCCTGACAAAGAACTTCAGCCGTCCTTGGAAACTTCTAAAATCATCTGGAGACAACATGGAAATAGGAGTGAGAATTATAAAATTCTCAGTAGGATTCTCTAATCTTCATGCATAGTGTCATCATGGTCGTCTCCAGTTTGCTTCGGTTTATTTAAAAAGGAAAGGTGAACATGCTGCACAGACTGTTTAATTTTACATTTCGAAAAAATGTCTTATCCGAAGCAAAGTTCATTTTAATCATACTCTTAGCATTTGGGGAAAACCATAAAATCCATTCAAGTATAATACCATGAATAATATCTGTAGCATAGTAAAACGCACACAACATCACTATGCTAGGAACATAACATCTACACATAACTTTACTCATACTTAAATTTATGCTTATACATAAAACTTGCTTTTCTTTCTGCATCTTTCTTTTCTTTTGTCATCATGAAATCTTTACGTGCCACATTCCAGAGTATGATCGCCATGTCATACCCCATCAGAGCGTGATCGCCATGTCACGTTCCTTAGGAATATGGGATCTTCCTTTGGTACTTACACTAACTGGGTCAAGCCATGCCTCATGTAAGTTCTGTCCCCTATATTCACACTAGCTGGGTCGATGCCATGCCTCATGTGAGTGGGGTACCTGCATGAGCTTTAATCTTTAATCTTTAATCTTTATTCTTTAGCTTTTACTTGGCACACCTAGGCGTTACGTATCGCCGTCCCTAGGGTGCATTTACTGCCCTTGGGTAGCCTGGCCTTGGAGTGAGCTCGTCAGCCTCACCCGTGACTATCGTCACACCGACTCACCCACAAGGGGATCCACTGCCTCTAGGTTGGAGGGACCCAAAGTCTTTAGCTGCCTTCACAAGGAGGGACCCATGTGTAACTGCCTCCAGGTGAAGGGACCCATGTCTTTATCATTTAACTGCCTTCACAGGGAGGGACCTCAATTAACTGCCTCCGAGTGAAGGGACCCACATTTTATCTTATTTAGCTGCCTTCACAAGGAGGGACCTCGAATAACTGCCTCCGAGTGAAGGGACCCATATTCAATATATTTACCTTCTTTCATTCTCATGCATATTCAAGCATAATTATAAAGAATGTACTCATACATATACTTCATTTATTTTCATGTATCATTGCACGCATGATCTTCACGTACATGTTCATTACATATAAAGGCTCGTAGCCTCCTTACCAATTTACCGGTACTCATGCATATGCTACATCGCTTATCCTCACATACCTCATAACATAATTATGTCATTCTTAAATATAGGGTTTCTATATACCCATTTAAACTTTAATTCATCCTTACATCTAAACATTCATAGCTTCTTAGACTTCTGCCGTAAATCCGACAGCATGACGGATCAGCTCCGCCTCCCCATGAATAGTGCCAGTTCACATAGACAGTTCAGTCATAGTAATATAATCAATCTATTCATATATAAGGATTAATATAAAACTGGCAATCCTCAACTCACACCTTATATGTTTCACTAACACTTGTCAGATTATCATTTTGGCCATTCCGCCAATTCTATTCGGTTCTGCCCGAATCTTGTATAATCCACCTTTATCTCTATTCAACTCATTCACATCTGAAATTTGGATATATCATAGCTCTATATGTCTACTGTCTAACCTCTTTGGTCCCATGTTATTCTGATTTATATAAATCAAGATACTCACCTTTTTCTTCAGCTTGTTCAGTCACTAGCTCGAATTACACTCCTGGGAATATAAATTCACTAAAAATCGAGACTAAGCTCAAATCATGCGAAATTGGTCTCATATCAAAGCTAACAGGACAACCTTTCGTTTGCCACAAGTTTCACTCCATTTGCTTAAGTACATCTCTAGATATAAGTCCTGAAAGTTGACCTTCCTGAACTACCCTGTGTGGGTCTGAATTAGAAATAGGACAACTTCCTCGAATCACTGGGAACAATTGGGACCATAACAAACTCGGAATATTATGTTGGGGTGTTCCTGTGTGTGTAAGCTTTCTAACAAAATTGGTTTCACTCAATTCGGAGTTGTATAGGGTGAGTTATACCCTCCTCATGTCACCCTGTCCGGATGAACATTCTAAACCCTAGGTCAAACTTCAAAAATTCGTATCTCCCTCAATACTAATCCAATAACCTTATATGATATATCTATGGAAAGCCCTGGATGTCTAGTCTCATCTAAAAATAGTTTCATCGGAGTTGACCGATTGTAGGCGGCGCCGTACGCTCCGCCATACGAACTGCCGTGGACTCTCCACCAAGACAGCACCCTCATCCATGTACTTCTCTTAGTTTCCTTCTTCTAATCTTAATCCCAACTCAATATTTCATGTTAATTCAATCATGATCCATCATAATACATCTATTAAATCATCAAATACATGAAGAAGAATACAAGTTCATACAGCCATAGGGCAAATAATTCAAGAATAAGAGTAGAATCCTACCTCTTTGGAGCAAGATTTGGCTAAGTGCTGAAACTTGGAGTTTGGATGAACAAGGCTGGAACTTAGCTTGAGTTTTGGATGTATGAGCAAGAGAGAAAGAGAGCTGATGGAGAAGAGGAAATGCAACGTGAATAATGGTCTGAATCAAAGGAGAAGGATGTGTTATATAGGCATGAGTGGGAGTTAACTTGGAGGGTTCTTATTGGCTGAATTTTCTTGTGGACAGAATTTAGCTACGTCTCACTTTCAGAGTAACTTGCCGCCATACTGTTTGAAATCGGAACTCGCATTTATCCTATTTCAAACCGGAACTCGTACATATTACGCTTAAGGTCGGAACTCGTGTCGCTCTTACTTGAGCTTCGAACTGAAACCTAATGTCGGAACTCGTATCCGCTTGTTTGTGTCTTGAGAAAATCTTGTATCAATGTCGGATTCCGGAAGTCGAAAGATCACAATCACAAAATTTCGGAATTCCCAATTCAAACTCGGAAACCACGTACACTGTTTTTGAAGCTTGTTATCTTAGGTCGGAGGTCGGAACTCATGTAACTGGCAATCCTATAATCTCGGAATAAACTCGGGAATGTCAATGCTCGATATAAAATCGGAACTCGTGTGACTGAAGGTTTACTCAAGGGTCCGAACTCGTGTCCACTAAAATTGAGCTCAACACTAAGGTCGGAACTCGGGAACGCGAGTCGCATTTCCAAACACAAGATCTTAAAGCTCGGAAGTCGTAATTTATATACTGTATGGTGTTGGTAACTTCGGAAACCGGATATACTTGTCTTGAGGCACGAAGTCGGATCTCATGGAATTACGTTCATGTGTTTGGACTTGAAGGTTAAACTCGGAAATAGTTGGAAATAATCCATACGAGGTCGGAAATCATGAAAGGTATGAAGTCGAGAATTGGGCAAACATGAACTCGGAACTCGGAAAAATACTCTTATCTGTGTTTCAAAGACTAAGTCGGAAATCGGAATGAATCAGTCCTGAGGGCAAAGCCGAACTCGGAAATCGGGATGTTACAACAAGAGCACTTAATCACATGATTAAATTCAAATTTAGTCAACTAGACAATAAAGCATTGATGACATCACTAAAGTAGAAAAGTAAAAGACAAGGATGCTTTATGTAAGAAAAGCATTAGGATTTGTTTAAAGTAAATCCCTTAATTAACCATTTTGTCCCCTTAATTACAACAAAAGAAAAATATCTCCTCCGCCCAAATTAAAGAAGCCTACGGCCAAACACACCAAATGCACACACTCATTTCATTTTTTTCAAACTCACAATATCTCTCTAACCTTCTCTCTTCCAAGAAGCTCCCATCTTCTTCTTCTTCCTTTCTTCACCACCTCCATAACCAAACCGTCCTCACTAAGCCCTTCAAAGATCACATCTTTTGGTCTTTGGAGACAAGATCTAAATACTATAAGCCTCATTTTCAAGAGAACTCAAGAGCTCTCATCTTTTCCAAGCCAAACCGCCACCATCTTCACCAAAGGAGGAGTTTTCTTCATCTTCTGCCTCTTCTTCAAGGACGCCATTTTCAAGCTTAGGTAGTGATCTTCACTTTTTTATTTTGTTTGCTCAAGAAAGCTTGAAGCTTGGTTATTCTCATGACCAAGATCTTTAAGTGAAAACTTGAGAAAATCTTTTATGCTCTTCATGAGCAAAAGTTTCTATTTTTGGTTAAATATGTTCTTGTTCTTCTTTAAGTGTTCTTGATGTTCCTATTTTTGGTTAAATATGTTCTTGTTCTTCTTCAAGTGTTCTTGATGCTTCTACTTTTGGAAAAAAAATATTCTTGTTTTTCTTCAAGTGTTCTTGATATTTTTACTTTTGGAAAGATATGTTCATGCTCTTATTCTTGAATGTTCTTGATGTTCTTGGTGGTATTTTGCTTAAAGTTGTTCTTCTTCATATGATGAGTTTATGATTAGAAAAGTTTCATCTTTATATATTTTTCATGATGTTATAAGACCATGAACATCCTAAAAGCTTAAAGCTTTAAAAAGTTTGCTTCTTGATGCATAAAAAGTGGCGCAAGTTTGGTGCTTTCATAAAAGTCTTATTTGGTTTTGTTTTGAGGACAAGACTACATGTAAAAGTTTAAGCCTTTTGGAATATTAAGCCTCTTTGAGTTATAAAAATGATATTTTGTCACTTTATATTGTAAAGATTGATTCTTGGATGTAAATCCTTTCGTAAAGTTTTAAACTTTAATCAAGAAGGTGGCTTTAAATCATAAAGTTATAAGTTTGCACACTAAGTCTTGTAAAGGTGGAACCTTAAGATGAATATATTTGTAAAGTTCCAAGCTTTAAGCAAAAATAGCACTTTTGAGTCATAAAAGTGTTAACCTTTATAAAGATCAAGACTTTATAACTCTAAAGTTAATGTCTTATATCCCTAATTCATAAAGTAGAAATCTTTTAGACTTTAAGATAACTTTAAATCATAAAGTTGAGACCTTGATGGTCTTAGAATAACTAAAAGTGTCAACTTTTATAAAGAACAAAACTTTTTAGTTCAAAAGCTAGTATCTTGTATCATTATTTCATAAAGATTCAATCTTCAAGGCCAAAGTATAATTTTAGAGCACTTATTTCCATAAAGGATAAAACTTTATGAATACCTTATAAAAAATGGTAACTTTTATAATGTGTAAGGTAAGACCTTGTTATGTTAATAATAAAAGCTTAAAACTTTATAACTTGAATAAGTTAAAATTCACCTTTAGTGGTTAGTGCACATGATGTTGTTGGATTCATGACTCTGGTTATGCATTGTCATGACTCAAGGACTAGAGGGATCTCGAACTCCTTGGGAACAGAAGTATGATTAGAGCCTTTGAGTATACCATGAACCTAGAAATCACTAAGTACACTATCTCAAGGAAAGGAAATAATCACCCGACTTAATTAATTTGAACAAGTTTTCCATAAGACATGCACTTGAGTAAAGACTAAGTTTACATGAGAACTAAGTAACTAAAAGACTACATGTACATATATCTTAACTTTGTGATTCTCTCATGGGTAACCATGGGAAATCATATGACGATTCATAAGATTCTTCACAAAGAATAACACAACTATGAACCCCTCTAAGGTGTGAATGTATGATGCCATTCAGCATGATGAATGACAAGTTTGATTGAGCTTTGTCTTATGATTGAATGGTATAGATGTGATGGACTGTTAGTTGAAAGTTGTGATTAGCATTTTGGGGAAGCCCTGGTCTAGCTGTTATGCTGCCGGATTTCTGTCAAAATTATGGACTTAGTCATATCATTGCATGTGCCTAGTCAAAGAAGTATTATGCTTGTAAAGTATAATGATAAGGAATGAAAGAATGTGATATGACCCCTCGATCACTTCTGGGAAGTGAAAGATGGTGATCCACAAAGACTCAAGGAATCTCTATGGAGGAGGCAAGGGTGACATAGAGGACCCTCCAACTTAGGGGTAACCAATATCGACTTAGTCTAATTTGGTTTAGTACTGCATGACGATGGTCATGAAATGAGCTCATGTCTAAAAGCAGTCTATTTCAAAGGAAAAGTAAAGAATGTTAAGCACGTGCTAAAAATGAAAGTAAAGTCAAAGTAGAACCATGGTCAAGTTGATGAGTTGCATAGTCATGCATGTTTCTACATTTTTCATGCGTATTCTGAATGTTTATGCCATGCTCTTACATGTATATGCTCTTATATGGTAGCTTTGAGTTTCTTTATATTATGTTTATATGGGAAAGATTAAAAAAAAAAAACCCGCTTCGTGAAGCTATGTTTTCAAACTCTTTAAAGATAGAACTTATGCTTGCTCACTATCTTCATAATTAAACCCAAAGTGGCTGGGACGACAACCATAACACATTAATGGTCTAGTCGGGATCCTACTGAGAAATTTTGTATTTCTCACTCCTATGTTTCCGTGTCATCTTCAAACAAAGCTGATGACATCCATGGAAGCACTGTTGATAGTACCTGACTGAATAAGATGAGGAGCTACCATGTTTTTCCTCCTAGCTAAGGAAGATCAAGATGATAGCATAGTATTTTCATTTTCTTAAGAGCCCTAGCTAGATAGTTTATGTGTAATTAAGAGCATGTAGGAAGTCATGCTACTTAATTTGACCTATTACATATGTGGTACTTATTAAGTGTAATGATGACTCTTGAGTATCTACGATTACATTCTTGGCTTATGGTATTATGTGATGTTGTGTTATTTCAATTTTATCGTACGTCTCATTAGTAACTCATCGATATGAAGAATAATGTCCATGTGTATACGAGCAAGTAAGTGCTTAAAGGCTCAGTTTTTAAGCATAAAGATTTTACAAAAAAAAAAATTCATGTTATTTTCGTATATTATGCTAATTTCAACGATAAGAACTTTTGCTAGTTAAGAGTAACAGCTATGATACCATAAAATGACTTAAGCATAGTATGGCATTATTAGGGTGTTACAAATACCACCAAGAACATCTTTCTTTTTCAAACCACTCACAAGAAACATCAAGATTTCATGAATCAAGAAAGAAAAATAGAAACTTAGAAACATTTAAGAAACAAACTTTCAAATAACCAAGAATATCTCATAAAGAAGAGTATGAACACTTTTTATTAAAAAAGGAAACTTTTGCTCATGAAGAGCATGAGAGTCTTTCTCAAGCTTTCACTTGAAGATCTCGGTCATGAAAGAAACCAAGTTTCAAGCTTTCTTGAGTAAACAAAAGAGAAAAGTAGAGATCACTACCTAAGCTTGAAAATGGCGAGTTCTTGAAGGTGAAATAAGAAGAAGATGGTGGCTCCTCTAAGGTTGAAAGTGGCAGTTTTGGATGAACATGGAGAGAGCTCTTGAGTTCTCTTGAAAATGAGTCTTGTAGTGTTTAGATCTTATCTCCAACGGCCAAAAGATGTGATCTTTGAAGGGCTTAGTGAAGAAAGTTTGGTTATGGAGGTGGAGAATGATAAAGAAGATGAAGAAGAAGAAAACGAAATGTAGAGAGAGGTTAGAGAGTTTGAGAACTTTAGAGAGAGAATGAGAAGTTGAAAATGAAGTGAATATGTGTATGTGTGTATGCATGAAGTGGCCGTAAGTTTCAAGTAGGTGGGGGAGAAGATATTTTCTTAATTTTGTGCTAATTACTAATTAAGGAGACAAAGTGGATGATGGGGAGACAAAACATAGTCAAACTCTTACATAAAGCACTCTTGTCACATGCTTTATGCTTTAGTGACATCACATTTTACTTTACTGTTTAGTTGATTAAATTTGAATTTAATGATATGATTAAGTGATCTTGCAACTTAATTAACTTGATTAAGTAAGAATTAGCGATTAACACACAAGAATATGATAAAGAAAATTAAACTTGTAATTAAACTCAATTATTCTTAATTAAACTCAATTAAGCTAATTAAGGGTGATTACTACTTAATTAAGTCATTAAGAGTCTGACTCATTTAATTAGAGATTATCTAATCTTAATTAAGCATTTACTTAACTTTTCTCTTTATAATTAACACATAATCACTTCGTTAATCCCTTAATTAAGCTTTAATTTCAAAATTTCTCATTAAGTGCCTAATTACTCAGGTTTACTAATATAATTTAGCACGACAGGAAATTGAGGATGTTACCGCTTGTACTCACTATTGATAGAGATTGTTGAGGTAGATAATGAAATTATTTGTAAAACAAAACTATGGCTACATTTACCTAGTAGAAGTTATTTTATTCAATGTTGCTTTATATTATTGCCCTTATTATCATAGTTTATTTTATTATTCAAGTACTGTCATGACCTAACCCAGAGTAGTGATCGATACTTAAAGGTAGCAAACCTTTAGCAAGCCTACTGTAACATCGCCATAAAATATAATAGGAAATAATAAAAATAAATTTTTATTATTCACAACATTGCCGCTAAACTTTTTAAAAAATGACCTTTAAGTCCTTATATATTATTTACAGCCTTGCCCCTGAACATTTTAAGAAATGATATTTAGGTCCCTATATCAACAGGATCAGTAAAATAAGGTTTTAAACGAAGTAGAATCGCGTAGCGAAAACGTAGAAACGTAAATCTTGGCCGATTGAGCCACAGAGGTATCCATATGTGAAATGACATGGAATGCCCCTAGACTAATCCATAATTACGAAAATGCCATTAGCTATTAACAACGAAAACCAGAAAGGCCCACAACTTGCAAAACGTTTAATTTACACTGTTAATCGATTTATTCAATTTTATTGAATCCTTAAGATTAATTAGAACTTAATTAAAGGTTGATTAAGAGTTAATTAGATGTTAGATTAGAGAGATTAGACTTTGAAATAATTAGAATAGAAACATATAAAACTTCATAAATTTCTTCAAAACCGATTTACCGATTTAAAGGAAATCGGTAAGATTACGGTGTTTTAAACTGTCGGAACCAAACCAATAGAATTCCAACCCATTAACCCTACTTTAAGTGGCTGAGAACTCAGCCACTTAATCGCCCAAAATGGAGCAAACAAAGCCACACAAAAGGGAAGAGACTTGGCTGAATTTCAGCCATAAAAGAAGCCACCAATCACAAGTCAATAAGTCCACCTACATATACTACTTCAATCAGATTTTTTCTCCTTCTCCACTCCAATTTTTGAGCTCCCTTTCCAGCAGTCTTCCTCTCCTCTTTTCTTCATCCTCTTCATCTCCTTCCTCCTCTTTCAGCCTCCATCAAACCACTTGCATCCATATCTTCCATTGAAACTCAAGATTAGCTAGTTATTACATCAAAATAAAGGTAGGATTCCAATCCTTATCTTGTTATTCTGATTATGGGTGATTGTTGGTAACTCTATTTACTCAATTCTTCATGAGATAATTGAGTGATTATGATGTTATTTGGCTGGTTTGTTGGCTGTTGTTGGGGTTAAATTCGTTTAGGAGGCAAGAAAAGGTGAAAGGATGAAGATGTGAGAAGCTGGAAACCTAGAATCCCTCGGCAGTCCGTACGGCGGAGTGTACAGCTCCGCCTACAGCCAATTAAATTTCATGAAACTATTTTTATATGAAACTAGACCTCCAGATCTTTCCATACATATATCATATAAGGATTTTGGATTAGTATTGAGAGAGTTATGAATTTTTGAATTTCGACCTAGGTTTTTGGCCCTGACTCTGGGCAGACTGAGTTGTTCAGGGTAGCAATCGCCCTATACTGATTGAAAATGAATGAAACTAACTTTTTTAGAAATTTCACACATAGAAGAATGTCCCATAAAAATTTCAGAACTAGATAAGGTCCCAGTTGCTCCCAGTGATCCAAGATATTTGTCCTATGTCCAAACCGGGCCAGAACAGGGCAGTTCAGGAAGGTCAGATTTCGGGGCTTATAACTCGAGCCCTACTAAGTCAAATGGAATACAACTTTTTGTAAATGAAACTTTGTTCTTTTAGCTTTAATATGAGACCAATTTCGTGTAATTTGAGTCAGTTTTCGATTTATAGAAGATTTTTACTTTTAGATGTCTAATTCTGGCCAGCCACTGGGCAGGCCGGGATAAAACATAAATATCTCAAGCTATGGATATCAAAATGAGATGGGACTAAAAGGGTTAGAAACTAGACACATAAGGCTACAACATATTCAAATTTGAGGTCCAAATGAGTTAAATAGAAATTATGACTTGAATTATAAAAACCGGGTTGGTTGAATATGCTGAGGTAGAAATACTGCCTTAATGAATTTGATGTTGATATGAGTTTAATGTTGGAATATAAATGTGATGTTATGTTCTTTGTGATAAATTGATGTACTGGTTGGCTGGCACTATTCACGGGGAAGCGGACACATTCCGTTATGCTGCCGAAATTTTGGCAGAACTATGTGAGTTATATGAATGCGATAAACATCCATGTGTTATGCTCATAAGACTCATGTATGCAAGGATGATTTAAGCATAATGTGAATATATTGAATGTGGGTCCCTTCACTTGGAGGTAGTTACGAGATCCCTCCTAGTGAAAGCAGTTAAATAAGATAAGATATGAATCCCTTCACTTGGAGGCAGTGGCACTTTGAATCCCTCCTTGTGAAGGCAGTTACCCTCTACCTTGGAGGCACGTGGTCAGAAGAGATCCCTCAATTAGAGGCACGTGACCAAAATGAGATCCCTCCAGGACTAGAGGCACGTGAATCCCCTTGTGGGTGAGTCGATGTGATGACGGTCACGAGTCGAGCTGACGAGCTCACTCCAAGGCCAGGCTACCCAAGGGCAGTAAAGGCTAAAGACTAAAGACTCAAGACTAAGGATTAAAGCATACGCAAGCACCCCGCTTACATGAGGCATGGCATGACCAGCTAGTGTAAGTACCGAATGAATGTCCCATATTCCTAAGGAATGTGACATGGCGATCACGCTCTGATGGGGTATGACATGGCGATCATACTCTGGGATGTGGCATGTAAAGATTTTATGATGAAAAGTGTAACATCCCCATTTTACCTAAGTTAATTAGCTCGGTGTTTCCGGCTAATTAGAGAGAGATTAGCGATTAATTGAGAACTAATCGGCTAATCTCAAGAGCAAGAGCAAGAGCTTAGTAAATTAAGTCTAGCTAACAATTTAATCATAATGTCCTAAGCGTTTTAATAAAACCTTAATCGTCTAATCCTTAATTACTCGAAGGTGCCAAAACAAAAGTAAGACAATCCAACCTTACTAATTAAGTTTATAATGATTAAGACACTTAAGACAACCCTTGAAAAATTAAACCCCAAATTAAGCATATGCTTAACCGTAATGCAAGACATCATAAAAAGTGTAATTGACAAGAGTTAACTCATGGGTAGTTAAGCCAATTAAGTTAAGTTACATTTAAATAATTCTAATAACATTTAGAGATAAAAGTTCTTCCATGCATAAGCCCTAGAAAGACACACCAAGGAGGAGCAATATCTCACCCTTCATTCAATCTCTTTAATCCTACACCATTAGATCAAAAGCCAAGACTAGGATCCTTGTCATCCACCATTAGATCTTGACACTTGGATGAGTCTTAGACAAGCAACCAAATCCTAAGAGGGGTACTCCCCTTTAACCCCTAGAGAAAAGCATAAATTGGGCATTAGAATGCCTCCAAGACTCAAGGAAAACACAACTCACCCTTTTACCCCAAGGTCCCTAGCCCTTTGGCTTGAAAAAGAAGTAAGACACACCTACTCTCTCTTGCTTCGTGAAGAAGCAAGGGCAATCAGCCCCTCCCCCCCCCCCCACTTGTACGCCTCCCTCCCTCTCTCTTTCTCTCTTCATTTTCATTTCACTCATCCTCTTCTCTCTCCTCAATTTCAAAGTTCTCCTCCTTCTCTCTAAACTCTCCAACTTCTCTCTAGAATCCTCCCACTTCTCTCATCCTTTCCTCTCCTCATCCCACTCACAAACTCTTCAAGAGCCACCATTTCTTGCTCTTGGAGAATCAAAGACAACCACATATCAAGCCTCTTTCAAGATCCAAGAGGAGGAATACCACCACCATCACCTTCTTCCATCACAAGTTTCTTCAAAGAAAGCTTCTTGGTAGTGGCTCTAAACCCTTTTTCTCTCTTGTTTTTCAAGCTTTAAAACTCCTATGCTCTCCATAGCTAGATGGTTTTAAAGATTGATTATGGGCATCATAGCCATTCTTGTCATAAAATGAGATGTTGTTGCTAGTATGGTTGTTTGTTGAAAACATGTTTTCGGTTTGGTGTGATGCATGGCTGAACCCACTATTTTTGAACTCCAACATGTTAGTTTTTCACTAATCTTTCATGGTATATGAGTGTCTTATAACTTGAGAATGGTTTCTTGAAAGTGAGGTTGAGTGTTTTGGAGAAAACATGAGAAAAATCAAAACGGGAAATCTGGATTTTCTGACAGTCTGTAAACCGAACGGTATAACTTTTCCCAGAAAACTCAGAAATTAGTGGAACTAATTTTATATGAAAATAGACTCAGAGAGCTTTCCATACATATAAAATACATAATATTCGGAGTTAAAATGAGTGAGATATGATTTTTCAAAGTGGACTGTTCTCGGATTGGTTTCTGTCTGGGCAGTCTACACTAAAATGTGTATAACTCGAACTACAAAAATGATTTTTGAGTGAGACCAAGTTTAAATGAAATCTAAGACATAGAGGAACAAACCCATAAAACAGTTTTCTCAGATTCCTTCTGAGCAATTATAATGAGAGGTAACAATCCACTGAACCGGGAGTGAACTTAGAAACTGAACAGTCAGAATAAAATATGCATAACTCAAGCTACAAAATGAATTTTTGAGTGGGGCTTCTTTTGTTTGAAAATAGACTCAGAGAAGTGTAAGCATACCAAAATTCGAAATAAAAGAATAAAAGATGAAATTATGGCGAATTTTTGAAGTTACTGCCCCACTGTAAAAGTAAAACTGGTTAGGGTAAAAGTTAAAGGTTAATGAAGAATAAGTTTAAGACATTAATACCCTTATACTAAGTATTAGAAAACCTTCATAACTCAACTTAAAAAGTATCAAAAAGTATATTAGATAAAATTGGCCCTACAACTAATAAAAGAGGACACACAAGAGACAACCTCAAGTAAAAGCTTGCACCAAATTTACTAAGCTAAGCTCATAAGACTTTGTGTGATGTATATGCCTTCATGTATTAATATGATGACAATTATATGATGATGATGATCATGATATGATGATAGTATGCTATGAAGATGATGATGACATGATAATGATAATGATGATATGCTATGATGATGTGATACTAGTTTTTCTGTTTGGCAAAATTTTGGGAAGCTTCGGTCTAGCCGTTATCTTTATAAAATCTCGTAGAAATTGTGGACTTAGAAATATTTTGCATCATAAGCTTTAATAAGAAGAGAAAGTAAGCTAAGGGTGTGATCCTTCAAAAGGGAAGGTGACCCAAAGTAAGTTCCCCTCACCCACGACTCACATGAGGCATGGCATGACCCAGCTAGTGTGAGTATAGGGGATAGGGCTTACATGAGGCATGGCATGACCCAGCTAGTGTAAGTACCGAAATGTTATGGTGGCGACGGCCACGGTATGAGCTCATTACCACTTATGTTTAGTGGGTGAAAAGAGAAGGACTCAAGATGAGTCAAGTTAAGAAAAGAAAAGGACTCAAGATGAGTCAAGTTAAGAAAAGAAAAGGACTTAAGATAAGTCAAGTTAAGAAAAGAAAAGAAAAGGGGCTTCGGTCCAAACCTTTAAAGAGAAAAAGTTAAGAGAAGCTTATAGCACAGTCATGCATGTTTTATGTGCTTATACTTATGCCCACGTATGTTATGATATAAATGATTAGAGAGTATGTTAAAATTGAATCCACTTCAGATACTCACATTTTCGAAAACCTAAGAACTGAACCTTATGCATGCCCACTGTTTTCATTATAAAACCGAAGTGGCTGGGACGATGACGATGACACCTGCGTGTCGGGTTTGAGTCCCTCGAGAAATCTTATTTCTCACTCTAGTTACTTTTCCGCATCGTCGCCAGATTTTGTTGGCACACCCAATGGAGTGGAGCTTGGAGCCACCGCACTACGAGCGGACGTACGACGTGGAATGCCAGATGAAGCTATTTTGGGACTCATAGCGACCATCACTCTACATCTTCGCATATTCTTTTTGAGAGGAGCTTTGTCATTGAAGTCTGTAGTAGTACCTAGTACTTAGGTCATGGCATGACCATGAGCTTTCTTCGATGTAATGTTTATATATATATATATTATGAACTCATATGGATGTAATGATTAGTTAATCAATGCAAATGTATCTGTGAATTTCTATTTATTTACCTTTCTCCTGTCTTATGATATTTGGGTATTTATTTTATACGACACGCTCTTTCTCTATCTACCTTCTCGCTCAAGGCTTTACTTTTCAAAGCGATGACGTATTTCACAAAAAGAAAAATCTTACCGTATTTTCCGCGTAATTTAATTTCAAGTGAAGTTTAATTTTCCACGAGCATAAGTAACAACTAATAAAACGCCGTAATACGACTTAAGCGTAGTATGGGTTTATTAGGGTGTTACAAAAAGGAAGCAAAAGAAAGAAAAGTGAACTTTATGTATATGCATGAATTCAAGTACAAGTAAAGTTATGTGCAGATGTTATGTCCCCAGTATATTGATGCTATTGTATTTTATTATGTTTCAGTTACTATTCCTAATATAATTCATGAAATATGTTTCGTATGGGCTCTCCCAAATTGCCAAGTGTATGAGTAAAAGGAACTTTGCTTTGGAAAGTATATTTTTGAACTATAAAATTAAACAGTTTGTATAGCGTGTTCACTTTTTTACAATAAACCGAAGCAAACTGGAAATGACAACGATGACATAGTATATGATTGTTTAATGAATCCTACTGAGAATTTATAATTCTCACCTCTATGTTTATTTCCGTATTATCTCCAGATAGTTCAGAAGTCCCGAGGAAGGTCCTCCAAGGCTGAGTTGACTAATAATATCGAGGGTGGCCGAAGGTTGCTGCCAGACAAGGTCCAATTAAGTGACAGTAACAACTCCTAGGTGAGGTATTATGACTTAAGCATAATACCGTACTCGGGAGGATGTTACACCTACTATGACTATTCTTATAGAAAATAGACATAACTTCCTCTATTTTTCTAGTTTTCCCGTATTAGCCAAATCTATTCTAGATCACCAATCAACAAATATAAGTTTAGGCTCTCAGAGCACTCTCCAGTAATTCATATTTATATATATAATGTAACATCCTCATTTTCTTAAATATAGCATAATAGAAAACTTTGAATTATTTTCTTTAGGCAGTATGAGAATTTCTCAGGCAGTGCTATACCTTGGCGATCCTCACACGTAGAATTATAGGGTAGCATAATACTGCAACTGAATATATGGTGCTACCATACGTTAAAAATTAGGAAATTATGAAAATACCCTTATAAACTTTGTTATTTGTAGGGTTGCCCAGAACTTTTAGAAAATTACACTTTGACCCCACAAGATTATTTCCATAAAGACCCTAGAACTTTTTAAAAAAAGACATTTATATCCCGCATCTACAGAGTTAGTCGAATAAGGTTTTAATGGAATAGAATCACATGACGAAATTATAGAAGTATAAATTCCTATCGATTGAGCCACTAATGTATTTGGGTGTGAAATGATGTAGGGTGCCCCTAGACTTGCCAAAAATTACGAAAATGCCATTAGCTACAGAAAATAGGAAGTAGAAAGGCTTTGAATTTGTAAAACATTAAATTTACACTGTTAATTGATTTATTCGGTTTTAATGGTTATGTAAGAGCAATTGGAAGTTAATTAGAGATTAATTAGAAGTGAATTATAAAGAGATTAGAATTAGGAGAAATCAAAACAATTATGTAGAAATGATCAATTGGATTTTTATATACTTATTTTCCCTCATTCCTAGCTTATTAATTCTCTTTTGTGCCTAATTGTTTTGAATTGAACCATTTTGTATTGTTTGGATTTTGTTTGGGTTTGAGTTAAATTTTCCAGCATTAGGCGAATTTTGACACTATTTTAGTTTTTGGGTTATATCTTGAGTTGTAGAGCTCATTTTATTGTGATTCTTGATTTTTAGAAAAGTTGAGAGATAAGCCTACAAGTTATATGAAGAGGCCAGAGGCCAATTCTGGTGCTAAGAAGCTGAAATTGGGCCTAGAAGTGAACTAAAGTGGTGCAGCCGCGGATTCTAAGCAGGGTGTGGTATTTGGGCCATATCTCGGTCCACAGATGTCTGATTGAGCCCATTCTAGTGACATTTTAAAGCTGACATCCAAGGCTACAATTCTTCTTCAGAGTGGAAATCCAAATGGAATCGTTTTGATAGCCAAAAGGGTAGAAGAACGTTACTCACGGAATTAGTTATAATGATTTTATGTTTTTTGTGTAACTTTCTTTCTATAAATCGGATTTTAGCAAATAAGATGTCCAGATTCAAAGGAGAGAGAGAGGATTAATGTAGTAATTACAATTTAATAATTTTAGGCAATTTTGATTCTGATTTTGGCCGGTTTTTGGAGGGGTTAGACTTGTAACACATTGAACAGATTTTTGGGAAGCAATTTTTCGTTTTTGACTTCTTCCTCTCTTCTCTCACGCCCCCCCGCCCCACCTTACAATTCGTTTTCCTCCATTCATGGAGGAGTAAGCTCCTATCTAATCCAAGGATTCAAAGAAGCATTGGCTATCTTGAGGATTGGCACAACCACACTTCATCAATTCAAATCGGTTTTCTACTCCCTTTTCTTTCGTTGTTATTAATCCAATTTTGGGTTTGAAGGTTTTTGATTCGGAATTGTGGTTGATTATAATTGATTGCTTACTTGCTTGCATATTGCTTGATTGATTAATGTTGTAAGGCAATTGCGTGAGTAGAATCATTTTCAGGTTTGAATTTGAGATTGATTACATTGGTGCTTGAAAATTAACATGAATTGGTTAGGTTCTAGAGATTTCTGAATTTAATCATTTATCTGTTAATTGAATGCATGAAGGTTTTTGTGTGCAATGTCGTATCCGAACTGAGGTTTCTTTTGGGTTTGATGTCAGTCACTGATTTGGTTTGAATGATTATTTTTAGAATCCAATGATAGTTTAGCCACTGTTTTCTTGGTTCTTGGATTGGAGTTCCAATTTCTGTTCACTTCCATTTTAAATAGTTGCATTTTCGTTTGATAAACAACCCCCCCCCCAAATTCCTGATCATATAACATTGTCATCACTGGGAAACGACCTAGGTTGCACCCTTGCTACGAGTTTATTGTAATTCAGTTTTTATTGTAATTTGACCGAGCTCGGCACTCGAGTCAAGAAAATGTGAAAAGAATACTAGTAATGCTTTGCCAGTTTAAAAGAAATCAGTTAAGATTCGATATTTTGTATTACAAGAACCGAATCAATAGAATTTTATACTAAAAATCCTAGGTTGAGTAGCTGAAAATTCAGCCACCTCCACCCTTTAAGATTGCGCAATATGCAGCCACACATGGGGCAGAGATTTGGCCAAAATCTCACCATCCATGTATCCACTAATAAGAGCCACTCTTTCTAACTACCTATGTCATGAAACTCACAAAATCCCTCCATATGCATTTTTGTTGTCCTCCTTGCTACTGATCCCTCTTCATTCTTTCTTCCCCTATTTCACTTCATCTAGCTTCCATCTACAAGCTCCACCCATATTCTTCACCAAAAACTCAAATCTAGCTAGTTTCTACATCAATTAGAGGTAGGATTAAAGTTCTTGATTGATTTTTTTGTGAATTTGTGGTTGTTGAGATATCTTGCTCTACCCCTCTAATTAAAGATATGTGATGTGATTATGATGATTTATGGCTGGTTTATCAAGTATTTGGTGGGATTGATATTAAATCTTGCATGAAAAATAAGATCGATAGCAAACTAGAATCTGCAACCTAGAAAACCTTACCGTGTCCGTAACTTCAAAGTGTACAGCTCCATACAACAACCGAAACATGACAAATCTATTTTTATGTGAAATTAGGCTTTCCAACCATATAAATTATACGACTATAAGATTAGTATTGAGGGAGATATGATTTTTTGAAGTTTGCCTTAGGTTTCAGTTTTTGAATCTGAATAGAGTGAGTTGAGCAGGGTATAACTCTCCTTATACTCCTTCAAATTGAGTACAAACAATTTTTTTAGAAATTTAAGACATAAAGTAACATGCCATAAAAATTTTAGGGCTGAATTCAATCCTTGTAGTTGCTAGTAATTTATGAAATTTGCTCCAAGTCCTAATTGGGCTAGAACAGTGTAGTTCAAGATAGCCAAATTTAAGAACTCATAACTTGAGTTCTACTTATTTAAAAGGGATGAAACTTATTGGAAATGAAAGTTTGTTCAGTTATCTTTAAAACGATATAAGTTGTGTATAGTTTCAACTAGTTTTCCATTTTTAGTGAATTTTTACTTTGTCAGGGCTTAAATCTACCTAGTACAAGATAGGCCTAAGTAAATCCCTAATAACTTGAATTATACTCATCAAAACTTAATGGGACTAAAGAAGTTAGAAACTATACAAATAATGCTTCAACATAGTAAAAATTCAGAATTTAATAAGTTGAGTAGAATTTATAGCACAAAATATAAACCCGGGCAGATCTAGATAGCTTAGTCAGAATTGCCCATTGAGTATTTAGTCACCTTACTATAGGTATAAGTTTCAATTTGAGCTTAAATGCATTGCAAATCAAGTGCTAAATGATGGATATATGATGTTAACCTTTCTATTACAACTGAATGTCTGTGTGAGCTGGTACTATTCACGGGGAAGCGGACCTGATTCGTTATACTACCGAAACTCCAGCAGAAATATGTGAATTATAGGAATGTTATAAATATTTATATGCTATGCTCATAAGATTCATGTATGCAAGAATAATTTGAGTATGACATGAAGTATATGGATGAATGCATATAGCATATGCATGTATGATCATGTGCAAAGAAGGATAAAAATTATGAGAACTTGCAAGAAAGACGTACCGAGCTACCACGTGAGGCATGGCATAGACCCAGCTAACGTGAGTATGTCAGGCATGGCAAAACCCAGGTAGCATGGGCCAAAGTGGCACTGTCTAAGACTAGAATTATCCCCTGAACAAATTTATAGGGAATAAGTCAGTGGGAGCTTCAGGGAAAGTAAACCCGGCAATCCTGTATAGGAACGAGCTCAGTCTTGAAAAGTAAGCTATTACCTAGAGGTGAGAAAGACCATTCACTTCTAGGGGACCAAGTACAAAAGAGCAAGATCAAGTTGCAAGTTAAAGAAAGAAACACATAGAGTCAAATGCACTTGCATCAAGTTAAGTTCATGTGTATATGAAAGCATCTCATGACTATTATGAATGATGTATCTTATCCAGTGTTTGCTAAAATATAACTCGTTTCGAGAAAGGTGACTTCAAACTTAAAACTGAACCTATTCTAATATATGCATTCATGTTTTTATAATAAATCGAAGCAGTTGGAATGTTTTATGACATCACCTTATGTCTATACCTACTGGGAATCTTAGGTTCTCACTCCCTACTTGTTTGTTGTTCCCATAAACATTCCGGCAAGTCCTAGAGCACACTTCATGCAAGACCTAAACATGAGTCCAATTTGGGAGTCCTCTGTGAGTGGATGATGCTCATTAAAAGTGACAATTGTAGTTCCGCAGCAAGTTCTGCATATGATAGTAGTGACAATTTCTCTTAAAATTTCAATTTTTTTCGTTCTATATGTAATAGGGATGTGAAACTCGAATTAGCAATAGAGTGTACAGTTAAAGGGCCATACAATATATTTTTCGTGTTTTAAATAATTCATAGCATAGTAACAACCTCTCAGTATAACTCCATGAATTAAGCATAGCTTATATGACAGAAGGTATTACAGATAACACCTAATTACATGTTCTGCATTTATGCTCATTATTTGCATCCTATTCACTTAATAAAACAAATTCCCAAAAACCCATAAAGCCTATAGATACCTATCTTATAAAATAAATGATCAGGTCAAAAGATCCTGCCTGTAGATGGTGGAGCACTCTAAGAAGTTAGAGAAATCGAGTTAGATGTTGTGCCAAAGTCTAAAATAGTAAAGGAAAAGAAAGCAAAGAAGGGAATGAGTCCAACCGACTAAGTGACGGGCAATGAAACTATAACATATGAGGATAATCTCTAGTGATAGAGCAAACTAGCATAAATAAAGAATTAATATTGTGAACTACGTATAACTAAAGAATCATCATTTTAAATAAAGTATAAATAAATAATCAACATTATATATATATACATATATATATTTCAAAAACATAAAACATATATCTCAAACACTATTGTCAAGGTAGGGAGGCTTTCAATTCTGAGAAACTTTCAGATAAGGGACAGCCCCTTCAGATTTAATAGAGTTGGCAGTGTGCGTAGGCCTCACACACACACACACACACATACACACACAAGCTAGCAATAACCCTACTAGTTGGGTTTGGATCAAGGTGTACCAAAGCTAGCATCAACAACCACTAACTACCAATAAACTGAGATTCCTCCCACCATATATACAAAAACAATATATATCAATAAAAAAGCTAAAGCAATAAAAATCAATCAAACTTCCGTTGAACGGAAGTACACAGCAAAGTTAAAAAAAAATCCGGAATATAATTTACTCAATAATTCAGTTTAATAACTCAAACAATTGTTTACCGAGCTTTTCCTTTCATATTTGGGAAATCTATTTTCAAAGAAATTCTTCCAACATGCAATAAAATCATACAAGTTGGTTTTTCCCAAAATTAAAATAACATATGCAATTAATTAAGTATACTGATATACATATATATATATATATATATATATATATATATATATATATATATATATATATATATATATATATATATATATATATCCAAACCGATACTAATGGCATAAAACACATATGCCGTAGAAGCACTGTCCACTCATAACACAATAGAGAAGGTCAAATCTACGTTCGAGGCCACCAAACTCGAAGGTCGATCTCCTAAAGAATCTGAAACCAGCATATAACTGCTTATTTTCAAGTAAATACCAAAACTTATAATTTAGGCTCTAAACGTCAATATTCTTTTATCAACTAGTATAAAACAAGATTTCAACTGAAAATCCCATGATAGAAATAGGTGATGTTTCCTCAAGTTACACATCACTTGGTTAACTTAATTAAATTAAAATATTCCTCAAACACAAAGTATTCTCGATCCAACTAAAGTTAACTCAAGTAAGGAGCTAAACATAAGACAATTCACATAAAATACAAACCATGACAAGCCAATACTTATAATCTTCTTCTTACAATTATTAATTAACCAAGGTACAAGGCCAAGTAACTCACAATTTCTTTTAATTATTATGTAGCCACCAATAGTTATTACCAGGATTACATAAACTGACTGAGGTAATATATCACTATAACTAATAATAAGCTCACAAAAAAATAAAACGCTGATCCCCTCAGCCCAAAAGTGAACAATTATATTCAATCTCAAACCTCAAGCTCTAGGAACTAGCGCGCGCGCGCACGCGCGCAGACACACACACACACCATATCTTGGCATCACACTAGCACATAACACTAAGAAGCCAAAGACTCACAGATATCCCATTGCTACTGGTTCGCTGGAGGAGGTGGCCTTACCACTATTGTGGACTCCAACATTATCGAAGGAGGTGGACAACATGACTCGCTAGTTTGAGGTTGCTGTAGATGCGGAAGAGAGGGACAGGGAGAAAGAGCTGAGAGTGAGGCTGTGAAAGAGAGTGAATGAAAAGGAAGAAAGAAAGGTGGTGGGGGGAGGGAAGGAAGAAAAAAAGCACAATGAGAAGGGGAAAAAGACTCTCGAAGAAAAAGGATAAAAAAATAAGGGAAGGAGGCTAAGGTGGTTCACACCACTTAAGGTTTAGGTGGTCTAAGCTTCTTTCTTTCTTTTTTTTATATTTTTTATTTTTGTTTTCTAAATACTCTTCTTTAATTGAAAACTTATCCCTTCTAGCTTAATTCAAATCCCTTTAATTAATTTTAATTCATCTATTACCATAAAACTTAATGTGACATTTTAAAATTTCCCATTGTCAACATTTTATATTTGCCAGACATTTTATTTTAAACAAGATATTACAAGTATTTTTGTTGATTATTCTTTTATAATATTACTTATTATTATTGCAATTTATTTATTGTTCCAAGTTATTTAATGTTCCTTTACATTTTTGCGCATTTTTATTATTGAAAATTATTTACTTTTCCAAGTTGTTTCATTTGCTTCATCTTATTATTACTATTGTTATTAAGATATTGTTTATATAATGACATATTACTTTGAGCTATCAATGTTAATGGTAATTTCTGTATGAGACCAATATCAAGAGTAAAATATTGTATATAACACTTAAAATAAGTAAAAATTTATTATATATAAACTTGAACTATTAAATTATTTATACCTTTAGCTGTAATTTTATACATTGACTTATGGATAGTATGATGATTTTTAACTTATAGACATTAGTATGACTCTATGATGACCTGCAAGGACATGACTTTTAAGCAGTGAATGTACCATGGTGACTAGGATAGAGTCATGGACAATGACAAGAAAGTTTAAAAAAAAAGAAAAATAGAATAATGATGATCTTAGATTCGATCCCTTTAGAAATTCATATTTAGAGCTAACAACTTAATATTTTGAGAAATTTTATTGAGATATTATATTATTTATTTTATTGAAGCATATATTGTTTCAGTTGTTGTGTGCTCTATTTATTTTAAGATTATAAATTAATTTAATTAATTTATATCTTTTGCACTTTATTTGGTTTATTTTCTCATATTAGAAGATATTATTTTTCCTGGATAAGATTTGATGTGATTATTATATAGTTGCCGTGTGGTTTTCCGTGCCACGAAACGAGTCATGAAACCATCATAGTTCAATTGCTTTGGAATTGTTCCCTTTGTACTTAGAATTTTAAATTGTCACTACATTTTTGGTGGTTTCAAATTAGTCAAGTAACACCCTAGAGGAAGGTAGACTCCTATAGTTGGTAGGAACATGCAGAGTTGCATTTAAATAAATTTTACTTTCTTTATTTAGCTTAAAAATGTTTAGCCTACAGCTAGTAGAGCTTTACCTTTGCTCGTAAAAACTTCAGTGTATTTTTGTATGTTAATGTTGAACTTAGAACTTTGCATGTAAATTTGTGCCATTAGTTTTATTGTGAATGGGTGTTATATAAAACATAAGAATATAGTTTATTGATTAATATAAGTATAATATAAAATGATAAGGTCAGTAAATATAATTTATTAAATTTAATTTAATGTAAATTGATCTAAATAATTAGGTTGGTACACAATGACTGTTATAATGTAGATGTTTGACTATATTGTGTCATGTGTATGGCCATGGCCTTTCCTAAATAGGCTTAATTTGTAATACTCAATACAAAGATTAAGTGCTAGGAGGTAAATTTCAAGTTTGTCTGAAATTATGTACTTTGGTATGATCTTTTAAATTGGGATTATTGAATATTTGGAAGTTATTGGAGCGGAAAAAGGCTAACAAAAGTGATTGAAGCTTAAATTTTGCTAAAAAAAAAAATTTGTAGAGCTCAGGTGCCAATTTTGGGTGCTTGAGCGCCAGCTTTGCTGTTTGGATGACCTTCAAGTAGTTGGGCACTCAAGCGCCAAAAAGTGGGCGCTCGAGCGCCTACTACGAGATGGAGTTTTGGGAGTTTCAAGTTGTTGGGCACTCAATGTAACACCCTAATAGTTTCATTCTATGATTAAGTCATATTGTGGAATTATTAGTTGTTACTTTTACTCGCGGAACTAACATTACCTTTTCGAAATTACTTTACCTTGAAAATGGGGGTAAATTTTTTTTTTGAACAATAACAAGTAAACTATTTTGAAAATCGAGAGCTATGAGCGCATCGCGCACGTGTATTACAAACGTCGCTATCTCATACATATTATGCAAGTAACATGAATAGAAACAATATGAACAACCACAATCCTAGATAAATATAACATTCATTCGATAGACATCCATAGTTGATATAATAATACTGAGAGTCATACATAGTGATATAAGGGGTCTGATATCTACTATCGGCCTTACAAAAAGAAACCTAACAAATACATTAGTAAAGAAAATACATAGGAAATCATATCCACCCATACATGCTAAAAGAAAATGATAACCCTAGCTACAACCAAAAGGGGATATCCTCATGCTCAGCTTTGCATGTAACCAACATTTCACTCATCTAGCAGGAGGAAACTATTCCCGAACCCACTGGGAGTAACATCACCACGTCCTCCACCTTGAGCATGACCACGCCCACGAGGCACGGCACGGGTGTGAATGAACCCACGACCGCGAACTGGGGGTGGAGCTGGGCCAGCAAATGAAGCCAAAGAGTCTGAAGATAGGTGAATCACTGAAAGCTAAGATAGCTTCGAACAGTAGGATCCCGCAGAATAAGTCGGGCATGATGACTCAGAAGGATCCGTCTCTATGGAAGCAGTCAACATTAGCCGAGTGTCAGAGTCAGAGTCCTCATCCATCAAGTGCCTTGAAGGATGAAAAGGCTAGCAGACGTCATCCATGGTAATGTCCTCAAATGGCTCATAAGGGCGGAAAAACAGACTCATCACAGGTGCATGAAACTAGTGGCTATGAAACATGTAGACCTTCATCGCTGCCTGAGCGGTCAGCACAGATGCATTCAGCACTGGCTCGAAGTACCAATGCATCATTGGGAACTCAATGAAAATCACCACTGTGCCTAACGCTGGCATCCTCTGAACATGACATGGAAATGTAGGAGTGAGAAATACTAAATTTCTCAATAGGATCACGACTAGATAAACATTGTGTCATCGTCATCATCCCAACCACTTCAAGTTTAATTATAAAAATAGTGGATAGATATAAGTTTAACTTTAATGATTTTGAAAACTTAAACCCCGAAGCGGGTTGCTTTTAAACTTAACATCATAACTAGACATATATACTAAAGCATAGAATAAACATTCATAATGCAAATGGATAGTATAAATACATGCACAGACATGCATCATCATGGACTTAACCATGGGTATACTTGACTTTACTTTCATTTTTAACACATGCTTAACATTCTTTACTTTCTTTTGAAATAGACTGCTTTTGGAGATGAGCTTATTCCATGACCGTCGTTATGCAGTACTAAACCAAATCAGACTAAGCTGATATTGGTTACCCCTAAGTTGGAGGGTTCTCTATGCCACTCTTGCCTCCTTAATAGAGGTTCCTTGAGTCTTTGTGGATCGCCGTCTCAACTTCCCTTATCGAAGTGATTGAAGGCTCATATCCTATTATCTCTTTTCTTATCATTATACTTTATATGCATAGTTCTTTTTTTGACTAGACACATGAAATGATATGACTAAGTCCATAATTTTGACGGAAATCCGGTAGCATAACGGCTAGACTAGAGCTTTCCCAAAATGCCAATCATCAACTTTCAACCAACAATTCATCATATCTATATCATATCATCACACTCATCATTCAATCATGAGACAAAGCTCAATTAAACTTGTCATTCATCATGCTGAATGGCATCATACATTTATACCTTAAAGGGATTTATAGTTGTGTTATTCTTTGTGAAGAATCTTATGAATCATCACATGATTTCTATAACATCCTCCAGAAATATAGTACTATGTTTAAGTCATAGTACCACCACACTCAAGACTTGTTACCATTACCTGAGCGGACCTCTTCTGACAGCAACTTCGACCGTCTTCGAAACTTCTCGAGCTATCTGGAGATAAAACGGAAATAGGAGTGAGAACACTTTAGTCACATTGGCAATATTCCATTTTATTTCATGCACTTTAGTCACATTGGCAATATTTCATATTTAGAATAATAATCATCGCATAAGTAGATAGAACAGTCTCAGCAAATCAATAAAACATGGGATATAATTATGCAAATACTCATATTTGAATTCATGCAAATGCACTGGTGTTTTCCTTTAAGTTTCTTTACTTTCTTTTCTTGGCACACCTAGGCTTTACGTATTGCCATCCCTAGGGTGCTTGCATATATTTTAATTTTTAGTCTTTATTGGCCTTGGGTAGTCTGATCTCGGAGTGAGCTCAACTCGTAACCGTCGTCACACAGTACTGATCCACAAGGGGACCTACGTGCCTCTAGGTCGGAGGGATTCAGTTGGCCATCTGCCTCCAACATAGAGGGACCCAAAAGTTTTAGCTGCCTTCACAAGAAGGGACCCATTATGCAACTGCCTCTGAGTGAAAGGGCCCACATGTTTATCTTTTAACTGCCTTTACCTGGAGGGACTCAAATAACTACCTCCAAGTGAAGGGTTCTCATATATTCTTCCTTCATTCATATGCAAATATACATGCTCTCATAAAAATAATTCATGATCATATCTTCATAATTGTATAATTGTTCACCTTTGATCATGCATGTGAATGCTCTACATTCTTGTACATGACTCACATTATACTTTAATCGTATTTGCATGCATGATTATCATAGTTACCACGTATACTTACTCATAATTTTAAATTCATAAATAATCAACTTGATTGATAAAAACTATCAATCCATTAATCTTGCATTTTTTGCCGGAAATTCGGCAACATAACAGATCGAGTCTGCTTCCCTATGAATAGTGCCAAACAACCAGGAAATCTTAATCAAATAGCAAATCCAATATAGAGCATCATATCTCCATTAGTTGTCACACATAGCGAAGTCTTATGAGCAAAGCTTAGGTAGTTAGGTACAAGTTTAAAATCTTAAGTCTTAATCTATCTTGCAAGTTTTAAACTTTTATTAATGCTCCCGATTTTGAGCTTAGGACCGACTTCCAAGATTACATTGTTTCCGAGTTCCGAGATTATATAAGTTCCAACTTCCAGGGTTAAGGTTAATATTTTGATTCCCGACTTCCAAGATTCAGGTACAAGGTTTCATATTCTAGTACCGACTTCCGGGTTTAAGTATTTTAGACTTTATATTCTTGTTCTTGACTTTTGATTTCAAAGTGTTTTATGTGTTATGTGATTCCGATTTCCGACACTAACTATACCCGATCTAGTTTCCTATTCACTAAGTTCCGAGTTCAACATTACGTATACCCGACCTAGTTCATTGTTTGCCAAGTTCTGAGTTTCGATATTAAGTCAAGTTATTTATGTTTTATTTCAGACTACTCTATATCTATCCAGAATTGTACTCTTATAAGAGTAAATTCACCAAAAATAGAAAACTGGGTGAAATCATGCCAATTTTATATCAATGTAAAGCTAACAGAGCAAGCTTTCAGATCAAATAAGTTGCATATCATTTGAATAAGTATAATTCGAGATATAAACCCTGAAACTTGACCTTCCTGAATTGCCCTGTTTTGGCCCAGTTTGGACATATGGCAACTTCTTTAAACCACTGGGAGCAAACGGAACCGAATCTAACTTTGAAATTTTTATAGCATATTCTCCTATGTGTTAGCTTTCTAACAAGTTGGTTTCATTGAATTTCAAATTGTATAGGGCAAGTTTTACCCTGGAAAACCTAGTCTGCACAGAATCAAACTTAGAAACCTAGGTCAAATTTTCAAAATTCATATCTCTCTCAATACTAATCCAATGGCCTTATATTATATATGTATGGAAAGTCCTGGATGTCTACTTTCATTTAAAAATATGGCTGTAGGCAGAGCCATACACTCCGTCGTATGGACTGCCGAAGGGTTTTAACCTTCCAGCCCCTCACTTCTTTCTATTCTCATCTTTTTCTACTTTTTAATTGATTTTAACCTCAAAAATAGCCAACAAACCAGCCAAAGATTATCCTATTTATTCAATCATCACATCGAGAAGTAAGAAAATAAAGCCACAATCAGTCACACATAACCAAAAAAATAAGAATAAAGTTGAATCTCTACCTCTTTTAAGTGTGATTTTGCTAAGTTTGAGCTCAAGTTGATGGAACCTTATTAAAGCTTGAAGGTTTGATAGAGTTGGTTGAAAAGAGAAGAGAAGGAGAAGGTTGAAACTAGGAGAGAAAGTGGCGCAAATTTTGCTGAAAGGAAAGGAAGGAATATGATGTTAAAGTCTAATGAGGTAGTTAGAAACTTGGAATTTGATTGGTTGCTATTTTGTGGCCCATCTTCAACCATGCTTCCTTCCCTTTGTGGCCTTGGTGGCGCCACTCATAGGGACTTGAATGGCTGAGTATTCAGCCTTGGATCATAGGGTTTTGGGCACATAATTCTATTTGTTCAGTTCCGATAGTTTAAAATACCGTAATCTTACCGATTTCCTTTAAATCGGTAAATTGGTTTAAGAAAGTTTCTATGTAATCTTATATACTTTAACCTATTTCCCTCATATCTAAATTCAATTAATTGCTAATTAATTTATCCCAAGTGAATATTTAATCGAATTTTAATTAACTTCAATTATTGGATAAAAACCCGAACAATTTGGCGAAAAACGATAAAAATTCCAATGGATGTTACAAGAGGCATTTTTGGAGCAAAATAGAAAAATTTTGGAGCTTATTTGAGGTGATTTTATTGAAAGCACTACAATGAAAAATTCATGTCTCTCTTTACAAAGATCAAATTGAGACAAATGAAATGTCCTAGAAAGCTCAAGAAATTCTATACAACTTTGATTTTTAGCCTAAAGCCTAGTTCTTAAAGTTTCTTAGTGAATATCCAATTGAAAAAATGAAGGTTGCTATTGTCCTAATTCTGTCCAGCCTGACCTCTACCTAATATTTTGCCAATATCTTAAGCTACAAAAATCCAATTGAGATGCTTCTTGTAGCATTGGAAAACTTACTCAAATCTATAAAACTTCTATTTCTACCTCTGGAAGCTAATTCCAACTGTATTTAGTGCTATAAAGCCTAGAAGTTGATGGTTCAAATATTGTCCAATTCCAAAATGTGAATTAGGCCAATTTTAGGCCTCAAAGAGCACAAATTAGAGTTAGTTGGAGTTATAAATGATTTTTAAAAGACTCCAAAAATCAAAATGAGCCCAAACTCAAAAGAGAATAACATTATAAGGGGTCTCTTAGATCCTATCATTAGATCTTAGAATTAGGAATTGAAAGACACAAGAAGATTGAGAAATTCTCTACACTTGGCTTTGTTAGGATTTAGTTTCTTCAAGAGAGGAAGATCTCTGCTATTGGATTCATCTTTTCTTCTTTCCTTCTCTTGATTCATGTTTACCATGTTCTCTTTCTTTTTGAATTTGGATTTTGTAAACATGTTTAGTGGCTAAACTCTCTCTTAGCTGGGTGATGATGTAACCAATGTTGGGATGATAAGGTTTTTGTTTTCTTTTATCTAATGAATATTTCTTTCTTTCAATTAAGTTTCTATCTTTGTTCTTAATGCTTTCTTGTATTGGCCACCTACGAATTGATATAGTGAGCTTTGTTGGCTATTGGAAAATTAGTACATAGCTTAGACATAAGGATAGGAACCATAATTATTATTTGTCTAGGAACAGAGATTAATAATTTTATGGGATTAATCATCTAGGATTTCATAGATCATAAAGCCTTTAACTTTAGGGTTCAAGTTCAGGAATTAATTGAATTTTAGAGATTAAAGAGGATTGATATGCCAAGGAATTAAGCATTAATTAAAGTAGGAAATCCCCTATCAATTGCATTGATTGAACTTCATCAGATTAAGAACTCAATGCTCATAGGAACAACTAGATAAATCAAAGCCCTAGCACTTCATTCCTTGTTGAATTTCTCACCACTCTTTGATTGCTTGTGTTCCAAGTTAGGCGATTAGGAATTATTTTTTATTAGATTTTGTTTAGATTTGATTTATATTTGTTTTTAAATTCTTATTTGATTTCTATTATTTCAAATTTGGTAATCTAGATAGTAGTTGAATTTGAGAAGTGATAATTGGTTACACAATCCCTATGGGATGATATTCTTACTCACTCTTATTACTTGCATGAATCAATATGCTTACCGATTTCGCATCAACTGAACCACCAAATCCTTGACAATTAGAAAAGTGATTTAATTTTGCTTGTTTAATTTTCTTTTTAAAGTTTTCATCTACCGCTACACACAAAGTCCATCCCATATAATGTCTCCAGGAAAACTTGGTCTATTCATGGAGGAGTGAGTTCTTTGAAGCATATTCTTTAGTAATGTAGCACATCGACTTTCAAAATTCTTCTTGGCCCAACCATAATAAGAAAGATGAACATCAAACTTCCTCCTTCATAATCAAAAGAAACATTGAATAAGACAAATAAGTTTATAGTTAAAAAAATACCTACACATAATAAAAAAAATTTTCAAACTTACCATAAATTCATCAAATAACAACTCTCTAACTTTAGGTGGTATTTTTTTCCAAGATAGCCACGGTTCAGCATAATGACTTTTGGTAAGGTTAGTAATCCCACAAGCCATTGTGTTTGTGGGCAAAAATCTATAAGAATTACATTTTATTAGTTAAACCAAATCAAATATACTAAGATAATTAAAATTTTTATCACATACAAAGCTCCATCAAGATGTAAAATTTTCTTCCTAATACTTGTTTGGTTGTTTAAGGAATCATGAGAATTACTTGATCCAAGTGTAAGCTCTGCATGGGCTTCAGAGGTAGGTGAGTCTACACCTGCAACTAATGGTGGTGGAGTGAAATTCGGTGTTTGAGAATAAGTGCCTGCTGGAGAGGATGAGGTAGCTGCAGAATATGTGGAAGGTATCTGCTTAGACTAAGTAGGAGGTCATATTACTTGAAGTTTCTTAGGCCGCTTAGAACCCAAACCCCTTCCTTTACCTTTACCTCTGTCAAACAGCTACAATAAAATGGAATATTAATTAGTGTATATTTCAAGTAAGAAAAACTAACATGTGCATAATATAATAAAGCAATTATATTACTTTTTGCAACAAATAAATGAAAAAAAAAATCATTGTCATCATCATCATCATCACTATCATCATCATCATCAAGTATTATATCTAGTTGAATATCTTCATCATCATTTTCAAAACTATTGGCAAAATCAAATTCATCTTCCTCATCATCATATACATTGTCATCATCATCATCATCACTATCATCATCATCATCAAGTATTATATCTAGTTGAATATCTTCATCATCATTTTCAAAACTATTGGCAAAATCAAATTCATCTTCCTCATCATCATATACATTCCGTTCTATGTCGTGATCTTCTTCCTCATCTTGATCATGGACTACGTTGACCTTTACTTCATCATATGCACCTTGTTCATCTCTCAATGGTTCAAGTAGCTTAGTATTTATGTAATATCCCCAACTCTGAGAGTAGCCCGATATAAAGGGAAGCCGATTCCGAGACAAGGGCAGAATGGTAGATAGTTGAACTATAGTTGAGAAATGGCAAAATTATAAATAATGGCTTTCGTTGTCAGAGGGGCATTAGAGAAAAAACTCCGAATTCCGAGAATATCTGGGCCTCAAGACACTAAGAGCCCTTAAGGACCAATACTAAATTTATAAATAGAAGAAGAGAATGCAGGATAATAATAGTAATAATATACTATAACCAATGATTTTGTTACTAATAGAATTTTAACTGTACTGTAAAAATTTTAAGAATAGTTGCCTGGAACATAAGAAATTGACCTGATAAGAATTTAAAAATACAAGAGAGTTTAATTATTAGGAGATTACATCTATTATATGTGGCCTAGAGTAGGCTATGTGGTCGAAACACCCAAGAAGCAGTATGGACCACACACTTAAGGTGAGTCATTTTTTGCTTTTTACGAAAATTTAGCTAAATATCTCTATCAAAAACCTTAAGTACATCATCTCCTTCTCTTTCTCTCCTCTCTATAGCTGAACCCTCTCCCTCTCACACTCTCTTCCATTGTTGTTCACACAAGCTCTCAAAATCCTTAGTTTCCTCTTTTTTCTTCAACAACTATCTAGCTTTTGAGCTTGTTTTCTATTTCTTAAACCATTTAAAAGCAAGAATCTCTCCTCCTTGAATCAAATTTAGCTTCAACCAAAGAAAGGAAAGAAAGATCTTAGGTGTTGTTTTGTGTTTCTAAGAGGGTTTTAAAGTTGGACAAAGCATGAATTGAAGCATTCTTGAGCTTGGAAATGAGGTAGGCTCTTAAACCATCTTATATATAGACATATTACTTGATGAGCTAGGGCTTTCATTTCTTTTGTTTCTCATAAATATTGGTTGAGGATGATGTTCTTGAGGCTCATATTAGCGAGTTAGAACCAGTAAAACTTGAGTTAATAAGAAAAACAAGCTATGAGCTCAAAGATCTCCATAAATAGAAAATAGGACAGTTCTAGATAGTACTAGGTCCACGAACCATATCTTGAGCTAGGGACCTTCAATTAGAGTAAAGCCAATTTTATTTGAAATCTGACTCATAGGAGACTATACCCACGAAATTTGGGATCCATTGGATTTAAAATGAATAAGTTATGAATTTTGAAGTAGGCTATAGGTGCAGTAACATGGATTTGGGCAGCATGTGTTCTAACTAGCATAACCTGCCCCATAGACCTTCAAATCAAGTGCAACCAATTTTTTTAAAAAGATAACATATAGGAAAATAAGCTTATAAATTTTTAGATTCAAACTCCTAGTGAGTTACTTCTTGTAATTTCACAAATTTACCCCATTCTTTGTAAGAGCCAAAACAAGGTAGCTTAAATATATAAAATTTCAGGGAAAAATGATAAATATTGGATTTTTAGTACTTTTCCATTTTTAGGTGTCCAAGTTTGTCCCAAAATAGGGCAACAGTGGATCAAACTTAAATAACATAAGTTATACTAATTAAAATTTAGTGAGACCAAAACGATTTGAAAATAGACTAATAACGAAACATTCTTGTAGGATTTGAGCTAAAAAGGATTTAAATTGTAATTTTGGTATAATTTATAAGTTTGGACAAAATTGAAGAACTTAAGTTTAAATTATAGTCAAATTGCACATAACGTAAAGGTCTCCAAATTATGTAGGATCAAAACTAATTGAAATGTTGAAGAATATATGTTGGTCTGGATGCCATATTAATGTATATGCCCTGGTACATATGATTGAAGCATTCCTTGCCTTATATGAATATGTATGTGATTGAGATTTTGATCCATGTGTTGGAATTGTTCTTTTCTATGGACTAGCTCTTGAATCTACTATTGTAAATTTTGGGAATCCTCACATTACAACCGTTATACTACTAAATTTTTGGTAGGAATATTTTGAAAGTAAAAAGTAAGTTATGTAGCATGAGCATAAGTGCATCAAATATCCTCATGTACAAGTATGAACAAATTATACAAGCTAAAAATATGAGAATATAAGATCCCTGCACTTGGCAACTTATATTAAGACTATGAGATCCCTGTAACAAGAAGCAGCTAATTAAAGAAGAGATCCCTCCAATTAAAGGCATGTGGATCCCTTTGTCAACTTAGTCTAATTATAAGATCCCTTTACTTAGAGACAGTTATATTATGATTATGAGATCCCTCCAATAAGAGGCACGTCCAAGACTGCACTTTGAGAGCGGCAATACGTAATGCTCAAGTGCAGATACATGTTGACACCATAGGAACGGCAAGACGTAATGCCTAGATGTGTTATCATCAAGGAAAGTGAGCCTGACCACTTAAAACATTTACTAGATCCCCTTGCTTGAGGCAAGGGCACAATAATACTTTAAGTGTAAGGATATGATAATATTTTAATGCAAGGGCGCATATAAGAACATAAAGAAAGGTAAAAGTAACTAGATTCCTTTGCTTAAATCAGAGAAAGATATCTAACCTGAGTTACAGCATGACAAGTTAATAGTAAGTATTAAAACTAAGAAAGTAAGGAAGAATAAGAAAGAAAGGAAGGTATTTAAGTTAAGGAAGTATAGCAATAAAAGAGTACAGAGACATATATTTGGATAAATATTTCATGCTTTCATTTCCAGCACTATGTTCTATTTTGATTATGTACTGATGTAAGTTATGTGAAAGTTATGATATCTTGGATTAAGTGCTTGAATGAAAAAAGTCCACTTTGGAAGGATAGTTTCGAACTTTATAAAATGAAATATGTATTTTGTTATAGCATGATCAAATTTTTATAATAAATTAAAGTGACTAGGGCGACAATGATGACGCTATTTATGTTGGTTTAGGATTGCCTATGGAAAATTTATACTTTTCACTCCTGTGTGTTCCCATGTCATCTCCAAATAGCTCAGTTGCCTGTAGTAGTGTGATTAAGACTAAAGCATCATGACGAGATGGGTTCAGAGATGCTAGAGACTACAAACTTGGACAAGTAGAGCCAAATGCTATAATGGAGAATGTTTTGCTACACTAAAGCTTTTAGTAGCAACTCCTAAGTGGGATATTATGGCTTAAGCATGGTGTCGCATTTGGGAGAGTGTTACAATTTGTGACAAACCCCACAAAATTTGACATATCTATCTTGATGTACAAGTTCTAATGTATATCGATCATCAACTATGCCTCTTGGTTTTGTTTTGATAACAACCCACTAATCTCTTTTCTCTTTAATTTTTTATGGATATGGGACATAAGACACTTGAATGACATTTACTGTAAATATGAATAGATCATATTTTGATTACTGTCTTGTATGGCAAACCTCAATACTGTATTATTCGTGAATTTTCATACCATGATTAAGGACGACATTAAACCATTCATAATTGAATAATACTATTTGCTTCAATAGTTCTCCAGGGTATTCTAATTGCACTATTTCTTTGGTAATTCCATAATAATAATTCCATTCATCTCCATGGTCATCACCTTTAACACTAACTCTACAATTGATAGTTTTTCTATTAATGCTCCATTCTTCTGTATAGAACTTAAAACCATTAACAAATTAAACAAACCAAGTATTAACCTTCCTCTTGGGACCCCATGCCAAGTGGTGCAAGTTTTGGTTTGAGACCAAATTATTTCCATCATGAACCTAGCAATGACAATAATTAACTCATTCAAAATCATTTAATAACTATTGTGCATGCATAAATTCACTTTTAGAAGAAAAGTGATTTTTGGAAGACTTACATAATTTCAAAACCAAATAGGAAATTTTGGTGTTATTCTACTATCAATATCAGCACGATTGATGTTTGGGTTAAATGCCTCCAGATATTGTACAAAATATCTAAAATTTAGAATAAGATTATAAATATGCTAGTCAATAAGAGCAAAACAAAGCCAAATAAAATTTGTTCACATACTGAATATATGGTTGAATCTTTTCGCAATTAAGTAGGACATATAAGTGTGCTATAGCAAATTCCTATCATTCAAGTATCGACTCTTACAATATCTAGCTAAATGACTAGAATTGTTGAATATTGACAAATTTGGTTGGATTATCTCTTTTAGCCCCCCGATCATCATTTTCGCTGACCCTATTTGTCATTGATTACATGTAAGACTCAAAATAATAAGAGCAAAAATGTGAGATATCTTGATATAAATATGCCTCACATATAGACCCCTCAACACATGATTTGTTTTTTACCATTCTTTTCAATCTATCCAAGTACCTACAACATGATATAAGTAACTAATTATTGCAAAAATGAGAGTATTAACATTTAGGTAATGTAAAAATTTGATATCAAAAATTTTGTACCTCTCAAATGGATACATCCATCAATATTGAACAGGACCTCCTACTCTTGCTTTATACGGCTAATGAATAGGTAAATGTTCCATTGAGTTAAAAAATCTAGGTGGAAAAATTCACTCCAGTTTACAAGTGGTGATGACAATATTCTGCTCCATCAATAGCAAATCATCCACTCGTGATTTTATTGACCACATATCCTTGAAAAGTTTGCTCAACTTAGCTATAGGCTTTCATAGTTGCTTGGGAAGTGCTACAACACATAACAATCATGACTTTTCATCAGAGCTTCCTTTTTGTTATATTCACACATCTATGCAAATTGGAAGTGTATCCATCAAGTATTTTTAGTTCATGAACCCATTTACATATCGCCCTTTTTTGCTCCATAGACAAGGTGAATTTTATTTTGGACTTAGATACCTTCCATTAGGCAATTGGTGCAGTTCTAGTTCCTTTCGTCGACAATACTCTTTCAAGTCCATTCTTGCCTTAACATTGTCTTTGGTTTTATCTTGGGTGTCCATTACTGTATTGAAGACATTATCAAATACATTCTTCTCAATGTATATTATATCGAGATTATGTCTTGTTTTATCAAATTGATTTTCTAATACAGTAACTTCCAAAATATGTTTTATTTTATCCAATTATGAGTAAGACCAAAACCAGGACATGTACAATATCCGACTTCAGTAGTTTTTGGAAGATTAGAATACATGAGAATGGAAAACAAAAACTATGATTGTGGCCCAAGGTCGTATAAAAGACATCAAAAGAAAGCCACGCTATACACTTTAAGCATGGAACTAACAAGTTCATATGGCATTTCTAATGGGACCTTTAACTTCAAACTTCATGATTAAGGTTTGTTAGTGTGATTAAAGGTGTGATTAAACCCAATGTCCATAATCCAAAGTCCATGGTCCAAACTTCAGAATCCAACGTCCAAGCATAGGTACCCTAGTGCATAGGTATGACCATAAATGGTCTTAATGAGGTCCAAGAGAGTCTCAAAGACTCATAACTGTCCAAGTAAGTCCATACAAAACCCAATAGCATAGGTATAAGCCCATGAAGTCATAAACTCCAAAGCATAGGGCATAATTCATTTTATTAAGGTGGTGTTTGGTTTAATGATTTTCATTTTCATTTTCAATGAAAATGAAAATTAGGTCTGAAAATATGTTTGGTGATGTTTGATTGGAAATATTTTCATTAGAAATAATATTGGAAACACATACAAATTGAAAACGTCGATTTTACATTTTCAGCATTTTCAACGTATTTAATTCTAAAAGTTGAAAATATTTTCATTGGAAATGCGACGACATAATGGTAAATAAGTGGAACTATTCTCTTTTCGTCCTGCACAACCTGTGTCCGATCCTTACTGAGGATCTTCTTTTTTTTTTTTTTACAAACACACCTTCACAGGGATTTTTGTCATATATTATTAGTGACAAACCTTGACATCCACGTGCTGACAGTGCAATGGCTTGCACGTTGGACTTAAAAATGAAAATTAGGTCTGAAAATATGTTTGGTGATATTTGATTGGAAATATTTTCATTAAAAATAATATTGGAAACACATACAAATTGAAAACGTCGATTTTACATTTTCAGCATTTTCAAGGTATTTAATTCTAAAAGTTGAAAATATTTGCATTGTAAACGCGATGACATAATGGTAAATAAGTGGAACTATTCTCTTTTCATCCTGCACAACCCCCGTTCGATCCTTGCTGAGGATCTTCTTTTTTTATTTTACAATCGCACCTTCACAGGGATTTTTGTCATATATTATTAATGACAGACCTTGACATCCACGTGCTGACAGTGCAGTAGCTCGCACGTTGGACTTGGATGCCTGATGGTGAGGGTTCGAACCCCTCTTATCTTAATTTTTACATTTTTGTCTATTATTTAATTTTTTTAAAGGTAGAAAATAAAAAAAAGGACAAAATACACAAAGAAAAGTTGGTAGCGCAGTTGGTGTAACATCCCCAATTTTTGTCTAAGCTAATTAGCTCTGTGATCCTGGCTAATTAGAAAGGTTAACGATTAATTGAAAACTAATCGGCTAATCTCGATGAGTAAAAGTTTAGTAAATTGAGTCGAGTCAATAATTGAATCATAATGCACTAAATGTTTTAATTAAAACATAATTATTCGAACCTCATTAATTCGTAACTTAGAAATATAATTAAGTTAATCCAATCCTATTAATTAAGTACAAGACGACTGTTATACCTTAATCGATTGAGATAGATTAATCCTTACACCCTAATTACATAATTCATAAGGTCAATTCTTTTAGAGGAAAAAGTCTTAAAAGTGTGATTAACCGAAATCGGTCAAGGAGCAATTTAACTAATCAAATTGAATTAACAACTTAGGTAATTCTAATAGCTTTGAAGATTTAAAAATTTTTCCTAATTGATGCACCAAATCTTGGCCAAGGACAAGAGCAAAATCCAATCATCCATTTGCTTTCTCATCATGCACCATTAGATCAAGAGTCTATGTTAGTAGTATTCTTTAAGTCATGACAAGAGATGTACTCTCCTCCATCAAGATGGTGACACTTGGAGTAATCATAGCCATCCAAGCCAAATCCTAAGAGAGCTCATGCTTTTAACCACTTGAAAAACACACTACATGGTCTTTACCCAATTGCCAAGACTCAAAGAAAACACAACTCACTCTTTTACCCCAAGGTCCCTAGCTTTCTTGCTTGAAAAAGAAGTTAAACTCACCTACTTCCCTTTGCTTGTTGGAGAAGCAAAACCAATCAGCCCCCCTCACCCATTTTGTGCCAACTAAGCCCCTCCCTCACTCTCTCATTTGTGATTTCCATTCTTTCCCAAAGACACCAAGTAGCCACTCATTTTCCTCTCAACCTCTCCTTGTTCTTCCTAGTTCTCTTCTTGTTCTTGTCACTTTTCCATCACCATCACTCTCATCTTCTATCACCACCCTCACTAACTTATCAAGGACCACATTCTTTAGTCTTTGGTAGAGCCAAACAAACACTCATTTAGCCTCATTTGCTAGCTCAAGAGGAAGGAGGCAATATCCAACCATTTTCACCCTCCAAGCTTGTCAAGAGAATCCTTGTGGTAGTGACTCTAACCCCTCCTTCTTCTATGTTTTTCAAGCTTTAGAACTCCTAAGCTCTCCATAGCTAGGTGGTTTTAAGACTTGCTCTAAGGCCTCATGGCCATGCTTTCATTATATGAGGTTGTTTGTGATTTTGCTCTTTTCTTGGCAAATGTCTTTGATGGTGCATTTTGTTTTATGTTGAACCCAATTTTTTAGAACTCAAAATATTGATTTTTACCAAAATCTCAAAGTTTAAAGATGGTTTGGATATGTAAAATGGTCACTTGAAGAAAAGACTAAATGTTTGTACAAGAAAACTCCTTGAAAACAAAACCGTGGAAATTGGAAAACTCTGGCAGTCTGTATGGCGCGACCAATAACTTCCTCGATGTAACTCTAAATGGAATAAAACTAATTTTCTGTAAAATTAGACTCAAAGAGCTTTTCATACATATAAAATATGTGAGATTTGGCCTTAAAACGAGAGAGATATGAATTTTCAAAGTTTGTTGTTCCTGGATGGGTTTCTGTCCAGGCAGTAGGTAATAAAATGTGCATAACTCAAGTTATACAAAACATTTTTGAGTGGGACCAAGTTTGTTAGAAAGCTAAGACATAGAGGAACATCCCCATAAAACAGTTTTGTCAGATTCCTTGTGAGGAGTCCACAGTAATGTTTAAAAGTCACTGACCCGAGATGAACTTTCAAGTCTAAACAGTCAAAATAAAATGTGTATAACTCAAGTTACAAAATGAACTTTTAAGTGGGGTTTCTTTTGTTTAAAAATAGACTCAGAGAAGTATAAGCATACCAAAATTCGAAATAAAAGAGTAAAAGATGAAATTATGGTGAATTTTTGAAGTTACTACCTCACTGTAAAAGTAAAACTGGTTAGGGTAAAAGTTAAAGGTTAATAAAGAATAAACTTTAAGACATTAATACCCTTATATTAAATATTGGAAAACCTTCATAATTCAACATAAAAATTTTTAAAGAGGACAATAGATAAGATTGGCCCTAGGCCTAATACAAGAATACAAGAGGCAACCTCAATTAAAAGTTTGCACCAAATTTGCTAAACTAAGCTCATAAGACTTTGTGTGATATGTATGCCCTTATGTGTCCATATGATGACACTGATATGATATGATGATGATAATTATGATAATGATATGATGATGATGATGATTATGAAAATGATATGATGATGATGATGAGGAATATGATAAAATGATGATGATGGTATGATAATGATGATATGATATGATGCTTAATGATACTGTGATGTTGGCTTCTCTGTTTGGCAAAATTTTGGGAAGCTTCGGTCTAGCCGTTATGCTGCCGAAATTTTGTAGAAATTGTGGATTTAGAAATATTTTGTATCATAAGCTTTAATAAGAAGAGATTCAATAATGGGGTGTGATCATTCAAAAGGGAAGGTGACCTAATTTAAGTTCCCCTCACCCACGACTCACATGAGGTATGGCATGACCCAGCTAGTGTGAGTATAGGGGATAGGGCTTACATGAGGCATAGCATGACCCAGCTAATATAAGTACCGAAATTTTATGGTGGCGACGGCCACGGTATGAGCTCATTACCACTTATGTTTTGTGGGTGAAAAGAGAATGACTTAAGATAAGTCAAGTTAAGGAAAGAAAAGGATTTAAGAGAAAGTCAAGTTAAGAAAAGAAAGGGATTTCGGTCCGACCCAAGTAAAGAATGAAACTCTCAACATGTTCATGCATATTATGAATTGTCATATAAGTTTTTATGTATACCATGATGTTGTTATCATAACAAGAATATGTACTTAAAATTGAATCCACTTCGGATAGCTATGTCTTCGAAAATCTAAGAATTGGACCTTATGCATGCTCACTGTTTTCATTATAAAACTGAAGTGGCTGGGACGATGACAATGACACCTCCGTGTCGGGTTTGAGTCCTACTGAGAAGTCTTATTTCTCACTCTAGTTACTTTTTCGCATCGTCACCAGATTTTGTTTGCACATCCAATGGAGTGGAGCCTGGAGCCACTGCACTACGAGCGAACGTACGACGTGGGATGCCAGACGAAGCTATTTTGGGACTTATAGCGACCGTCACTCTACATCTTCGCATATTCTTTTTTAGAGGAGCTTTGTCATTGAAGTTTATAGTTAGTACCTAGTACTTGGGTCATGACACGACCATGAACTTCCTTCGATGTAATGCTGTTATATATATGTATGTATGTATAAATATTATGAACCTATATAGATGTAATGATTAGTTATGCAATGCAATGTATTTGTAAATTACTATTTATTTATCTTTCTCTTATTTTATGAGATTGGGTTATATATCTTATGCGACACGTTCTTTCTTTATCTGACTTCTCGCTCAAGTCTTTATCTTTCAAAACGCTGCAAAGCGACGATGTATTTCAAAAACAAAAAAATCCTACCGTATTTTCCGCGTAATCTAATTTCAAGTGAAGTTTAATTTTCCATGAGCATAAATAACAACTAATAAAATGCCGTAATACGACTTAAGCGTAGTATGGGTTTATTAGGATGTTACAGTTGGCGCCATGTTGAGCCTAGAAACTTTGCGGTATGTGTTCGAAACTTATCACTCATTTTTTTATTTTTGCCAATCATTTAATTTTTTTTAAAAAGAAAAAAAAAGAGAGGAAAAAAAAAAGGACAAAACAAGAGGGAAAAAATGACACCATATGCTTATATTTGTAATATTCTTAAAGTTGTAAATCAAATATTTTTATTGATATGGTAATATATAATTAAATACCTATATCAAATATTTTTATATTGACAGTATATATGATAAAACAATATTAACTATAGTATTTAAATATTATCTATGTACAAATCAAAATATAATAATTGATAACAATAATAATAAAATAACTTAAAAGCAAGTAACTTATTTTATTCTTAATATTTTATAGAGTTATTTATTATTTAATAAATACTTTTAATAGATGAACAAAATACTAATATCAAATATATATCAATTTCATTATTTAATAATAAATATAATTTTATTATCTCAAATTTGATTTTGAAAATATATTTTAAAAACAGGCAAACCAAACATATTTTCATTGTTTTCCCTTTTTGAAAACAAACAAACTAAACGCATTTTCCAAATTCAAAAAAATCTGAAAATAAAAATCCTTTTCAGAAAATAAAAATAGAAAATAAAAACAAGAAATATTTTCACAAACTAAACACACCCTAAGTTTTAAGTGTCTTTTTAAATCTTAATTGTCCCAAAAGAAGCTATCACATAAACCACCTTAATTCAAACATGCTCAATGGTTTGAAAACCTTTCATCATAGCAAAATATTTAAAACAACTTTCATGTTCAAAGAAGCATATGGCCAAAACCATACTTATGACCAAAAACAAGGTATTTAGCTTCAAAACTTCTCAATGTTGTGCACAAAGCTTTATAAAGTGAAAATACATGATATAAGATATCAAACTAAGCTTGTAAAAGACTAAAATTAGAGAAAATTGAAGGAAAAACATACTGTCCAAAATAAGGCAGAGTTGAAAACTTAACTTTTAATATATAAAACTCAAGAAACTTAGCACACAAACACATAATATGATAGTATAGATTCTTATGCAACAAACCAGCATTTGAGAACATTAAAACACTTCAAAATCATATAGCATGGCCACAGTTCATACAGGAAAGAACTTATAAATCAATTTGATCACATGTTTCAAGTACATATATTAAGGAAATAAGCATATATCTTACATATACTAATTCAAAAACTTAATCTAGTGAAAAGCTCATTATGTAAGACATCAAACCAACCATTTGAATGCAAAATATAAGTAATATAAAATGAGTAAGGTGCTGTCCAAATCAGGGCAGCTCTCAAAAACCAACTTAAACACAATTTTAATGCATCCATCTTATGTAGAATCAACATATAGGCACATAGTGTTAAACTATGGATTATGTGACTTCAAAATAATTTTACACACTTTAATATATGGAGAAATAGGCTAGTAGCTACACATAAGAACAAGGCAGCACATATATATCCGAGGAAATCGCAAGTTTCATGCCATATTTTGCAACCATATAAGAAACGAGCTTCCATAGATTAAGTCTAACATATTAGGGCATTAATTTATCATTTTTATATCACATATCACATACCACATGAAAAACACAAGGTACACCCACTGCCTTGGTGAGGCCATGAGGCACATATCAAGGAAGATGAAGAAAAACTACCTAATCATGCAAGAAAACATGTTCTAAAGTATTAAAACACAAGGATACATGAATAGAACTTCAAATCCTTATAAGAAACTATCAGCACCCAATTTTTTTACTGAGTTTCAAAAAATAAATTTCTTTATTTTATTATTATTATTATTTAGCTTTCATTGTAAACACCATGATAAAAGAAAAAAAAAAGTCCTTTTGTGGCAATTTAAATTTGAATCTCCCAATTTTTATTAATCCCATCTCTTCATTCGCTTCTTATTTTATACTTTATTTATTTGCCCTTCTCTTTTGTTATTGTATTTTTTTATAAAATTATAAAAAAATGAAAAATTCCTTAATTCAAAAAAAATTTGGGATAAAAACTCAATCAGCCCAAAACCATAATCTTTTTGCCAAAAAATATTGTGTTTCAGCCCAACCCAAATCTCAATAATCCAAATTTCATTTAAAAAAAAAGGAATAAAGTAAAAATCATTACTTGACAAAAAAAAAATTCAATCAAAAAAGAAATAAAATAAAATAATCAGCAACTTGAGCAACTAGCTTTGGTTTGGGCGGTGCAAGACTCATTATAAAAAGGGGAAGAACAAGCAAAGAGACACACAGACAGCATGTTCGAATAAAACGCAGGTCGAGTGGTAAACACCCAAATGAGAGGTCACCAACAGGGAGGGAAAAGTTTCTGTGAAAGCAAAGTGTGGAGAAAATTCACAAAGAAGAGAGGAGTAGTTCTTTAATGGTGGCAAAATTCTAAGTAGAAGCAGAGAATAGGGTCAAGGAAACTATCTTTCATATCTTTTTTTTTTTTGGCTCAAGAAAAATAGTGAGACTAATCTAATCTGATTTGCTTATTTCATTCTGTTTTATGTTTACATTGTACAATATAAAATGCTACCTCTGCTTGTTTGATACTGCTTGATTTGGTTATATCCTGTTTAAGTTTTCAAAACTAAACCAACATATACCATCATTCGCATAGCATACATTCTCTGTGACCAAAACAAGAAGGAAGTGATAAATCGATACACCATAGAAAATCAGAAGCTAAAAAACATACATAGCATCTATCACCATCCAAAAATGAAAGTATATGTTCTAGATCAAATCAGAATCAAGCATCATGTATGAGGCAAAAAAAAAAAAAGAATGAAATACGAAAAGAGGATAAAGATTGAAACAAGGCAGCTTCTTCTTCAACCATCATTCAAAAATTAAAATGAACACACTCACACATACACCACACTTTCATCTTCACACACAAACACACCATCACAGTACTCCCAATTGCAGATAATCCAAGACAGAAATCAAAACAAAAACTAAGCTTGAACCCAAACATAGTTGCAAATCCACCATAGCCAAGACCAGACGCAGCTACACCACCGCCGTGACTAGCCGCCTGCAACCTCGTGACGCCGCGCCCTGGCCCTGCCGCCATGACCGCGTCTGGTTGTTCCGCTATCATGCTTCACCATTGTCACTGCTACCATCGCGTTACTGCCACCATCGCACCGTGAAACCCCGTTGCCTTGCAGTTACTGCCGTCCTCCATGGATAGCCATTGTGCTTTCTCTCTCTGTCTCACTGCCAAAGAAGGAGAATCTATTGCTTTCACCCCTCTCTCCATAATCCCAAATTTTGCCCCTTTCTATCAGATTGTCTTTGTTTTACCCTTTTTTATTTTTGTTTTTACTTCTTTTTATTTGTTTTGTGGGCGAGTTGAGATTTTTCGGCCTGCAACCTTTTAGTTTGATTTTGGCGGGTGTTTTTTTATACGATATTTGGATAAAAAATATACAAGAATATGGAAATTAGAAGAAATTTATGTTGATATGGGATTTAATAAAATTGGAATTTCTGATTTCAGAAAAGGTGAATTCGGAAATTTCGAATTCAATTAAAATAATATTTCATTTTTTGTCTGCAGTGAAATTGGATCGAAATTTCTGAATTCACCTTTTCTAAAATCAGAAATTCCGATTTTGTTCGATCTCATATCAATATAAATTTCTCTCAATTCCTATATTTTAGTATATATACAATTCAAATACCATATAAAAAATAAAATCCCGATTTTGGCAGCTTATATTAACAAGTCGGTCCACTTTCTTTTTTTTTTCTTTCTTTCTTTCTTTCTTTTCATTTTTATTTTATATTCTGATTTCATTATGTTGATTGTTATTTTATTTTTCTTTCAATTAGCGTAACTTTGCTTACATATTTACTCATTTGTTCGTACTTATTTATTTATGTTGATATACTTATTTATTTATCACTTTAATTTGTTTCTTTTTTTCTACTCTTAGTTTTCTATAATATTAATCCTCTTTTTTTCTATTTCATAAAAGAAATAATAATAAAATAAATAGATAAACAAAATACAAATAATTTCTTTTAATATTTCATTTGAAATTTTGTATCAATAAAATAATTTGAAATTGGCCAACTATGGAAAAATTAAGAGAAAATCAAAGTACCGATTAACCAAACTCTTTCAAACATTCTTAAGGCTTTACATTAGATTTTAATAAGAGAACCGATAAGATTTGACATTAATCACATAATAAAATAAAAATATGTTTTCAGTTATATAAAAATAAATAAATGATAATAACAAAGAAATTTTTAAATCTAAATGTTATAATCCGAATCTTTTAAAATGATTATTAATTTAAAGAGACAACTATAGTAATTCACTTTGACTTATCATTCTATTTAAAATAATATAATTTGGAATTGGCTAACGATATAAATATCAGGAGAGAATTGGAGTACCAATCAATTATGCTCTTCCTGAAACTCTTGAGGTCTCATTAGGTTTTGCTAAGAGCGCTTGTAGGATCATTAATAATAAATAAAAAATAAACATATATTTCTTTTCATTTTCTTAGAAAAATATTACTATAAATTCATAAAAAAATATATCTTTATAAATAAAATTAATCAACACACAATTATTTTTCAAAGAACTACGTGGCTCTGAATTCTTCATTACACCTGTAACACCCTACTAATTTTATGTTATGCTTAAGTCATAGCATGAAATTAGTCAGGTCGCGTTACCATGTTGATACTTTATTTACCTTTCTTGTCTTTACATCGTCTCTATTGACGACACTGCGTACTGTTATATTAAAAATAAAACGAACCGAAATAAATTACCATCAAGATAAGTATAGCACAATAATGTTACTGTACACGTGTAATCACATATATATATATATATATATATATATCAGAAGTCACTATCTCAGTTATATACAAAGTTCTAACGTAGACCATATACGGAACTAGTGTGTCAGAAAGATCATAATACCTTATGGTCCTCAAAGGACATTTCGTAATCTACTGCTAACCCTACCGTCAAAACCCATGACCCAAAGCTACATACTGTCCAAAAGAGGGTCATACTATACAACGTCCCCTGCCGCTAAACTACTCCGTCAGGTAGCCGTTAGCCATGCCAGGCTCGGCCGGGGTGTAATCTGCGCTAGGTCCCGAGGAGGAAGAGGGCGACGAGCCGGTGGCCTCGGAGGGGTCACTCTCGGAACTCAGCGGGATGTCGGGGGGCTGCGGTGGTGACTCGAGGCAGGGTCGGCGGTCGCGGGTGCAGGAAGTGCAGGATGTGGGTGCGCCATATGTAGAGGGATGGCGATATAAGGGGTAGCAGGGTCGAAGAGGGGATGGTGTAGAGGAACATCAAAGTTCCTATCGCTGAAGAGGTACAGACGAAAGTTGCACCTAAGCAGGCTATGTACAAGGAGTCCAACTCCAGGTCATGGTGGAACTGTAATGCAGGAATCTCAATAAAAAGGGTGGCTGTGGAGTCCATCGCCAGTGTCTAAGAATGATGCGGGAGACACAAAACGGGGTGAGAATTTCAAGAAAATTCTCAGTAGGGTTCGGTTATACTTGTACTGACGTCACATACATTCTCAGTTGCCTCGGGTTTTATTTAATTATAAAACATGTGTTCAAGCTGAAAAGTCCATTTTCATGAGTTTAAGAAAATGTCTGGTCCGAGGTAAGGTTCAGTTTTATTTTACATTGACATAAGAAATCACATAGATTACTAATACGGATACATAGAATGTAATCGAAATAAATAAATGCATAGCAGTGAGTAATTATAACATATAATTGTAAACATTTTGATGTAACTATTTCAAGTATTCATGCATTCATGTAATCATGTAGACTCATTCTTAAACTTCCCTTCATAAACTTTTTCATCTCTTTCCATCATTTTTTTTCCATCTCTTGGTCCCCTGGGAGTTCTTGGCCATTTAGACTCCTGGGTAATAGTCTGCTTATCAGGACCGAGCTCGTTCCTATACAGAAATGCCGGGTTTACTTTCCCCGACCTTCCCACCGATCTATTCCCATTAACTTTCTATCCGGGGCTGGCCCAAGTAGTATGGAACTTGCATAACAACATAATTCTTTTCATGACTTTCGTGGCTTTCTTAAGAATGTATATGCATTCACATGTAACTCATAACTTGTACATGGGTTCTACCGAAGTTTCGGCAGCATAATGGAACGTGTCCGCTTCCCCATGAATAGTGCCAGCCAATCAATACATCAATTTATCACTAAAAACACAATTTCACAGTTATATTCCAATATAGAACTCATCTCCATATAAATCTCATTAAGACTGAAATCCTGCCTCAGCTCATTCAACCAACCCGATTTTTGTAATTCATGCCACAATTTTATTTCAACTCATTTGGACCTCAAATTTAAGTATGTTACAGGGTTATGTGTCTATTTTCTAACCTCTTTAGTCCCATCAAATTTCGGTATCTATAACTCGAGATATCTAAACTTTATCTCGGCCTGCCCATTGGCTGGCTAGAATCAGGCAATTAAAAGTAGAAATTCACTAAAAATCGAAAACTCACTCAAATCAGACGAAATTGGCCTCATATTAAAGCTAACAGGACAACCTTTCATATACAAAAAGTTTCATTTCATTTTCCTTAGTAGGGCTCGAGTTACAAGCCCCGAAACTTAGCCTTCCTGAATTGCCCTGTGTTGGCCTGGTTTGGACATAGGGTGATTTCTTCAAATCACTGGGAACAACTGAGTTGATAACAAACTCGGAATTTCTTTGGATATTGTTCTCCTATGTGTAGTTTCACTCGATTTGGAGTTGTATAGGGTGAGTTACACCCTTAAGAACCTAATCTGCCCAGAACCAGAGTTAAAACCCTAGGTCGAGATTCAAAAATTCATATCTCCCTCATTCCTGATCCAAAATCCTTATATGATATGTCTATGGAAAGCCCTAGATATCAAGTTTCATCTAAAAATAGTTTCATCAGATTCGACCGATTGTAGGCGGCGCCGTACGCTCCGCCATACGGACTGCCGTGGAGACAGCACCCTTATTCATTTACTTCTCTTAGTTTTCTTCTTCTAATTCTACCTCTAACTCAAAATCTTCTATTAGTTCAAGCATAATTAGTTAATTCATACATCATATAAGGTCAAAATGATTCAGCCCATTCAGCCAAGTGCATGGATTTGATGCAAGAAATCAAAACCCCTACCTTTGATTTAAGTGTTTTGAGCTGAATTCTTGGAGTTTGGATGAACAAGGCTGGAACTTAGCTTGAGTTTTGGATGTGTGAGCAAGATGGAAAGAGAGCTGAAGGAGAAGAGGATAGCAACGTGAATAATGGTCTGAATCAAAGGAGTAGGGTGTGTTATATAGGCATGAATAGGAGTTAACTTGGAAGGTTTTGATTGGCCTCTAAACATAAGGTCAAGTTTCAGCCAACCTTGCTCTCCACGTTGCCTTCTTTGTGTGGTAGAATCACTCTCCACTCTCCACGTCGCCTAAAGTGGGAGTAGTTTCTAGCATATTCTGGAAATGAAATCGGAACTCGTAGGCTCTATAAAGTCGGAACTCGTGAACCTCCTGTATATGAAGTCGGAACTCAGAAAACATACAGTCTAGTTGAAACTTGAAAGCAGAGCCTGGTGCGAAGCCAAGCACTTAAGGTCGGAACTCGGGGATTATAAAATTTCTATCCCGGAACTCGAGAAGATATAGAAATGAGAACTACTAATATTGGACTCAAGATCGGATCTCGCACATTTGGAATCATAACGTCGGAATTCGGAATATATATTAAGTTCATCTGATCCTTAGAGATGAAGTCGGAAATCGAACATTTGCTCTTTGATCGCTAAGGTCGGAGGTCGTAAATTGTGCTGAAGTCGAAGACGAACTCGTAAGTTGGAAGCATCAGTCACTTCATTTCAGCTCACGAAATCGGAAATCGTAAATCATATTGACGAGGGCAAAATTTATACACGCTTACAAGGTCGGAAATCGTAAGCCTCATGCATTAAATCGGAGCCCGTAAGCTGCATGTATGAGGTCGGAAATCGGAAGAAATCTCTTGTAAGCCTTGGAACGAAGTCGGAAGTCGAATCTAATATTGAGGTCGGAAGCGGAATATAAGGCAAACTCGGAAATCTGAAATTTCACCAATAGAGGGGATCGGAAGTCGGAATTCAGACGTTACAACACCAGAGGATACGTAGGAGTGCAAGTCAAGCCAAAATTAATTTTTCTCAATTTCTTTATTCTACTTGTCAATAATTGTTGTATCCTTATTTGTCCTAAAAATAAAATAAAAATAATTTTTTGAATTAAAAAATATCTTTTTCTAAAAAAGATCTAAACAAGATAAAGTTTTTTCTTTTTTATGAATAATCAATTAATATTAATATTAATTTTGTATTTAGAGGGTAAAATAAACATTGTCAAAGTTATTAGTTTACACAACTTACTTAACCGTCTAAAGGACGAATATATCAGGGGTGTAGTAGGATTAAAACCCAAATCTTCTGTGTACATAATCGACTCCCGAACTCAAATATGGTTCTTGAAGGCCATCCTTTCTTTTTTTTCATAAAAGAATAATAAAAAGTTTTTCCAATATTGTTCCATTGTAAAATAAATATTGGTGGCGACTCCATTGAATTATTTCTCATTAACTTAATCCCATTTTTCTCATTACTCATTTTCATCCATTACATCATTTTCTTTGCATCATTCATCATCTATCAATTTCCATTTTCATTTTTAATCTTTTCACTTTATTTCTCTTTATTGTTTCGTCGTCCCATCGCGATCCTGGTTGTGGCAGAAACCATCAAGAACCGAGCCAATCATAAATATTCAGAACCTTAAACAGGAAGCTCATGGTCAAATAATACATAGAACACATGAATAAAGCCTAAGGAGTGAAAAAAGAACCCTACTTGATATGAAATCTTGGAACTCGATAAAGACAAGGCTGGACCAGCAAGCTGCACAAGCTTCTTGCTGCAGTTTGAAGGCTAGACTGTGAGCTTGGAAGGTGAGGATTGGTGGTGCTATAAGGTGATGAGAAAGGATGAGAACTTAAAGGTGTTTTGAAGGAGTTTTTGGAGAGAAAATGGAGTTAGGAGTTGATGGAGGGTGCTGCGGCTGATAGGTGTCTTTGGGGCATAAGCTAAGTGTTTCTAAAGTGTGTGCAAGTGTGTTAGTGACAGTATATTTATAGAAATGGTGTAGATTTAGTTAGAGTTAATCTTAGGATTAGTTTTAACTTAATTTGGTAATTTAATTGGTTGATCATACCACCAATGATTAATTACTTAAACAACCAATTAAAACTAATTTAGGTACATCATAATACCCATCTTATGTATTGATTAAGGTTTAAGAAAAGATTAAGGTGATTTAGTGCTTAATTAGTGGATAATTAGTAATTTTGCTTAAAACTAGATTTGGTAATTTCATATTTAATTAACAAAATAATTAGCAAACAAGTAAATTTCTTTAATCTATCATCAAAACTATATTTAAATATATGTTATACGATATCTTAGAATTTTTTCTACAATTTTTAGTATTTTTAGTGCATTTTTACCTTAATTAAGCTCATTTTTTAGTTAATTGTCACAATTAATAACTTATAAATAAAATAATAAAATTCCAGCTGCAATCCCATCTACTGTTGCATTGCTCATTAGATTTTAGGGGAAAAAATCTTCAAAAATCTGATTAGGTCAAAAAGTTATTGAGGTTAGTAAAAGTTAATTATTACAAAGGTAACTTGATCTGATGATCTAGTTGAAATTCAACCAATTCGCACCTCATTCTGGTTAAACTACACTAGGGGCTAGAGAGGCTGTTTCAAGCATCCAGGGGTTGAGGGTTAGGGCATAGTTAGTTTTTACTTAATTTATATATGTTTTATGTTGTATTTTTTACTCTTTTTAGGTAATTGACCAAAGGATTGTCTCTAAAAAGGCCATTGCAGTTCTAGCAATTGTTGAGGCCCATTTAGAGGTCCAATCATGCGGTCCATCAAATCCAAACTTGGAACTCCACTAATTCTTTGCCATACTACAAGTTAAAGAGATCTTATAGCGTTTTCGAAGCCCATTTTGTATCCCGATGAGATTATTTTTGTGTAATTATGCAAATATTATCCAATTTTGCTAAAAATTGGTATTTATCTTCAAAAAATATGTTAAAATGTATTTTCTAGAATTTTTTGGGGTTTTTCGTGTAGTTTTTGGCCTTCTATAAGCCCTTTAATATTTTTTGTCAATTTTTTGTCTGAGTTTCTACTATATTTTTTATTTCCTATAACTAATGCCATTTTTGTAATTTTGAGTAAGTCTAGGGGCATCCCATGTTATTTCACACTTGGATACCTCCATAGCTCAATTAGCTGAGATTTAAGTTTCTACGACCAAAGTGCAGGTGAAAGTGAACATATCAATTGTTAAACATTAAGATAATGGAATATTGTCCTTTAAGGTAAAAAGGAAAGCATGAAAGAGTGTTTTTTCCAAGTTCTGCATGTGTTGGGGGTTGGATTCCAACACTGTGAATGCTTAGTAGAACATGAAACTCGAAACTTGTGGTAAAAAAAAGAACAAACGAACTCTTTAATGAACTTGAAACTCAATATTAGGGGGACGATGTAACATCCTCCAAACATGGATGTCATGTTCGAGTCATAGAATTATATCTAAAGGCTGTTACTGCTATTGTGAAAGGCTTTGTAAATAAGAAAACATTATACATATGGCCCTAAGGTTTCACATTTCATTACTGAATAAGAGTGTATGACTACAAATTGCCGATATATATATATATATATATATATATATATATATATATATAGACACACACACACACGCGCGCGCACACACACATAAAGTATTTACAACTTAACAGAAACTCAGAGCAATATTACATACAGACCATGCTTCGATCTGCAATCATCTCCTGGTGGTTATCGACCGAACACTTTAGTCCTTCGAATTGGACATCAAGTCTAGGTGTTGAGCTTTGTAATTATTTCCAAAATATTTGCTATGGACTTGGGATTCATGCTACGTATTCGAATGTTTACGGAAAATAAATAAATAAATAGGTAGTGAGAACCTAAGATTCTCAGTAGGCAAACTCAATTCATTATTTATATAAGATGTCATCATAAACATTCTAGCCGCTTCAGTTTCTTATAAAAATATGGGTACATACACATAATAAGCATGGGTTCAATTTTTAAGTTTGAAAGCACCTTTCTCGAAGTGGGTTATATTTTAGCAACCACTTAGCATATCCCATGACAGACATAACAACAGTGATAATATAGCAGGTTAGATAGAATTATAGTAACATTATAGCAACATGAGATGCTTAAATGTGCATATGTAAGTGCACTTGACTTTCTTATCTCTTTCTTTCTTTATCTTGCATCTTTTCTATCTACACTTGGTCCTTTAGAGGTGAATGGGCTCTCTCACCTTTGGGTATAGCCTACTTCTCAGGTCCTAGCTCATACTTATATATGAGTGACGGGTTTACTTTCCTTGACACAGTCTATTCCCCTTAAATTGTTCAGGAGTCGCCCCAAGTTTTAGACAATACTGTCTTGACCCACTATGAGATGGAGGATCGGTACATCTCTTTTACAAGCTCTTATATCTTTTTTCTTTCTTGACACCATCATGCATGCATCATGCATATGTCTCATATTTTGCATTCAAATATCCATGCCTGCATGATGTTTATATACATAACATATAAACCTTTATAACCTTCACATATTTTTACCGGAATTTCAGCAGCATAATAGCTAAAATGTGGAAACTTCCCAATATACAAACAGTTAGCCAATTCCAGTAATTAGTGCTTAATAACCTCAATATATTAATATCCCAACATTTTGGGATAAGAATTGCATATATAATTTAGCCCTTTAGCTCTTTATGGTTCATTAAGCTTCTAATCTATAAAGCTGCTAAGTTGTTTCAATTTCCTCAAACTGCCTAATTTCGTAAATTATTTCATAAATTCATCTTCGCTTATTTAGGTCTAAAATTTTAGTATATTATAGCATTATGTGTCTAGTTTTAGTTCTCTTTGGTCCCATTAAGTTTTGATAAGTATAAATATGGTTATTAAAGTTTAATCTAGGTCTGCCCTACTGTTGAGCAAAATTAGGTACCAAAATATAAAAATTCATCAAAAATAGAAATAGTATTGGATTTGTTTGAAATTTATATTATTTTAAAGCTAATTGAACCAGTTTTTATTTTCAGCAGTTTCATTTCATTTGAGTGGGCAGACCTCAAGTTATAAGCTCTCATATTTTACTAAAATGGTCTACCCTATTTCAGTCCAATCAAGGCATAGGGCAATTTTGGTGAATTACTGGAAACAATAAAGAAAGAATTTAATTCTAAAATTTTTATAGCATGTTACTTTATGTGTTATCTTTCTAACAAAATTTGTTACACTTTATTTGAAGTTGTATAGGGTGAGTTACGCCTTTCATAATCCAGTCTAGTTTGGACCAGGAATAGAATTCCAAGGTTAAATTAAAAAAATTCATATCTCACTCATTACAGATCCAATGCCTTATAATTTATATAGTTCGAAAGCTCTAGATTCCTAGTTTCATCAAATTTTGGTGGTTGTAGACGAAGCTGTATGCTTCGCAATATAGACATGTCTAGATTTTTCATCCCAGCCAATTTTGATTCAACTATTCTTTAATCTTTTCACTTAATTTCCAACCCAAACCGAATATTCACATGTTAATTTAGCCATAACAACTCATATAAATATAATAAATCATCAAATAAATGAGTAGAAATAAAATCTCAATCAGCCACCATATCATAAACAACAAGAGAAACATATGAATCCTACCTTAAATTTGAAGTTTGAGCTAGAAAGATGGAAGCTTTGGATGTAGGAACTTGTATGGGATAAAGAAGCAAGAAGAAGAAGATGAAATGAATAGCAAAATAAGGGAGAGGTTCTACCCTCTTAGGGCCGAAAATGACAAGAAAAGGATGGGGTTATTAGCCTTTGAATCATATAATAGAAAGAAGGCTATTGGTGGATGTCATGGGTGGTGGAAATTTTAGCCACATCTCACCACCTTGTGGCTGCATATGGCACCATATTGTGGGAGTGGAGGAGGCTGAATCTTAGCCACCCAATTTAGGTTTTTACAGCATAAAATTCTACTGATTCGATTCTTGTAGTATAAAATACCGAATTTCAACTAATTTCCTTTAAACTTGTAAAACCTGACTAGTAACCTTATAAAATTTTCTACATAACCAACTCAAATATTTCTAACCCTAATGGCTCTTATTTCTCTAATGCAACGAATTAAATCAATTAACAGTACTAATCAATCGCACCGTTTCTTTGGGATATTATAATTTTGGCTTTTCGTAAGCCCTCGAGTATTTCCTATCTATCTTTACTATTTAATGGCACTTTTGAAGTTTTGAACAAGTTTAGGGGTATCCTACGTCATCTTGCACGTGGATACCTTCATGGCTTAATGGACTGAGAGTTAGGTTTCTATGGTTTTGCTAAATGATTCTACTTCTTTCAAAATCATATTCTGCTAATCCTATGGATGCTGAGACCTAAATGTTACTTTCTAAAAAGTCCTGGGATCATTGTGGAAAGAACCTTTAGGGGTCAATATGTAATTACTAAAAGTTCTAGGGGCAAAACTAAAAATAGTAAGAGTGAACATAGGGATGTTTTCGTCATTTCCAAACTTTTACCATATGGCAGTTGTAACACCTTAATAAACTCATACTATGCTTAAGTCGTGTTATAGCATTTTATTAATTGTTACTTATGCTCGCGAAAAACTAAACTTCGTTTATAAATTAAGTTATGTGGAAAATACAGTAAATCTTCTTTTTTGAAATAAATACATCATTGCTTTGCAGCATTTTGGAAAGTAAAGCCTTGATCGAGAAGATAGATAGAGAAAGAACATGTCACATAAAATACATATCCCAATATCATAAAACATGAGAAAAGTAAATAAATAGTAATTCACAAATACATTGCATTATATAGCTAATCATTATATCCATATGGGTTCATATACATATATATCAGCATTACATCGAAGGAGGCCCATGGTCGTGCCATGACCCAAATACTAGATACTAAATACAAACTTAAATTACAAAACTCATCACAAAAAGGAATATGAGAAGGTGTTGAGCGATGGTTGCTATAAGTCCCAAATTAGCTTCATCTGGCATCCTCCATCATACATCCACTCGTAGTGCGATGGCTCTAGGCTCTACTCCATTGGATGTGCCATCGGAATCTGGTGACGATGCGGAAAATAACTAGAGTGAGAAATGAGATTTCTCAGCAAGACTCGAACCCGACACTAAAATGTTATCATTATCATCCCAGCCACTTCGATTTTAGTAATGAACATAGTGAGCATTCATAAGGTTCAATTCTTAGGTTTTCGAAAACATAAATATCCGAAGCGGATTCAATTTTAACATGCCCTCTAATCATATATATCATAACATATATGGGAAGAAGTATAATTACATAAAATATGCATGGCGATGCTATAAGCTTCTCTTAACTTCTTCCTTTTAAGGGTTTGGACCGAAATCCCTTTTCTTTCCTTAACTTGACTTTATCTTAAGTTTTTTTCTTTTCATCCACTAAACATAAGTGGTAATGAGCTCATACCGTGGTCGTTGCCACTATAACTTTTCGGTACTTACACTAGCTGGGTCAAGCCATGCCTTATATAAGCCCTATCCCCTATACTCACACTAGCTGGGTCGATTCTATGCCTCATGTGAGTCATGGGTAAGGGGGGTTTCTTATTACGGGTCATCTCTTTTGAAGGATCACACCCTTAGTTCAATCTCTTCTTATTAATGCTTATGATGCAAAAATTATTCTAAGTCTATGAATTTTGCGGAATTTCAGCAGCATAACAGTTACACCGAAGCTTCCCAAAATTTTGCCAAACAAAAAATCCAATAGCACATATCATTAAGCATCATATCATCATCATAATCATATCATCATATTATCATATTGCACATAGACATAGATACATCACATTAAAGCGTTATGAGCTTAGCTTTGTAACTTAGGTACAAGCTTTTTAATTTGGTTGGCATCTCGTTTGGTTCTTTCATAAATTATAGGGCAAGTGTAACATCCCCACTTTAGTAAACGGAACGTAATGGAAACTTTGAATTATTCCCCTTAGACAGTGTGAGAATTTCTCAGGCAGCACTATGCCATGACGATCCTCATATTTGAAATTATAGGGTAGTGTAACACTGCCATTGAAAATACGGCACTGCCATATGTTAAAAATTAGAAAATGACAAAAATGCCCTTATCAACTTTTGTTAATTTCACTCTTGCCCAAAAGTTTTAGAAATTGTACTTTAACCCCAAGTGAATATTTCTACAATAACCCTAGAATTTATCTTGAAATGACCTTTATGTCCCTACATCTATAAGATTAGCAGAATGGGATTTTAGGCAAAGCAGAATCACGTGGTAAAATTGTAGAAGTTTAAGCCTCTACCGATTAGGCCATGGAGGCAGTCTGGTATGAAATGATGTGGGGTGCCCCTGGACTTGCTCAAAATTACGAAAATGCCATTAGTTACAGAAAATAGGAAACAGAAAGGCTCCGGATTTACGAAAATGTCTAATTTACTGTGTTAATTCACTTATTCGATTTCAATAGTTATGTAAGGGCAATTAGAGGTTAATTAAATATTAATCAAGAGTTAATAAAATATTAGTTAGAGAGATTAGGCTTAAGATAAATTAAAATGAACATGTAGACATCTTACAAAACTATTAAGTAATGTTTGACCGATTTGGAGAAAATCAGTGAAGATTCGGTATTTTAAACCACCAGAACCGAACCAGTAGAATTTTCTACTGGAATCCCTTTCTTAAGTGGCTGAAATTCAGCCACTCCTACCACATATGAGTGGCACCAAGTGTTGCTCAAGATAGTGGAAAAACTTGGCTTTACCTTAATCAAATTTTTATCGTTTTTGCCTAGTTGTTCGATTTTATTAACTATTTAAGATTAATTAATTAGCATTCGATTAAATTTTTACTTAGAGCCAATTAAGTATCATTTAGAGAAATTAGATATGAGAGAATTAGATTGAAAGCCTAGGAAACTTGATAGGATTTTTTTCCAAAACCAATTTACCGATTTAAGGGAAATCGGTAAGATTTCGGTACTTTGAATTGTCGGAATCGAACCAATAGAAATTATACTATGAAAACCCTAGGATCAATGGCTAGGATTTAGCCAAACCACTCCCTCATGTGGCACCTTGATCAGCCATTGAGGGAGGGAAGCTAAACCAAATTCTATGATGGAGTTACATCCACTAATCAAATGAAAACTTGCTTGAAAAGTTTTAATTTTTCTCTTCCTTCTCCCTTTAAATTTCGGCCTCTCCACAACCAACCTCACTTTCCCACTTTCCTTCATCTTCTTCCACTTCCTCTATGTAACATCCCCATATAACGTAATAGGAAATAATAAAAATAAACTTTTATTATTCACAATCTTACCCCTGAACTTTTTAGAAAATGACCTTTAGGTCCTTATATATTATTTACAGCCTTGCCCCTGAACATTTTGGAAAATGACATTTAGGTCCCTATATCAACAGGATTAGTAAAATAAGGTTTTAAACGAAGCAGAATCACATAGCGAAAATGTAGAAACCTAAACCTCGGCCGATTAAGCCACGGAGGTATCTATATGTGAAATGACATGGAATGCCCCTAGACTTATCCATAATTACGAAAATACCATTAGCCATGAAAAACAGAAAACAGAATGGCCATCAATTTGTAAAACGTTTAATTTACACCATTAATCGATTTATTCGATTTTAATGCATAAGTAAGTTAAATAGAAGTTAATTAAGGATTAATTAGGTATTGATTAGATGCTAATTAGAGAGTTAGAAATAATTAGAATAGAAACATATAAGACTTCACAAATTTCTTGAAAACCGATTTACCGATTTAAAGGAAATCGGTAAAATTACGGTATTTTAAACTGTCGGAACTGGACCAATAGAATTACAAGCCTAAAACCCTAGAATCTAAGGCTGATAACTCAGCCACCTTGCCCCATAAAAGTGGCGCCACAAGGCCACACTCTATGGAAAAGCTTGGTTGAATTTCAGCCAAGCATTTTGAACTAATTAAATTCAAGCCAAACCACCCAAAAAGCAATCAGATTTTTCAGCCCCTTTTGACTCCCATTCAGACCACATCCAATGCCACCTTTCTCCCCTCATTCAGCTCTCTTTCTCTCTTCTTTACACTCACAACTTCAGCCAACATCAAGCCAATCCAAGCCTTGCTCATCCAAGCCTTCAAATTCCAGCAAAATCACTTGGATCAAAGGTAGGAGTTTTGATTCTTGCACCAAATCCGTGGACTTGGCTGGCTGGGCTTGAATTATTTTCACCTTCTTTGATGTATTAAATGAATTTTTATGATGATATGTGATTAGTTTTCGGCTGTTGGTTTAACTCAAACCGAAGTGGAAGCAAGAAAGCATCAAAGTAGCAAGAGCTGATGGGTTAGAGAATCAAAAACCCTCGGCAGTCCGTACGGCGGAGTGTACAGATCCGTCTACAGCCGATTAAATTAGGTGAAACCATTTTTATATGAAACTAGACATCTAGGGCTTTCCATAGACATATCATATAAGGCTTTTGGATTAGTATTGAGAGAGTTATGAATTTTTGAATTTTGACCTAGGTTTTTAGCTCTGACTCTGGACAGACTGGGTTGTTCAGGATAGAAATCACTCTATACTACTTGGAAATGAATGAAACTAAATTTTTTAGAAAGCTTACACATAGGAGAATGTCCCATAAAAATTTCAGAGTTAGATAAGATCCCTATTGCTCCCAGTGATCCAAGAAAGTTGCCCCATGTCCAAACTGGACCAGAACAGAACAGTTCAGGAAGGTTAGCTTTCGGGGCTTATAACTCAAGCCCTTAAGTCAAATGGGATGGAACTTTTTGTAAATGAAACTTTGTTCTTTTAACTTTAATATGAGACCAATTTTGTATAATTTGAGACAGTTTTCGATTTATAGTGAATTTTTACTTTTAGGTGTCTGATTTTGGCTAGCCACTGGGCAGGCCGGGATAAAATATAAATATCTCAAGCTATAGATATCAAAATGAGATGGGACTAAAAGGGTTAGAAACTAGACACATAAGGCTAAAACATATACAAAATTGAGGTCCAAATGAGTTAAATAGCAATTATGGCTTGAATTATAAAGACCGGGTTGGTTAACTATGTTGAGGCAGAAACTTTGCCTTAATGAGATTATTGTTATTATGAATTCCATGTTGAAATATGTATGCAATGTTGTGACCTTTGTGATAGATTGATGTTTTAGTATACTAGCACTATTCACGGAGAAGCGGACTTGATCCGTTATGCTGCCGAAATTTCGGCAGAAATATGTGAATTATATGAATGTGATAAACATTTATGTGTTATGCTCATAAGATTTATATATGCAAGGATAATTTAAGCATAATATGAATATATTGAATGTGGGTCCCTTCATCTGGAGGTAGTTACGAGATCCCTCCTTGTGAAGGCAGCTAAATAAGATAAGATTTGGGTCCCTTCACCTAGAGGCAGTTGCACTTTGAGTCCTTCCATATGAAGGCAGCTAAAACTTTTGGGTCCCTCTATGTTGGAGGTAGATAGCCAATTGAGTCCCTCCGACCTAGAGGCACGTGGGTCCCCTTGTGGGTTAGTCGGTGTGACGACGGTCACGAGTCGAGCTGACAAGCTCACTCCAAGGCCAGGCTATCCAAGGGCAGTAAAGGCTAAAGACTAAAGACTCAAGATTAAAGATTAAAGCATATGCAAGCACCCCACTCATATGAGGCATGACATCGACCCAACTAGCGTGAGTATAGGGGCTAGGACTTACATGAGGCATGGTATAACCCAGCTAGTGTAAGTACCGAATGAAGGTCCCATATTCCTAAGGAACGTGACATGGTGATCACGCTCTGATGGGGTATGACATGGTGATCATACTCTAGGATGTGGCATGTAAAGATTTTATGATGAAAAGGAAGCAAAAGAAAGAAAAGTAAACTTATGTATATGCATGAATTTAAGTACAAGTAAAGTTATATGCAGATGTTATGTCCCCAGTATATTGATGCTATTGTATTTTATTATGTTTCAGTTACTATTCCTAATATAATTCATGAAACTCCCAAATTGCCAAGTGTATGAGTAAAATGAACTTTGCTTCGGAAAGTATATTTTTGAACTATAAAATTAAACAGTTTGTATAGCATGTTCACCTTTTTCATAATAAATCGAAGCAAACTGGAGATGACAACGATGACACAACATATGTTAGTTTAATGAATCCTATTGAGAATTTATAATTCTCACCCCTATGTTTATTTCCATGTTATATCCAGATAGTTCAGAAGTCCCGAAGAAGGTCCTCCAAGGCGGAGTTGACTAATAAGATCGACGGTGGCCGAAGGCTGCTGCCAGACAAGGTCCGATTAAGTGGCAGTAACAACTCCTAGATGAGGTATTATGACTTAAGCATAGTACTGTACTCGGGAGGGTGTTACACCTCTCATCCCCAAACTCAAGCTCCAACCATCAACTTCACTCCAAGATCAAGTTCCACCAAGATTTCACACTACCAAGGTAGGAATTCCAACTTCTTTTCTTGTTTTCTTTGAACTGGGATGATTGGGACTCCACCTTCTTCCTTCCTTCTTGTATGATTATGATGTTATCTTGAGTGATGATGATGAATTAAGGCTGGTTTAAGTTGTATATATGAGTTTGAATTGAAGATTGGGTGGATTGATTTAAGGAAAACATGAATTCAAGAAGAATTCAAGAAGCTGTTAGGGTTTTCCCCTCGATAGTCCGTACGGTGGAGTGTACGACTCTGCCTACAGCTGTTTGAAGTTAATGAATCTATTTCTATATGAAACTAGACATTCAGGGCTTTCCATACATATAAAATATAAGGCCATTGGATTAGTTTAGAATTAGTTATGAATTTCTGAAATTTAACCTAGAAATCTGGATTCTTATCCAAGCAGTATGAGTTGAGAAGACTATAACTCATCCTACACAACTCGAAATTGAGTGAATCCAAGGTTATTTGAAAGCTAACATGTAAGGGAACATCTCATAAAAATTTCAGAACCAGATTCATTGTCATCTATTCCCATCACACCAGTGAAATTGACTTAAGTTTAAACCAGGATAAGATGGTGTAGTCCAGAAGGGTCAAGTTTCGAGACTCATAACTCAAAATATAATCACGCAAATGACATGAAACTTAATTTAGTTAAAATCTTGTTTTGTTAGCTTTCATTTGATGTAAATTTCGAATGATTTCACCTAGATTTCTATTTTTAGTAAATTTTCACTTATAAGAGCACAATTCTAGCTAAGAACAGGATAGCCTAAGGAAAAATACTTATATTTTGTGTTATACAAATCAAAATGAGATGGGACAAAAAGGATTGGAAACTAGACACATAAGGCTATGACATATGCAAAATTTAGACTTAGATGAGATGAATTGAGCAAAGAGTGGATTATAATAAAATTGGGCAGAATAGGAGGGAGTAAACTGAAAACCCCATAGATGCTTGAATTGAACTTGATGAATGATGCAATGAATATCTATATAATTGCTGATCCATATTGAATTGCAGGTTTGAAAGATTGTACTGGTTGTCTGGCACTATTCATGGGGAAGCGGACTCGATCCGTTATGTTGCCGAATTTTCGGCAGGAATTTATGAGAACTTATGCTATTGGTGATTATGCTTTGAATATATTTACATTTACATGTCATGTTCATGCACATCATGCATGCAAGCATAATTATAATATGATATGAGAAATAAGGTATGAGACATATTCATGAATGCACCAAGCGTCCGCATGCATGACAAGATATGAAAAGGAAAAAATAATAAGAACTTGCAAGAAAAACGTACCAAGCTATCACATGAGGCATGGCATAGACCCAGCTAGCGTGGCCCAGAGCGATACTGTCTAAGACTTGGGTCAGCCCTCGACCATATTTAAAGGGAATAGACCGGTGTGAGGGTCGGGGAAAGTAAACCCGCCACTCATGTATAGGTATGAACTCGGACCTGAAAAGCAGGCTATTACCTAGGGGTGAGAGAGGCCATTCACCTCTGGGGGACCAAGTACAGAAAAGAGCAAGATCAAATTGCAAGTTAAAGAAATATACGAATTAAGTCAAGTGCACTTGTATACATACAAGTACAAGCATCTTTATGTGCATCTTCAATTATCCCATTAAGTCATAATGCTTTTATGATTCTTGTTGAAGCATATTATACTATTCGTATTTCTATGTCTGTCATATGAAATGGCAAGTGGCTATTAAAATATATCCTGCTTCGAGTAAGGTGTTTTTAACTTAAAATTGAACCACTATTTATTTATATGTGCTCATATTTTCATAATAAATCGAAGCGGCTGGAATGTTTATGATGACGCTGTAAGATTGGTTTGAGTTTATGTACTGAGAACCTTAAGTTCTCACTGCCTACTTGTATGTTTTTTCTTTTCCGTAAACATTGCAGTACCCAAGTTGGAAATCAAGTGCGAAGTGGAGTACTGGGCCTTTCATTGAGCAAGGATCGGGCGTAAGCCAGACCAAGAAACTATTGAAGCTTGCTAACGACTAGTCGGATGTAGACGTTGTGTACTACGTCAGTTACAATTTCTTTAAAAGTGTAATTATTTTATTTTCTATGTACCAAAGATTATTACTCAGTAATAAAGTGAGTAGTTAAAGGGTCATGTATTATATTTTTCATATTTTAAAGATTTCTTAGCATACTAACAACCTTTTAATATAACTCCATAACTCGAGCATGACTTATATGATAGAGGTTGTTATAGCAAGTACCGCCTATCATTTCTCTTAAACCTTTTTAAGTTGAATTATTAAGTTTCCATTATCTTAAATTAACAGTCTTAGTGTGCTTAAATAAGATTCTCATTAGTGCTAAAAATTTTACCTTAACCAGTTTTTACTTTTACCGCAAGGCAGTAACTTTAAAAATTCACCATAATTCGATATTTTGTTGTTTTAACTTGATTTTTGGTGGGGTTGTATATTTCTGAGTCTATTTTTAAATGAAATAAATACCACTCAAAAATTCCTTCTGTAACTTGAGTTATACGCTTTTTACTTTGGCTGCTTAGACTTAAAAGTTCATCTCGGGTCAGTGGCTTGTCAACTCCACTGAGAGTTCCTCATATGGAATCTGACAAAACTGTTTTATGGAGGTGTTCCCTATGTCTTATCTTTCAGAAAAACTTAGTCCCACTCAAAAATGTTTTTTATAACTCGAGTTATGCATGTTTTAGTACCGACTGCCTAGACAGAAACACATCTAAAGACAGTCCATTTCAAAAATTCATGTCTCCTATGTTTCAAAGCCAAAGTTCACCTATTTTATATGTATGAAAATCTCTCTGAGTCTACTTTTACCAAAAATTAGTCTTATTACATTTTGAGTTTTGTAGAGCGAGTTATCTAGCACGCATTTCAGACTGCCCGAATTCCAGCTTAACTAGTTTTTGTGTTTTCCATTTCTAACTTGTGGAGATGTTGCCATCCCACTTCAAACCACTATTTTTATGTTTTATCTCATCATCATATTCAAGGTTTTAACCAGCAAATCAGTATTTTAGAATAAAAACAAAGTCAGATACATAAAAACTATCATATCACATAATCTGATTTTAAGACAACATTTTTAACAAGGCAAGAAAAGCTCATAGAACAAGATATGGTCATGAGACCTTGAAGTAAGTCCTAAAACCACCTAGCTATGAAGAGATTAGGGGTTCTCGTACTTGAAAAATATATGAAAAAGAAGGGTTGGAGTCACTACTAAAGACGGCTTCTTGAAGAATTTGGAGTGTGGAAAAGGTTGGAGAGAGTCTTCCTCCTTGAAAACTTGGAAATGGAGCTTGCGTGTGGGTTGTCTTGTTTCTCCAAAGACCAAAAATGGTGGTCCTTGAAGAGGTTGTGAGGGTGGTGATGGAAATGAGGTAGAAGGTAGTAAGGAAATTGGAAGAAGAACAAAGAGAGTTGGAAGAACAAAAGAGTAGGGATGAGACTTGGAGAGAGGAGAGAGCTTTGCGTCTTGAGAGAGAAAATAAAAAAAATGAAATGAGGGGGGAGAGAGAAGGGGCTGATGGTACAAAATTGAGGGGGGAAGTGATGTGATTTTGCTTCTTCCAACAAGCAAGAGAGTGGGAGGAAACCTTGGGGTAAAAGCAAGAGTTGTATTTCCTTTGAGTCTTGGCACTTGGGTAAAGATCATTTAGTATTTTTCAAGTGGTTAAAGGTAAGGACCCCTCTTGGGATTGGTTTGATTGAATAAGATCACTCTATGTGGCATAATCCTAATAGAGGGAAGTACTTCTCTTGTCTTGACTAAAAAGATACTACTAACATAGACCCTTGATCTAAGAGTGCATGATGAGAAGGCAATTGGATGGTTGGATTTTGCTATTGTCCTTGGCCAAAATTTGGTGCATCGATTAGGAGAAATTTTTAAATTTTCAAAGCTATTAGAATCACCTAAGTTGTTAATTAATTTGATTAGTTAAATTGCTCTTTAACCAATTTCGGTTAATTACACTTTTAAGACGTTTTTCCTCTAAAAGAATTGCTCTTATGAATTATATAATTAGGGTGTAAGAAGTAATCTATCTCAATTGATTAAGGTAAAACAATTGTATTATACTTAATTAATAAGATTGGATTAGCTTAATTATATTTCTAAGTTACGAATTAATGAGGCTCGAATAATTAGGTTTTAATTAAAACATTTAGTGCATTATGATTCAATTATTGATTTAACTTAATTTACTAAGCTCTTGCTCATCGAGATTAGCCAATTAGTCCTCAGTTAATCATTAACTTCTCTAATTAGCCAAGATTATTAAGCTAATTAGCTTAGACAAAATTGGGGATGTTACATCAATGCCATATTTCTAGCGGCAGTGTTATGCTATCCTATAGTTCTAAATGTGAGGATCGTCATGGCACAGTACTGTCTGAGAAATTCTCACACTGCGTAAGTGAAAAATTCAAGGTTTCAATTACGCTATATTAAAGAAAATAGGGATGTTATAGGCGAGTAAGAAGTGAACACTTCTCATGAATTCGAAACTCGAAACTAGTGAATACTCTCATAACTTGGAGCTCGATATCATTCGAACAACTAAGCAGTGAATGCAATGTTAAAGTGCACATAAATCGGAACTCGGAAACTTCTGCTTGAACTTGAAACTCATAGACTTAATTACCTCCTATTATGCTTAGAACTCGGAAACGTGGGAACCTCTTATTCTGCTTGAACTTGGATCTTGAAAACTTGGGGAAACAATGAAGTAGTGAAAGGGATCTCAGAACTCGGAACTTCTTAGATTTTGAGGTAAGTTATTATTAAGGTTGGAGATTTTTTTGGTTCACATGAACCTAGAAGTTGGTCAGCCTAGAGTTGTTCTGCTACCATGAGATCGGGTCTCAAAAACCTGGACTTCCAAAAGATTGCAAACTTGCTTGAAGCCGCATCTCGATCTAGTTAGGAGGAATCTAAGTTGGTGCAGTAGAAATGCTTTGAAGGACTTGAATTCAGAAATCGGATATCAAAAGTTGGACTCCACCATCCAAGTTGAAGTAAATAGCCATTAAACTTGGATTTTTCCTAATTTTTATTATACAGCAATGCCATAATTCTAATGGCAGTGTTACACTTCTCGAAGTTTCTAAGTGTAAGCATCATTATGGCAGAGCGTTGCTTGAGAAATTCTTACATTGCCTAAGTAGAATAAAGCAAAGTTTCCATTATGTTATATTAGGAAAAACGGGATGTTACACATTTAAAGAAAATGGAAAAGCAAAAAAAAAAAATCTTGAAGTTTTCTTTAATGGCCTAGAAGCCTATTGCAAATGAATAGAATCCTTTTTCTTCCTCCAAAAGATACAAGAATTTTTCACTTAATTTATACAAGCCTGCACATAAAGTAGGCCCTGCTTTGTCATTGCTCAAAGCATAATTGGAGGTATAAATTCATAAATAAGTATATAATGAATCCAAATAATTAAATGTGAAAATTGCACTTTATCCCTTGATTTATAAGCCACATGCACTTTAATCCCTAAACTTTAAAAATATGCAAATCGATCCCCTGAATTTTTCTGAATATGTATTTTAGTCAAAATAAATATATTATGTCCCCTAAACTTTTTAAAATATACAATTTGATATCCTAAATCTTCTTGAATGTGTGATATTTTTGTTAACAATTGATAGAAAAATTAACTGAATGGTTAATTTGCGCATTCAGGATAGTTTAGAGGATCGATTTGCATATTTTTAAAGTTTAAGGACTAAAGTGTACATGATCTATAATTTAGAAGTAAAGTATTTTTTTCCCTAATTAAATAACTAGCTGCTCAAAATTGTAATTCACAAAGAAACAGCATGTGAGGACTGAATTTTTTATGCCAACTTAAAAACATATGTAATATTGATAGAATAAGTGAAAAATAATCCATATGATTATATGTTAACATGCCTTGTTAGCGAATAACAAATAGGTTGTGCAATGTAAAATTTAAAAAAGAAAAAAAATCTTGTATGTCCAAGTTTGTACAATATTTAATAATTTATTCATTTGGTACTTTTTTTTTTTGTTGGGTACAAATTTGGTATTGTTTAATGATAGATATAACGTCCAAAAAAAAAAAAGTTGATAGATATGCTTTATAAGTGGAATCATTTATTTGCATCATTGTAATTCTTTACGACTACATTTCCACTTAAATTTTTTGTAAAAAAATTAATTAATTTCATTTCTAAAACGATGCTCCAGTCAGTTGACGATTTTTTGTATTGTAGAACTTTTCAGAAGCTCAAATCAATGTCTCATCCCATTTTATCAGCTTCTTGTCTTGCCATCTTCTTAACTTCTTTCATATCTTATAGCATCTTATCTTGATTATTTTCTCCTCAATTATCAAAATATAATTATTTAAAGTCTTGCACAAATAATTTTTGTGAGATATCACATGTACACATCAAGATTATCATACATTATATTTATTACCAGGCTTTTTCTTCCATGTTTATAGTTAAGTTTGGAGTATTGCATCCTCACAATGGAAGCAATTTTTTTTTTCTTGGTCAAAGATATCTTACTAGAGAACCATGTAGGAAAGTCGAGGGAATTCAGTTTAATAGCTGGGAGTAAAAAGTTGTCTCCATTTTTCAATTTTTGCATTGGGGATCCAAGTGTTAATTTCAAAGGATTTCAATATTCTAGTAGAGATTTGAATCGCCTCTATCTAATTTTCATGTGTTTGTACATTTATAAAATCTTCGTTAACACACTAAAATCCCCAAAATATAGTACTAGGATCTCTAATAATATTATGACGAAAAAATAAAAGTGTGGAGAAATAACTTTTCATTCCCTGCTACTGAATTGAATTTTCCGACTTTTCTATACTGTTTTCTCATAAAATATTTTCATTTGAAAAAAATTCACATACATTGTAAGAATGGAGTACAACTTTTTTCTTTTCTTTTTTCGGATATGTTCAGTACAACAACTTTAGTCGTGTGGATGGGAGAACACTCCTTATTATCAACATAAAGTTTATCGAAACGCATAGATTAATATTAGGCTAACAAGCCAATCTGCACCCAAAGAAAAAGAAAAAAAGGGGGAAAAAAACTAGAAGTTTTCTTTAATAACCTAGAAGCCTATTACAAAAGAATAGAATCCTTTTTCCATTTCCTTTTTTTTTTTTTTGGGGTTGGGGGGGGGGGGGAGGGGGTCTTTGAGGCCTTCTCATAGGCCATAGTTTAGGCTCCAGGAATGTTTATTTGGAGCTTGAGTCAATTAGTGCTCTTTGGCTTATTAGGCAGGACACTACTAGAATTTATTGAAATAGCGACCGATTTAACGACCGAAAAATTTTGGTCGCTATTTTTATATTTAACGACTGATTTAGCGACCGATTAAGAAAATAAATGTACATGGGTCGTACCATGAAAAATCGGTCGCTAAATCAGTCGCTAATTTTTTTAGTGACCGATTTAACGACCGATATACATGAGTTAGAATGAGCTTCAAAATCGGTCACTAAATCGGTCACTAAAGTTGAAATTAGCGACGAATTTAGTGACCTATTTTGAAAGCATATCATCATTGCTACTCTAATAAAATAGGTCACTAAATCGGTTACTAAAATTGACGTTAGTGACCGATTTAGTGACTGATTTCCTATACATAAATTGTTCCTTCTATAATAAAATCGGTCACTAAATGGGTCACTAATTTCAATTTTAGTGACCGATTTGGTGACCAATTCACTAAATAAATAAATTTACCTTCCCAAATATAATCGCTCACTAAAATTGAAGTTAGTGACAGATTTAGTGACTGATTTCGAAAAATGTAATTGTCCCTCCAATATTAAAATCGGTCACTAATTTCAATTTTAGTGACCGATTTACTAAATATCTAAGCTTGCCTTCACAACTATAATTGTAACATCCCCAATTTTTGTCTAAGCTAATTAGCTCTGTGATCCTAGCTAATTAGAGAGGTTAACGATTAATTGAAAAATTAATCGATTAATCTCGAGAGCAAGGGCTTAGAAAATTAAAGGCAAGTCAATAAGATAAGTGCAAGTCAACGATTAATTAGAAAATTCAACAATTGAAGCATAATGTATTAAAGATTATACTTAAAAGCCTAATTGCCCAATCCTTATTAATTCATGAATTAGAACATAAAATCAAGGTGATCTAGCCTAATTAACTAAGAGCACATAAGCATCACATCTTAATCACATGAAAACTAATCCTCATATCTTCTTTACATAATTAAGGAGGAAAAATCCTTTTCGATAAAAATGTGTTAATGGCATAATTAAACCAATTGAATTAATTCACATTTAGATAAGTATAACAATTATAAAGATATAGAAACTTCCCTTTAATTATTGTTTAAAAGTTTGGTCAAAGCAAGAGCCACATCTAACCATTCAATTGCCTTCTCATCATACACCACTAGATCAAGAGTCCATGTTAGTAGAACCCTTAAGTCATGACAAGAGTTGTACTCTCCTTCATCAAGATTGTGACACTTGGAGTGATCACAATCATCCAATGCCAATCCAAAGGTAGCTCATGCTTTTAACCAATTGACAAAAACACCACAAAGCCTTTTACCCAAAACACCAAGACTCAAGAGAAACACAACTCATCCTTTTACCCCATGGTTCCTAGTCTCTTTGCTTGCAAAAGAAGCAAAATCACATCACTCTTTTCCCTTCCCTTTTTGCGCCATCAGCCTCTCCTCTCTCCCCCTCACTTCATTTTTCATTTCCTCACCCAAAGACACAAAGCTCTCTCCTCTCTCCAAGTCCCTTTCCTACTCTCTTGTTCTTCCAATCTTCCTTGTTCTTTTTCCAATCTCTCTACTATTTCTCACTTCATTTCCATCACCACCATCACCATCGCTTCAAGGACCACCATTTTTGGTCCTTGGAGAAGCAACCCACTCATACACAAGCCCTGTAACATCCCCATTTCTACCTAAGCTAATTAGCTCGGTGTTCCCGGCTAATTAGAGAGATTAGCGATTAATTGAGAACTAATCGACTAATCCCGAGAGCAAGAGCTTAGTAAATTAAGTCTAGTCAACAATTTAATCATAATGTCCTAAGCGTTTTAATAAAACCTTAATCGTCTAATCCTTAATTACTCGAAGGTGCCAAAACAAAAGTAAGACAATCTAACCTTACTAATTAAGTTTATAATGATTAAGACACTTAAGATAACTTTTGAAAAATTAAACCCCAAATCAAGCGTATGCTTAACCGTAATGCAAGACATCATAAAAAGTGTAATTGACAAGAGTTAACTCATTGGTAATTAAGCCAATTAAGTTAAGTTACATTTAAATAATTCTAATAACATTTAGAGATAAAAGTTCTTCCATGCACATGCCCTAGAAAGACATACCAAGGAGAAGCAACATCTCACCCTTCATTCAAACTCTTTAATCCTACACCATTAGATCAAAAGCCAAGACTAGGATCCTTGTCATCCACCATTAGATCTTGACACTTGGATGAGTCTTAGACAAGCAACCAAATCCTAAGAGGGGTACTCCCCTTTAACCCCTAGAGAAAAGCATAAAATGGACATTAGAATGCCTCCAAGACTCAAGGAAAAACAACTCACCCTTTTACCCCAAGGTTTTTCCACTCTCTTGCTTGTTGTAAGAAGCAAAGTCACATCACCTTTTCCTCCCTCAAACTTGCCACCTTCAGCCATATCTCTCTCCTCCATTAATTTTTCATTTCCTCTCCCAAAGACACACACAAAGCTCTCTTCTCTCTCTTCAATTTCAAATTCTCCTCCTTCTCTCTAAACTCTCCAACTTCTCTCTAGAATCCTCCCACTTCTCTCATCCTTTCCTCTCCTCATCCCACTCACAAACTCTTCAAGAGCCACCATCTCTTGCTCTTGGAGAATCAAAGACAATCACATATCAAGCCTCTTTCAAGATCCAAGAGGAGGAGCCCCACCACCACCACCACTACCATCTTTTCCATCACAAGTTCCTTCAAAGAAAGCTTCTTGGTAGTGGCTCTAAACCCTTTTTCTCTCTTGTTTTTCAAGCTTTAGAACTCCTATGCTCTCCATAGCTAGGTGGTTTTAAAGATTGATTATGGGCATCATGGCCATTCTTGTCATAAAATGAGATGTTGTTGCTTGTATGGTTGTTTGTTGAAAACATGTTTTCGGTTTGGTGTGATGCATGGCTGAACTCAATAGTTTTGAACTCCAACATGTTAGTTTTTCACCGATCTTTCATGGTATATGGGTGTTTTATAACTTGAGAATGTTTTCTTGAAAGTGAGGTTGAGTGTTTTGGAGAAAACATGAGAAAAGTCAAAACGTGAAATCTGGATTTTCTGACAGTCTGTAAACCGAACGGTATAACTTTTTCCAGAAAACTCAGAAATTAGTGGAACCAATTTTATATGAAAATAGACTCAGAGAGCTTTCCATACATATAAAATATATAAGATTCGGAGTTAAAATGAGTGAGATATGATTTTTCAAAGAGGACTGTTCTCGGATTGGTTTCTGTCTGGGCAGCCTACACTAAAATGTGTATAACTCGAGCTACAAAAATGATTTTTGAGTGATACCAAGTTTAATTGAAAGCTAAGACATAGAGGAACAAACCCCTAAAACAGTTTTCTCAGATTCCTTCTGAGCAATTATAATGAGAAGTGACAATCCACTGTACCGGAGTGAACTTAGAAACTGAACAAGTCAGAATAAAGTATGCATAACTGGAGTTAGAAAATGAATTTTTGAGTGGGACTTGTTTTGTTAAAAACTAGACTCAGAACCCTATAAGCATATAAAATTTCGCATTAAAATGATAAAATACCAATTTATGGTGAATTTTTAAAGTTACTGCCTAGGGTAAAAGTAAAACTGTCAAAACTTAACCTTAAGTAAGACTAGGCATAAATGACTTAAAAAGGTAAAAGGCCTTAGCCTAAAAGAAATGAAACTTCATAATTCACTTAATGAAGATGAGATAGAATAAAATACTAAGCTCACCTAGTCCTTAACAAAAGAAACGAATAAAACGAAAATCGAATGCAAATGTAGTTAATGTACTCGATTACGTTCATAAGATTATAATCAAACTATAATGCAATACCTAAGCTATAAATCTTCCAAATTAAAATATGGAGATCATATAAGTCAAGTTAGAATAATTGAGGAGTAGGAATCAATAAAACGAAAGCCAATGTAAAAGCTTACACCTAATTTACTAAGCTAAGCTCATAAGACTTTGCTTGAGAATATGCCTATGTTTAGGTTGCAAGCATGATGTGATGATGATGTGATTATGATGCCATGATAATGATGATATGATATGATGATATGATATGATCTTTGTGATCTTGGTATTACATCTGGCAAAATTTTGGGAAGCTGCGGTATAGCCGTTATGCTGCCGAAATTTTGTAGAAATTATGGACTTAGAAATATTTTGCATCATAAGTTTAATAAGAAAAGATTGGATAATGTGTGATCCTTCAAAAGGGAAGGTGACCTAATCTAAGTTCCCCTCACCCACGACTCACATGAGGCATGGCATGACCCAGCTAGTGTGAGTATAGGGGATAGGGCTTACATGAGGCATGGCATGACCCAGCTAGTGTAAGTACCGAAATTCTATGGTGGCGACGGCCACGGTATGAGCTCATTACCACTTATGTTTAGTGGGTGAAAAGAAAGGACTTAAGATAAGTCAAGTTAAGGAAAGAAAGGGACTTCGGTCCAACCCAAGTAAAGAACATAACTCTCAATCTGTTTATGTATGTTATGAATAGTCATATAAGCTTTCATGTATGCCATGATGATGTTAATACAACGAGGATAAGTACTAAAAATGGGATCCACTTCGGATAGTAACGTTTTTCGAAAATCAAATAATTGAACCTATTGTATGCCCACAGTTTTCATTTAAAAACCGAAGTGGCTGGGACGATGACGATGACACCGGTGTCGTGGTCGAGTCCTACTGAGAAATCTTATTTCTCATCCTAGTTGTTTTTCCGTCTCGTCACCAGATACTCATGGAGCCTCACGTGACGTGGAGCATGGAGCCTCCCCACCATGAGTGGGCCTACGATGAGGACGCCCACGCTATCATGGCCACGACCACCACGATAGTTCGCACCTACTTCTATCCGGGTCGAGTTTTTGAACAAGAGGAGCCAGAGATCCCGCCAGCCCCCGTGGACGTATCATCATCCCGCCTTGGACAACCGCTGGGTCCTTGGGATTTTCCGCCCGAGCCATTGCCCGAGATCAAGATGGAGCCTATGTCTCCCGGTCTACCCATAGCCGAGCCTGTGCCGCTGCCAAAGGTTCCCGTGGTCGATGTGAGTTCGACGGCCACCCCTAGGGCCGCAGCAGCTTCGCCGCCACTCCCCGAGTATCGGCCTGTTGCATCTGAGGAGGATCCCTCCGAGGCACGTTCTTCGGTGGGCAGCTATGTTCCAGGCCGTCGCATCCGTCGTATCGAGGTGATTAGCCGGCACCCCCGCATCATTCGCACCCCACGCGTTCCTCGAGGCCGAGCAGCATGGGGGAATAGACATTCGAGGACTTGAGTCCGTTCGATGGAAGGGCATGGAAGGGACAGAGAGACTAGCATATGCCTACGTGGGCTTATTTTGATTTGCGCTCCTTAACTCTTGTACTTCATTTTGTATTGTATCTCATCAGACTTGTGTACCTTTGATATTTGGGGCCATGGCATGACCATGAGTTTCCTTTATATGTATTTGTTTGGATATTATGAGATTAAGTATATTATGTAATTGATGTTATAATTTGAATGTATGACTTTATGATTTATCTCATTTTCCTTCCATTTATATCGAAATCTCTGCGATACGCTCGTTTACTGCTATCTTCTCGTGCAAGGCTTTACTTTTCAAAAGCAACGACATATTTCAAAAAAAAATTTTACTGTATTTTCCGCGTAATTTAATTTTAAGTGAAGTTTAGTTTTCCACGAGCATAAGTAACAACTAATAAAACGCCGTAATACGACTTAAGCGTAATATGGATTTATTAGGGTGTTGCAAGCCCCATTTTCAAGCCTTCAAGAAGGAAGACTCTCCCCAACCTTCTCCACCTTCAAAATCCTTCAAGGAAGCTCTCTTTGGTAGTGACTCTAACCCTTCCTCTCCATATATTTTTCAAGAACTAGAACCCCTAAGCTCTTCATAGCTAGGTGGTTTTAGGACTTGCTTCAAGGTCTCATGACCATTTCTTGTTCTATGAGCTTTCTTGTCTTGTTGAAAAGTGTTGTTTTGAAAGAAAATCTTGTGGCATGATGGTTTTATGTGTCTTGCTTTATTTTGTTTCAAAATACTGATTTGGTAACTAAAACATTGATGATAATGCTGAGATAAACACATGAAAATGGTGTTTTAAAGTGATATAACAATTTCTCCATAAGCTTGAAGTGAAAAACTTAAAAACTAGTAAATCTGGAATTCTGGCAGCCTGTAAAGCGTGCGGTATGTTTATTGCTAAAAAACTCAAAATGCAATAAAACTAATTTTCTGTGAAAGTAGACTCAAAGATCTTTTCATACATATAAAATATGCGAGATTTGGTTTTAAAATGAGAGAGATATGAATTTTTAAAATCTGCTGTTCCTGGATGGGTTTCTGTCCGGGCAGTAGGTAATAAAACGTGTATAACTCAAGCTATACCTAACATTTTTGAGTGGGACCAAGTTTGTTGGAAAGCTAAGACATAGAGGAACATCCCCATTAAACAGTTTTGTCAGATTCTTTGTGAGGAGTTCACAGTAAATGTTAAAAGTCACTGACCGGAGGTGAACTTTCAAATCTGAACAGTCAGAATAAAATGTGTATAACTCAAGCTACAAAATGAATTTTCGAGTGGGGTTTATTTTGTTTAAAAATAGACTCAGAGAAGTACAATCATACCAAAATTCGAAATAAAAGAGTAAAAGATGAAATTATGGTGAATTTTGGAAGTTACTGCCCCACTATAAAAGTAAAACTGGTTAGGGTAAAAGTTAAATGTTAATGAAGAATGAGCTTTAAGACATTAATACCCTTACATTAAGTATTGGAAAACCTTCATAATCCAACATAAAAAGTTTTAAAGAGGACAATATATAAGGTTGGCCCTAGGCCAAATAAAAGGATTTATACAAGAGACAACCTCAATTAAAAGCTTGCACCAAATTTGCTAAGCTAAGCTCATAAGACTTTGTGTGATATGTATGCCCTTATGTGTCCACAGGATGACACTGATATGATATGATATGATGATGATGATTATGACAATTATATGATGATGATGACATGATAATGATAATGACGATATGATATGATATAGTATGCTATGATGATGATGATGGCATGATAATGATAATGATGATATGCTATGATGCTGTGATACTGGTTTTCTGTTTGGCAAAATTTTGGGAAGCTTCGGTCTAGCCGTTATGTCACCAAATTTTGTAGAAATTGTGGACTTAGAAATATTTTGCATCATAAGCTTTAATAAGAAGAGAAAGTAAACTAAGAGTGTGATCCTTCAAAAGGGAAGGTGACCCAAAGTAAGTTCCCCTCACCCACGACTCACATGAGGCATGGCAAGACCCAGCTAGTGTGAGTATAGGGGATAGGGCTTACATGAGGCATGGCATGACCCAGCTAGTGTAAGTACCGAAATTTTATGGTGGCGACGGCCACGGTATGAGCTCATTACCACTTATGTTTAGTGGGTGGAAAGAAAAGGACTTAAGATAAGTCAAGTTAAGAAAAGAAAAGGGACTTCGGTCCAAACCCTTAAAGAGAAAAAGTTAAGAGAAGCTTATAGTACAGTCATGCATGTTTCATGTGATTATACTTATGCCCATGTATGTCATGATATAAATGATTAGAGAGTATGTTAAAATTGAATCCACTTCGGATATTCATGTTTTCGAAATCCTAAGAACTGAACCCTATGCATGCTTACTGTTTTCATTATAAAACCGAAGTGGTTGGGACGATGACGATGACACCTCCGTGTCGGGTTCGAGTCCTACTGAGAAATCTTATTTCTCACTCTAGTTACTTTTCCGCATCGTCACCAGAATCCGATGGCACATCCGGTGGAGTAGAGCATGGATCCCTGACACTGTGAGCGGACGGACGATGTGGGACGCCAGACGAAGCTATTTTGGGAGTTATAGCGATCGTCACTTTGCAATCTTCGTATATTCCTTTTTGAGATGAGCCTTGTCCTTGAAGTTTGTACTTAGTATCTTGTATTTGGATCATGCCATGACCATAAGCTTTCTTCGATGTAATATATATATATATTATGAACTCATATGGATGTAATGATTAGTTAATTAATGCAAGGTATTTGTGAATTTCTATTTATTTACCTTTCTCTTGTTTTATGATATTTGGATATTTATTTTATGCGACACACTCTTTCTCTACCTACCTTCTCGCTCAAGGCTTTACTTTCCAAAGCGATGACGCATTTCAAAAAAAAAAATCCTACTGTATTTTCCACGTAATTTAATTTCAAGTGAAGTTTAATTTTTCACGAGCATAAGTAACAACTAATAAAACGCCGTAATACGACTTAAGCGTAGTATGGGTTTATTAGGGTATTACAATAATCGGTCACTAAAGCAGTGTAACACCCTACTTATTTAATGTTATGCTTAAGTCATAGCATGAAATTAAGTAGTTTGTGTTACTGTGTTAATATTCTATTTACGTTTCTTTTATCCGAATCATTTGGGGGAAATGGGATGTCATACAATGAACGTGATAGAGTTTATCTCGTTATAACCACACAGTAAGCATAAATAACACACATACTATCAACTGCATATAGGTATATATATATATATATATATATATATATATATATATATATATACAGGAACCACTGTTTTGATTTACAGACAAGTTTTAAAATAGGATACATAAGTGGGGTCGGGTACCAAAAAGAAACATAAGACCCATGTCAGTCGATCCGATCCTACGTGGTCCTCAGTAGACGTTCAAATCTATCACTGCATGTATGACCCAAAGCCGCATACTACCAAAACAGGGTTATCTTTGCATAATACGGCTGTGGTGACCTACTCAGTCAGGTAGCCGTTGGCCACACCCGGCCCGGCTGGTGAGTAGTCAGGAACTGATCCGGAGGAGGAGGAAGATGAGCCGGTGGCCTCCGAGGGGTCGCTCTCAGAGCTGAGCGGGATATCTGGTACTACCTGCGGAGGTGACTCCGGTACAGGGTCAGCAGGGGCTACAGGTGCTGCAGGTGTAGGGGGCGCTGGTGGAGGATGTGCCGCGTACAACGGGATCTCAGAGTATGGGGTGGTAGGATCAAAAGCAGGATGGTGTAAGGGGATAGTAAAATCCCTATCACTAAATAGATACAAGCGAAACTGGCAAGAGCCGGCTATATACAATGAGCCTACTGCCGGATCATGGTGGAGCTGCAAGTCTGGAATCTCAACGAAAAGGGTAGCTGTCGTGTCCATCGTCCATGTCTGAGAATGAGGCGGAAATGCGAAGCGAGGTGAGAACTTGGAGAAATTCTCAGTAGGGTTTGCATATAGTGTATACTGACCTCGCGTTCATTCTCAGTTGCCTCGGGTTTTATGAAATTTTCTTAAAACATGAGATTAAACTTAACTACATATACTTAGTAAGGTTGAGAAAAATGTCTAGTCCGAGGCAAGGTTCAGTTTTACTCAAATAACATAAGAAACAGAATAAACCATCAATACTAATACACAGGACAAAGGGGCAAGATAGTGTATATACAACCACAAGTAAACACAACGGACAAACTGCAAACAGTATGCAATGATATGTTAAATGCAGCCATGCACTTGATGTAATTATGCAAATCTCATTCTTCATAACTTTTCCTCTTACTTGTCATCATTTTCCATCACTTGGTCCCCTGGGAGTTCTTGGCCATTTTAGACTCTTGGGTAATAGTCTGCTTATCAGGATCGAGCTCGTTCCTATACAGGAATGCCGGGTTTACTTTCCCCGACCTTCCCACTGATCTATTCCCCTTAACTTTTTATCCGGGGCTGGCCCAAGTAGCATGGAAATCTCATCATAACATGTTCTTTGAGTTCATCATCACATAGCTTTCATAGCTTTCTTGAAAATGCACATGCCTCTACATGTATCTCATAATTCATGCATAAGCTTTACCGCAATATTGGCGGCATAACGGAACGTGTCCGCTTCCCCATGAATAGTGCCAGTATTTAGCATATCAATTTGTCAAGAGAAACACTTCATTTCATACATAAATCAACATATTTCATTCATGCTTCAATCCTCAATTCAAGATATAAGTATTGCACTTTAGAATATGCTTACTGCCTCACTGCTTGTATTCAACCTGGTTCTTGTAAATTATGCCATAATTTCTATTTAGGTCGTTTGGACCTAAATTTTGGATATGTTGAAGGGTTATGTGTCTATTTTCTAACCTCTTTGGTCCCATCTGGTTTGGATAACCCTAACTCAAGATATTCGGGTTTTATCCCGGCCTGCCCTGTGGGTGGCCAGAATTGCACACTTAGAAGTAAAAATCTACTAAAAATCGAAAACTGGCTCAAATCATATGAAATTGGCCTCATATTAAAGCTAACAGGACAAATTTTCAGATACAAAGTTCCATTTCATTTGCCTTAGTAGGACTCGAGTTACAAGCCCCGAAACTTAGCCTTCCTGAACTGCCCTGTGTTGGCCCGATTTGGACATAGGGTAACTTCTTCGAATCACTGGGAACAACTGAGTTAGTAACAAAATTGGAATCTTATATTTGGGTGTTCCCCTGTGTGTAAGCTCTCTAACAAAATTAGTTTCACTCGAATTGGAGTTGTATAGGGTGAGTTACACCCTTCTCAACCCATACTGCCCGAGTGGATGTTCTGATTCCTAGGTCGAACTTCAAAAATTCATATTTCTCTCAATATTACTCCAATGGTGTTATATGATATATGTGTGGAAAGCCCTAGATGCCTAGTTTCACATAAAAATGGTTTCATTAATTTTTAACGGCGGAAGGCGGAGCCATACACTCCGCCGTACGGACTGCCGAGGGTTTTGAGTCTTCCAGCCTCTCAACTCTTCCTATCTTCATCCTTCTTTGTGTCTAATTCAGTTTTAATCTCATAGACAGCCAATAAACCAACTATAATTCATCATAATCAATCAATCAACATATCAAAATTAAGGATTTAAATCACCATCAATCATCCAAGAGTCAGAAAATCAAGCAAGAAGGAAACCTCTACCTTTATGATCAGGTTAAGCTTGTTGAGTTGGTAGCTGAAATGAGAGTTGGATGGAGTAGAGAAGAGAAAAGAGGGTTGAATTGAGGAAGAGAAGACAACGTGGGAAGAGTGGGGCTGAAGAGGTAGGAGGAGGATATATATACACAAGGCTCTGAAGTGGTAGTTAGGATATGTGGCTTTGATTGGGTGAAATTCTTGTGGGTAAAATTCAGCCATGTCTCCTTCTTGTGTGAAAAAAATGCTCTCCATGTCGCTTAAGAAGTGAAACTCGCCAACAAGATAGGAATGTGACTTCGGAACTCGTGAGATTGTTAAAGTCGGAATTCATGCATAGCTATTCGGATGAAGTCGGAACTCGTAATTATCTTCTCATTTAGTCAGAATTTGGGTATAAAGTCGTAATCCAGAAATCGCAAGGCACAGCTACCTTAAAAGCGAAAGTCAGGGCCAGAACGTGAAACCAAAACACTCAAACCCGGAAGTCGGGGTCATCTTGTAAACTTGAATCAATTTTTAAGCATAGCACCGGATATAAGGATTCAAAACATGAACTCTATGTAATTTAACTCTAATTTATAGAACCTGGCACTCCAACTCGATATCGGAACTTGGAAACTAGGAGAAAAGATCTTGGTAATGAACTCGGAATCCAATTTAGATAAACTCGGAGGTCGCTCTTCGTGTCTATTCTGAATCACCTAATATCAGAACTCGGATATCACGTTCATTCCTATTTGAGCATAAGGTCGGAAATCGTAAGCTACATGCATGAGGTTGGAAATCGGAATAAATCCCTTGTAAGCCTTGGAACGAAATCGGAAGTCGAAGATAATACTGAGGTCGGAAGCGGAAAATATAAGACAAACTCGGAACTCGGAATTTTCAACATTTGATGGGTTCGGAAGTCAGAAATCGGACGTTACAAGCAGTCACTAATTTCAATTTTAGTGATCGATTTAGTGACCGATTTCCCATACATGTAATTTTCCCTTCGATAATAAAATCGGTCACTATTTTTTAAATTTACCCCCAAAATGAGCCCTAAGTTTCATTATGATTTTGCTGCCTCATATTCACTCTCACCTCCTCTTCTTCTTCCTTCACCTACCTTCTCCGTCCAGCCAAGGGAAGCTTGCCGCCGCCACTGCTTGAAGCTCGCCGCCGCCATCGCCTTGCAGCTGCTGTCCGTTGGTGTGTGCGGCATTTTCTGCTGCTGTTTAGGTGGCGTAAACGCCGCTGTTTGGGCGGCATTCTCTGCTATTTGGACTGCTGTTTGGGCTGCTGTTTGGGTGAGTTTTTTGCTGCTATTTGGGTTGCTGTTTGGGCGAGTTTTTTGCTGCTATTTTGGTTGCTGTTTGGGCGCATTTTGCTGCTATTTGGGCTGCTGTTTGGATGCATTTTTGCTGCTATTTGAGGTTGGATTTGCTGCTACTTTTGCGTTATAATTTTGCTGCTGTTTGGGTGCATTTTCTTTGTCTTTGTTGGTAACATTGGGGCTACTTTCGGTGGTTGGTTTTGGGGGTGTTTAGTGGCTGTTTTGGGTCTATTTTGGGGGTTGATTTGGGGTTGCTTTTTGGTTGTTATTTGTGGCTGATTTCTTAGGTTAATTTGGGTGATTTAGTGTAGGTGAGAGAGGTTAAAATGGAAGAGGATGTTAATGCCATTACTAGGAAAGAGGTGCAATTTTTTGGGTTTATTATTTTAGATTTAGGGACCTAAAAGTGTTGTTTTTAAGATTAATTAAGTGGTTTGATTTAGATTTTATTGAAGTGTTGTTATTTTTCTTGTGTTTAGATATAAAAATTAGTGGTATCTTTTGTTGTTTTTCTTCTATTGAAGTGTTTTGGTTGTTATTTATATTTTGTGTTCTAATTTAATATTGCAAGTGTTGTTTTAGCTATATGAGATGATGGTGTGGGTTGTGGTAGCATATAAATTTTACCAAGTTAAATGAGAAATGTTGGTTTTTTCTTTCTTTTAAGTTGGAGTATTTTAGATATAAGGATAGACATTTATTAATTAGAGAGTTTAATTATTAGGATAATTATAAGGCATTAGAGATTATATTAAGATAGAGATTGGTATTAAGTAGAGAGATTAAATATAAGATTAGTGATAAGCTATTAAAGATTAGTGATATGAAGTGGTGAGATTGTTATTTGTATTGTGTGTTTTAATTTATTTATGTCTTTGTGTAGATAATGGATATTGCAAGTGTTGTCACTATAGTCATTCTTGGTTTATTGTTTGTGAAGTATTATGTCACTATATTTGCTCTTAGGTTAATTTTTTTCTCTTGTGAATTTAGTGACTAGCTTGAGGAAGTGATAGAAGTGGCTTAGTTGACGACCTTTAGCTACTGTCATAAACTTCTCATGTAAGTTTATTTCTTTTAATTCTTGACATACTATGTAACTATAGTTGTTCTTAGTACTGATTTATTATGTTTTTTATTGGCAGTGGTAATCTTGCTAATTTTGGGGAGAGTGCGGTGTTTATTAGTTAGTTGGTATTGATTGCTCTCAAAGGTACTTTAATTTAATTTATTGATCATATATTCTCATTAAGATTATGACCATTATTTGTTTGTCAATTGATGCTATGCTTTGATGCTATGCTTTGATTCTTGGCTTTTGTGTTAGTGTATAATAATTTGAGCGAAACCTTAGATTCCCATTTGAGATTCAATATTATGAGCATGTATACCTATATGTATCACTCATTATATTGAATCTTGAATTGTCCAAATCAAACAGTTTGGGAATAAGCTATTTCTTCATTTGGTTAATATTTGTTACATAAATATCATATTTTATACTTGTTGAAATTTCAATTGCTACAATTCCTTGTATTCTCTAAGTGCATATGAAATTGTGGTTAATGTTACCACACTTAAGTCATGCACTTGGAGACCAATGGGAAGTGCTGTTGAAATTTCGTCAAATATAAGATATGATATTTAAGGAGCAAATGTTAATTAGATGAAGGAATAGTTTCTTCCTGAATGGGATAGGGCCAAACCATGAAAGAATAGCTTGTTTTTTAATAATATTATCTTGTAATTATTTGTTCTATGAACTTTTGTTGTAATGATGTGCAATTGATTATGATACGTTGTTTAATAATGGTACATAGTATGGACATACGTCAATGTCGTAGTTGGATGTATAATAGACTTATGCCGGGTCGAAGGGGTTATACTAATGAATTTCTAAATGGGGTAGAAGAGTTTATTTCTTTTGCATGCCAACAGGCATATTTGGCAAATGGAAAAATTAGATGTCCTTGTTCTAAGTGCAAAAATATGAACTACATTCTCCCTGAAGAAGTTAAAGTTCATCTTTATAGAAAAGGATTTGTGCCTGATTATTGGTAGTTCTCAAGAAACACCATCTCATTCTGCCCGATCTCCAACATTTCCATCCAATGCATCTACTTCTCAATCGACTCCACCACAATCAGTGCTAGCAGCACATTCTCCTAACACTCAAACTCAAGGAGATGCTCCACATGGATTGATTTCCTCTCATGATTCCACAAAATTCAGAGAAGTGATGGGAAGAAAGTTTTACATCTTGATGGAGCTGGGTATATGAAAAGTTTTTAATAAATTTAAATATATTTGACATATTTTAATTGATAATATTTGCTTGTAGATTTTTACCTTCACATATTGCGGCTGGTGGGATCACTGAGGTTATCAAAGGACACTATTTACAACCATGGTCATCTTGGAAGAAAATACCACCTCGCACTAGAGGGTTTTTGTTTGATGAATTTGCGGTGAGTTTCAAAATTTGATTATTCATTAAGTTTATGTGTACAAGTTTATAATGTTTCTTGTGGTCATTGTAGAGAAAGTTTGATTTTGAGCCACCAGATTATGCTTGGGCCCAGAAAATTTTTGAAATGCAAGCTGCAGTTTTACTCAAAAATCTGCTTCAGAAAGCCTGTACCAAACAAGTGAGACCAAGATGGCTAGGAGAAACAATATGGGATAGACTTTGTGAGCATTGGTCAAGTGAAACCTTCAAGAAAAAAAGTTCACAGGCAAAATTAAATCGATCATCTGATTGTGGGGGATTTGGAGGTTCTCTTCACACCGGTAGCTCAATTACCACTTCCCAGCATAGAGCTAATTTGGTTAAGTTTTCAAATAACTTATTATTTTTTTCTTAAAGTAATTTTATTAAGATATTACTTTCATATGAACTCAGTACATTTTTATTTATATTATTGTTGCATTTATAGACGAGAATGCATGGGAGAACTCCTACGCCATCAGAGTTGTTTCGCTACATACATAGACATAAGGATCAAACGTGGGTGGATAAGAGATCGGAACATATAGATGTAAGTAACCACTAATTTGTTTTATAGTTATTGTATGCATATCTATTATGTTAGATTATAATGTATACCTATATTTCATGCTTAATTATAGTGTGTGCTCAGATAATATATCATAAGTATGCTTAAATTTGTTAATGTGTATATTCACATCATATTGGTATTGGCAGGCTGAATTTACACGTGTCATGGATGAGGTATCCCAAAAAGCATCTGAGGAAGGATCTTATGAACCCAATGAGATAGATGTGTGGCGTGACACTACTGGAATAAAAAAGGGAAGGATTTATGGTCTTGGCTTGGAGTCTACCGTGGTTGATAGAAGACCATATTATTGTGGCTCAAGCTCTCAATCAACCGACTGGATGCGAAGAACAGAGCATGAAGAAATGATGAAGAAGATGCAAGAAGAAAAGAGTGAACTTATGGCTAGATTGGAGAGAACTGAGACTCAAGTTCAATTCAATAATAAATTGCTGCAAGAAATGATGAAGCGGTTGAATTTTCAGATTCCTGATTTTCAACCACCAATTGAAGACACTGCTGATGGGGAGGAGGATGGTGATGAGCAAGATAATGATGATGATGATGAAGAGAACTAGAGTTGGAGTAAGAGTATGCCTAGTCATTGACATTAGAGTTGGTGTAGTTATTAAGACTTATGTTAGACTAATTATTGAGACTTGTGTAGGACTTATGTTGGAGTAGTTATTAAGCCTTATGTTAGAGTAGTTAAAAGCCTATTATATGGCTTTTAGTTTGTAATTTAATGAATACTACTTATTTGTATGGTGTTTAATACTTGTTTAGTATAAGGAGTTATTTGGATGGATTGATATATAAAATTTATGTATCTTTGGTGGAAAAATTGTCTGGATTTCAGGTGCTTAAAATAGGGAAGTCAAAAAATGCAAAATCATGCGTTTTGGCATAACTAGGCATTAGTGACCGATTTAGTGATCGATTTTTAATTTAGCGACCGATTCTCATTTTAGCGACCGATTTAGTGACAGATATAGAGACTGATTTAGTGACCGATAATTCAGTTACTAACTACAAACCTATGTTTTGATCGAATAAATTAGAAACTGATTTAGTGACCGAATTTGGCGACCGAAATATCAGTCGCAAAAATGGTGACCAAATCGGTCACCGTCTAAATTTTAGCGACCGATCTAGAGACTGAATATTCGGTCTCTATTTGGTGACCGATAAATCGGTCGCTAAATATTCAATCGGAATCGGTCCCCTAGTCTCAAAGCGATCGCTAAATTGGTCTCTATTTTTATAGACCGATTTTTCAGTCGCTAAAATATTTAGCTACCACTATTTTAGAGACCGAAAAATCGGTCGCTAAATCGGTCGCTACCTTATTAAGTGACCGATTTGCTTAATTTAGCGATCGAAAAATCGGTCGCTATTTACTGATTTTCTTGTAGTGGGATAACAATACCTTGCATTCGCATGCTGCATTGATCAATGCAATTAAGAATTTCTAACATGAAGATTAGAATGTTCAGCTTAGGAATATTTTTAGAGAGGATAACGGTTGTGTTGATAAGTTGGCTGAAAGGGGTCGTAGGTTACCATTGGTGCTTTCGTTTTATGATAGTATGCCAGCTTGTGTACCAGTGGAATTTCTAGCTCACCTCTCTGGGTTAACTAGTACCGAATTGTAAATATGTAATACTTTATTTTCTTAGGCCTACGCCTCAATAAATATATATATAAAAAAAGGAATAGAATCCTTTTTCTTCCTCCAAAAGATACAAGAATTTTTCACTTAATTTATACGAGGCTGCGCATAAAGTAGGCTCTGCCGTTGTCATTGCTCAAAGCATAATTGAAGGTATAGATTCATATATATGTATAATGAATCCAAATAATTAAATAACTAAGTATTCAAAATTGCAATTCACAAAGAAAGAGCACGTGAAGACTGATTTTTTTATGCCAACTTAAAAACAAATGTAATATTGATAGAATAAATAAAAAATAATTCATATGATTATATATTAACTGCCTTGTTAGCGGTAACAAATAGGTTGCGGCGTTGTGTAATGTAAAATTTATAATAGGAAAAAAGATCTTGTATGTCCAAGTTTGTATAATATTTAATAATTTATTCATCTGGGACATGTTTAAGGATAGATAAGTGGAATCATTTATTTGCATCATTGAATGATAGAATTGGAAAGGTAACAAAATGAGAATGACTTATATAGTAATGGCAATTGTCTACGACGGCATTTCCACTTAAATTTTAAAAAAAAAAAATAATTAATTTCATTTACAAAAGGATGCTCCGGTCAAACTGTGACACCCCAAAAATATTTTGAATAATAAATCCTCTCCGCAGACGTTCTAGAACATCTGATGGAAGATTTATAGATTATTATTGACACATAACTCTCTTCCATGCTCTCTATCTCGCTCTGCTTTCTCTCTCCATGACGACTTTTCATTCATTACACAGTATATTATTAATCGAAGCCACCAACGTTTTAATTAATTTGTGCTTCTGGACACACATGCTGTCGCCACCCATTACGACTTGTTCTTCAATTCCTTGCAATTCCCGTCGTAGACTACCTCTACCCTCCACAATGCCTTTGACCCTGTGCAAATTTTCCACCTTTCTGATCAACACGCTTCTTCACCACCCATTTCTTATACAACCTTTTCCGTTACCCTTCTCTACGTGCTAGTGTGTTCAAAAACTGCTGCATATTATTTGGTGTATAACAAGTTACAAGCTTTATAATTTGTGTTGTCTTAGAAAGTTATCCATCTGATACAAATTTTTACAATCTGAAGGTGACATGTTTTTCTCATTAGTTGAAGAATCTCTCACCCGCTGAGAGAACCTGTGGTTTTTACGATCATGGGTTCTAAGAGGCCACTTCTGATACCATCTCCAAGAACTCCCAATACCCAAGAGCTTCCAACCATTCCAGTTTTCCCCGAGCTACCAAAGTCAAAGTCAAGCTCCAGCACCACCGTGACGTTCTCCAAGATGGACCCGAGCAACCACCCAGTTGAGAACTCTTCAAACAACTCATCATCACGCAGAAGCGCCACGTCCATCCACTCTGGGAGCTCAGGCAGGAGCAACTCCATCAAAGAAGTTAGTTTCAGCCGTTCGGCATCGAAGCCGGTTCGGTATGACTCAAAGGGTGCTGACTCCGAAGGACTCAGCATCTCCCAGAAGGAACTCAGAGACGAGGATGCGAGGCTGGTTTTCATAAATGATCCTGAGAAGACCGACGAGAATCTCGCATTTGCAGGGAACTCTATTCGTACTGCGAAATACTCCCTCCTCACTTTTATTCCCAGGAATCTGTTTGAGCAATTCCATAGAGTTGCTTACATTTATTTTCTTATAATTGCTATTCTCAATCAGCTCCCTCAGCTTGCAGTGTTTGGGAGGGGTGTTTCTATTCTGCCCCTGGCCTTTGTCCTGCTTGTTACAGCTGTGAAGGACGCATTCGAGGATTGGAGGCGGCACCGGTCCGATAAAGTTGAGAACAACAGGTTAGCATCAGTTTTGGTTGATGGCAAATTCGTTGAGAAGAAATGGAAGGATGTAAGGGTTGGCGAGATCATTAAAATCAGTGCGAATGAAACCATTCCTTGCGATATTGTGTTGCTCTCGACTAGTGATCCAACTGGGGTTGCATATGTGCAGACTATTAATCTAGATGGAGAGTCCAATTTGAAGACTAGGTATGCGAAACAAGAGACGCATTCCAAGGAGAGGTTTAGTGGGTTGATTAAGTGTGAGAAACCCAATAGGAACATATACGGGTTTCAGGCTAACATGGAAATTGATGGGAAGAAGTTGTCGCTTGGGTCCTCCAATATTGTCCTTAGAGGGTGTGAGCTTAAGAATACTAGTTGGGCACTTGGTGTTGCTGTGTATTGTGGCAGTGAGACCAAAGTTATGCTGAACAGCTCTGGAGCTCCATCCAAGAGGAGCCGGCTGGAGACTCGCATGAACTCGGAGATCATCATGCTCTCTATCTTCCTTGTAGCTTTGTGTACAGTCACCTCAGTTTGTGCTGCTGTTTGGTTGAAGCGCCACAAGGATGAGTTGGATTTGTTGCCGTATTATAGGAAACTGAGTTTTTCAACGGGGCAAGGAAAAAAATATAAATATTATGGATGGGGATGGGAAATATTCTTCACATTCCTTATGTCGGTTATAGTGTTCCAGGTTATGATCCCCATATCCTTGTACATTTCTATGGAGCTCGTCCGTGTTGGCCAGGCTTACTTCATGATCCGAGATGACAGAATGTATGACAAGGCTACAAAGTCAAGATTTCAGTGCAGGGCTTTAAACATTAATGAAGATTTGGGGCAAATTAAATATGTCTTCTCAGACAAAACTGGTACACTTACTGAGAACAAGATGGAGTTTCAATGCGCGAGCATCTGGGGGGTTGATTACAGTTCTACAAAAGCCAGCCTGGAGAATGAGCAAACTGAATACTTTGCGCAAGGTGATATTTGTTCTTCAAATATGCTAGTCTGTTTAACACGCTTCTGGCATTGCCTTTAATGCATCTGATCTTGTTTGTAATTGAAATAACATGTTTATTTTCTGCCATTATTTGCTCGCAGTAGATGGAAAAGTCATGAGGCCAAAGATGAAGGTGAAAGTTAACTCAGAGCTCTTGCAATTATTAAGAAGCGGAGTTGAAAATAAGGAGGAAAAACGGATCCGTGATTTCTTTCTAGCACTGGCAGCCTGCAATACTATTGTGCCTATTGTTGTTGACACACCTGATCCTGATGTCAAGCTGATAGATTATCAAGGGGAATCACCAGATGAACAAGCATTGGCATATGCTGCCGCTGCCTATGGTTTTATGCTAATAGAACGAACCTCAGGCCATATAGTCATTGATATTCAGGGAGAAAGACACAGGTTAGTTAAATATATTTCTTTTCGGTAATCATTATTTTCCCCTTCTTCCTCCGCAAATGGTTACTAACAAACTTTCTTCTTTTAGAATGACAATGGGATAAATTTTGTTTTTAATAGTCTAGCATTAATCTCGTATGAGCAGATAGGAAAGTGTCTTCAAATACTATGGTTGATTTGTCTTGTGTATTTTATTGTTTTACCTATATGATTACTAGAAGTGATAAATAAAGTCATCAAAGATTTAAAGTGTATATATATATATATATATATATATGTATGTATGTATTTTTGTCTTCTTCCTTCTTCACCGGCTCTGTAGTTATGTAGTGCACAAAGAAAGTTCACTTATCTTGATGGTTAGCTAATAACATGAAACATCGTGTAATGCGATACAGATACAATTGTTATCCTCTTTCTAATGAATCTTTCCACTATGGGAATTGCAGGTTCAATGTCTTGGGTTTGCATGAATTTGATAGTGATCGGAAGAGGATGTCGGTTATATTGGGGTACCCTGACAATTCAGTGAAACTTTTTGTCAAAGGGGCAGATACATCTATGCTGAGTGTGATAGATAAATCATTGAAGATGGACATCATACGAGCAACTGAAACACATCTTCACTCATATTCCTCGCTGGGTTTAAGAACACTTGTTATTGGGATGAGGGAATTGAATGCTTCAGAGTTTGAGCAATGGCATGCTGCCTTTGAGGCAGCAAGCACTGCTTTGTTCGGTAGGGCTGCTGTGCTTCGCAAGGTTGCCATCAATGTAGAGAACAATCTCTGCATATTAGGTGCATCTGCTATTGAAGATAAACTGCAGCAAGGTGTTCCAGAGTCCATTGAGGCTCTGAGGACTGCAGGCATTAAAGTATGGGTGTTGACTGGGGACAAACAGGAAACTGCTATATCAATTGGCTACTCCTCAAAGCTCCTAACAAGCAGCATGACTCAAATTATAATTAATAGCAATAATAGAGAGTCATGTACAAAGAGTTTGCAGGATGCCATTGTTACGTCTAAAAAGCTCATGTCCACATCTGGGGCTACAAACAATACTGGAGGAAGTTCAGGTGCACTTACAACTCCGATAGCCTTGATTATTGATGGTACCAGCCTTGTATACATCCTTGACAGTGAACTAGAGGAACAGGTTAGTTCTGTTAAATCTTGGATGATGTTTGCAATGAATTTCTTGCTGATGCCTTATTTGCTGATTTTGGCTTCTTCTGTTGATTCAGTTATTTCAACTTGCAAGTAAATGTTCTGTTGTTCTCTGCTGTCGGGTGGCACCACTGCAAAAGGCTGGGATTGTTGCCCTTGTGAAGAATAGGACAGCTGACATGACACTTGCCATTGGAGATGGTATGAATTCTTCTATCGAACTGTTTCAGATTGTTGTTATCCTTCAAAAAACTGAAAGCAGAAAACGATAACAAAAAGAATGAAAGAAAAGAAAAAGACGGCACTTACAGAAAATAATGAATAATTTTGACTGCTGTAATGTAGTTTGTAGTATAATAAAATTCATTATGCATGTTTTACAGGTGCTAATGATGTCTCAATGATCCAAATGGCTGATGTTGGAGTTGGCATCAGTGGGCAAGAGGGTCGGCAAGCTGTTATGGCATCAGATTTTGCAATGGGTCAGTTTAGGTTCTTAGTTCCTCTCTTATTGATACATGGGCACTGGAATTACCAACGGCTGGGTTACATGATACTGTACAACTTCTACAGAAATGCTGTCCTTGTTCTTGTCCTATTTTGGTAAGTTATAATCCAGCAAATGCGTATATGTATCGGCTTTGTTTTGTTATTGGGCCTGATGTGCTTCCGAGCATGCACTTGATCCTATAAACCTAGTCTTTTAGTTAAAAGCCAACATACCTGATTGCAATTTTGACATGTTTGTCCTTTGTTTCCCAGGTATGTGCTCTACACTGCCTTCACTTTAATAACTGCTATAAATGAATGGAGCACCACGTTGTATTCAATAATATACAGTTCATTGCCGACTATTATTGTTGGTATTCTTGACAAGGATCTTAGTAAAAGGACTCTCCTTAAGTATCCTCAGCTTTATGGGGCTGGGCAGAGAGAAGAGGCCTACAACAGAAAGTTGTTTTTATTGACAATGCTTGATACTTTATGGCAAAGCATGACAATCTTCTGGCCTCCCCTCTTTGCATATTGGAGTAGCACTGTTGATGTGGAAAGCATAGGAGATCTTTGGACCCTTGCAGTGGTTATTTTGGTTAATCTACACTTGGCCATGGATGTCGTCAGATGGAATTGGTTGACTCATGTTTCCATTTGGGGGTCTATCGTTGCGACTTTCATTAGCGTCATGATCCTTGATGCTATACCCACACTTCCTGGCTACTGGTATGCATTGTCTTTCTCCCATTCTTTTGCTTTTTCCATTTTAATTTGCCTGCAAATAAATCTAATGTCATAGCATTCATGTAATGTTTCGGCATATTGCCTGTTTAACTGTTTTGAACATGTTAGATATTCGACTAATATGCTTGTTCTGCAGTTCTGCTGTATACATTATTATTTCCATTTCCTGTTTTCTAATGGAGTGTATCTAATTTGTTCCCTCAACTTTCAAGTGTTACGATTTTGTTTTACGACAAGACTACTGGAATGATTACAGATTTACAATGGAAAAAGAATTTGGAAACCAATAGAATAATTGAAATGATTGACTCACGTGTCATTTTGTTTTCTGATAAAGAAAGCTGGGTAGACCTCCATATTTTATCGATAGGTTACTTATATCTCTTCTCAATACCACTTTATCGGTCAAGGAAAGGATAAACCTTTATGTAGAGGTTAGGCGTTAGCTGAGGTTGGGTAGCTGATTTCAGTGATTCAATTCTGATAGTTCTTCAGGACTGCTGTGTTATAGAAATAGCATATACAGTATGTCAATACTCTTTTTCTCCTTCACATGCTATACACAGCTAACATGATCTGTACACTTTGAGGCCTAGACTGCTGCATACTAGATCTGTCTGCATTGCTTCCAAATGTCGAATATACAAATATTTGCCACCAGAATCTAATGTTGAACCTAATGAAATACACCTTGCAATTGTTAATCTTCACGTGCGAACAATAATTCGTGTTTCTGAATCATTTTACACACAACAGACTCCAATATTTGTCTTTCTTTGTTTGTTGATTGCTTGGAGATGTGGTGTCCAGACTCCAGATAGCCTGACTAATATGTTGATTCCATTGAAAATACCGCAATCTAATATTAAAATTCGTTTCTAAACGGCATACTTTGATCAGCTTGGTTGATGTTGTTTGTATTAACAATCATGGAAAAGTAAAAAAAAAAAATAACAAAGAAACATTTTCAAACTCAAATGAATTCTTTGTAGCCATTCAATGCATTGTAGATTGAAAAGCCTCTGCAGTACAAAATTGCTTCTGAACGTAAACGCTGACCTTTGCATCTTCACAACTTTGGCAGGGCCTTCTTCCATGCAGCACGCACTGGATTGTTCTGGTTATTGTTGCTCGGAATCGTGATAACAGCATTGCTTCCTCGTTTTCTTGTGAAATTTATTTGTCAATATTATTTTCCTAGTGACATTCAGATTTCAAGAGAAGCTGAGAAGACTGGGAATGAAAGAGATTTTGAAGATGGACAAATAGAAATGCTCCCTATCTCAGATGTTCCGCCAAGATGAGAAGCGATTTCTTTTTCAATTTTCCATTTCTTTTGTAAAGTTGCATATTCTTTAGGCTACCTCAGACTATCTGTTGGTTGCCAGATTTCATTCTTTCCTATCCGAAGGATGGAGTTTTGTTATCGCTGCATAGGTTTGTTGTAATATTATTCTTTTGTATTGATAAAGTTTACCATGTTTGCAAATTGACCTTGATTAGTTGATTACTAGTATTTATTCCCGTGCTCTTTATTTTTTTTTTGTGTGATTTTTTTAATATGTTATTTCATTTAATATGAAATCAAAATAAACTTCTTACACTAAGACGTATCACGACCTCTTTATAGTAACTTCCAATTTATTAAATAAGTTATTAATTGAATGGTCTATTGAGAATGATCGAAAGGTACCGATATTGTGTGCGAAGTAGAAGAAGAATTTTGATATGAGAGATTTTTAGGCTTTTAATTATATAAATTGAAGGAGTAAATAACCTTTTTGGTCCTAAGATTTTATAGTTGACATTAATTTAATCTTGAAAAATTATTTGATATCAATTTAGTTCTTACATTTTAAAATTTGAAATCAATTTGGTTTGATAGTCAAATTACACTAACTTCCGTTAACTTCCATTAGAGTGCATCTCAGTGTTTAACTCGGAACTTGGAAACTTGGACGTTGAATTCGGAAACTCAGATGAGGAAGAAGTGCACTTTCTCACGTTGCACTTGGAACTCGGAACTCATAAACTTGACAAGTAAGAAGTGTTTCACATTGAATTTTGAACTTGGAATGTTAGACAAGGAATAAGTGCTCTCTCACATTGAATTCAGAAATCGAAAACTTGGACAAAAAAGAAGTGATCTCTTTCATATTGAACTAGGAACTCGAAATTTCGGATTCCAAGTTCATCAGGGGGATGTACACTAACAGAGATTAACGGAAGTTAGTGAGATTTGACTATCAGACCAAATTGATGTTAAACTTTAAAATATGAGAACTAAATTGATGTCAAATATTTTTTTAGGACTAAATTAATGTCAACTATAAAATGTTAGGATCAAAAAAATTATTTACTCTAAATTAAAGTGATGAAAATATATTTTTCTAAGATATAATTATGGCTGGAAATATTTTTCAAAATAAGTTAAACTTATTAAACATTTAAACTATCAAGTTAACTCTACTGAACAAAAAAAGAAAAAACTATCAAGCTAAAAGCCTAAAACATCATAAATCAACTAATATTTTTAAAAGCTCCAATAAGAAACTTAAAATTGAAAAAAGAAAAAGAAAAGAAACTTGAAATTACAATCATAGCTCTTATGTTAATAATTGTAATAAGCAAAAAATGCAGTTTTAGCATGATATCTCTAGAAGTGAAAAAATGCTTTTCAAAACCAACTCGAGTTTGTGGGTGATATAATAGGCTAATCATCTACTATGAGTAAACTTATCAGGATAAAATCAATTAAAAAAAAAACAACTTCTTGCAAAATTTCGATTATTTTATCATGTGAATCTAACAAAAATACAACTTTATCTATAAGTTCCAAAAATTATAAAGTTAACAATGAATGAGCTATAGAATAGAATTAACATATCAATCAATAAAATTGAAGTAACGACAAAGAAATTAATAATTAATATATAATATTGCTATAACCCCATAAACACAAAGGTAGTAATTCTTTATTAAATGTCATACATCTAAACATCAAAAACTGAAAATTTTTGTAAATAATTCTTTATAGCTTAAATATAAATTGACAAATAGGATAGAATAAAACTGGACCTCTTATATAAAATAGGATAGAATAATTCTTTATTCTTGTCACTCTGTCAATAAAGTTATTCATCAAATCTAAAAAATAGAAATATCATTTGACATTATGGAACAACAAGAATTTAGCTTTGAAGTTAATCGTTATTCCTTTAATTAGATAATCTTTATGCAATAATACAAATTAAAAGAAAGTAAGAAGCAGGAACAACAAACATTCCATAACAAAGATATGGCTTAAATATATTTTTGATCCCTAAAAATATTATAAATTCTGGTTTTAGTTCCTATAAAAAATATATTTTGGTCTAAATCCAAACATTCCTAAAAATATTTGGTTTAAATCCCTACCATTATTTTGTTTAGTTTTTGGTCCTTGTACCATAGTAATGTTTGTTTCAAGTCCTTAAAAACTTATGATAACTTGGTTTAAGACCTTTAGAATATTAGTTTGAGTATCCTGAAACCAAATTATTATAATTTTTTAGGGACTACAACCAAATATTTTGGAAATGTTTGGATCTACATCAAAATGAGATTTTTATAGGGTCAAAAACCAAAATTCATAATATTTACGAGAACCAAAAATATATTTAAACCCAAAAATATTTAGCATCTTATCGAGCGGGTAAGAAGATGTGTACATTTGTTGTCATTTATTTTTTAAGAACAATATTCTTTTTAAGTTTAAAATAATTTATTTTAAATCTGTGTAAATTATTTAAATAATTTGTTTTCTTAAAAAAATTAAAAAATAAAATAACTAATTTTGTATTCTTTTAAAAGTAAGTTAAAAGGTTTTTTTTTTTTAAATACAGTAGAGAAAGAGAAATTAAGTTAAACAACAAAAAACAATTTTTATAACTATATCTAAATGTAAATTAGTTTTTGATAAAATTAATTCTAAACATTAACTTAAAAATACATTTTTAATAGTTCATCTAACCATACCTAAGCACTGCACCGCAATTTCGATATGAAACAACTAGATCAAGCATTGAGATATGTGGCAAAGAATCCTCCTGATATGAGTAAGGCAATTGTAGATCCTCCTGATTGTCGTTGTGTTTTTTTTTGGGGGGGGGGGGGATGTTATTTTAAGAGTTCATCTAACCATACCTAAGCACTGCACAACAATTTCGATATGAAACAAATAGATCGAGCATTGAGATATGTGGCAGAGAATCCTCCTGATATGAGTAAGGCAACTAAAGATCCTCCTGATTGCCGTTGTGTTTTTGTTGGGGGGTTTGTGGCATGCTCAGCCGAGGTTGACAAGACTCTAGTATGGGTTAGATTCCCAAGTCTTAATGTGGCTTATTATAATGAAGATGTGTCATTGACCCTTGCGAGGTGAGTCGGCACCCCTATTAAGATTGATTAGAATACTTCAAAGGTGGCTCATGGTAAGTTTGCAAGAGTTTGTGTTGAAATAGATTTATCTAAGCTAGTTGTGGGCACAGTGTGTGTGGAAGATCAGTGGTACAAAGTGGAGTATGAAGGCCTTCATATTATTTGTGCCAAATGTGGTTGTTATGGGCACCATACCAGAGACTGTTCCAAAGGAAATGAAGTTTCGACGGTGGCGGTTGGCGCTTCTCAAGGCAGTGGAGAAACGGCGCTGGTCAAGGAGATGGTGGTGCAAGCTATGTCAAATCCTAATGTTATCTCCATGGATCTCGAAGATATCCCACATAATGCGCATGGGGAGTGGCTCATTGTGAAACGGAAAAATAAGAGCAAATCATAGCAAGATTCAAAAAATAAAAATTTGATAAGAGTTGACGAGAATATTATCGTTAAATAAAGGAATAGATTTGCTGAATTGAATCAAGAAGTGGAGGAATCCACAAAGAATGCAGATTTGCACGTAGATACTCCCAAGAATAGTTGTTAAAACTAGATAGAACCATCCGATTCGGACCATATCTGCATCTAAACCAGTCAAATCCGGTGTGAACCGGCTATGAACTAGTTGACCCAGTATGAACCGACCTAGTTTCAAGGGTAAATTTATTAAGAACAAAAAATTGCAATTGGTGGGATTCAAACCTTGTTTGTGGAAAATGAGGGACACGCTGCACTACCACTATGCTATGCAACTTGTTGTGTTATAATATGCTAATAATAATATATTATATATTTATTTGAATTATATTATATTTTTATATACTTATTTAATTAAATCCAATTCAACCAATGACTCATTGGTTGAACCAGTGACCCAGTAACCCGGTGCCTTGACCAGGTCGATCATCGATTCGAGTTTAATAACTATGCTCCCAAGGCCATGCAGTTTTCCAAGTCACATGAGAAAGTTAATGGGTCCAAGTGTGTTCCAGTGAAAATCAAGAAAAAATTGAAGAGTCCAGTCCAAAATTTGTTGGAGAAGTCAAGCCTAACCCACATGAAGGAGACTAAGAATGTGGATATAAGGGGCGGGTGAGTGGGCTATAAGGAAGGAAAAGACAAATAGCAATTGGTAGTTCCATTTGGTGGTAAACTTGAGATAGGATCCACTTCATCTTCAATGAAGATAAAGAAAAAAAAGAGGAGTATTCTTTCCAAAACATCAAAAAAGGATGCAGGGGAACGTGCTTTGGCTCCTTTAGCGACTCCAAGAGGGGAATTAGAAAGGGTGTCAGATCGGAGCCTTTTAGAAGAAATTTTTGCTAGAAAATCTCGAGATGGCTCTTTCTTCAATTAAAGGGAAGGACCTTTCAAACATTGATTCTGATGTCCCTTTTCAAGATGTTAAAAAGGATGCTATGCTTGAGATGAAGACCCTCCTCTTGATGATAAAAGTTTTGGCAGGAAGCAACAACGAGCAAATCAGGAAGAGCCTATCATGAGAATTGGTCACCCTTGGCATTTGAATTGTAGCCTGGAGAAACATCCTCAATGGCAAACTGGGTCCAAGTCCCCTAGAAGGGGCCGCCAGAGACGGTGAGAGCCTCGTTGTGCTCGGACCTTGTCACACTACGAGGCGCTGTCAGTGAGTCGAGTTGTTTGAGAATGCAGACCTAATCGGGCGGTAAATTCCGTCCAAGGCTAAATACTGGCAAGAGACCAATAGCAAATAAGTACTACAAGGGAAAGATGAAAAGGACTTTGAAAAGAGAGTCAAAGAGTGCTTGAAATCGTTGGGAGGGAAGCGGATGAGGGCCGGCGATGTGTCTTTGTCGGATGTGGAATGGTGGAAGCCGGTCCACCAATCAACTTGAGGCACCTACCGATGCAGATTGTAGTAGTGGTCTAAGCCTAGGTTGTCGATAAGCTCGCGAATACATCATCGTTGTGATCGTGGAATGCAGCGCATGCCTACCAGTGTGCTTCGGCATCTGTACGCTCTAGGTGTCGGCCTGTGAGCTCCTCATTAGGCCTGTCTTGAAACATGGACTACGAGTCTGACGTGTATGAGTTAATGGGACCCATAAGGCACAAGGGAGCTGATGGGCAGGATCCCCCTATGTGTTGCACCGTCGACCTACCTCAATCTTTTGTGAAGGGTTCGAGTGAGAGCATGCCTTTCGAGACCCGAAAGATGGTGAACTATGCCTGAGTGGGGCGAAGCCAGAGGAAACTTTGGTGGAGGCCTGCAACGATACTGACATGCAAATCGTTCATCTGACTTGGGTATAGGGGCGAAAGACTAATCGAATCGTCTAGTGGCTGGTTCCCTCCGAAGATTCCCTGAGGATAGCTGGAGCTTGCGGATGAGTTCCATTAGTTAAAGCCAATGATTAGAGGCATCGGGTGTGCAATGCCCTCGACCTATTCTCAAACTTTAAATAGGTAGGACGATGCGGCTACTCTATTGTGCCGTGCCATGGAATCGAGAGCTCCAAGTGGGCCATTTTTGGTAAGCAGAACTGGCGATGTGGGATGAGTCGGAAGTCGGGTTACGACGCCCAACTATGCGCTAACCTAGACCCCACAAAGAGTGTTGGTCGATTAAGGTAGGAAGACAGTGGTCATGGAAGTTGAAATCCACTAAGAAGTGTGTAACAACTGTAACAACTCACATGCCGAATCAACTAGCCCCAAAAATGGATGGCGCTAAAGCGCATGACCTATACCCGGCCGTAGGGGCAAGCATTAAGCCCTGATAAGTAGGAAGGTGCAGTGGTAGCTGCAAACTTGGGGTGTGAGCTTGGGCACGAGTGGTCGTCAGTGCAGATCTTGGTGGTACGGACAAGGGGAATCCAACTGTTTAATGAAAATAAAGCATTGAAATGGTCCCTGCGGATGTTGACGCAATGTGATTTCTGCCCAGTGCTCTAAATGTCAAAGTGAAGAAATTCAACCAAGCGCAGGTAAACGGCAAGAGTAACTATGACTCTCTTAAGGTAGCCAAATGCCTCATCATCTAATTACTGATGCATATGAATGGATTAACAAGATTCCCAATGTCCCTGTATACCATCTAGCGAAACCACAACCAAGGGAACGGGCTTGGTGGAATCAGCAGGGAAAGAAGTCCCTATTGAGCTTGACTCTAATTCAACTTTGTGAAATGACTTGAGAGGTATAGGATAAGTTGGAGCTGGAAATAGCGAAAGTGAAATACCACTATTTTTAACGTTATTTTACTTATTCCGTGAATTAGAGGCGAGGCATGACCCTTCTTTTTGGACCCAAGGCCGACTTCGATCGGTCGATCTAGGCGGAAGACATTGTTAGGTGGGGAGTTTGGCTAGGGCGGTACACTGTTAAAAGATAACGTACGTGTCCTACAATGAGCTCAATGAGAATAGAAATCTCGTGTGGGACAAAAGGGTAAAAGCTAGTTTGATTTTGATTTCTGGTATGAATACAAACCGTGGAAGTGTGGCCTATCGATCCTTTAGCCCTTCGGAATTTGAAGCTAAAGGTGTCAAAAAAGTTACCATAGGGATAATTGGCTTGTGGCAGCCAAGCGTTCATAGCGACATTGCTTTTTGATCCTTCGATGTTGGCTCTTCCTATCATTGTGAAGCAGAATTCACCAAGTGTTGGATTGTTCACCCACCAATAGGGAACGTGATTGGGTTTAGACCGTCGTGAGACATGTTAGTCTTACCCTACTGATAATAGTATCACAATAGTAATTCAACCTAGTATGAGAGGAACTGTTAATTCGCACAATTGGTCATTGCGCTTGGTTGAAAAGCCAGTGGCGCAAAGCTACTGTGCTTTGTATTATGACTGAATGCCTCTAAGTTAGAATCTGGGCTAGAAGCAATGCGTATGCCCGTTGTTTGTTTGCTGACCAGCAGTAGGGGGTTTCAGCCCCCCAAAGGCACATGCCGTTGGTGATACTCACGAGGCGGATAAGCTTTGTTGGACGTGTAACACCCTAATAAATCCATATTACGCTTAAGTCGTATTACGGCATTTTATTAGTTGTTACTTATGCTCGTGGAAAACTAAACTTCACTTAAAATTAAATTACGCAGAAAATACAGTAAATTTTTTTTTTGAAATATGTCGTTGCCTTTGAAAAGTAAAGCCTTGCGCGAGAAGATAGCAGTAAACGAGCGTATCGCAGAGATTTCGATGTAAAAGGAAAGAATCATGAGATAAATCATAAAGTCATACATTCAAATTATAACATCAACTACATAATATACTTAATCTCATAATATCCAAGCAAATACATATAAAGGAAACTCATGGTCATGCCATGGCCCCAAATATCAAAGGTACACAAGTCTGATGAAATACAATACAAAATGAAATACAAGAGGTAGGGAGCGCAAATCAAAATAAGCCCATGTAGACATATGCTAGCTTCTCTGTCCCTTCCATGCCCTTCCATCGAACTAACTCAGGTCCTCGAATGTCTAGTCCCCCATGCTGCTCAGCCTCGGGGAATGCGAGGAGTGCGAATGATGCGGGGGTGCCTGCTAATCACCTCGATACGACGGATGCGACGGCCAGGAACATAGCCGCCCACCGAAGAACGTGCCTCAGAGGGATCCTCCTCAGATGCGGCAGGCTGATACTCGGGGAGTGGCAACGAAGCTGCTGCGGCCCTAGGGGTGGCCGTCGAACTCACATCAACCACGGGAACCTCTGGAGGCGGCACAGGCTCGGCTACGGGTAGACCGGGAGACATAGGCTCCATCTCGAGCTCGGGCAATGGCTCGGGTGGGAAATCCCAAGGACCCAACGGCTGTCCAAGGCGGGATGATGATACGTCCACGGGGGCTGGCGGGATCTCTGGCTCCTCTCGTTCAAAAACTCGACCCGGATAGAAGTAGGTGCGAACTATCGTGGTGGTCGTGGCCACGATAGTGTGGGCGTCCTCGTCATAGGCCCACTCATGGTGGGGAGGCTCCATGCTCCATGTCACGTGAGGCTCCATGAGTATCTGGTGACGAGATGGAAAAATAACTAGAATGAGAAATAAAATTTCTCAGTAGGACTCGACCCTGACACACCGGTGTCATCGTCATCGTCCCAGCCACTTCGGTTTTTAAGCGAAGCGTGGGCATACAATAGGTTCAATTATTGGATTTTCGAAAACGTTACTATCCGAAGTGGATCCCATTTTTAGTACTTATCCTCGTTGTATTAACAACATCAGGGCATACATGAAAGCTCATACGACTAGTCATAACATACATAAACAGGTTGAAGGTTATATTCTTTACTTGGGTTGGACTGAAGTCCCTTTCTTTCCTTAACTTGACTTATCTTAAGTCCTTCCTTTCCACCCACTAAACATAAGTGGTAATGAGCTCATACCGTGGCCGTCGCCACTATAGAATTTCGGTACTTACACTAGCTGGGTCATGCCATGCCTCATGTAAGCCCTATCCCCTATACTCACACTAGCTGGGTCATGCCATGCCTCATGTAAGTCGTGGGTGAGGGGAACTTAGATTAGGTCACCTTCCCTTTTGAAGGATCACACATTATCCAATCTTTTCTTATTAAACTTATGATGCAAAATATTTCTAAGTCCATAATTTCTACAAAATTTCGGCAGCATAACGACTAGACCGCAGCTTCCCAAAATTTTTGCCAGACAGAATACCAGTATCACAGCATCATATCATATCATCATCATCATATCATCATATCACATCATCATTATCATGGCATCATAATCACATCATCATCACATCATGCTTGCAACCTAACATAGGCATATTCTCAAGCAAAGTCTTATGAGCTTAGCTTAGTAAATTAGGTGCAAGCTTTTACATTGGCTTTCGTTTTATTGATTCCTACTCCTCAATTATTCTAACTTGACTTATATGATTTTCATATTTTAATTTGGAAGATTTATAGCTTAGGTATTGCATTATAGTTTGATTAGAATCTTATGAACTTAATCAAGTACATTAACTACATTTACATTCGGTTTTCGTTTTATTCGCTTCTTTTGTTAAGGATTAGGTGAGCTTAGTATTTTATTCTATCTAGTCTTCATTAAGTGAATTATGAAGTTTCATTACTTTTAGGCTAAGGCCTTTTACCTTTTTAAGTCATTTATGCATAGTCTTACTTAAAGTTAAGTTTTGACAGTTTTACTTTTACTCTAGGCAGTAACTTTAAAAATTCACCATAAATTGGTATTTTATCATTTTAATGCGAAATTTTATATACTTATAGGGTTCTGAGTCTAGTTTTTAACAAACTAAGTCCCACTCAAAAATTCATTTTCTAACTCCAGTTATGCATATTTTATTCTGACTTGTTCAGTTTCTAAGTTCACTCCCGGTACAGTGGATTGTCACTTCTCATTATAATTTCTCAGAAGGAATCTGAGAAAACTGTTTTAGGGGTTTGTTCCTCTATGTCTTAGCTTTCATTTAAACTTGGTCTCACTCAAAAATCATTTTTGTAGCTCGAGTTATACACATTTTAGTGTAGACTGCCCAGACAGAAACCGATCCGAGAACAGTCCACTTTGAAAAATCATATCTCGCTCATTTTAACTCCAAATCTTATATATTTTATATGTATGGAAAGCTCTCTGAGTCTATTTTCATATAAAATTGGTTCCACTAATTTCTGAGTTTTCTAGAAAAAGTTATACCGTTCGGTTTACAGACTGTCAGAAAATCCAGATTTCACGTTTTGCTTTTTCTCATGTTTCTGCAAAACACTCAACCTCACTTTCAAGAGACCATTCTCAAGTTATAAAACACTCATATACCATGAAAGATTAGTGAAAAACTAACATGTTGGAGTTCAAAAATAGTGGATTCAGCCATGCATCACACCAAACCGAAAACATGTTTTCAACAAACAACCATACTAGCAACAACATCTCATTTTATGACAAGAAGGGCTATGATGCCCATAATCAATCTTTAAAACCACCTAGCTATGGAGAGCATAGGAGTTCTAAAGCTTGAAAAACAAGAGAGAAAAAGGGTTTAGAGTCACTACCAAGAAGCTTTCTTTGAAGGAACTTGTGATGGAAAAGATGGTGGTGGTGGTGGTGCTCCTCCTCTTGGATCTTGAAAGAGGCTTGATATGTAGTTGTCTTTGATTCTCCAAGAGCAAGAAATGGTGGCTCTTGAAGAGTTTGTGAGTGGGATGAGGAGAGGAAAGGATGAGAGAAGTGGGAGGATTCTAGAGAGAAGTTGGAGAGTTTAGAGAGAAGGAGGAGAATTTGAAATTGAGGAGAGAGAAGAGAGCTTTGTGTGTGTGTTTGGGAGAGGAGTGAAAGAATGAAAATGAGGAGAGAGGAGGGCTGATGGGTGGCGAGTTTGAGGGAGGGAAAGGTGATGGGACTTTGCTTCTTATAGCAAGCAAGAGAGTGGAAAAACCTTGGGGTAAAAGGGTGAGTTGTTTTTCCTTGAGTCTTGGAGGCATTCTAATATCCATCTTATGCTTTTCTCTAGGGGTTAAAGGGGAGTACCCCTCTTAGGATTTGGTTGCTTGTCTAAAACTCATCCAAGTGTCAAGATCTAATGGTGGATGACAAGGATCCTAGTCTTGGCTTTTGATCTAATGGTGTAGGATTAAAGAGTTTGAATGAAGGGTGAGATGTTGCTTCTCCTTGGTATGTCTTTCTAGGGCATATGCATGGAAGAACTTTTATCTCTAAATGTTATTAGAATTATTTAAATGTAACTTAGCTTAATTGGCTTAATTACCCATGAGTTAACTCTTGTCAATTACACTTTTTATGATGTCTTGCATTACGGTTAAGCATATGCTTAATTTGGGGTTTAATTTTTCAAGAGTTGTCTTAAGTGTCTTAATCATTATAAACTTAATTAGTAAGGTTAGATTGTCTTACTTTTGTTTTGGCACCTTCGAGTAATTAAGGATTAGACGATTAAGGTTTTATTAAAACGCTTAGGACATTATGATTAAATTGTTGGCTAGACTTAATTTACTAAGCTCTTGCTCTCGGGATTAATCGATTAGTTCTCAATTAATCGCTAATCCCTCTAATTAGCCGGGAACACCGAACTAATTAGCTTAGGTAGAAATGGGGATGTTACATTTCTCCCCTCCTTAAAAAGAATTTTGCCCTCAAAATTAGATTGCACATCAGCAGTGGGGAAAATCTCTTTGCATCTCTGCCTCGAGTTCCCACGTGTGCTCTTCCAAGTGTCCTTTTCCCCATGCCACTTTCACCAGGGGCACAGACTTGTTCCTCAGCTGCTTGACCTTCCTATCTATGATTCTCATAGGCGGTAGGTCGAAGGTCAGGTCTTCCCTTAACTGTATACTTTCTGGCTCAAGAAGGTGATTGGGGTCGGAGTTGTACTTTCTTAACTGGGAGACATGGAAGACATTGTGAAGGTTTGACAAATGAGGTGGTAAGGCTATCTGGTAGGCAACTGTTCCTACTCGTTTCAAGATTTCAAAAGGGTCAAGAAAACGAGGGCTCAACTTTTTGACTCTAAGGGCTCTACCTATGCCTGTCGTAGGAGTGATTTTCAAGAATACGTGTTCCCCCTCTTGGAACTCGATTGGCTTCCTCCTTTTGTCCGCATAGCTCTTCTAACGACTTTGTGCTGTGAGAATCCTTTCCCTTATCCTCTTAATTTGCTTGGTGGTTTCTCTAACTAGATCAGGTCCTAAGAGGCTTTGCTCACCCGGTTCATACCAACAAAGCGGAGATCGGCACTTCCTACCATACAGAGCTTCATAAGGCGCCATCCCAATGCTAGCATGAAAACTATTGTTGTAGGCAAACTCGATGAGGGGTAGGTGCTTGTCCCGACTTAGGGTCGATCCATTACGCATGCCCTTAACATATCCTCTAGGGTTTGTATGGTTCTTTCTGATTGTCCATCAGTCTGGGGGTGGTAGGCTGTACTTAAACAAAGTTTCGTCCCAAATGCCTTTTGCAAGGCTCCCCAGAACCTAGAGGTAAACCTTGGGTCTCTATCCGACACAATGGTTGCAGGTACTCCGTGCAATCTCACGATCTCTTGGATGTATAGCTGGGCCAGCTTATCCAAAGGATAATTCGCTCTTATGGGTAAGAAGTGGGCAGACTTTGTCAATCTATCCACAACAACCCATATGGCATCGAATCCAGCTTGCGTTCGGGGCAAACCCATCACGAAATCCATAGAGATTCCATCCCATTTCCATTCAGGGATCTCCAATGGTTGCAGCATACCTGAGGGTTTTTGGTGCTCAATCTTCACCTTTTGACAAACTAAGCACTTATCCACCACATTTGCTATGTCTCGTTTCATGCTTGGCCACCAAAACATCCTCTTGAGGTCTTGGTACATCTTCATTATGCCAGGATGCATGGTGAAATGACCTTTGTGGGCTTCTTCTACAATTGTCCTCCTCAAGTCATCCTTAGCAGGCACGCATATCCTCCCTTGATACCTCCACACGCCATCAATGCCTTGAGTAAATTCTTTCAGCTTTCCCTCCTTTACCTGAGCTACAATTCTCAAGAACTCTTCATCCTCTTCCTGAGCCCGCATAATTTGCCCCCTGAACTCACTTGTCACCTTGATCAGACTCAACCTTATGCTACGAGGGGTCAGGGTAACTCCGATATTTAAGTCTCTAAAGCTCTCAATCAACTCCGCTTCCTTGACCATCAACCATGACACATGCAATGATTTGCGGCTCAGTGCGTCTGCCACCACATTGGCCTTACCAGGGTGGTAGTTCAACCCGAAATCGTAGTCCTTCAAGAATTCCATCCACCGCCTCTACCTCATGTTAAGCTCCTTCTGATCAAACAAGTACTTCAGACTCTTGTGATTCGAAAATACCTCAAACCTAACTCCATATAGATGGTGCCTCCATATCTTCAAGGCAAACACCACGGCCGCTAACTCCAGGTCATGGGTCGGGTAGTTGACTTCATGAGGTTTCAGTTGCCTAGAGGCGTACGCTACCACATTACGATTTTGCATTAGAACACAACCTAACCCTCTTCCAGAGGCATCACAGTAGACCTCAAAGGCTCCCTTAGGGTCAGGCAGGACTAGTACAGGTGTAGAAGTCAACTTCGCCTTCAGCTCTTGAAAATTTCTCTCACACTCTTCAGTCCACACAAAAGCAGCATTCTTCCTAGTGAGCTTAGTCAAAGGTAGGGATATCTGAGAAAATCCCTTTATAAACCTCCTATAATACCCGGCTAAGCCGAGAAAACTCCGAATCTCCGTCACCGTCGTCGGTCTCTCCCAGTTCATCACAGCTTCCACCTTGCTCGGATCTACGGATATCCCTCCCTTAGTCACGACGTGACCCAAGAATTTCACTCCTACTAGCCAAAATTCACACTTGACGACTTAGCATAGAGCTTCTTATCCCTCAAGATTCCCAACACAATCCGAAGATGCTCTTCGTGTTCCTCCTTCGTCTTTGAATAAATGAGGATGTCATCTATAAAGACCACTACAAACTTATCCAAATACGGCCTAAAGATCCTATTCATATAATCCATAAACACAGCCGGGGCATTGGTCAATCCAAACGACATTACTCTAAACTCATAATGCCCATATCTAGTCCTAAAGGCCGTCTTGGGAATATCTTCCTCCTTTACTCTAATTTGGTGGTATCCCGACCTTAGATCTATCTTTGAAAACACCACTGCTCCTCTGAGTTGATCCATCAAATCGTCTATCCTTGGTAAGGGGTACTTGTTCTTCACTGTGACCTTGTTCAACTGCCGATAATCCACGCCTGACCTCATGCTTCCATCCTTCTTCTTGACAAGCAGACAGGGCTCCCCAAGGTGAGACGCTTGGTCGCACAAACTTCTTCTCCAGCAACTCCTCCAATTGGGTCTTCAGTTCTTCCAACTCCAAAGGGGACATTCGGTAGGGTGCAATAGATATTGGTCCAGTCCCTGGCACCAATTCTATGGAAAATTCTATCTCTCTCTCGGGGAAACTCAGGAATATCCTCGGGGAAGACTTGAGGTACTCATTCGCCACAGGAATCTCCTCAAGAGCTTGCTCTAGTTCAACCTCACTAGCGGAGTAGGAGAACGTATTCTTGATTCTCAGTCTTACAACTTGATATAACACGATAGGTTTCAAGCTTAAACTAACAGGTTTAGAAGGTAAGGAAAGGAATACGATTGTTTTGGCTGCACAATCTAACATAACATGGTTGGCTGAGAGCCAATCCATGCCTAAGATTAGATCTAAACCAGACAAAGGAAGGCAGATTAAATCAGACTCATAAGTCCTACCCTTAATATGAATTTGACACTTCAAACAACACAGACAAGTTCTAACTAGTTTCCCAGTGGGAGTAGAAACAAGCAACATATAAGGTAGTTCAGAAACAGACAACCCCAATCTACTTACGCAATCATGAGAAATAAAAGAATGCGTAGCGCCAGAGTCATACAGTACAGTTAAGATGTTACCATTCACTTCGCACGTACCTCGAATGAGATCACCAGACTCCGTGGTCTCCTCGGCATTCATGGTGAAGACCCTCCCTTGGCGTTGCGGTTTGGGGGCAGATGTGTCCTTGGTGCAGTTCTTGGCAAAATGGCCGGGCTGTCCACATCTGAAGCAAATGTTTTGTCCAGCGTAGCAAACCCCCTTGTGTTGCTTCCCACACTTAGGGCAGGCGGAATTGGTCGCGAGCTTGAGGGTGGTGGCGGTCTTGGAGGATTGGCAGAGGATCTCTGTGGCTGTTTGCCTCTAGAACCGTTGCCACGGTAGGGCTTCTTTTGTGGGGGCTGTCTCTGGTGTTGCCCTTGAGATGCCTGCCTCCTCTTATGGGCTTAGATCTGCGGATAGTCGACTTGCGGTTGCGATCCTCCACCACGCGACTCTTATTGACAAGGGCGCATAGTTCAGAATCTCGGTGGGGCCGCGATGCCAGGATGTCAGCCCTCAAACCTCCTTCGTATTTCATGCACTTCCAGTGCTCATCGAGTTTGTTGATATAGCATGGAGAACTTACGACTCCTCAAACTTATTGTGTACTCAGCAACGCTCATACCTCCCTGGTAGAGCCTCAGGAACTCCATCTCCTTTGCGTTCCTCACCGACATTGGGAAATACTTCTCGTAGAAAGCTGTTTTAAAGACGTCCCAAGTGATTTCCCTTTGGTCACTCTCCATCAAGCTCTTCGCCCCCTTCCACCAGAATTCGGCATCCGCCTTCAGCATATAGGTAGCAAAGGCTACCTTTTGGGTCTCCGAGCAAGTCAGCACTGAGTAGATCTTCTCGATCTCTTTAATCCACTCATCAGCTTCCTCAGGGTTGAAGGCCCCCTTGAAACTGGGCGGGTTAGCCTTGCGGAACTCCGCGAACTTCTGATATTCCGTACTTGCCCCATTCCCGCCGACGGACTCTTCAGACCTTCGATTCAGCTGATCCATCATGTGTTCATTGCCGTAGCTTGAGCTTGCATGGCATTCGCCATCTGTTGAAAGGTCCTCATGAAATCAGCGATGTTCCTGTTGTCGCTGGGCTCAGTGGCGGTATGTCTGCGAGTTGCCATTAGTTCCTGAACACACCAAAACAAAAATATCGAGTTGATCAGGCCCAATATCAAGCATAAGCATGGCAGCAACTAAAGGCAATCTCACACGACGGTCATGCATTCTAAGTCCTACATCCCATCATACAGACAGGGTTCTTAGCACGACTTAACATAGCGCACGTAGAATTATGCTTGGAAGCATAGTCAGTCCAATCCCCAGGCTTTAACGGGATGAACTGCTCTGATACCATAATGTAACATCCTAATAAATCCATATTACGCTTAAGTCGTATTACGGCGTTTTATTAGTTGTTACTTATGCTCGTGGAAAACTAAACTTCACTTAAAATTAAATTACGCGGAAAATACAGTAAATTTTTTTTTTTGAAATATGTCGTTGCCTTTGAAAAGTAAAGCCTTGCGCGAGAAGATAGCGATTGGCGTATCGCAGAGATTTCGATGTAAAAGGAAAGAATCATGAGATAAATCATAAAGTCATACATTCAAATTATAACATCAACTACATAATATACTTAATCTCATAATATCCAAGCAAATACATATAAAGGAAACTCATGGTCATGCCATGGCCCCAAATATCAAAGGTACACAAGTCTGATGAAATACAATATAAAATGAAATACAAGAGGTAGGGAGCGCAAATCAAAATAAGCCCATGTAGACATATGCTAGCTTCTCTGTCCCTTCCATGCCCTTCCATCGAACTAACTCAGGTCCTCGAATGTCTAGTCCCCATCTTTGCTCGGCCTCGGGAATGCGAGGAAGTGCGAATGATCTTGGGGTGCACGCTAATCACCTCGACACTGACCGGATGCGACGGCCAGGAACATAGCGCCCATCAAGAGCGTGCCTCGGAGGATCCTCCTCGGATCTGGCGGTGATACTCGGGGAGTGGCAACGAAGCTGCTGCGGCCCTAGGGGTGGCCGTCGAACTCACATCAACCACGGGAACCTCTGGAGGCGGCACAGGCTCGGCTACGGGTAGACCGGGAGACATAGGCTCCATCTCGAGCTCGGGCAATGGCTCGGGCGGGAAATCCCAAGGACCCAACGGCTGTCCAAGGCGGGATGATGATACGTCCACGGGGGCTGGTGGGATCTCTGGCTCCTCTCGTTCAAAAACTCGACCCGGATAGAAGTAGGTGCGAACTATCGTGGTGGTCGTGGCCACGATAGCGTGGGCGTCCTCGTCATAGGCCCACTCATGGTGGGGAGGCTCCATGCTCCATGTCACGTGAGGCTCCATGAGTATCTGGTGACGAGATGGAAAAATAACTAGAATGAGAAATAAAATTTCTCAGTAGGACTCGACCCTGACACACCGGTGTCATCGTCATCGTCCCAGCCACTTCGGTTTTTAACTGAAAACTGTGGGCATACAATAGGTTCAATTATTGGATTTTCGAAAACGTTACTATCCGAAGTGGATCCCATTTTTAGTACTTATCCTCGTTGTATTAACAACATCAGGGCATACATCAAAGCTCATACGACTAGTCATAACATACATAAACAGGTTGAAGGTTATATTCTTTACTTGGGTTGGACCGAAGTCCCTTTCTTTCCTTAACTTGACTTATCTTAAGTCCTTCCTTTCCACCAACTAAACATAAGTGGTAATGAGCTCATACCGTGGCCGTCGCCACCATAGAATTTCGGTACTTACACTAGCTGGGTCATGCCATGCCTCATGTAAGCCCTATCCCCTATACTCACACTAGCTGGGTCATGCCATGCCTCATGTGAGTCGTGGGTGAGGGGAACTTAGATTAGGTCACCTTCCCTTTTGAAGGATCACACATTATCCAATCTTTTCTTATTAAACTTATGATGCAAAATATTTCTAAGTCCATAATTTCTACAAAATTTCGGCAGCATAACGGCTAGATCGCAGCTTCCCAAAATTTTTGCCAGACAGAATACCAGTATCACGGCATCATATCATATCATCATATCATATCATCATATCACATCATCATTATCATGGCATCATAATCACATCATCATCACATCATGCTTGCAACCTAACATAGGCATATTCTCAAGCAAAGTCTTATGAGCTTAGCTTAGTAAATTAGGTGCAAGCTTTTACATTGGCTTTCGTTTTATTGATTCCTACTCCTCAATTATTCTAACTTGACTTATATGATTTTCATATTTTAATTTGGAAGATTTATAGCTTAGGTATTGCATTATAGTTTGATTAGAATCTTATGAACTTAATCAAGTACATTAACTACATTTACATTCGGTTTTCGTTTTATTCGCTTCTTTTGTTAAGGATTAGGTGAGCTTAGTATTTTATTCTATCTAGTCTTCATTAAGTGAATTATGAAGTTTCATTACTTTTAGGCTAAGGCCTTTTACCTTTTTAAGTCATTTATGCATAGTCTTACTTAAAGTTAAGTTTTGACAGTTTTACTTTTACCCTAGGCAGTAACTTTAAAAATTCACCATAAATTGGTATTTTATCATTTTAATGCGAAATTTTATATACTTATAGGGTTCTGAGTCTAGTTTTTAACAAACTAAGTCCCACTCAAAAATTCATTTTCTAACTCCAGTTATGCATATTTTATTCTGACTTGTTCAGTTTCTAAGTTCACTCCCGGTACAGTGGATTGTCACTTCTCATTATAATTTCTCAGAAGGAATCTGAGAAAACTGTTTTAGGGGTTTGTTCCTCTATGTCTTAGCTTTCATTTAAACTTGGTCTCACTCAAAAATCATTTTTGTAGCTCGAGTTATACACATTTTAGTGTAGACTGCCCAGACAGAAACCGATCCGAGAACAGTCCACTTTGAAAAATCATATCTCGCTCATTTTAACTCCAAATCTTATATATTTTATATGTATGGAAAGCTCTCTGAGTCTATTTTCATATAAAATTGGTTCCACTAATTTCTGAGTTTTCTAGAAAAAGTTATACCGTTCGGTTTACAGACTGTCAGAAAATCCAGATTTCACGTTTTGCTTTTTCTCATGTTTTCTGCAAAACACTCAACCTCACTTTCAAGAGACCATTCTCAAGTTATAAAACACTCATATACCATGAAAGATTAGTGAAAAACTAACATGTTGGAGTTCAAAAATAGTGGATTCAGCCATGCATCACACCAAACCGAAAACATGTTTTCAACAAACAACCATACTAGCAACAACATCTCATTTTATGACAAGAAGGGCTATGATGCCCATAATCAATCTTTAAAACCACCTAGCTATGGAGAGCATAGGAGTTCTAAAGCTTGAAAAACAAGAGAGAAAAAGGGTTTAGAGTCACTACCAAGAAGCTTTCTTTGAAGGAACTTGTGATGGAAAAGATGGTGGTGGTGGTGGTGCTCCTCCTCTTGGATCTTGAAAGAGGCTTGATATGTGGTTGTCTTTGATTCTCCAAGAGCAAGAAATGGTGGCTCTTGAAGAGTTTGTGAGTGGGATGAGGAGAGGAAAGGATGAGAGAAGTGGGAGGATTCTAGAGAGAAGTTGGAGAGTTTAGAGAGAAGGAGGAGAATTTGAAATTGAGGAGAGAGAAGAGAGCTTTGTGTGTGTGTTTGGGAGAGGAGTGAAAGAATGAAAATGAGGAGAGAGGAGGGCTGATGGGTGGCGAGTTTGAGGGAGGGAAAGGTGATGGGACTTTGCTTCTTACAACAAGCAAGAGAGTGGAAAAACCTTGGGGTAAAAGGGTGAGTTGTTTTTCCTTGAGTCTTGGAGGCATTCTAATATCCATCTTATGCTTTTCTCTAGGGGTTAAAGGGGAGTACCCCTCTTAGGATTTGGTTGCTTGTCTAAGACTCATCCAAGTGTCAAGATCTAATGGTGGATGACAAGGATCCTAGTCTTGGCTTTTGATCTAATGGTGTAGGATTAAAGAGTTTGAATGAAGGGTGAGATGTTGCTTCTCCTTGGTATGTCTTTCTAGGGCATATGCATGGAAGAACTTTTATCTCTAAATGTTATTAGAATTATTTAAATGTAACTTAGCTTAATTGGCTTAATTACCCATGAGTTAACTCTTGTCAATTACACTTTTTATGATGTCTTGCATTACGGTTAACCATATGCTTAATTTGGGGTTTAATTTTTCAAGAGTTGTCTTAAGTGTCTTAATCATTATAAACTTAATTAGTAAGGTTAGATTGTCTTACTTTTGTTTTGGCACCTTCGAGTAATTAAGGATTAGACGATTAAGGTT